>CM050511.1:95987944-97187944 GCA_027563665.1 Antrozous pallidus | reverse complement strand
TACAGAGAGGAAGGGAGAGGGATAGAAAGTTAGAAACATCGATGAGAGAGAAACATCGATCAGCTGCCTCCTGCACACCCTCCACTGGGGATGTGCCTGCAACCAAGGTACATGCCCTTGACCAGAATCAAACCCGGGACCTTTCAGTCCACAGGCCGATGCAAACCGGTTTTGGCCCCTTGCTCTTTCTCTCTTAGAATAATAATCTTAAAATATAAAAACCCTGGGTCTGTCACATCCACAACGACTGGAGGCTCGACCAACTGGAAGTCAGTCCTACAGTCAGCGCCCGTTGACCCAGCACTGACTGCTGAGGGGGCTGAGAATCAGGCCTAGAGAGAGGCCTGAAGAGAGAAGCAGGGTCTGATCCATAGCCTCTGTGGCAGCTGTTGATTAGCACTTGCCTCTCTCTTTCTGTTTGGGCCTGGACAGCAGCCCACACCTCCACTTCTCTCCAAGCCTACACCAGGGCTGCTGATCAGCCCTGCTTTTCTGATCAGCCCCATTGAAAGGCCCAGAGATTCTGACTAACAGAGAAACTGACCAATCAGAACAAAATCTGGGTCAAGTGTGAGGAGTGAATGGCTGCCTACGAGGTGGAGCTTTTGATGCTGACTGGCAGAGAAACCAACCAATCAGAACCAAATTGGCGGCAGGGGCAGGCAGTTG
This sequence comes from Antrozous pallidus, assembly GCA_027563665.1. Taxonomy (NCBI): domain Eukaryota; kingdom Metazoa; phylum Chordata; class Mammalia; order Chiroptera; family Vespertilionidae; genus Antrozous; species Antrozous pallidus. The sequence goes on along the minus strand of CM050511.1, from coordinate 97,187,275 downwards.
GGGGTGATCAGGCCAGCAGTGGTGGGCAGTTGGGGGCAATCAGGCTGGCAGGGAAGTAGTTAGGTGTTAATCAGGCCAGCAAAGGAATGGTTAGGGGGTGATCAGGCTGGCAGGCAGAAGTGATTAAGGGCAATCAGACAGGCTGAGTGGTTAGGAGCCAGCAGTCCCGGATTGTGAGAATTTGTGGGATCTGGCCTAAATAGGCAGTCATATATTCCCCAAGGGGTCCCAGATTGGAGAGGGTGCAGGCTGGGCTGAGGGATACCCCCCCACTCCCCATTGCATGAATTTTGTGCACTGGGCCTCTAGTGCTAAAATAAAAGTAAAAGTGATGAGCATGATAATGATCCGTATTTCTTAAGTGCTTACTAAATGCCAGGCATTGTTTCTAAGTATTTAAAATGGAATGCTTTAATTATCACAACATTCTAAAGAAAATGCTATTCTTCTTGTTTTATAAGAGGAGCTTGTGGCTGAGGCCACGGCATATCTATTTTCTTAGTCTCTGGAGTCTAATGACTGAGATACATCCTCAGTGACACTTAGCATAGAGGTCATAACAGGATCTGCTTACTAATGTTTCCAGTGGAAATGTGATTGTCCCTGTCAAGTCCTCAGTTCAATACCAGGACATTAATTAAGCACCTCATAAATGTAAACTAGCGTTGGTTTTTTAATTTTTAATTTCAGTTTTTATGACAGCAATGCATACAACAGCAATGCACAGAACCCTGCAGGGTGTGGAGTTTCCTTCCCACAGGAAGTCAGAGATCTGCATTTCCCATTGGGATCCATCCACTGCTTCCCAGTAGGAGGTGCTGAATCCTCCTCGGGCTGAGTGCATGTCAGCAGAGACTGTCTATGGCACTGTGCCCAGGTGACCAGGAGAGGGGAGCAAGGCCGTTTTCTGACTTCCAGGGGAGGAAATGTGTTTCTCCAAGTTCTCTACATACATATTTAACCATCATTTCTGTGGATTCAATAAATATCCTACATGATAAAAGGGTAATATGCAAATTGACCCTAAAGGCAGAACCGGAATGACCGGTCCCTATGATGCACACTGACCACCAGGGGGCAGACGCTCAATGCCAGAGCTGCCCCATGGTGGTCAGTGCCCTCCCACAGGGGGAACTCTGCTCAGCCACAGCAGAGCTTACAGCCGTGAGCACAGTGGTGGTGGCAGGAGCCCCTCCTGCCTTCTCGGCAATGCTAAGGATGTCCGACTGTGGCTTAGCCGCGGGGAGCGGGCCTAAGCTGGCAGTTGGACATCCTCCCAAGGGGTCCTGGACTGCGAGAGGGTGCAGGCCTGGCTGAGGGCCCCCCACCTTCCCGAGTGCAAGAATTTTCGTGCATCGGGACTCTAATATGGTAAATAATTGTCCTCTCTGTCCTTTTCCTGATTTCCAGGAAAGCCAGACAATAGAAAAGAGAAGGCAAAAATGGTGAGAATGGATTTAAGATGAATTTAAGCCTGCAGGGCAGTTCCCACAATGGTCCATAGGAAAGAGATGCTAGAGGTAGGAGACCAAGCATACAAGACTCAAGAAAGGCCGTTCTGGCACTTACGGAGTTAGTAGCTTAAGAAATGATGGTCCTTCCCACCCACCCGAGACTCGACAGATGAGGATAGTAAAATCCCGAGCTATCTCAATGAAATAGGTCTTCCAAGACTAATATTTTGAGTTGCCTGAGAGTATTTGCAGAGTTGGGATGCTATGGGGATTTGAATAATAAATATAATCATAGTCCTTAAAGCAACATAAACCCAATCCTGACAATTGTTTTAGAACATTTTTTGAAAGACCCTAAGTAGACACTGATTTCCCTTGCAGCCCTGGCTTTGTCCTCAAGGACGTCAGGTCTAATTAGCACATTACACTTTTATTATTATAGATTAAGTATCAGATTTTAATCAACTTTAGATGATTCTTAATGATGCTTCATGAAATTTTTACTTTCTAAAATTAAAAAATTATGATCGACTTTCTAAGAAACTCGTTTGCTGACTGTGCGACATTCAGCACCAGCCGTGCTGGTACGGGGTGAGAATAGGCTGCTTTGGTCTTAGGCATTGTGCTGCTCCTGCTGGGAAAGGAGCTGACTGGGCAGAGAGGAAAAAGGCCAGATTTCTGTATTAGATCTGTGGACCAAGACTTCCATTCTGTTTGTATTTTCATTGTAGTTTGGTTTTATACTTTTATTTAAAGGTTTTTAAAAAATGTTGAACAGCCATTATTTTTTCAAGAAGGATAATTATATTGAAACTCAAAATGAAAAAAGTTAAAAAGCCAAATGGCATTTTCTTTTCTTTCTTTCTTTCTTGTTTTTTTTTTTAGATGAGCTGGATTATGGGAAGACAAAGATTTATTTTTACTACTACTGCCAGGAGAAAGGCTCTTCTATTGGGAAATCTAGGAGGCTTAAAGATGATACATTATTTGTACAACTTCAACATAATAAAAGAGATTTGGCTTTAAAATTTTCACAGAACTAGAGATAATATTTTGGTGGAAAATTTGAATAGTTTATTGCAATATGCATCACTTATGCAAAAGCATCTGCATTTATAACCTGCTTTCTTAAGAAAAAATTAAAAGATGGGAAAAGAATATACTTTTCATAATAAGAAGATCATTATGCAAAACAACTTGCAAGCTATTGAAATATTATTTTTCTATAAAGTTTCATAACATCTCATTTTTATATGTGCCACATCCTGCACTAATCGTGTGCCAAGGGTAACATTATCCTCACTTTGCAGGCAGCAAAACGGCTTCAGAGAAGTTATCTAATTTCAACCTGCCCAGGGTCCCCATTCCACTGAGGGCAGAGCCGGGCTCTTGAATATTATGTTATTTCATGGAATCACTTGAATACCTTCATCAGAACTGTCACTTGACAAAACACATACCCGCGACTTATTTCCCAATGTATTATTTTCTAAGACTGTGTTACTAAGTTTATTACCTAAATGCTAATTATTCTTTTTGCTGATGGAATGGCAGTCCCATATTTCATTACCATCAGTCCAATATGAAGGCATAGGATGCTCTTCTTTTGCATGGCAACGGAAAAATAAATACTGATTAACCCACGGGCCCTCTAGCAGATCTAATGATTTGCCTGAAAACTCAGCCTCGGGTTTTAAGACATCAGATCTGAGGAGCTATGCAAAGTGATGTTTCCTTTCCTGCTGAGAAGTGAATGACTGCCCGCAGCAGGTCTGAGGCTAAACAGCCGGTCTGTAAAGCCCCCACTTAATTCCCAGGGAGAAAAACCTCCCCAGACAGTGGAGCTAGAGTGCTCGGCAGTCTGCAGCTGGACAAATCAGTGTTGATCTGTGCGGCCATAGGGTTTGCCTGTGATCTTCCACCCCAAGTGTCACCTAAGTTGCAAAGGACACTGCTAATCACTTTATATTTTAAGTATCAGACGTGGTTGATTACAACCAAATTTAAACCGGTGTACACTTTTTTTTTTTAAAGAAACCCCTAATTAAAATGACTCAGAGACGGACTTCTCCAATATTTATGGAGTACTTACTATGTGCTCGGCAATTTGCTGAGCACTGAGAGAGAACGGTAAACCAAACAGACGGACAGGGTCCGTGCTTTCAGTGAAACTGGGTGTTCCTGGGAGACTCCCATCTCTGTCTCCTCCAGGAGAAATAGGTAGTGCAGATACCTTTGAGGTGTTTATGGCTTCTGAGTTACCTTCTTGGAAACTTCAAAATAAAAATAAAGGCCAGAATCTTAAAACAACACATGATGCAGTACGTGGAATATTTTTGGCATTTCACTTTTTCCCCCTTGAGATTACTATTTGCCTGACACGCGGAACACTTAAAGAACATGTCTAAGAGTTGACGAAAAAGGATGAAAACTAAAGTAGCAAAGTTATCATGTTCTGTAAAGGTGAGAGCCTAAGGCCAGCCAACAGGAATCACGTGTCTAGTCAGTCGGGGCTCGCCATGCCTTTGCCTCGCGTCACAGGTCCTGCCTCTGATTTCCATCAAGTGTCAGAAAAACCGTGTCCCGAGTATGACCACGGTGCTGACGAAGGCCGAACTGTCTCCAGGTACTGTGGGAATGCTTCCTCTGAGGCTTTCAGAAAGCCCAGCGCTGGAACCACCTGGATGGGTCCTTCTCCAGGGACCACGTGGGACAGGGGTCCCTGAACTTCCCTCACACCGCATCTGGGCACTGGTGCCCTCATGTCACCTCCATGAGCTCTCATCCTGGTCCTCTGCCTGTGCCCCGTGCTTCCCCGCCCTTTTAAACTCAATAAAGTTTAGGGTACAATTGTTAATACATGCTCACCTCTTTTAAGAGGCTAATGAAGTTGCCCTCTTACTTATGAGGGCAAGTTCTCAAACCGGGCCCCGCACAAGCACCCAGGACCAGGGCTGGCTTCCTTCCAACCCTGGCTTTGTCAGGAAGGACGTCCGAAGACATCTGGTCTAATTAGCATATTACCCTTTTATGATTATAGAAGACTAGAGGCCCAGTGCACGAAATTCATGCACAGGGGGCGGGGTCGTGTCCCTCAGCCCAGCCTGTACTCTCTCCAATCTGAGACCCCTCGAGGGATGTCTGACTGCCCGTTTAGGCCAGATCCCAGTAGGATTGAGTCTAACTGGGCAGTCGGACATCCCTCTCACAATCCAGTACTGCTGGCCCCAAACTGCTCACCTGCCTGCCTCCCTGATTGTCCCGTAACCACTTCTGCCTGCCAGCCTGATCACCCCCTAACCACTCCCCTGCCAGCCTAATTAATATCTAACTGTTCTTCTGCCAGCCTATTTGCCCCAAATTTCCCTTCTCTGCTGGCCTGGTTACCCCTAACAGCCCTCCCCTGAAGGCTTGATTGCCCCCCAACTGCCCTCCCTTGCAGGCCTGGAACCTCCCAATGGCCCTCCCCTGCTGGCCATCTTGTGTCCACATGGGGGCAGCCCTCTTGTGTGTTGGAGTGATGGTCAATCTGTGTATTACTCTTTTATTAGATAGGATAGAGGCCTGGTACATGGGTGGGGGCTAGCTGGTTTGCCCTAAAGAGTGTCCTGGATCAGGATGGGGATTCCCTTGGGGTGTGGGGTGGCCTGGGCGAGGGGCCTATGGTGGTTTGCAGGCCAGCCACGCCCCCTCAGTGACCCAAGTGGAGGCCCTGGGATCTGGAATTAATTTATGTTCTACAATTGAAACTTTGTAGCCTGGAGCAGAGCCAAGCCTTCTGCTCGCTCCGTGGGGACAGCCATTTCTGTTTGGGTTATTTAAATTCTATAATAGAAACTTTGTAGCCTGAGTGGAAGCCTTAGTGCTAGGGCTGCAGATGCTTGGCTTCCTACATCGCCCGGGCAACCCTAGCCTCTGCTCTCTCCAGCTGCTGCCATTTCTGTTGGGATATATCTTCTATAATTGAAACTTTGTAGCATTGAGTGGAGGCCTAGGCCGGCAATGGCAGGCAGAAAGCTTGGCTTCCTCCATTGCCAGGGAAACCCAAACCTCCCTCCTGCTCTCAGTGGCCACAGCCATCTTGGTTGGGGTTTATTTGCATAATTTGCTCCTGATTGGCTGATGGGTGTGGCTGTGGGCATGGCTTGATTGGAGGTACAGTCAATTTGCATATTACTCTTTTATTAGATAGGATTATGTGCCTATATTTCTTCAAGCAAAAACACTTAAAAATTACAATCTTGTAATCAAGTTCAATATTCTTCTTTCATTCCCCACTATTGAACTTAGTTGCAATAACTTTCTGATTCAAGTACTCCTCCTTACTCAATGACTTCCTTTATCTAACTAAATGCCACTTACTAGTACTTTATACTTCCCTAAACTTCACAATATTTTCATAGCTAACCGTCTATTTTTTACATACCTATTTTGTATTGTCACGTGTATGCATTTTATTCCCCTATTATTTACTAGAGGCCTGGTGCACAGAATTCATGTATGGCGGGGGATGGGGGGACTGGGAGATCCCTTCAGTCCAGCCTGCAACCTCTCCAATCCAGGACCCCTCTGGGGATATCTGACTGCTGGTTTAGGCCTGATTCTGGGGATTGGGCCTAAACCGGCAGTTGGACATCCCTCTCATAATCTGGGATGGCTGGCTCCTAACTGCTCATCTGCCTGCCTGCCTGCCTGCCTGATTGCCTCTAACTGCCCTCCCTGCTGGCCTGATCACCTCCAACCGCCCCCCTCTGTTGGCCTGGTAGCCCCCAACTTCCCCTCTCACTGGCCTGGTTGCCCCTCATGAACCCCCCTGCTGGCCTGGTCGCCCAATGCAGCCTGCTGTTCAGTCGTTTGGTCGTCCCTCACTAATCCCCTGCCCGGCTTGTCGCCTCATGCAGCCTGCTGTTTGGTTGTTACTGTGAGGGCGTCCTGAGCAATTTGCACATTCCTCTTTTATTAGTATAGATAAGCTTTGGGAAGGCTAGGCTGCCTTAGTCATCATTTTTCACAACATAGTAACTTGGATAAATAAACCAAAATGAGTACGCATGCAGGATGGAGATTGGATTTGCTGTATGTTCTCAGGGGTGGTATCCCCATGTTTTGCTTCGTGGTGTGTTCCCAGTGCCTAGCAGGGGGCCAAGTGCATGAAAAAATATAAAGGAAAGTCTTCAAACAGCAGCTGGCTTTTTTTTTTGGTTTGTGTTTTTAAGATTAAAGCTTGGGTCACAAAAAGTACTTCTCCAATAGTTAAAGGCATAAGCAACTGTCACGGTTGCAAAAATACATATTATTCCTCAGGCAACAAGTTCGCTCAAAGATCCCTGGCTCGGTAGCTCAGCTGGTGAGAGTGTTGTCTTGATGTGCCAAGACTGTGCGTTCTGCCCCTGGTCAGGGCACATATAACCATCAACCAATTAGTGCACAAATAAGTAGAACAACAAATAGATGCTTCTCTCCCTCTTAAATCAATAAAACAATTTTTTAAAGTTTGCTCAAAGATTTCACAAAAAAGGGAAATAGATCATAAGGACTGTTTTGAGAGCAAATAAGAAAGAGATAATTATTCCAAAGTAAAAATCAGAAGTCAATGCCTTTTATACCTGAATTCTAAGCATTTTCTTCTTCACCATCCCTCTCTGTCTTTGGCCTCACAGCTTCACCAATACCTCAGATTATAAGGTTTTCTCTGCTCTATTTCAAGCACATGTACAACCACCTCTCCTGTTCTGTCTTCCACCTTAAGTTACAAATTGTCACCTCTACTATAAAATACTTACAGGTCATCTGACCTACATATTTCTTTGTCAACGTGTACTTTACCCTGTGCACCTGACAAATCTTTCCTCCTTCTCCAAATACAAATTCAGGGATCACGGCCTTGACAAAAAACCTCTATAAAATTATATTAGAGCCTAGAAGACAGAACATTTTTAAAAAACCTTTTCTATTAGCAACGGTTATTGTGTTGTTCAACAGTGTTCACAATTTTTTTTTTTAAAGCACAATACAGTAGTGGGCAAAAGTAGGTTTATAGTTGTGAGTACACAAAACACAATTAATAAAGCCATTGTAATAGTAACAACTTGCATGCCTTTTTCTATATGAACAACTGTACACCTATTTCTGTCCATCCCTGTATAGACAGTATTGCCAGAAGCGAAAGCAGAATATTAAACTAACAACGTACAAATAGATATGAGCAAGTTGCAGTGACTCGGTAACCTCCTCCCATGATGCTTCTGTGAAGCCGCTTTCTGGTCTCCCATTAAGCAATTCCTTCAGCTGTCAGACACGAAGCTGCAATCTACTTACATCAACGTGGTTCAAACAGTGCACTTACGTTACAGCAGGACTGTAGTAATAAGGTATCATTTAACCTCAGGAAGAGAAAATGTTTTCACAGCTATCGGAATATAAAATACTATAAGGTGATTATATTGTTGAATAATTTTTAAGAACAGCAATTTACTTACATCAAGAGAGCCTTCATTTATAACAATCATTCCCATATTCTTCCTCAGGAGTTTGCAGGAGTGTCCTATGTCCAGACATAAAGAGAATTAACTGATGTAATATACTCCTCTAGAGAGATGTTTGGCAGCCTGAGCTACAACCTGTTTCCAAAAATGAATGGAAACTGGCAACCTTCTTATTTCTACCTCAGAAATAACCTTCGGTCAAATAAACAAGCATCTACATACAACCTGCCATAATCCCAATTTCTAGACTTTCACAGGTAACTGCGGAAATGTTATCTAATGTGCCAATTGTGGATGAAAAGTGGGGGTAGGCAGCAATACAAAGGGAAGAGTAGGTTATTATGTGGTTACAAGAACTATGATATATCACCACTGTAATTTTAAAGAGGCCATAAGTTGATAGGTAAGCCCAATAATATAAATATGGGATTCTTAATGATTTTTTCCAAATCTTGAAATATCTCTCATTTATCTTTTATAATGTATCAAGCTGTTTAAAAGCATCACATTTAAAGTCTGAGTTAGGTGAATTACCAATGTTAATGGCAGTTTCTTGCTTGTCCCCTGTGAGGATCCAGATTTTGATGTCTGCTTTCATGAGCATTTCTATGGTTTCAGGCACTTGATCTTGTAATTTATCCTCAATGGCTGTAGCTCCAAGTAGCTGAAGATTCTGGGGAAATAAGTGGTAAACGTTTTAAGAAAACCAGTTTAGATACTCTAAGAACAAAACATTGAAGTGTGCATATGCTTTTAAAAAACAAGATTAATGGTAATTCATGGACTTGATGTAAGTTCCAACTAGCCCATTGAGTTCTCTCTTTTATGGATCCCCGATTTCCATCCAACGCTTTTGGCATGAGACTGAGGCTACCCGTCCTACCTTCCTTCTCTCTAAGCTAAGAAACAGACTCTGAAAATAATAGCAACAGCAAACACACTATAGAAGGGGCAAATCAAGTCAGTTTAAAAAAAAAAAAAAGCAGGCAGCTACTAAAAACACATTCCTCTAAAAGCAATGGGGGATAATAAGAGGACATCTGTAATATTTTCAACAATAAGATACATTAAGAAAAAAGCTAAAAAAAACAATCAAAGTGTTATTAAATATTGTTGTACTCTAGACCATTTTCTTTTACATATATTCCAAATAACTTCTACAACTATTAGAAGCACTCGATGCATGACTTCTTAGTATATAAAATATAAGACAGGAAGGTAAATTTCTGCATTTAAGGAGACAGCATTATTTTGTTATCTTTAATGGAAACCAAGTTTGAAATTTAACATAACCTGATGAATAATTATCATCAAGATGTTCAACAATGAAAAGGAAGGACAGTTCAGCACCAACTACGCCAACATCACAATGGCTGTATTTCAATGTTTAGACAATGATTCTATCCATTCTTTTGTTTACTTTCAGGGCATTTGAACCTAAGTCATTCTGGCCTATATCCCAGGGGTGATCAGGATATAGCTGAGTTTCAAATGACACATATTCTTTGGAGACATGATCAGATTTTAAGATGATCCTGGGGACAGTTCAGTAACACAAGCTCTCAAATTTTTCTAAACCAAAATATCATGTTTTTGTAATATGTTTCACCAACAGATAATGTGAGAACCAAGGTTTGAATACATTCATTGGAAATATATAAACAAGTATATTCGTATTTTCTCACTCTAACGGGACAGATAAATGAGCTCAGGAAGTACCCAGGTATTCATCTAATAAAGATAAAATGCACTGAGGAGATAACGCTGAAAACATATTTGAAAGAAGAGACACACCTATTTTGCACAGTTAAAAAGAAAACAACTTTCAAATCAGGCAAAAATAATATAAAGGACCAAGGAGGTTGGACCAGCAACGTATATGCTGATTAAAGTTACAAGTTAGCCTTGAAGTGTGTTGGTGACTGCAACAGGAATTTCTAAAAGGAAATGAAATATTTCTGAATATTCAGCCAAACTGTAATGGGTTCCCTTTGATGCCTATAACGGAAATACTGTGTTCCAGTGCCTGTTAATTTTCCCCTTCATCCCACTAGCTCCTCCAGGACAGCATTTACTACTTTTAGTGAAAAATCTCTCCATCTTCTTCCCTTTGGTCCTGGCGTTCCTTATTGTGAGATTAGGATCTTGAGTGAGAGGCTGCTCTGCCTCTGGAAATTCTTATCTTTAGCTCCATAATAATGATTAGAAAAAAAAACGCGAACTTTGTGTGCTTTTCCTGATCATAACACCAGAGTGTTTAGGCCATAATCAATTTCATCCCAAACATGTATCACCTTACACAAATGGCCACTAATGGGCACTATGGGAATTACATATTCAGCAAGTGTTGAAACGTGATAAAATTCTCTCGGCATTTATGGAATTAAAAAAAAAAAAAAAAGCAACCCAAACACTAATTTTACTTTCAAAATGTCACTCCGCCAAAAGTTATTAAAGTTTCAGGTTGATGGCTCCTTGACATAATATAGATTTCGTTATCACTGAAAAATCATGAAATAATATTTATTCACCTAGTAAAGCCCTCAATAATCTTACTTTCTCTTTCATATGTCCATAATATATGCAGAGTTCTTAAAAAAAGGCATATAAATGAAAATTGCACTCTAGTGAGTATAAAAAACTTCACAGGAGTACTTAAAAGCTATATGGTAAAATGTATTATGATGGGTTTAGATAGTATGTGTTTTTTTTTTCCCCAACACATGGATATTTTGTTAAATAACAGAACCTCAAAATGACCTATTTCCATATTAGCAAATATTGTTAGTACTTTTTGGTTTTTAAAAAGTTTGTGATATATGCTAAATGAGAAAAAGTGTAATAATGAAACATATCAACTTAGGCTTTAGATTGCAACATGGACAGCATGGCAGAAATCTCTTTAAAAACCAATCGACACTAACAAAAGAGAAATATGCAAATTGACCTTCACTTCATGATGCCCACCAGCCAATCAGGAGTGAGTACACAAATTAACATGACAAAGATGGCGGCAGCCCTGCTTCCAGCCACTCCGGGCCTCTGGGCAGCAGGCATGCAGGACTGGAGTGGCTGGGCGGGGCAGGATGCCTGCTACGAGGGGGGAGGGCAGGGGGCGGACAGAGCTGCAAGAGCGGTGCTCTGGCCCCAGCAAAGACTGAAGACTCTGGTTGCAGCCGAAGGCAGTGGCCAGAGTGAAGGCGTGGGTCCTGGGTGCCAGAGGTAAGCCGGTGCTGGCAGCCAGAGGAAGGAAGGCCTATTGCATGAATCTTCGTGGAACTGGCCTCTAGTGAAGAAATAATATCAATAAGCAAAGTTTTACCACTGGAATAAATAGTAGTAATATTTGGTAGTCTTTTTTTCACCATGAAATGAGATCATGACTAGAAATACGACAAAATTATTTTCTTACTGGAGGAAGTGTATCAGACACTAAGGGCTTCACATTTATTAATTCAGTTAATAGCTTCGGGGAGTTTGAGTAAATTATCTAAGGTCAAACAGAGGTACAGCTAAGCTATGATGGTAAAAATAAAATCCCCAGAACCAATACTCAGCCAAGGCAGGGCTGGGAAGTAGAACTGATATTAAAGGAAAGTCAGAATTTCATTCAAATCATCCGGCTTTTAAACATGCCCTGCTCTTCAGTCTTCAGTAGTACTTTCTTGCTATGAATGGGTGTCAGCCACAGTCCTGAGCCACATCCGCCAGGTGTACCTATTTCCCTGATTCCACCTATGGGCTCAGAGTCACCTTTTGGGACTGGCTCCATTCCAAGCATGCATGCACACCAGGATTCATTCACTCGCAAATGCACACGCAGTTAGCACTGGGCAATACAGTGGGATCCAACAGTGAGTTCCTTCCTTCATGGACTTTGTATTTCAGAGGCATCATTAGAGATTCTTTGCATCCACATCCCCTCCCCTCCCTGGATTCTGATTGTATCCCCTTGCCTTTTATTGGTACCTGTTTCTTCTAGGCCAGTGGTCGGCAAACTCATTGGTCAACAGAGCCAAATATCAACAGTACAACGTTTGAAATTTCTTTTGCGAGCCAAATTTTTTAAACTTAAACTTCTTCTAACGCCGCTTCTTCAAAATAGACTCACCCAGGCCCTATTTTGTGGAAGAGCCACATTCAAGGGGCCAAAGAGCCGCAAGTGGCTCGCGAGCCACAGTTTGCCGACCGTGGTCCTAGACCCTGCATGCCTGGTTGTAGTTAAGCCCCCGTTATTAGACCGGTGATTTCCTGAATCACCTGAAGGGCTTATTACACAGAGATCGGGGGGCCCTACACCCAGACTTTCTCAGTGAGTGCGTCTGAGGTGAGGCCTGTGGGTGTGCAATGGTGGCAAAGCTGCTGGCTTGAGAACTGAACTCTGAGAACTGCACTCTAGGGCGAAAGTGCCTTTTTTTTTTTTTTTGGTAAAGGGACAAATGGTAAATACTTTAGGGTTGGGGGGCTGGACTTTCTCTTCTGCAACTACTCAATTCTATCATTTAGCATGAACATAGCCAAAGATAATATGGGCAGAGCTGTGTTCCAGTAAAAAAATCATTTGCAAAGATAGGCAGTGGGTGGGTTTGGCCCTTGTGGAGTCTGCAGAATGCTAGAGAGGAGCCCGTCTCTGTACTATGATCCATCCTGACTGGTTGCTATGAAGATTACCTTGGGCAGGCCCTCCCCTTCCATCCTGGCCTTAGACCTTCAGGGCCCAGTTCTCTTTCCTCTCCTGGCAATCCTAAACTACAGACAAAGCCTCCTTCCCTGTAATACAGGATTACCATCAGCCAGAAACAGCGCTCCCCCTAAAAATAATCACATTCATGTATGTTACACACTATCTTCAAAGTAAACACAGAATTGTCTGTGCCTACAAAGGATAAACACAGTATCTTCTTAGTCTGGGTGGCTCAAAAAGCCATCCAACTCGAGTTAACACTTGACCTTCAGAAGAGTTGAGTGGGTCAAGCAATCAGGAGAGGCGGGGGAGGGAATTTCAGATGGAGAAATCACATGTGTGCAGACAGAGGTGTACGAGAAAGCATATTATGTTTGATAAGTTGCCATCTAGTCAATATGGAAACAATAAATGAAAGTGAGGTGCGGTGGTGATTTAAGTAACACTGCTTTAATGGGGTTGTTCTGAGATGCAACAGGGGTCAGTCACATCCAACTTTTTTGGGGGGAAAGTATGTCAGGAAAAGGTGAGGCTGGAGAAGCCAGCAGGGAAGGGAAATGGTTGGGTCTGTGCGGGGGTGCCAAATATGGCGGGGATCTATCTCCCTTTTCCCTGTCCAGCACAGAAAGAGAGATGAAGCAGTTCTGAATGGAGGCAGCCAGGGATTAAGAAAAATGAAGAGAGGATGGAAGAAAGCTGGATGCTGGGTGGGAACCTGTCTTGTCTCTCTCGGTGAGACAGGACAGGGACCCGGAGCCGAGCAGCAAGTTTATTTTATACTCCAAACACAAAGGGCACAGAAACTTAGCATAAAAGGACCATGGGTGGGCCCAAGTCTTATTTCCTCATTTCTGGTGCCAGCTTAGAATTACATATCAATAGTCCCACTCCCAAGGACACCTGGGCAAAGTCAAGAGTCAAGCTGATAACACAGGGCCATCTTGGTGAGATGTGTTTCTGAAGCATGGCTCTGCCTGCTGCCTTGGATTCAGCTGACAAGATTTAAAGAAATGCCCATGTCTATTCCCAATCCGCACCCCCGCCCCCCCGACCTCGGTCTGTGTTATGTCCCGGATCCCAAGGCAAAGGGCACCTGGGGAAGAATTCTCAAAGGGGACAGGATCAGACGTAGGTCTCAGAAAGTTCGCTGGTGGCCCACTGGGGATGGACTGGGAAGACTGGAGGCCACAAGACGATGTCAGAGGCTACTGAGACCTCTTTTGGTTTAAGATACGGTGACCCTGGACCAGGGACATGCTGGTGGCCCTGGGATTCGCAGTCAGTTCTCAGTGCTCCTCTCTGCTCTGCATTCCACCGGGCACCGTTCATCCTTAGGCGCGCTTCCCTCTCAACACCTTGTGGCACAACCATGGGGTTTAATTAAAAAGAAGAGAACCTCACGTCTCTTTCCTTTCAGGTTAACCTGGATGGCAGTACATGAAGACTAAGAGCCTTAAAACTTTGGAAGGGCTCCTTGGCCTGTAATTGGTTAACTGTTTCAAGGCCAAGAAGTCGGTTTCAACTTGCTGCTTTTTGAACCACAGAAATTACATGTGAACTCTCACACAGCTAAGGGTTTTCCAAACAAGCCAGAATGCACACACCCAGCTGAAAAGAATCAGGATTTGAGAGGCGATTGGGTGTAGCCTGCAAAAACAACACATCCATCTTATCTGAGCTGAGAAGACAGCAATGCCCAGGGTGGAAAGCCTGCCACGAAGCGTTCCTGGGAAGAAATCTAGCAGGCCAGCAGGGAGAAGCACGTGATTGGAATTCTAGGGAACTCTCAAGTATTTTAAACAAGAAGATTCTGGAGATGAGTTGAGAGAAAATTATGCAAAACATATCTCCAGCTTCATTTGAGAGGACAGGAGTACATTCCATGACATCGAGTACACATTCACTAAGTGGATGTGTCCTAAACACATCAATGCCCCCCGCCCTCCAAGGGCCCACCTAGAGATTACACAGCTGCACTTTTGGTCAGGTTCTGTTTTCGATGTCTACTATGCTTTACCTACATTCTTGCTTTCTTCTAAACCCAGCTGGCTGAATAGCATGGAGTTCAGACAGAGCTGGGATTTGAATCCCTACTCTGCCAGCCACCGGTACGTGTCCTTCAGCAAGTAACTTAATGTACCTAAAAATTTCTCCATCAGCAAGTGAAGGCCAATGACAGGAAGTTAAGAAAGCTGTTTTGAGGATGAAATTAGATCAGTCCTCTCAAAGATTTGTGTGTGTGTGTGTGTGTGTGTGTGTGTGTGTGTGTGTGTGTAATAGCATGCAAGGAAAAAATGTTGAGTACTTATTTATGACACTGCTATATTTTTGTATAACATATTTGTGCTGTTATCAAATTAACATACATTAAAATGCAAAAACAGAAATAATAAAAAAGATGACATCACACATCAGCCGAAACAGAAGTTGAAACAGAAGTTATAACGTTTTCTTGCTCACCCCAACAAATCATCTTGTGTGCTCGACTCTAGAGGCCCCTGAACTAAACAATCAGGGTAAAGATTGTTTAGTAGATGTTTAGTAGAGCTTAGTAGATGCTCAAAAAGTTGCAGGTCTTATTAATAGATGTGTGACAGACTGAAAATGTTCTTAAGCAAACTTTAAAATAGGAAACCACTGGGATGTTAAACCACCAAGTCATCAGTACATCATGCAGATTTTCATCTAGTACATAGCACTTTTTAGAACAAATGAAAGTGATATTTGCAGCTACGAAGAATAGAAGTGGTACTTTTAACTGAAGAAGCATTCCATTCTAATACAGACGTTACTGTGGACTTGGCAGTCATAAATGTTCAAGAAAAGTCCTGTATTCCATAAGTTTTAGATTTCTTTAGGAATCCTCTAAACTACTGGCTGCCATGTGTTCCAAGGGGCACTAAACTGTTGTATTTAGTCATGTTGAGCGTAATGGTTGATCTACATTATGCCACATCAAGGCAGTCTTGAAAAAAAATCCCAGAAGTGTTGACCATATTTTGGGGAGGAGTAAAGGAAATAATGTAAAAAAGATCACTACCTCAATGCCCAATCTCAGTGCCCGGGCACTAAGCCCTGCCTGAAATAATATTTTCAGTATATAAGTGGAGGCCTATCTCCCACCATGAGGGTTTTTCTTTTTCCCCTGCTGGGCCCCAGGGCCCAGAACAGAACCTGCCATGTGTTTGTCTATTTGTTGAATCTTTCTCATTATAGGCTCCTCACATTCATATATGGCATAACTTGAGCAATATGTTTTTTTTTTTAATGATCAAGTTTAAATTTCTATAGAATGCATTATTGAAAATTATTAGCTCCTTTTCAAACATATCCCTACATTTTGAATATTTTTTAAAAAGTGTATTTGTATTGATTTGAGAAAGAGAGGAAAGGTCAAGGGAAGGGGAGAGAGAGGATATATCAATTGGTTGCCTTCCATATGTGCCCTAATCAAGGACCAGACCCACAACCCAAGTGTATGTCCTGACCAGGAATAGAACCAACAACCATTTGGTGCACAGGGTGATGCTCAACCAACGGAGCCACTCTAGCCAGGCTAACAAATCCCTAAATTAACCCTGAGTGACAACACATTGATACCAACATCCTTGATGTACAGAAAGCATGAACTGTATTCATAACAGGAATCAGGCTTCCATTAAGCAAGCACCTACTAAATAAATGTAGCTTCTGAATAAATCACTTAATTGAATCATTCATTTATCTGTGGAGTATTTATCCAGTGATTAACAGAGGCCAGAGAAGCAGGCACTAATGATATAGGAATGAATACCATTGAGACAGTCCCTCCCTCATGAAGCTTCCTTCTAGTGGAGGACACACATTAAGCATAGATTAAAAAATGTGTATAAAACACAATATTACTATCTGATTCAAAGGATGGCTAGATGATGCCAAAATACAGCCTTCTGATTATAGGCGGACCATGGAGACATTGGGGGTTAGGGCTCAGACCACCACAATAAAGTGACTGTTCCAATACAGCGAGCCACACGGATGTTTTTGGTTTCCTAGTGCCTATAAAAGTTACGTTTACACTCTGCTGCAGTCTACTAGGTGTGCAATATAGCATTATGTCCAAAAAGACAATGTACATACCTCATTTAAAAAGTACTTTAGCTGAAACTGGTTTGGCTCAGTGAATAGAGCGTTGGCCTGCGAACTGAAAGGTCCCAGGTTTGATTCTGGACAAGGGTGTGTACCTTGTGGCAGGCACATCCTCAGTAGGGGGTGTGCAGAAGGCAGCTGATCGATGTTTCTCTCTTATTGATGTTTCTAACTCTCTATCCCTCCCCCTTCCTCTCTGTAAAAAATCAATAAAATAAATATTTTTAAAAAGTACTTTATGATTAAAAATTGCTAAAAATCCTCCGAGCCTTTGGTGAATCGTACTATTTTTGCTGGTGGAGGGACTTGCCTCAGTGCTGAAGGCCAATGACTGGTCAGGGCAGTGGTTCCTGGAGGCTGGGGTGGCTATGGCCATTTCTTACAATGAGAGAATGCTGCAGTCTGCTGACTAGATTCACCCTTCCTTTCCCTTGAACATACAGGGTTACTGATTGATCTAATTTCAATATTGTTGTGTCCCAGGCAATAGGGAGGCCGGAGGAGAGCGAGAGAGATGGGGAACAGCTGGTCAGGGGAGCAGTCAGAACACAACAAAAAGAAGAATTTTATCACTAGGAAATACTGTTCCAATCATTACCCAATCTAGACAGGTACAATACCTCATTCTCTGCTCTGTACTGCTCAAGATAAATAATTTGCTTTCATAAATATGGTAAGTGATTAATTTGTAACTTACGCAATGCTAAAGATATAATTTAATTTGTCTATTGAAGCAAATAAATAGAACAAAATTTTCAAAGACTATCTTTACCACGAAGGCATACCTTCATATTTCAACCAACGGTTTAATTATGGTATCTTCCCTGATAAGTAAAATCATAGCCCTCTGTACCATTCATTTTCAAAGGAACCCAGCAGCGCAAGTCTGAAGGGGAACAAAATCTACATGTCTTAGAAATATGTTGGAATAAATGTAAAATGGCAGGTCAAAGAAGGTGAGAAATTACAGAGAAGCGACTGGTATTGAAGCAAAAAGCTTCATAATTATTTGGTTACTTATGTGATATTATTCCTGACCAAAAACAAATAAATGAATGCTTCATTTAATTTCAAAAAAATCTGAGTTTTAAAAGTATAGACCAACACAACAGCGGTTTCATAATTTAAAGTTACAAGTCTAAATACATTAATTATCTTTCAAAAGAATAAGGCTAAAGAAGGAAAACAGCTCAAGGGTGCTGTGAGGAAGCATGAGACAACTGTAAATTCTCTCAAGCTGCGACTGAGAGAGACAAAGAGGTGTTACTGTCCACACACCCAAGGGGATGCGACAATTCTCCTAAAACGGGGCCAGGACGCCTCAAGTACCTGCTACGACACTAATAACACATTTTGCATTTTAACGATATTCTTGTTCTTGAATAATTTTGCCTTCTTAGTAATACATATCACCTCTTGGTCTGCATTTAGTAACAGAAACAAGATGGTTCGGTACCATCTTGAAATAATCCATAGCATGAGAATCCTTTTTTAAATTTGGAAAAGTTTACCATCGAAATGTGCCCAGATAGTAGTAGAGACAGTGTTTTATGGATGACCGTAAAAGTCCTAAATTTTCCTATCTAACAGCGACCCGTCAACAGGGATAACAATATCTGAGGCCTCCTCCCTCCCCCGAGTCCTCTTTCTTTAACGCATTCTAGTGTTTGCAAGCGACAGAGCACTGAACCACGGGACAAAAGTCACAAATGTCATTATCTTCTTGGATGCTTTTGGCCTACTTGCATTTTTTTCCAGCTACGCTAAAAGTTATAGACCCCAAGGCTGTTGTTTTAAAAACTGAATTACTTACACACATCGAAGAGATAAGGTAGACATCAGGGTTTAAGAGTACAACCTTAATCATATTACAAAATTTTCACTTCTTTTGTTACATATGAAAAATATTCCTGTTTTCTTTTTTTAAAAAAAATATATTTTATTGATTTTTTTCACAGAGAGGAAGGGAGAGGGATAGAAAGTCAGAAACATCCATGAGAGAGAAACATCGATCAGCTGCCTCTTGCACGCCCCCTACTGGGGATGTGCCCGCAGCCAAGGTACATGCCCTTGACCGGAATCGAACTCGGGACCCTTCAGTCCACAGTCCGATGCTCTATCCACTGAGCCAAACCGGTCTCGGCATTCCTGTTTTCTTTAAATCTTTAAATCTAGTTTGAATGTCTTTATTATGACATTCCATTAACAAGTCAATGGCACTCTGCATTATTCATTCAAATAGGCTCAGAAACCCCCAGATAAGACCACAAGATGTTCTGACTTTATTGAAAAGTGAGGGAAGATGTCCATAGTCATTTTGAGAAGCGCATGTTCTACAAACTTCCCAAACAGATGGAATAGTATTAGGTTTTTAAGCTGAGCTCAGCGGAGGACCAGGGTTGTGCTCATGAACAACGATGAGGGCACGGTGGCACAGGCAGAAGAGAGACTGCACCCCTCTGTTCTTTAAGCAAAGCAGCCTTCCTTTCATCTGTTATATATACTGAGGCCGAGTGCATGACATCTGTGACCTCGGTGGGGAGGGGGTGGGATGTGAGGGAGGAGTCCTCGGGCTTGGCCTGTGCCCTTTCGCAGTCCGGGAGCCCTTGGAGGATGTCCAACTACGGCTTAGGCCCATTCACTGTTAGCGCTGCCGCAGAGGTGGGCCTCTGAGCTCCTCGGTGCTCCCCTGTGGGAGCGCACTGACCACCAGGGGGTAGCTCCTGCATTGAGTGTCTGCCCCCTGATCAGTGCGCGGCACAGCGACTGGTCGTTCCACTGTTTGATTGATTTACATATTACTTTTTTATTATACAGCATATCTATATGTATAAAAAGACTAAGCGACCAGTTGACCAGTAGCTATAATGCACACTGATGCTCAATGCACAGGCATGAAAACAGAGAACAGACTGATGAATTTCAGAGGGAAAGGGAGATGGGGAAGGAGGGAGGGCAGGAAGAGACCAACCAAAGATCTTATATGCATACCAGAGGCCTGGTGACCAGATTTGTGCACTGGTGGGGGTCCCTCGGCCTGGCATGCGGGATCGGGCCCAAACTGGCAATCCGACATCCCCCACAAGATTGCGAGAGGGCGCAAGCCAGGTCGAGGGACCCCACCCGTGCTTGCAAACCACTCTCAGTTCAAAATTTCCTATCTTATGTGGGAAAGCCACTGTTACCTCTACATAAAAAACTGATTCCAATGACATTTAAAAAGATTACATAATCAACACGTCTCCATGAAAAGAGCCCAGGAAGAACCCAGTGGGAGAACGGTAAGGCTGACAGCCAAGTGTAAGCCAGGGTGATGCAGCAGCAGGGCCTGTGGTCTGAGGCCGAGACCTGCTCCCCAGGTGGCTTTGGGGGCAGTCACCACCCCGAGGTCCCGCTGAATGCGGAGCCCAGCTGGCTTTAACAAAGCACGGGAGCTCAGACTGACGAAGACATGGCATCCCCTGGCTCTAGGGGTACCCACGGGATCGCGGCTGGGAAAAGCCCTTTTCAGAAAACCGGCTCTCAGTTGCAAAGACTTCCCTCCTTGTACGGGGCCTGTTCTTCCTCCTAAAATGACCTCTGCTCCCCTTTAACGGGTAATCTTCTGAGGCTCATTTCAAAAGCTGCACCTGTCTGGAAGTTTCCTTTGGATGGAGTTTGAGTCACGCCTGCCTTCAGACACCCTTAAGGAAGTTGCTCAGACCGCGACACTCAGAGGGTCATGCTGAGTACTGCTTATTTGCTTGTGTGTCCCTGGGAACTTAGGTCTATTAACCGCCTAACCTGAATAAACGGATGAAACTGTGGTTTCAGGCGTTGGGGTGAATTAGGAAACCAGTCCTAATGTGAAACAAGCTGGCTGAACTGGGCAACCTTAAACTTTCTGGGTCTTAGATTTTTCAGTAAAACTTAGAGACCACAGCTTATCACGGACTAAAGAGGAATTCGCTGTAAATTACCTTTCCCATTTATTTTAGGTCAGAGGCGGTTATAAGGGAGGCTTGTGTATTTGTAAACTAAAAATACACACATGCATGTTATGGATTTCCCCAGGCAACTTAAATTTCAATGTGACTCACCATCGCCATCTGCTGGTGAAAGGTGAAACATCTATTTCATTCAAAGATGGAAATCGCAAGGCTTCAGGTAACAGATACTACACACACATACATACACACTCACAAACACACACACACACCACCATGACCACTGCTTAACCTACAAAATATAATCTAGAAACTCTAGGACGTCCAGATTAAATATTCAATTCCAAAATTTTCTACAGTATGCTGCACAGAGAAACACAATTTGATATCTAAAATACATCTTCAAATATTTTCTTGTCCCTTATTGTATACTAGAGGCCTGGTGCACGAGATTCATGCACTGGGGAGGGGGGCATACCTCAGCCTGGTCTGGGAGCCCTTGAGGGGTGTCCACCTGCCGCAGAGGTGGGAGAGGCTCCCGCCACGGCCACTGCACTCGCCAGCCGTCAGAACAGCCCAGGGCTTCTGGCTGAGTGGCGCTCCCCCTGTGGGAATGCACTGACCATCAGGGGGCAGCTCCTGCCTTGAGGGGTCAGTGCATGTGATAGCATCGTTCTTCCATTCACTCCATTTGCATATTAGCCTTTTATTATATAGGATGAATGCTATCTCATTAGCATGTGGGAAAAGGCTGGCTAGGTTATATTTAGGCTTAGAAAAGGAGACAGGAGAATTTCCAAACAGGGTAAAGCTTTATTTCTTTACTTGTTGAAGAGTAAGAAAAGCAAAGGATTACAGCCGAGACCGATTTGGCTCAGTGGATAGAGCGTCGGACTGCGGACTGAAGGGTCCCGGGTTCAATTCCGGTCAAGGGCATGTACCTTGGCTGCGGGCACATCCCCAGTAGGGGGTGTGTAGGAGGCAGCTGATCGATGTTTCTCTCTCATCGATGTTTCTGACTTTCTATCCCTCTCCCTTCCGCTCTGTAAAAAATCAATGAAATATATTTAAAAAAAAAGAAAGAAAAGCAAAGGATTACAAATCAGTAATACCATTAGTGCTTTAAGACATGTGACTTTGGTTGGCGAGATTGAAAGAGGTTATAGTCATGGCCTCACCAATAAAATATTATTTTATTTCAGCACATAATATCCCAAGGCACAATCATATATGAGCGTGTTGGAGATAAAGAAATTCAGAAAGTGGACTGGTAACAAGCCTCCTGCTCTGTGTGCACATCGACGGCTCAAATCCAAGGGAGATATGAGAAACAAAGCGGTCACCATCCACCGAGGAGAGAGGAGGACGAGGTCCAGAGTCACAGACAGCAGCGTTTCCAACAGAGGAACCCGCCTGCGGCTGGAGCATGACCGCTGCTCCCGGAGGGGCGGGCACCCGGGGAGTGCAAGGGGGAGATGACGGCTCTTACTCGCCTGAAAGCCAGAGCCAACAAACTGTGGCCAACAGGAAGCTTGTGCAGTCTGTACAGGAAGCTTGTGCAGTTTGTACAGGAAGCTGTGCAGTTTGTACAGGAAGCTTGTGCAGTTTGTACAGGAAGCTGTGCAGTTTGTACAGGAAGCTGTGCAGTTTGTATAGGAAGCTGTGCAGTTTGTACAGGAAGCTGTGCAGTTTGTACAGGAAGCTTGTGCAGTTTGTACAGGAAGCTGTGCAGTTTGTACAGGAAGCTGTGCAGTTTGTACAGGAAGCTTGTGCAGTTTGTACAGGAAGCTGTGCAGTTTGTACAGGAAGCTGTGCAGTTTGTACAGGAAGCTTGTGCAGTCTGTACAGGAAGCTTGTGCAGTTTGTACAGGAAGCTTGTGCAGTTTGTACAGGAAGCTGTGCAGTCTGTACAGGAAGCTTGTGCAGTTTGTACAGGAAGCCCTGCAGTTTGTACAGGAAGCTTGTGCAGTTTGTACAGGAAGCTTGTGCAACACACGAGCACAGCTGAAGGAGTAATGTACTTAGGAAGTTACTTGATGTAAAGTTAAAGGTTAGCATGAAGATGCTTGAAGTGGCTAAGAGCATGAACTCTGGAGCCAGAGTGAGAATTCTGGCTTGTCCTCTTACGCGCAGTATAATCTCAGCCAAATGACTTACCCTCTCTGTTGCCTTGATTTCTTCATCTGTAAAACTGGGATAGTTAATGGTACCTACCTCAAAGCGGTGTGGTGAGGATTAAATAATAGATTCAAGTGCTACAAATAGAACCTGACACATAGTAAGTAAGTACTATGTAAAAATGTCTGCTGGTATTAATTAATTAAGCAAGCTTTCTTGCTATTTAAATGGCATCATTTATAGTGTATCCATTGCTTTTGGGCTGAATAGACTTGGTTGGTTGGATAATAAAATGAGGATATTTCTGTTGTGACAGAAATGATGGATGCATAAAAGTGAACAGTGGCTGAGACATTATTATTAGCTACAAAATATTTACTCTGATATTTCGAATGACATATTATACACGTTCATTAGCTATACGTACACACGCATATAGCTGTTATGTGTGTGCATATGTGCATGTCCGTGTGTGTGGAGTGCGGCATATGTATCTGGAGTGATGCAGAAGCAATGGAACATGCACATGGCGAGGCCAGGAGTACTGGTAGACTAAACTACCTTTTAGTTTTAGCTCCACAACTGTGCCTGAGTCAAGACCCATACAAAGTCATTCCAGAGGCTTTTCAGGAGAAACTTGACCTGGTATTAGATCTGTCAACGCTTAGACTAGAGGAGAGATTCGACAGTACGTGGGCGGTGAAGACACTTTGGTTTTTATTTCATTAGTCCCATGAGTGATGATGGGAGTTTTCTGGAAACCACCCTTTGTATAGGGACAGAACAGCCTTCCACGCACCTTTTCGATTAACTCGTAGCTCTCCTCGAGCTTGAGCGGCCGGTTCTGCACGGCGGTGGACGCGCGCTCGTAGACTGCTCGCCACTCCTGGAAGTCACTCTCAGAGATCTCGGCCACGGCGAAGCACAAAGTTCTTAAGCCTGGAAAAGGTAGCATACACCTCAACACCAAATCAAATCTTAGTCGGGAGTCTGACACTTCCTTAAGTCTTATTTAGGAAACACTGATTTAATTGCAACAAGTTCAAGTCCAATTCAGGAATGACAAACCTTAGTGTAAATGTACATTAATATCGCCCTCGCCTTTAAAATTGGCACCCTGATTTTAATTCCCGGCTCCTTCAATCCATCCTCCATGTCTAGAGTGGCTTCCTTAAAACCTAATTTTATCGGGTTATGCCTTTGCTCGAAATCTTTTATTTGTTGTCCAGAAAGAACTCCAAACCCTAAAGTCGGGCTCGTTCACCCTATAGCAATTGCTTTCAACCCCATTCTCTGCCATTCACTTCCTACACACCAGGGTCTTGGCACAAGCTGGCCACTTTTCCTCCATTACATCCTCTCCAATTCTCTTCCACTGTCTGTTTTGTATCTACTTTAAAATTCAAAATTCTTAAAATCATCTCTTTAAAGCAACCTCCTCCCACCCAGAATGCCCCCAAGCCTGGGCAGAAATCCCCCAAATATTGCTATAGTGTGAAGGACAATGTTTCATTATTATTATTTTCTGTGGATCTCCTCTATTAGCTTAGCGCTCCTGGAGAGCAGGGACCTTCTGTATCTATCACTCCAGTCCGGAGCACAGTGGCCAGTTCATCATATCGGCTTCCCAGATGCTTACGAAGGTCTACTGGGAGAGCCTTACTCTCACTGGGATAGGGTTGTATTTATTATTGCTTTTTACCACCGTAAATTCGTGATTATCAAGTCTCAAAAAAAAAACCCCACAAAAAAACCCCCACAAAACCCCCCCCCCAAAAAACAGAAGTAGTGACAAAAAACCCAGCAGAAACACCTTGTAGAAAACAGTCAAAGCTGATGTTTGAGGGGACTTTTTCCCAGCGCTCAGTGTCTTTCCATTTCCTAACTCACTTGGAGGTTACCTTCAGCCAGAAAAATGTCCCTGGGTTGAAATAAGGAAGAGGCAAAAAGCTTGCCAGCCATGACAAGTGCAGTTAACCAGGTTCCCGGAAAGACAAGGCCCTCGCTCACGTTTCCTGACCTCGCAGAAGACTAGGTGCTAGTGATCTCAGGTCAGTAAATCATGGCCAGGGAACAGGTCAGAAACAAGAAGCAGGACACAGGACGTCAAGTGCCCGGAGGACTCTGTTGTCCCAGAACACAGCAAGGTTGTCTGTTGCCAGATCACCGAGAGAGGAACGTAAATCTCTGGGGCCACATGAGGACACTAGAGGCCCAGCGCATGAAATCATGTGGAGGTAGGTTCCTAGGCTTAGCCTGTGATCAGGGCCATCTGCCACTCGCTAGGCAGTTCTCAGCTCCCCCCCACCCCCGGCACTGCTGGGAGAGCCACCTTGTTTGGCATCCAGGGATTGGAGCCTGCAGGCCTGGGGAGGGACCAAGAGGTCTGCCTTCCACCTGCTGGTGAGTCCCAGTCCCGGCCCATTGCCACCCACCCTGGTTCATCCAGCAATCAGAGCCTGTGGGCCGGGAGCAGGGACCAAGAGGTCGGCCGTTCTGCTGGTCATTATGCCGATATGGTTGCTGGCCTTTTATTATAGGATGTTTCTCTCTTCCGGAAACCTGCCTGGAGCCTTGCTGTGGGGTAGCGGTGGAGTAGAAGTGTGTTCAGACCAGGGCCAGGAAGAATGGGTGGAGGCGGAGGCCATGCTCATTTGAACTGTCTGGGTGCTGGCATGTCTTCAACATCACACCCAGAGAGGGAAGGTGCTCCCCTGATTGGCAGCCTGCACTGTACGCTGGGTAGTTACACCTGCCGAGCCCGCTGAGGCTGTGCCTTAAGGAACCTGAATGCTGTGGACGTGAGTCTTCCCATGTTCTTGGATTTTTGGAGAACTGGGAGGTTATTTATGTCCTTGCTTTCTGAAGCCTAGTGCTTTGAAACATTCCGATCTTTTCGGTTAGGATCAAGAGGAAGAAGGATTTGACCTGAGGTCAGGCGTGGTGCCATGGGGACCGGTTCCAGACCAAGACAACGAGAGTGAAAGTTACATGGGAGGTTAGATACAGTTTGGGCCACTCACGTTTAGTTTAGAGTTAGACTCTACAAATTCTTGTACAACTGAGCCTGATGTTTGTTGACTCTCCCTTCCTTTCATCCACCCTAGATCAGCAGCTCCCTGATGATATGCACTGTTTTGTCCCAGGGACCACACATTTCAGGAGAATGGAGAAGCAGCACCGAGTATGTTTGCCACAGATTCTCGGGCCTCACAGAGGCTGGTGTGCGGCAGGGGCCTAAGAAAACTCTCGAGTTGAAACTGAATTGAATAACTATTTCAATAGGTTATACAGGTTTCTTTCTTTCTTCTATTTTTTATTCAGATTTGACTATCCAGTTCTTTACCTCTTGCTTCTTTTCTGTGTTGCTTGAGATACAAAGTCAAGTACAAAAAATGTAAATAGTGTCTATTCTAGAAAGTCGACCAATTTATAGACCCTGTACCCCCTACACCAAGGGGACAAAGTTTCTTAAAATTTTAATAAATACAGGAAAGCAAAATAAAAATAATGGATGGGAATAGCATATAGTATAATATAAATAATCAACCTTAATTACTGTCTTGCTTTAGGAATCTCTAAGTAAAATAATAACAACAGTCCCACAGGATATGAGTAGTCTGTGACTTTAAAAACATTTAATCATGCTTTATTACAATACTAGAGGCCCGGTACATGACATTTGTGCACTCGGGGGGAGGGAGAGGGTCCCTCAGCCCATCCTGCGTCCTCTCGCAGTCTGGGAACCCCTGGGAGAAGTTCTGACTGATGGCTTAGGCCCGCTCCACTGCCCCTGCGCTTGCCAGCCACCAGCCTGGCTTCTGGTTGAGCAGCACTCCCCCTGTGGGAGCCCACTGACCACAAGGGGGCAGCTCCTATATTGAGCGTCTGCCACCTGGTGGTCAGTGCGCATCATAGCGCCTGGGCGTTCAACTGTTCAATCTATTTGCATATCAGCCTTTTATTATATAAGATTACACTCACCTTCTGTAGCAAACTGCTCTAAATGTTTCAGGGTAATTTCTTTGTATTTTGAAGTCTCTGCCAACCGATCATAAATTACGGTGTCCTGGAAAACAAACAGAATGCATAAACTTAACTAAGTATTTTGAGTTCAATAAAATTGATGTGGGCAACATTATTGGTAGCGAATCCATATAAAAACAACCAATTACTTTCAGCATTGGTTTTAAAGCATAGAAGACTGCCCCTGAATAATACCATTTCCATAATGACAATAATGAATAAGTGTTTAGTCCAATATTTTCATATTTCTCCCCTGAGTAAATTTGTAGTCAGGCCAACATTCAAGATCTCCTATCAGCACTTCACCTTCCACAGGCTGCAGGATCCCCAACCTCCCCCAACCCTGCCCGTGTCTGAAGGTGTGCAGAACATGGCAGTGTTCACAGGTGCATGAGGAAAAATGGTCCAGCCCTCAAGAAGTTCAACGCTGAAGAGCTTGTCTTGCTGCAGCTTCTCAGAGCCTTTAAAATGCTACTGTGGCCCGACCGGTGTGGCTCAGTGGTTAAGGGCCGACCTATGAACCAGGAGGTCAGGACTCAATTCTTGGTCAGGGCACCTGCTGGGTTGTGTTGTGAGCTCGATCCCCAGTGGGAGGCATGCAGGAGGCAACCCATCAATGATGCTCTCTCATCACTGAAGTTTCTGGCTCTCTCTCCTTCTCCCTTCCTCTCTGAAATCAACATAAACATATTTTAAAAAATAATAAGATGCTACTGTGTGTGATGCATCTCTAAGGCGGCTATATGGCTGCGCCAAACTCACTTACTCCCGAACCTTTTCATGGTAACGGCACCTTTGATGGGACCGTGCTGACAGAAGGATTCAGAGAGACACGGTCTGCATCCACTGAGAGGGCGGCGGGTAGAGTAGGGACAACGGTGAGCACACCCAGCATCGCCACCGAGCTGTGTGCTTGACTGTGCCACGTTAGCGGGCAAACTCCATTTCCTTAGCCTGTAAAATCCAACCGCTGGGTTCTCTTTACAGCTCCTTTCCGCTTTAACTTGACGCACCACGTGTGTTTCTCCAAGTCTTGCCCCTTTATAAACTGCCTATTGTTCCTTCAGTGACTCTTTGGCCTGGGTTGAACATGTTAGGAATTTTAGTATTTGGCCTTCCTGGTTTTATGAGACCAGGAAAAAATAAATCATTTACCTGCAATTACTTTCTCAGTGGTATCCCCACTCCGGGGTCTCTGGTCTCAGGGCTGCGCTGGAAGCAGACTAATGGACGATGATTTAGAGCCCTTGGGAGCAGCAGAACCCAGTGACCTCAGAGCAGATGGATATTCCCGGGCTCAATTAGGAATTCCTTTTCATTTTTCAGTGGTGGAATGGGAAGGGGGGCAGAGCAGAGGAAACGATAATTTCCCCGCATGGCTTTTTTCTGAGAATGAAAGGCATAACTTAGGAACTCTCATTTTTTTTTTTTTTTCCAGAGACGAATGACACTTCCAATGAAATTAAAACAGGTCATTTTAAAACTAAGAAAATCTTTGAAATGATTAAAATCATGTAAACGAAAGTGATAATAGGGCAGGGCTAGGGAGAGGAGATTCTGCAACGCAGCCAAGCATTCTGGTGGGAGAAACATGCTCAGCACAGGAGAACTTTCTGCTTCTTCGAGGCGCTGAGGAAAGTGGGGACCGAACGTGACTTTCTGCATGAATCGTGTGGCATGTTTTTACGTGACGATCACAGTTGGCCATCCTTACGAGTGAAAAGTAAACACATAAGATAATGTGTATTTTATGTTTTCAGGCTAATTTGTAAGTTGATAATTTTATGTGGGCCCTGGATGATGTTATAAATATCCAAGTGGCCTTTGGCAGAGAAAAGGTTCCCCACCCCTATTCTAGATGAACTCTTCAGGCACTATCTTCTATTTCGCTAATTCCACTCCCACTCCTTCAACTCTGTCTAATCTAGAGTTTATTCCATTTACTGATTTTCTTTCTTAAATCTATTTATGGTTTCTAATTTATCTCACAGGTAGCCCATTATCCCCTCCAATTTATTTTTTATTATAAATAATTGAAAATAAAAAATATAATTTTTTTTATCATGTTGAACTCTAGACATCCTTTGCTAGACTGGTCCATATAGATGATTTCAATGGGAGTGAATCCATGCTCCAGTTTTGCTTCCTCCCTCTCTGCCCACATCCCAATCTATTGGGTCTCTGACCCCCCAGCAGACGTTGGCACGAGTTTTGCTCAGCCTCGTTGAATAATTGGGAAGGTCACCGCTGTCTTAAGCTTCACAGAGTGGAAGTTGGCTCTCATCTGTATTTTATACAAAGAACTATTTGCCACGTTTTCCCAAAGAAACCAATCTCTAGCCACTCCTTCCTGATTCCAAATCCAGGGCCTGGGACTCCCACCCCACTCAGCTCAAGCTTATTTCAATGTACCACTTTGACTACAGTTGTATTCCTATTTGCTTTGAGCCTGATTTTATCTCTTTTCTCCTTATACTGTTATCCGTCACTGGCATGATACTGGAATTGAGGAAGTACATCAAAGTATGAACAGACTAAGAACTATCAGTGAGGACTTCTTAATTGACTTCTAGGATAATCAAAGCATAATATGCTAATTAGATTGACATCCTTCTGGATGACCTTTTGGACGAAGCCAGGGCTGTGAGGGCGGCCAGAGTCCCAGGAACCAGAGGAAAGCTGGAGCTGGCAGCTGGGGGAAGGAAGGCCTACTCTTGCACGGATTTTCATGCATCAGGCCTCTAGTTTATTACTAACATACTGTGTTGCACTTGTCTCCGTGGATTATTCACTCTACCAAGGAAACATCTCCTCCAAAGTTCAGTCTCCCCTCCAGATCCTCTGACCTTTAGTCCTGCTCTCTTTTCATGTGATATTTTCTTCCTGCGAGTTCTCACCCATCTTCTGCTTTTAGTTTCTACCTGCACTATTACCTCCTAAGTCTATATCAGCACCCCAGTTTTCCTCCCCGAGGAAACCCAGGTTATCTCCACCTTATGGGCCAGAGGTTGCCCCCAACACTCTATCTTGGAAATGGTATCGCTTAGTACACTCAGCCAAGTAGAAATATGATAATCCTAGACCATCTCTTTCCTCATCATGCACATGTAAATCGATCACTAAATCCTAAATCTCTGTCCTTTCAGTCCTCTTTGCAACTGACTTGGTTCAGATCCTTATCAACTGGTTGTGTTGCTCTTATCATCAACAACCTCAATTGGCAACTCCATATGCATCTCTTTCTTGTCTTAACTCATCTTCCTAAATGGCATCAGAACAATCCAGAAACAAACATAAAAGTTCTTGGGCATGAAAAGACCTATGAGCTAACTCACCTTACATTCTGCTACACATAGTTCTCAAATGTGCCTTGTGTATCAAACTACACATAGTTCTCAACTGTGCCTTGCTATTTTATATGCTTATGCCTTTTAATATTTAACCACATTTCATAGCCAATTTGAAAATGGGGAAAAATAATGCAATGAGCAAGTTAATGTTTGCAAACGATGTCTGTGATTATTCAAAAAGGAAATCCAGTGTTTTTATTTTGTATTCAATGCTTTAATTCCCCAAAGTTTCTAGGTAGATTACTCAAAATGAAGCAGGACAAAATGTGAGTTGGGTATACTAAACTGGACACTTTTACATCCACAATTCAAAGTGAGAGGTCTTTAAGGTTCACTTTATCCCCTTATTGAATGTTACCATGGAGATGCAGACAATCTTTACAATATACCTTAATATTGTATTCTCATCTTCTCTTTATATATATTTCTCTGACTAGTCTTAAGCTCCTGACAAGTCTTGAGTGTTATCTTCCTATATCCAAATCCATTTCAAAGTCTAGTAGATAAAATGTACACACCAAATAAATGTTAATTGTTTGGATCAACAACCAAAGGAATTCTAAGACTAAATTCATGAGACACCATAAAGTAGTTCTACCAAATGCTTTAAAACCAAGGCATTAAAAAACTCTCAACAGAAATTAAGATACCTGGGCTTCTTAATAAGGTCAATTTCCAAGTTCCATGGACTTTTAAAGTGAGATTTTTTATTATATCAAAAATTACAAAGTTCCAAGTTGATATGTTAACTGACTAGTCCAAGTAGACTAAGGTACTTAAAAAGGATAATTCAGAAGGAAAATACTGACCAATTTTAAGAACAAAAAAGGCTCTGATCAGTAGATTTCTTATTTTTCAATAAGTGGAAAGATATTTTAACTAGGAAAATTAAATTAGAATGACATATTGCTGTTTTTGCCAATCTAACCTGCCAATAATACCAAAGTCAATCAACAGTTAAAAATTCTGTTATAATTTAAAACAATATAAGATAAATAGTGATCATCACATGAAGAAATTATTGCAGTAATTCTGATCCAATTCCCATCCTCCCATTTCAGTGGTCTTTAAAAATTCAAATTCAAACTGGCGTGGATCACTACTTTTCTAATACAATTTAAGAATATTTTCTGACCCTAACCAGTTTGGCTCCATGGATAGAGCATCGGCCTGTAGAATGAGAGGTCCCAGGTTCGATTCTGGTCAAGGGCATGTATCTTGGTTGTGAGCACATCCCCAGTAGGAGGTGTGCAGGAGGCAGCTGATCGGTATTTCTTTCTCATCGATGTTTCTCTCTCTATCCCTCTCCCTTCCTCTCTGTAAAAAAAAAATCAGTAAAATACATTAAAAAAAGAATATTTTCTGTATTTAAGCGTCTCTTATCTTCTTAAATGTATGAATCAAAAATTAAATTATATGAAAAACCTAGACTACACTTTTTTAAAGCACCAAATTGACCCAGGAGGAATTCCACATTGCACCAGAAGAGACCAAACACTATTACTATAAAACACCAACAAAAGTGGATGTCAGCAACGTCATGCTAAACATCTGTGTTATATTTCCACAGCAGAATGCTTAACATAGACATTATAAACCACCATAAATCAAACCTGCGAAAGATAGAAATAAAAACTTACAGCTCCTTTGCAGTAGAGTCGTAACTTCCCGGATGGAGTGCGAACAATCACCGACATTCTTTTCCTGGAGCTGGAAGAAAAGGTTTTCCATAATGTGTCATCATCCTGAGACTACGCATCAATATGTGTGACATGCCTCATATACTTTAACAGTCACACTGAAAAAAATAAATGTGACCAAAATGTGACCACGGATACAAGCCCTCCCCTGGCTGTGCAGTTGGGTACGTCTGGAAGTTCCTTCACGTTTTTTAAGGCCAGAGGGTACCATCTGCTGCCCCGGAGGGATCATTACGGAGCAGCTCCCTAGAGACCTGCCGGAGGTGGTACCCACCAGGGGAGAGGGGAGCTCTGGATCCATGTGTTCAGATTAGAAAACAACAACGACATTTAAGCTGGCGTGTTTCAGGATGAACTATATGTCATTAAAAACAGAAATGATGGCCTCTCCTCACCACTGCCCGGAACGGCTACATCCACACCTGCTTTGCAACCTTCCTTTGAGCTGACTTTGCAGTTTCTCACACAGATGACCATGATCGTCCCGAAACCATCCTCTTCCCCTGGCTCCGTGCCATTATCCTCTCATAGCCAATTCCCCCTTTTCTAATCAACCCTTAAATCTGGAGTTACTCAGGGCTCAAACCTCAGCCTTCCTTGTTTCCCTCCTCCTCTGTTTTATATCCAGCAGATCCCACTCATCTCCATGGCTCTGGGCACCACCGACAGGCCCACGACCATGGAGCTTCTATTTCACCCACTGGCTTCTCTTCATGCTCCAGGCCAATATACCCAGCTGCCTCCCTCTGACACTTCCACTTGTGCATCTCACGGGCATCTACAATGCAAACATGCCACCCGCCACATCTATTCCTATTCCTGTACCTGCCACCTGTGTAAACAGTCCCTCTCTCCACCCAGCTATTCATGCCCAAGACTCTACTTCCTCCCTTCCACACCCAACACACCCTAAAGCCCCCTCTGACATCTCTCAGTGCCTGGGTTCTATCAGTTTCACTCCTATCAGCCCAATTTAAACCACCAATGTCTTCCCAGGGGCCTGTTTTAATACCACCTCATTCACCTTTTCCCCTTTCACCCTTACGCGTGCCTCCCCATCACCCTTAAGCATCCTAATCTCCCAGCCTTGCTTTCCTTTTCTTCATGGCACTAACCACTTAGCATAGGACTTATAAGTGTATGCTAATAAACAAACATGTCCATATGCTAACTGATAGGCTGTTTATAAATATTTTATAGACATAATACAAGGGAGCACAGGAAAAACAGTCACTTTGCCCTGTGAACGGCAATGAAATCTTTCAAGGCCCTTCTGTCTGTAGCTGAAGACATCTGCCCCAAGAACGTAGGTCAGCTAGGAAACTAAATAGGCATGTGGGAATAAAAAGCCTACAACCCAGACATATCACTGATTATAACAGAAGACCTTCATTATTTGACTTTAAGAAATGAAGTAAGTAGAATAATCTCTTTGCTTTCTGCTCTTTCCCACTAGATAGTAACTGATTTGATACCTAACAGAGACATGGATATGTTTTCCGGAATCCCAGTGACAGTTAGGTATAATGAGCACATAATTAGAATTGTGGGATCTTAACTCTGATTCATCTTCACTCCACATCAATCTTGGTCCCTCTAAGTATAACAATGTTTCCAGATCATTAGCCGCAAGACTCCTGGTCCTATACCCCACGGTTGTGATGCAGACAGTCATGTTGAGAAATAGTTTTACACTATCTTCAAGTGTCCTATCTTGCAACATTCCGAAGGAAGCTGTTTCTGATTTATCTGCAGCTATGAAAATTAAGCACTGCAGCAAAGATTTTAATGCAATATTTTGTCTAAATAAGTTCAGTGAAAGAAAATAAAGCGTACTTTCTTACTTATTTAAAAAGGCGAAAATAGCAATAGACACACATTTATCTTATGCACCCAAATCACAGAGCAGATGTTTTTACCTGGTGAACTCCAGGACATTGAGCAATTCATATCTTTCTTCTTGCCCCAGCTATAAAGAAAAGGCATTCATGATTACATAAAGTTGGAAGTTTCTTTGCCTTCTTGGAAATAAACCTTAGTCATGAAATTGTAATGTAAAAAATGTCAACACCAACAAATCATCCCTTTTGAAATATATCATCTTTTATTGAACTTACTAACTTACAGGTTAAGATGGAAGGTTGAACATTCCCATTTTTTACTTATTGATAGATTTGGAAAGAGAGAGAGAGGGAGAGAGAGAAAGAGAGAGAGAGAGAGAGAGAGAGAGAGAGAGAGAGAGAGAGAGAGAGAGAGATTAAGTTGTTGTGCCGCTAATTTATGCATTCATTGGTTGGTTCTTGTATGTGCCCTGACCAGGGATTGAACCTGCAACCTTGGCATTGGGACGATACTCTAGCCTAAACATTCACACTTAATTTCCATCCTTCCCAAAGCCCCACTAAAAGGATAGTAAACACTTAAAAAGAAAGACACTTCTGATGGTGGGGGGCGGGGGGGAGATAATAGCACCAAAAATCTGAAAAGAGCTCAATGAGTGGTATCTTATTTAGCAGAAACAGGAAGGTCAAATGTCACAGTAGCCACTGAAATGCTGGGAACCAACCTGATTTGTACCACATCGTCCTTCAAAGTCTATGGAAGTGAAATGCCAGACATGAGGATCCAAAGATTCATAGGTGTCTACAGAAAGCCGTTAACATGGAACATAGATACCCAAAACACAAAGGCAAAGGCATTTTGGAGAAACGCGAGTTCAAGCACAACACGGATGTCAGCCCATGGAGTGCCAGGTTCGGGGATTCCTGATGGGCATGGGGTGGGGGTGCAGAGGGGGAGGGGCTGTGGTCACTGGGTTTCAACACCAGACTGAAGTGGCACGTTCTGTTCCGTCATCGGAATGATACTGTGGTGGCTTCTGGACGGCATGGAACTTGTTGCCGTACTTTATACCCTTGAAAGTATTGCTGCCTTAGGCAGTATATGCTGCTTCTTCTTTGACAGGGCAAAAAAAGTTTTTGGAAATAAAAAACATAGGAAAAATGAAAAAACAAATCAATAGAAGGGCAAGAAGACGAAGTTGAGGAAAACTTCCAAGAAGTAGAACAAAAAGGCAAAGGCTTGAAAAGAAGTTAAAAGATTAGTTCAAGAATTCTAAAGAGAGAGCAGAGCAGAAAGAAGGAAGGAAAATGGAACCATTCAAGAAAATTTCCCAGAACTGAGGGATGGCATATCAATTTACAAATGGGAAAGGGTCTGCCCAGTGCTCAGTGAAATGGGTTAAATATTCCCACTAAGGTATAGGATCGTACAATTTTGGAATTCTTAGGACAAAGAAAACCTACAATCTTCCGAGAGGGGGAGGCAGGGCAAATCACAAAATATGTGGAATCATGATGGGTTCTGATCCTCAACGAGGTGTGTTAGACGCCAGAAGACAGTGAAGCAATCAAAATTCTTAAGAAAAATGATTTCTATCCTGAAATTCTACTTTCAGGCAGACTATCAATTATGAAGCATAATGGTAAGATAAAAAATGTTTAGACTCAAAAGAACAAACAACAACAACAAATAAATCATTCCCCTTGTACTGTTTCTCAAGAAGCCACTAAGGAATGTGTTCCACAAAAATGACAGAGTAAACCAAGAACAAGGGAGATGTGGGCTTTAGGAAATGGGAGGGCTAGCACAGACTAATGGTCAAAGGGAACATAGGACAGTGGCCCCAGGGTGATATCTGTGAGTGAAACTGTGAACTGTCAGCCAGGGCATCTGAGAGCCCTTGCAGTCAGGAGCGGGGCTTGCTGAGGGCTCTCACTCCTGTGTCCTCTGCTTCTGTGACAACTTTTTAAAAACATTTTTATTAATTTTTTACATTTTACTGATTTTTTTACAGAGAGGAAGGGAGATAGATAGAGAGTTAGGAACATCAATGAGAGAGGTACATCGATCAGCTGCCTCCTGTGCACTCCCCACCGGGTATGTGCCCGCAACCAAGGTACATGCCCTTGACCAGAATTTAACCTGGGACCCTTGAGTCCGCAGGCCGACAGTCTATCCACTGAGCAAAACCAATTTCGGCTGTGACAACTTTTTAACCTGATGAAACTCACAGATCATATGCTTCCTCAAAACAAGGGCGTTCACTGAGAAAGAAGAGTTGAGATATAGAAAAAGCCCTAACCAGGAGAAAAATCTAAAGGAATGTCAAATGCCACAGAAGCAGCCTTACAACTAAACTGGCCCAGACCAAGGAGAATGGAGGACTTCAAGAAGGATGTCTCAAGAACAGGGTAGCTAACTGGTAGG
This sequence comes from Antrozous pallidus, assembly GCA_027563665.1. Classification (NCBI taxonomy): domain Eukaryota; kingdom Metazoa; phylum Chordata; class Mammalia; order Chiroptera; family Vespertilionidae; genus Antrozous; species Antrozous pallidus. The sequence continues at coordinate 97,151,135 of CM050511.1, read as the reverse complement.
TTATCTGATAAAGGTGTGCTAAGAAGGTATAGAGACAATCAGCAATAGGGAGAAAGGAAAATAAGCAATTGAAAAGTGTACACATTTATCTTTAGAAAATAAAAGGAAACATTTTCAGAAAATAATTTAAATCAGGAAACAAAATTAAAACAAGAAATTACTGAATATAGCAATGTTCAGCTAGGCATATCACTATAGGCATAATAATATTAACACTAAATAATGAATTACACTGATATAATTTATATATATAAAGTACATATTCCTTAAATGTATAATTCAATGAAATTCATAGTTTGACAAAGGCATACTTGGTGTAATCACCACCTCAAACAAGATACTGAATATTCTCATCACCCCATAAATTCCTTTGTGCGCTTTTCCAAACAATCTCCTCCCTGACTCGAGGCAACTACTGTTCTGCATTCTATCACCACAAATCACTTCTTTCTGATTTTGAGCTGCATATAAATGAAACTGAAGACTATTCCTTCCTTTGTGGCCGATTTTTTTCTCCCCACGTAATGATTTTGAGATTTATCCACGCTATTGATAAATCAATAATTCATTCTTTTTTACTGTTTAAATATCCTATTGTATGAGTATATCACCATCTGTTTATCTATTGTCCTACTGATGGACATTTGGTTTATTTCCAGTTTTTGGCTACCATGAATAAAGCTGCTAAGAACATTCCATTAGACACTGTCTTGTGGACATAAGCTTTCATTTTTCCTGGGTAACTATGAGAACAAGTTCTGGGTCAGGTGCAAATTTACTTGTATTGGAAAACTTAAAAAATCTTTCTGAAGGGATTGCATCATGTTGTGAGTCTACTAGCAATATCTGGGTGCTCTATTTCGTCTATATTCTCATTAACATTTGGGAGAATGGTTTTCATTTTAGACCTTTTGATGGTATGTAGTAATATCTCGTTGCAATTTTAATTTGCATTTCTCCAATGACTAACAATGTTTTTTCATAGGGCACTGACATGTATTCTTTTGAGAAATGTTTAAGTCTTTTGGCCATTTAATAAACTGGGTCTGAATACTTATTTAAAAGTTATAATACAATTATAATAATATTATAATAATATTATAATATTATAATACAATTATAATATTGTATTATAATAATTATAATACAATTATAATTATTATATTAAAATTATAATTACAAAAATTATAATACAATTATAATAATATTAGGGGCCCGTTGCACGAAGATTCATGTAATAGGCCTTCCTTCCCCTGGCTGCCAGCACCAGTTTTCCCATGGCACCTGGGACCCAGGCCTTCGCTGTGGCTGCAGTGGAGAAGCCAAGCCTCAAGGCTTCTCTACTCTGGCTGCAGCAAGGCTTGGCTTCTCTGCTCTGGCCACAATGGAGAAGCCAAACCTCTTCAGTCTTCAGTCTGTGCCTGCACATGCAAATAAACCCTCCATTTTTGTTGGGTTAATTTGCATACTCACTCCTGATTGGCTGGTGGGCATTGCAGATGCACAGCCAATTTGCATATTTCTCTTTTATTAGTGTAGATTGGGAAGAGATTGTGAGTCAGAAAAGCTAAATCCTCATTTAACATACTAAAATAGAAAGTCAATAGGCATGTATAATATTGAAGAAACCATGTATCATTAATCACATATACTTTTTGAAAATACGAGATGCATAAATACCTGAAGAAAGAGATAAAGTAACAGAAGGTGGTTGCCTCTAGAGTAGGGAACCTCTATTTTAAAAGACGCCTTTGGTGTTATTTTATCTTTAAAGCTATACATACGGTTACTTTGATGAAAGACTTAAAAGTAAATAACTTACTGAGTCTATAATCACTGAGTCAGGTGTTCTTCCAGTGAAAACAAAATTCAATTGCTTGGCTGCTCTGACCAAAGCTCCCTCATCTGTTTTGGGAAAATAGGTGAAAGCAAATACATGGTGATATAAAAATTATTCCCAATACAAGAGAAATAGATCACTAAAATTTTTTTATTTCAGAGGAAAAGAGAGGGGGAGAGAGAGAGAAACATCAGTGATGAGAGGGAATCATTGATCCGCTGCCTCCTGTAGGCCCCACACTGGGAACTGAGTCCACAATGTGGGCACGTGCCCTGGCTGAGAATCGAACTGTGACCTCCTGGTTCACAGGTCGACGCTCAACCACCGAGACACCTCTGCCGGGTGCTGTTTAATTTTTAGAGCATTAAAATTCTTCTTATTCTGGCTCCTGTTATGCAATCCATTTATTTTAACGCTCTATAACAATGCCAACGGAATGAATATAATAATCTGAGATAAGTATAGACCCAGAGTCCTGTTTCTGAACATTGTCTCAGTCTTATTTGTAAACAAGAATGAAAATGTAGATGTGCCTCTTGGTTCAGCATATTTTCTGGGAAAACCTTTCTCAAAATGAATGACACAAAACTGCCTTCCTACATTTTATGTTTTTCCTCCTAAAACATTGATTATAGAAAAACTAATATTACTAATTGAGAATTTGACTTAAATGGATATAAAGGAATAGGTGCTTGATTTTTTTTCATATATCACTAGTAGTTACTGTCATCACCATGCTACTTTAAAACTTCTTGTTGCTGAGGGTAGGGTGTGGGATAAGAGAATGCTCATATAGTTTCTATCCCAACAATGTGAGATGTAACATTTCTTATTCTTAGGAGGAATTTGGTACATTCTACTAGGTTATAGCTACTGGTTTAGAATACAGTTTAAAATACTTTTAACAAAGTTCTCCAAAGTGTGTTCCTTCTTTCCTAAAACCTTATAATAATTGGATTGAAAATAGGTCTAAAATTAAGCTAAAAAATTAACTGTGCTAATACATTATTTTATGGAATCCCTTCAAATGTATAAATCATCCTCATCCAAATAAATTCACAACAATTTATTATTATCATTTCCCAAAGAGGGAAGCAAAACTGGTATTCTAAAATGCACACTATTTAGGTAAACAGATCTTCCTTTTCTGTTTGCTTATGTGCAAAAACAGATTTTGACTAAGTTTTTTTTTGGAAATAAGGGAGAATTTACTATGTGCATATAACAAATACTTTCGCTTTGAATTTTGTTATTCAAATTTCTATATGTTATGTCATCTACAAAATTGTATAAATGAAGTCTTATATTTTAACATATAGATATATTTAATTCCAAGAGCCAAGGTTTGTCTAATTAGTAAATGATTTTTTAATCTAAAAAAAATAAGTTGGTTATTTTAATTTTTCAAATTAAATTTATTTTTTTCTTGACAATCTCAAATTTCAGAATAATTTTCTACTGGAAAAAATGACGCAATCACAATTGCGTCATTTGTACCTGGAGATGCTGCTTGGTAAATAAGCTTGTCACCTTCTCGCTCGGGTACTGCTGTGTGACAGACTGCCATCATGGTGAGGAACTCACAGATTACAGGTGCGGTTGGCTGTAAGAAATAAACCTCCATTAGACCTTCTCACTTAAATATTCTGACACTCATGATGGCAATATTCCTTCATGCCCATCTATTTAGAGTGTAGCTATTAAATATCGAAGGTATAAGGTTATAGCTAAATAAAAAGACAATATTATTATGAAGAAAAAATAGTTTTCACTGAAATCATTCATTCTGTACTCTCTCATTCATTTGTAAACATTTATACAAGACAACTGTGTTGTCCAAAAGAAAGAGCACAGTGAAAAAAAGTGGATATGGTCAAATACTGGGCTTAGAAGATAGAGGAGAGATTTTAAAATGTTCTTTATCTGGTTCTAATTCCTGACCAGATTTACTCTATTTTCTTTTTACTTTTTTCTTTTACAAAGAGAGGGAGAGGGGGAGAGATAAAAACATTGATGAGAGGGAAATATCACTGATCAGCTGCCTCCTGCATTCCCCACACTGGGAATCGATTCCACAACCCAGGCATGTGCCCTGACTGGGAATCGAACCAGAGACCTCTTGGTTCACAGGTCGGTGCTCAACCACTGAGCAACACTGGCCAGGCCCTGACCAGATTTAAATTTTAGGCATCTCATCTCACTGTGGTTCACTATTTTGGGTTGAGGTGATGATGGTAGGGGATCCCTCTGTAATGTCTTGTCCTCCCTCTCTCCAAAACTGGCAACCTTAACTGACAGTTTTTACCAAATAAAAAAACGACTGAGCAGTTTCCATGTATGATGGACTCATGTGACCTGAGGAAGACATGAAAGCAAATCCTTTCTGCAAGGAGCTTAGTTTATAGGAGAAAAGAAGCCAGATCTCACATTATACATCTGCCTGCCTGGCTCTTAACAAAGAAAAATGTCAACCAAATTAATATCTCTCTATGCTGTTGGACAAAAAATAAAACAGCCTGGCTAGTGTTGCTCAATGGTTGATCATCAACCCACGCACCAAGAGGTCGCTGGTTTGATTCCTTGTCAGGGCACATCCTCTGTTGTGGGCTGGGTCCCCAGTAGGGGGCATGCAGGAGGCAGCCCATTGATGTTTTTCTCTCATTGATGCTTCTCTCTCTCTCTCACCCTCACCTTCCCTCTCTCTCTGAAATTGATAAAAACATATTAAAAAAATAAAACAAAAAAGAAGTGAAGTGATTGAAAAACTAAGTCAAATATTATTTGAAAAAAAAACCGAGTTCAGGCTACAATAGACAAAAGAGACATGGTCACTGCCATGAGAAGCTTCAACTTGCGGGGAAGACAGAACACAGATAAAAATACAGGTGTTATCTATAGCGTGAAAAGGGCTGTAAAGAAGAGAGTGTGCAAAGACATGTAATGCGATTTGGGTGAGTTTGCGGTTGTTCTGAAGATAATGCAATAGTTAAGCGGGTGAGGTTTTAGCCTCATGAGAAACTGAGCAGAGGTTTTCCCGTCAAACAGGAACCTAACGTGACCGAAAAGATCCTAAGGAAGGAAAGAATAAGTGTGTTTGAGAACATAAGGAAGCTGAGGGTGGCCTGGGGGGAACAAAGGGGCAAGCGGCTCCGAGTGAGGCTGGTGATAAAGAGGGAAACCAGACAATGGTTTTGAACAGGGAGGCGGTGGGGCTTGATTTCCACTTGCATCACTGCAGTTGTCTCGTGCAACAAAAACTGGAGGGCAGTGAAAAGGAAACCAAGGAGAACGTTAGGAGGCATTCCAGGAATTCTCACAGGGGAGGCTGGTCGGCTGGACTCAGGTAGTGAACGAGAGAATAAGGGCCACATTGGAGACGTATCCTAGAAGTCAGTATTGACAAGGACTCGGTGACTCCACTGATTGGAGATGGAGGGACAAAGAGGTACCAAAAGCAACCCTAAAGTTCCCAGAAAGAAAATTAAGACAGGTGGTGGTGTAAGTCACCGAGCTGAGGGCACAAGAGGGAAGAGGAGGTCTAGGTCTAGGTTTTGTGGATCCTGAAGCTAATAGTCTGATGTAGGCTCCCTTAGGAAAAAAGGATACAAAAATAGCCACACAGACACATGACAAGAGCTCCATCCAGAGGCACAGGGGGGAGGTTCACCCATACTTCAGAGGGAGCATGTTGTGCACATACTGAAGCAACTGCCAGAAAAAGCTCTGGGGTTTAAACGCCAGGAAGCCCCACCACCTAATCTGATGACGTTTTAGGAAGTGTCAATGACCTGATAAAGATGTCCATAGTTCTTATGGTATATATTTGGCACTGGCCTATCATTTTGAGCAGGTAATTCATTACGATAGATATTTTGAAATGGTTACTAGTGAGTTCTTTCAAACAAAGAGGGTGCAAATGTTATTTAACGTAAGACATTGTTACGAGATAGAATATTGATAATGACAAAAGGAAAACATCTAATAACCATGTTAGCCAAGTTAAAAAAAATTAGCAACAGACTTCAAATTTATTAAAAATAATCACAAAACTAAAAAACCCCACATAAATAGGGAAGATAATTCAGAGAAATGTTCACTAGTTTTCACTCACTAATTAGAATATAATGATTTTATGTCACTTACATGATTATTTTGGAGATTTTCCAGCAATGAGGAATCATTAAATGTTTTTTCGTCTCCAAATTGTGAGCTCTGCCTACAGGGGAAAGAAAGGAGCAAACCTGGTTTATTTATAGCAGCTCACTGATCTGTGTGTAACTTTTAAAACAAATCACTATGCCTGCAAACCCCTAATAAATATAATATAGAGTGCATTAATGAATACGGCATCACAAATTTTATGAATAAATCAGAAAATATATTCAAGCATTGTGAAATACGACAGACTTTTGTAGCATAATGAAAATAGTATTTTATAGTTCATTTTCCTGGAGTGACATTACATTGTAGCCAATGAAGTTTTAGAAATTTAATTTAAAAAATTTAACAAAACTGCTAAAATACCAGGAATTGAATTCCTTCTACTTCTATAATTTTTTCAAGTTTTAAGAATTCTGAGATAAAGTTATTAAAAGCAATACTGATGAATACTTTTACTGCAGCCTACGAGAAATCTTTATTTGCAGTAATTAATACATGATTGTTATATGGAACATAGAAATATGAATAAACTACATCTTTTATCACCACTAACAAGTAACCTGATATGCTCACATACATATTACATGTGTTCTGTAATTGAGGAGGAAAATCATAAAGGTGTATGGGATTCTTCTGTGCTTGGCTGTCTTCAGGCGAGCACACACATCAGGCGCTTCAGAAGAAACAGATGAAGTCAGAATGGCCTCTGTAATCTAGCTGTTATTAACCTTGGCAATGAAATTTAATATGAAACTGTTGAAATTCAAAAGAACAAGGACCATTTAGTTGGGAATGTCAAACTCAAAGGTCATACTTTGCTATGTTCAGTGAAAATCTATAGATCTAAGCTTTTGTACACTGAAGAAAATTTCAGAATTAGTTCACTGAGGAAAAAGATATGTTCAACATTAAATGACTGTAGACCCAAAAGTTTTAAATTACAATCTTTATAGGTTTCAAAGAGCATTATCAATGTCAATGTGCCAAAGAGCAAGAGTTTCATAATTTGAAAACCAGCAGTTTGAAAGGAAAAATCACTGAAGATTTACATGTATATGGTCTATTAATTCTCAAAATTATGATACATCTTTATTAACATGCAGTAATTTAGAATTCTCAAAACATCCCTGGAAAGCAGAAAAAAAATTATTATTATTATTATTATTATTATTATTATTCCTCCTCCTCTAGTTTTAAGTTGGAGAGAAAGATCTAAGACCTTTTAAATGACTTATTAACAGGCAAACAGAAGAAAAAAGCAAACATTCTATTCCAAATACTATCAGTTCTTAAAAATAGTTTATTATGTGGGGTTCCATAAAATCTTCCTACTATTACACAATTCATTAATTGTTCTCAGTTAGACTTTCCTACTTATTTGTTAGATAAATTGAATTGTCAAGGAACATTCACAGTAGCATCTTGCATATGGAAGTCTATTTTGTTTTCAAAGAATTACAGACTGAAAGCCTTTATAAATCTGAAGATACGTTTTGTTAATTCTTCGTACGCCATAAGCGTCTATGGTGTGTGGGGATGGTTTCCATTTTGGACGCATGGCAATTGACTGGTTAATCTCAATAGTAGTTTTTCATCTTATAAATCACAGCCACCATAACTGATATAACTTTCAAAAATGTATTTACAGCAAATAACACCAGATATGCCATTGAGATATTTACAATGACACATCGCATCTTCCATTCACCAATGAAGGCTTCACCATGGATAATGCTCCATGAGAATTCTTCCAGAAAGTGGCTTCCTTTTCAAGACCATAAACCCTAAACACCTCATCTGCTAATCGCATGGCCTGGGTGGGTAATTCAGCCATGGTGTTCTCACCGCCCCTCTCCAAAATCTTACCAAACATTCACTTTAAATGTAAGCAGATAAAACTAAGAAGTGCATGTCACTTCAAAAAATAACCAACTGCATACATAATAAATACAAGGAATACTTTAAATAGTAAGCTGACAAAACTATGTGGATTTGCAAACTGCTCACAAAAAAATAATGCAAGTCAGTATCAACCTTTTGTTAAATTTTTCCCTAGAAATTTTCAAGTGGCATTTTTCTCACCCGGAGACAAAGAGATAATGGTGTTTTGCAAGAAGTAATGAGAGGGAGAGGAACACTAAGGCAAGACAACATGAGCAGGTAGCTCACATCATCACATAATTAGCAGCTTCTTACAGCTTGATTTAAAAGCGATGATACCTTGTGAGAACACGTGCTGGGGGATAGGGGAGGCTGGAGGAGGACAATGGGGGAAAAAAAGGAAAACATACGTACTACTATTTGTAATACTTTAAAGAATAAAAAAAAAAGCTATGATACCTTGTAAATAGTTATTTCCTGATCATACAAAAATGGAGAGTCCTCAGAACAATAAAAGTTAACAGAAAACTCAGAATGCATATGGCTTAATTGGTATTAGCTATTTTCATTTATGACAGTATGGAATATGACATTTTAAAAAATTTACGCTGACAAGAAAGTCATCAGAAAAAAAAAAAAGAGTTGGACCTACACTTTTCCCTTTAAACTAAAATAAATTTCAGATGGATGAACAATCTAATAAAAGTACCAAAGAATGGGACAATTTAAAAAATAAAAAATAGGAACTGCCTAAGTATCTATCACATACAGTTCAGAAAACAAAACAGATAAATCTGACTGCATAAAGCTAAAACGTTTCTGCAGAGCAAAAACTACTGCAAAGTCAAAAGCCAAAATGACAAACTAACTGGGAAAACTTCTTTCTAGCTTACATATGGGGGGCTAATTTTCACAAAACTGAAAGAACTCAGAAATCAATAAGAAAAAAATAAAAAATACAATGGAACAGTGAGCAAAGTATATAAACACAGTTCATACAGAAGGAAATATAATTGACTTTAAGTATATTTTAAGTTCAGTCTTTAAAATAGAATGAGATGAAATTTAAATTTGACAGAAATAAAAGTTTGACAATCCTGTGTTGTGATTATGGAAAAAGTTCAATCATGCCTCATTGGTGAGAATGGGCAATTGGGCAATTTCTATCAACATTTAAAATTCATGTGTCCTTTGATCTGGTCATTCCAGTTCTGGGAATTTATACTAATGATCTTCCTGGAGCAAAATGTTGCATGTATTCATTTTTTTGCAGCACATGTTTAAAAGCAAAGCATTAGAAATAACCCAAGTTTCACAGGGGTGTTGCTTTAAAAAAGTTGGTACATCTACATAATAGAATACTATATATAAAAAAAGATAGCTATTCATGGAATATGGACAGATCTGAAGGATGCACAGTCAAAAGAAAAGCTGGTACATAACTGTGCAGGATGCTTCACTCTTTATCAAAATATGAGAAAAAATGTATGCTTGTGTAGATCTGGAAGAATACAGCTAAAGTTGGTTACATTGGCTCCTTCAGGAGGGGAAATGGAGAGCTCCAAGACAGGGAAAGGAGGAAAACTTCTCCCTCTTGACACACTCAGAATTTGTAACATGTTAAAGCATTATGAACTTAAAATATAAATCAAATTTAAATAAAAAAAAACCAAGAAAAAAATCTATGTCAGCCCCTGAAATATATACACACCCCACATGTAAACTAAATGTGCACATTATACACCTGCACTGTAACACACATGCACACAGAGGAAGACAAAAGGCAGTGCGATTGTAAAGTGTTTTTTAAAATGGATGTGCGCCTCCTGCTTTTGAATGGTGCTATGGGTTCCAAATCAAAATTCCTTAAAAGAAGGCTTAATTTTTAGAAATAAATTTGTTATTTAGAGTCAGGTCCAGTAAAAGGTCAAGACTAAAAGCACGCAATCAAATTCAATAATATTTTTGTTGGCCATGGGTTTTAACCAAAGCAATGAGGCCTGCTTTTCCAGGTGACTCATAGTATTTCCCAAGGCAATGACAAAAGAGGAGCTCCAAGACATCCTCTGAAACAGCCGCCTCGCCGGAATACATAAATCACCTGTCAAACTGAAGACTAACGCTGACTTGGTTGCATTATATCTCATTATGATGCAGTCACACCGGGAGCATGTTTCAGTGAGCCTAGCAGAGTAAAGAAACACCACTCATCCCATACATAATTACACACAGAATGAAATGAGAAAATAAAGGAGACCAGACACTAGCCAATGATATTATGAAAATACCAAAAATCCCAGTGAAATGACTGAGCACAGAACACTTTAAGGTAATTTTTCTGGAGAACTACCCTCTAGCATTAACTTAAAAAACTTACCAGAAAGAATAACATGGAGCTATATTAAATAGTTAAGAAAAAATAAATGTGTTATCTGAAATTTACTTCAAAATAATAGTGAGGGAAAGATATACATTAGTTGAAATGGGTAGTTGAGTGCTTATTATTGAAGTGAGTAGATGAGTACTTTTGTCTATGCTTGAATTTCTCCACAGTAAGCACTAGAAAAAGTGGGTATGGAAATATATAGTTTTGGAAAATAGCCTATCTTAGGGCTACATGAATGCTGACAATAAACAGATTATTTTCCCCTCCAATGGCAGATTTCTTTTATAGAAAGAATTAATTCGTAAAGTTGTATGATAGCTTATGGTAGTTGGCAAAAACAAAACCACACTAATTTTGAAGTGGCTAGTGGCTAGGTAATGATTCCCTCTCTCCAAACTATTTATATTAATACTAGAGGCCGGGTGCACAAAATTTGTGCATGGGGGGGGGGGAGGTGGGGAGTGTCCCTCATCCAGAGGTTCCTCTCCTTCTCCCGCACAGCCTCTGGGGAGATGCTTGTCCTGGGGCCTCCTCAGGACTCCAGCACACGAAGCCCTGTCGGGTACTTGGGGGCTTGGGCTTTCAGGTCTGGCTTCCCTGCCTGGCATAGTACAAATTTGCTGCCCTGGGCCTGTTCTTCCCTCCAGGCGGTGGGAGAGGGCAGGCGCTGGGTCCGCGGGGGTGCAGATAGCCCGCCTTCTCCCACCATGCCGGCCAGGGGCGCTGAGGGCCTCCCTCTCCAGCCACAGGCCCGCCCTCACCCACCATGCCGGCAAGGGGCGCTAAGGGCCACCCTCTCCCATTGCAGGCCCACCTTTTCCCGCCACAGCCCTGCCCCCTGCCTCATGCCTGCCCCCTGCTCCTGATTGGCCAGCCCCCAGGTGCTCCCTGCCTCCGCTGCCACCCCTGCTGTTGCTGTTTGCTTCTCCTCACAGCTACTGGGTGCTGGGTGCTCGCTGCTGCCGCTGCCATTTCATCTCCACCCCTGGCCCGGCACTGGCACCACTTGGCCCTGCCCCTTGGCCCCGCCCCCTGCTCCTGATTGGCTGGTAGCATAGCCAATCAGGAGCCAAGGTAGGTCATATTTGCATGTTACTCTTTTATGAGACAGGAGGATATTTAAGCAAGTAGAGCTTCAGACATCATCCAATAATCTTTAATGAAAGGGTTACTACATTCTAGGTTTGCCTTTAAGTTCAACTAAATGGAAAATAATCTACACACATTTAAATGTTAAATATTATGTGTGTGTTTTTTTCAACTTGATATTTTTGTGGTAAATACAGTAGGGCAGTAAAATGCATAAAGACACAGATTTTTATACATAGAATTCAATGAACTTCACATTGAAAAGTGAAGCTGCTGATAGATAGGAATGAAGTTTCAGATTCTGGATTTCTGCAGTCACCACACGCTGGCTCTCCCCAGCAGACCAGCCATTTAAAGATGTGGTTAGGTGCCTGGCATGCAGGATTCCACCAGCATCACACTTTTGATATGGGTGTCACTGGCAACATGAAACCAATCGGATGAGGTTGGGGGAATGCCAGCTTTATCAATGGGCAAAGCTGTTGCCCCACACTTTTCTGCAGTCATTTTAATTTCACCTGTTCTTCCCACCTTAACACCACAAGAAATGAAGAAAAGGTAACATGACAAACAGCAAAGACCTCTTGTGCTCTAAAAGCAGTTCTCTTCTGAAGCTATTCACAGCCTATAGGGTGCAATGGGAGCAGCTCCCATTTTGTAGCCAGGCTCCCACGTTTGCTGGTTGTATGCTTTGGGGCTTCTTTGCCTACATTTCACCAACTTCAGAAGAGTCATGTCAAGCACAGCTCCTCAATTATGTCAGGAGGTTAAATGAGAGACACCAGAGCTAACATTCTCTGTGAGCATACCACGTCCAAAGACGCTTCTACTCTCCTTAAAAACAGAACTCAATCCTTACAACCTCCCTATGAGTTCCACATTCTACCAGGTGAGGACAGGCGGGAAGATGTATTGCACAAGGGCTCCAATAGGGTCAGGATGTGAACTTGGGTGGTCAGAATTCAGAGTCTGCCTCCTTGACCCTCCCCCGCCCAGGACGGAGACACAACATAAACTCGTAAAGTATCTGTTCCTTCATCTTGGATAGATGGGAAACCCAAGCATATGTTTAAAATAAAGCTTATCTATAATAATAAAAGCATAATATGCTAATTAAACTGGACGTCCTTCCGGACGACCTTCCAGACGAAGCGGGGCTGCAAGGGCAGCCTGGGTCCCGGGTGCCTGCGGGGGCTGGCGGAAGCCCAGGTCCCGGGTGCCAAAGGGGGGCCGGTGCCAGCAGCGGGAGAAGGAAGACTTACTCTTGCACGAATTTCGGGCATCGGGACTCTAGTTTTATCGTAAAAGTGGCAAAGGTCATCTCTAAGTGTTTATTTTTTAAAATATTACAAATATATAAATTTATATGTAACTGCAAGTGGAAACGGACAATTTATGAAAAAGATGGCATTTTTATTTGGAGCTCCCTAGCTTAGGATACCAAATATCAAATTTTCCAAAAGGATGTTCTACAAAAGGAACCTTTTAAACTAGACAAAATAGCAACCTCTCTTTCCAATACTGATAAAAGTTATGACAACCTTTATCAAAATAGGGTATTTCAAATGACATGAGTAAACAAACAACAATCTTGAACATTTCCATTCAATCTCAATAAAAATATGGTAAAGGCAAATTCCTTCTTTTACAGATAAGTGAGTTATCTTAGAGAAATGTGCCCTAATTCCATATTAATGAGCGATGTCTACAGTGAACAGAACGGCCCTGACAGGTGTTCTCGGTCGTTGGAGCATCGGTCTGAACACTGAAAGGTCTCGGGTTCAATTCTCCGATCTCACTGGTGCCCTTGAACAAGATGCACAATCTCTCTTCCTGCCTGGTTTGCAGGTTTGCTCCCTCCCGCTGGTCGGGGTGGTAAGGGTGCTTCTGGGAGGCAACCAATTCATGTGTCTCTCGCACATCGATGTTTTTCTCTCTCTTCTCCCCCCCCCCCCCGCCCCCCGCCTCTCTTCTCTCTGAAAAGCAACAGCAAAAATATCCTTGGTGCAAAAACCGGTTTGGCTTAGTAGATAGAGCATTGGCCTGCTGACTGAAGGGTCCCAGGTTCAATTCCGGTCAAGGGCATGTACCTTGGTAGCAGGCACATCCCCAGTAGGGGGTGTGCGTGCAGGAGGCAGCTGATCAATGTTTCTCTCTCATCGATGTTTCTAACTTTCTATCCCTCGCCCTTCCTCTCTGTAAAAATCAATAAAAATATATTAAAAATTATCCTTGGCTGAGGATTAACAACAATAAATTAATAGAATGATATATATTTATTCGTTGCTTCTTGTTGCCTGATGGAGATTGAACCTGTAACCTGGGCATATTGGTATGACATGCTGTGGCCTAACAGATTTGATGTTATAGAAAAGCAACAAATAAAATATATGCTCAACATTTTAATTATCAAAATGTTAAGTAAAAGAGAATATCTACATCATTAAACTCAAATTATCCACCACCAGTAAGATGCTCTGGCATATTTTCAAAAATACTAAAAATTATTCAGTTGTGTGTAGGTGTTCAAATGTATGACATTCCTAGCAATGAGCTGAAATGAGATGACGCATCAATTAATACAAGAACCAGACAGCTGCCTCTGTTATTATCACAAGCTTTACCACAAATCATTACCAAACCTCTACTGTACTGAAGTAAAATCCAAGTTGAAAAATATTAAATGATGCTTTTGGACTTCCATACATATTGAAAATGTGGTTTAATCATAAAAAAAATGCACAACCTGAAAATAAAAACATAACCACAATATTTTCCACAATTACCAGCCTTAAAGGAACCTATTTCTTAAAATTTCATTTGCCACCAAATCATGATGAATTATAAAAATATCAACATATCACCTTATACAACTCTAAATGAAAATATAGATTCATGGAGGGATTTTATATTATTTTTAATTTTACTATTGTTTTTGAAGGAGGGATTTTTAAAGTAAAGTAAAAAAACAACAACAAAAAAACACCTATCCAAAATACTGAAATTAAAGCTGTAAAATGCCATCTTTAATAACTGTAAAATTAATTGCATCTCATTTAACTCTAGTCCTTGGTAGCATAGTCTTTCATTATTTATTCCAGACATCTGATTTTTAAAAAGTTCATTTTCTAGTCCCCAAACAGATTTAATAAATGAATGAAAAGAAATGTAAAGGAAATGTCACTGCGTGGTTTCAGGAGCGCCTTTCTGTAGCTCAGCCGAGTCCGTGCATCGTGGCAGAAGGTGGCAATGCTGAGCTAAACACGGAGTTTCTGCAGCTGTAACTGAAATCTTAGGAAGTTCACAGCCCAGGGCCCCATGTGTGTTATTACAGATTTTATTGTTGATACAGAATGTAAAACTTGGACAAACCTAAGCTTTAAATGTCTATAAAGCGAGTAAAGGTTATTCAGTAGGAAATCAAGGATATTTCATGAATTTCAACAACTACCTACTTTACAGCATGTCACCATACCTGATGAGTAATGCTTTTTTCATAAGTAGTGAAATGTGCCCAACAAAACAATAAAATGCAAGCCTTTTAAAGGAATCGGTGAGACAGAAAGGTCCGTGTAGCTTACCATTCATCAGGAGAGCAGCCATAATCCTCAGGTTCAGGGACATGGCTTCAGAAAGCAAGGAGAGGGACAGAAAGAGATGAAGAATAATCACAGAAAGGCTGACGGATCTTCAAAAAGTTAAGAAAATGAATTTTTTAGCTGATTCTGAAAGAATGGCAGTTAGTACAGTAAGTAGAATGATCATTTATGGCAAATAAGCAGGTTGACAAAGTTATTCTATAACTGGATAGCTACCTTGCCTCTTCAACATGAGATTTACAGATTTTAAGCACAAAATCCAGTATTCAGTAAGAAATGTTTAAACTTTGCAGTTTAACTACAAAGCCAATGGAAACTCCACATACTGTATAATCGGAATCAAGTGTTTTAATGAAACATGCTAATATCTAGGAACAAACAATCACACGGTAAAATTTACCACATATATTTTAGAAGTAAATCTGACTTTCATGAGGTGATGGTTCTTTAAGCAGATAAAATAAAGTTAATTACAGTTATATAAATTAAATGGAACCACATTTTAGGATTAACTGATTTCTGAAAAATTCCACTTATAATTCAGTTATAGAACCATTTAGTATCTCAAACAGGAAGCATGTTCATAAATACTTAATTTCCTGCACCAATTAGCAGGTGAGCACTAGAACATAGCTTTTACTTTAACCGGCTAGTCATACATTTTGTCAAAACCGGCCCATAACACATCACAGAGCAGATTTTCTCTTATGTATGCATGTTTTTTATAAAATTTCTTTTTTAATGGTTCATTTCCCCCTAATTTTACTGAGATATAACAGACATATATCGGTGGAAGGTTAAGATGTACAGTGTGTTTATTCAATACATTTACATACTGCAAAACGATTACCACCATAGCCTTAGTTAACATCCCCATCACTTCACATGATTATCATTTCTTTTTTGTGGCAAAAACATTTAAGATTTACTCTCTTAGCAACTAGAGCAGATTTTATCTCCCATTTCTTTAGTTATATATGTCCATTCAATATTTTTCCTTTAAATTAAATATGTTAGGTATAGGTAGACTTTTTAAAAACGCAGAGCTCAGGATCAATGTAAAATCATTGTTACTTTTGACAAATGTACAACCAACTTCACTGGGACCTCTCACTCCCTAAGTGACCACCCCACTCTCTTACCCTTCACCAAATGGGTCGTGGCCTGGGCCTGTCATTCCAGGGCACCTCTTCCACCGCCACAGCGCCGAGCTGCTTCAGTGCAGTACCCATGCCAACCACACAGAGGCAGTCCCTTCTGCTCACTTGTCATTCTCCCCCACCAAAGGACTTTTGTAGAGTGTGAGAGGAAGAGCTAATCAAGCCCCTTGTGGGCAGGACTCCCCGAAAAGGCAATGGCCTCCTGCAGTGTTCAAGGCACTCACTTTCTGACCAACCTCATGGCTTGAACTCCAGACTGTACGAGGCAGGGGCAGGGGGTGTGCTACCCAAGCAACCACACCGTGCCAAGGTCTGTCAAGTTGCACCGGTGTTGCACAGCAGCCCCTGACCTCACACACCTGTCCTGCTTCTCAAGTGAGGCAGCTTAGACACCACAGCACTCAAGGCTCAGGGTCCCCCGCTCCCTGCCCCGCCCTGGCAGAGGCTGAACACTATGCAGCGTGATGAGCAGCAGGCCACTCACACTGCTATTGATCCTATCTGCATGCGTTTCCTGTGATCACTGCTCCAGCAGTGCTGATGTGTCTGCACGGTCTGATGATTTCTTTGCCTTGGTTTGCACCTGTGGTCAGTGCTGTTACCTCTGCCTGGTAAGTTCTTCACTGAATCAGACTCAGTCTTAGATCTCAACTCAAGTATCACTTTCTCAGGGAGCAGTCCCTGACCTCCTTGATTAGTTCAACCCCCAATCACAGACGGCTAGAGACCAGTGGTCGGCAAACTGCGGCTCGCGAGCGCGGTTTGCCACTCTGTTGACGAATGAGTTTGCGACCACTGCCACAGACCTTTGTACTGTGTTCTATTGGTCTGTATGATTACTTAATCAACAGCCATTAACCCCCAATTAGGCTATCAACTCCAGGGGGTGGGAACCCTGCAAAGTTTTGCCGATCCTTACAGTCCCATTATCCAACAGTGTCTCATTCCTAGCAGGAGATTAGCATTCACTGAGGAAGGCAAACAGAGAAATTCATGGTGTCTACCCAGCTTTCACCTCTAGTCATGTGAACAGGAAGACAAATTTGTTGGTTTTAATCCAGAAGGGGGCAAATTTTTATTTCATTGTACAAATATTTTTATTTTTTGTTTTAAATACATTTTTATTGATTTCAGAGAGGAAGGGAGAGAGATAGAGAAAAATAAATCAATGATGAGAAGAAATCATTGATTGGCTGCCTCCTGCACACCCCACATCGCAACCAAGGCCAGAATCAAATCTGAGACCCTTCAGTCCACAGGCCAATGCGCTACCCACTGAGCAAAACTGGTCAGGGCCACAAATATTTTTATGTCATTGCCCATCATGAATCCAATTTGGGGCAAAGTTCACATGAAATGAGAATAAATTAACCAAGAGTAAATTCTGAAGCACTGTTTTAAGTGTTAAATATTATCCTCTAACAAACCTATAGAATACACAGAACTAGGTAAAGATTATACTATTAAGAGACTTCGTCTTGCCCTTGAAGCAGATAAAAGCAAAAGAACTGACTGTTGACTCTACCTAACCTGAGGCTTTACCTCACTGCTTAAAAATGGTGAAAAAGCATCAGCTCTGAAACTGTAGCCCCACAGGCATTTGTTAGTATGTGCAAATATGTTATTTGCCACATCCCGGAGGGACAAACACCATGCTTCTTTATGTGGGAGCTGGAAGTGCACCTACCTAGTAGTCCCCCGTGTTAAACAAGAGTTAAACACTGCTGTGGGGCAAGTGGGGTCATGGAAGCACATTATTTCCCTGTCCGGACTCCCAAAACCCAAGACATTCCCATAGGGAGGTGGCTGACAGTATTACTTTTTCCTGTGGAGTTTGGTGGACTTAAGTCGGTTTCTCCAAAGCCTTCAGATACTAACAGCTCCCTACAATGCTGACGTTCCTACTCTCTGTCCAACAGGATGTTTGGAGGAGAGGATGTTCATAAAAACTCAGTCAGGGTTAAGGATCCTAAAAGCACATACACAACCAATACATGAGTATTGGAAACAGTTGAACCACTGGCCTCACTCAATAAGGCTTTAGGTATTCTTGAAAGCATGATAGAGCACTGGAAAAAGAAACATATTTCTGTTTATATAGTTAAAATGTGCAAACAAAGAAACACCTTTTATAAAAATTTTCTAAATATGTTTGAATTTTATATCGAGGCAAAAATCTTTAAAGATCTCCTGCTTTGTAATAACTCCAGAACCAAACTCAGATCTGTGGAGGAACAGAAGGATTTAGAAATGCTGTACTTTTCCTGGATGCCTTTGCTGTCTACAGTCCCCACCCACTTCTTCATCTCACCCATTCTCCCCTCCCTTCATATCTAAAGCTCCTGAATTTTGAGCTCTCTCAGGATGTATTTGAGAATTACTTTTCTGATCTTCTTGAGCCAGGCCTTAAACCTTAAGCAAAAAATCTTTCCTTGCTCCAAACTCTGAAAAAAAAAAATCACCAGCTCTCACCATTTTCATTTTAAAGGGTTTGGAATATTTGAAAGGAATTGTCCAGGGTCACAGTGAATTAGAACAAAGGTACAACTAGAACTCATGTCTTATGAGTTATTTTAATATTGAAAGGTTATTTTTTCAAAGAGGAAATTTGTTTCACTGAAAACTTAATCTAAATGAGGATAATTCTGAATTCTAATACTACTTCAATATTTACCAGTCTCAACCCCATTCTGCCATATACAGTTAATGACAACATCACCAGCAGACACAGGAAGAACACTGCTCTTTAGAACTACTGCCTGCAAGTGCTGAAGGACTTTTTCCAAGAATTAAAAAACAAACAAAAAGCCAACCTAATAAAATGCAGAAGGAAAGAGTACTTAGAGACCATTCTAGCTTTCTGCTCTGAGAAATTCACCATCAATAATCACTAATTTGAAAAACTTGCTTCTTCAATTGGAAATTGGACAAAGTGAAAAGGGATGCCAATTATCAAAGAGGTAATTCTAATAATGGCATTTCTGGATTGATGCAGAATTTGTGTAAAAACAAACATCACCATAAATCTATCAGCAAGTATCATACAACAAACTCTAGAATCTCAACAGGTCTTTCCTTTCTCATGTGGATTACTGTGGGTCTCGCAAGAACAATGTCAAGGAGTGTGGCTGCACCTCTCCTGCTTCTGTGGCTCACCGAACAGTGAGGCCAGTGGTAAATTCGAGGTTGGGGTGAAGAGAGGCTGTTTGGTCTAAGAGAATTAGCAGATCCTCAGATCAAGAGGAAGGATGCACAATGGCACCTAAGCCCAGAAACATAAACATGCTTCTCAAATTAACAGCCTGTCTTTGATGTGGAAAAAACACCCAATCAAGTGTCGTATTAAGCTGAATGGCTGGAAGCCTTGTATAGTCACTCTAACGGCCTGATGAGCGAAGATTCATGCAAGAAGGGGCCTTCCTTCCTCTGGCTGCCAGCACTGCCTTTGCTCTGGCTGGAGCCGCCTTTTTGCTCTGGCCTGGAGCTGCCTCTCTGCCTTCCCACGGTGCCCAGAGCGGCTGGGGCAGTGTGGAATGCCTGTGTCGTTGTCATGGCAATGATGTAAGTGCCCCGCTCGGCCCCTGGCTGCTCAGCACCTATGTATGCAAATTAGCCCACCATCTTTTTGGGTTAATTTGCATACTCACTCCTGATTAGCTGGTGGGCATCTTACTCTTTTATCAGTGTAGATTCCTTACTGACCCAAAGAACAAAGACATCTACCTCCATCTACTTCTCATTTTGGACCCTGTGTATGTATGGGAGTAATGATACACATTTAGAATTATTTTACCCAATGATTATCTAAATAAAAAAAGCCTAAGCGACCGTATGGTGGAACGACCAGAATGACTGGTCACCATGATGCGCACTGATCATCAGGGGGCAGACACTTAACGCAGAAGCTCACAGCCAGAAGCCGAACTCACAGCTGGTGAGTGCAGGGGCAGTGGTGGGGCCTCTCCTGCCTCCACAACAGCACTAAGGGGCAGCAAGCTGAGTGGTAAGAATAATGTTTTAACTTGAAAAGTGCCCAAGGCCAGAAAAGTGCTCCTACCATATGCCAGCTTTGTCTAACTTAATGGCAACGCAGAGGGAGGAGTGTTGGTGCCAGGTAGAGACCTTGAGCAGCTCTAAACACTGAAATGTCATTGGGCAGAGGTGGTTCCGAATGCAAGACAATGCCTAAATATAAAACACAACACATACATGCATGTATCAAGTAAAACAGCTGCTCTCCAGATTAAAAATCTCCACTAAAAGAAACTCTCAAAATCTACCAAATTGCTAGCACTAATTAAGTTTTATTTCATATTCTACTTAAAGAGAAAAAACTTACCCATAAGCAACTCCAGCTATGGTGCACTTCTTAAACTGCATTACATTGCACGTCAGAGTTCCAGTTTTGTCAGAAAAGATGTATTTTACCTAAAAAAAGAGTTTAAAATGTCTCACTAAAATTTCAGAAGTCTCTTTATGCCAGTCTCCAAGAGAGAGGGGAAAAAAACTCAAATTATTCTCTTTTATCAATGTTGTTACATTGTAGGGGCACAATGGAATGCTATTAATTGACTTCTTTCAGCATATAAAGGAATATGTTCAACTATATTTGTTGGGTATTTGAACAGTAAACCATTTCATGTTTGACAATAAAGGTATCTGCCTCAATGGGGTATGAATTTCCACCAGAAAGTGCATTTACTGCTACTGAACATTTATGGGGCACTAAAACATCTACCAGCATTTCTCTACATAATCGAAGAACAGGCAAATAGCTTCTGCAATGAACTTCATACAACATCTGAACTGGTAAGGCAAAGGCTAATTCTGGTCTAAATGCTATTTGAAAAACAAGAGTTAGCAACTGGCAAGGGCACACAAAAAAGAAGAATCTTTTCTTAGCCAGTATACAGTGGGGCAAAAGTGGGTTTATAGTTCTTTATACAGAAAACAATATAATAATGAATAAATAATTATGTGAGAGTAAACTCTGTACTTTGTGCACTCACAACTGTAAAACTGTAAACTTACTTTTGCCCCACCTTGTTTGAATAAATGGATTACAAATGTACACATGTGAATACTGTATGAATTGTAAATCTAAAATTCCTGTGTGACTACTATTCCTGTTGTTCAACTTACATAACTTCATTGATGAATTTAACTTTTTCTTCCCTTCTGGATGAAAGCTAGGAACAATTTTTAAACTAAGAGTTTATAACTCAAAAATTGCCAATACTTTGCTATTAGTCAGATTATATACTGAAGGACATCTCTCAGTACAATACCTCATTTGGGGGCAAAATATGCTTAAAATGTTTTTACAACTTCATTTACTAAAAATGAAAATTAATGGTTATATACCAGCATGTATTTATGTGATTATTCAAATAATAGAACATTAGGAGCTGTCAATTCATACGAAGTAGTTGCCACCTACAGCAGAAATTACATCGAATCTGACTTCCACGTCAACACATAAACGAGAACTACCCTTTACCTGGCCGAGCTCCTCATTCAGGTTCGATGTCCGAGCCATAGCAGCAGTGTCTGTGGGCTCATAGTGCATATCGAGATCCTTTTTAAAAATGAAATAAATCCGTGAGTACAACTAGTCATAAGACACTGAGTGAAGTTTTATTTTAATTGGTAAGCTGTGTCCATCATCACTCGCAGCTTTTGCCATCTCTATACCATTTCAGTTGACCTCCCTGAACAGCACTCGATCTAGAATATTATACTGCACAGTAAAGGCAGAGCAATGTGATGGGTAGAGCATGTCTCTGGATATCAGGCTGACTGTAAAGATTAAACAAGATAATGTATGTAAAGTTCTTCCTATGGGGTCTGACACAATATAAGTGCTTAATGGGAGCTAAAATCACAGCAACTAAACACTGATAAAATAAGCACAACTTCACACCCCTTGGGAAAATGACCTAGTGCAGCGGTTGGCAAACTTATTAGTCAACAGAGCCAAATGTCAACAGTACAGTGATTGACATTTCTTTTGAGAGCCAAATTTTTTAAACGTAAACTTCTTCTAATGCCACTTCTTCAGAATAGACTCTCCCAGGCCGTGGTATTTTGTGGAAGAGCCACAATCAAGGGGCCAAAGAGCCACATGTGGCTTGCGAGCTGCAGTTTGCCAACCACTGACCTAGTGGATTCTATCCGGTTGTACTTTCTTGGCTAAGAATACACTGTATGTACTTGAAAGCAAAATGAGTGCATTCTCAAAACCCAAAAAGTATAGATTTCATACCAATTTGTTCTTGCTTTGCACCCAGAATCACGACCTTTGACCCCTAATCCCATACAAATTAATATTCCCTAGAGCAGAACGTTTTAAATCAGAGTTGACTGATTTTCACATGTCAAATGGAAAGGTTAAATCTGACCTCTTCAATATGTGCATTTCAGACTGCTCAATGTCATTTCTGGAATAGGTTGTTGAAAGAAGAGGGAAATTAAACAAGGGGGCAATGACTGGAGAGGAGTGACTGGAATGGGGATGAAGTTGGAAATCAAGTGAAGTGAAGAACCGAAGGAGGTAGAGAACATTAAATGGGGAGAGGGGATGTGATCACAGAATTGGCATGACAGTCAATTTCAGATGTTTTACAAAGCTAGTATTTGGAAACAAGATGAGACAATTTTCATGAAAGATCTACTGGGCAGAACCAGAATCAAAAGGAGGCAGCTCCCGATCTTATTTCCACACAAAGCTGTTGGAAAGAGATCTCTTCGGTCGGGAAAGTTAAAAAATTTCTGTGTATCATAAAGGTGGTTAAAGGCCTTTTGGGTTTGCCCACCACAAAAATTATGTATTTCAAGCAAATATTATTTTTGAAAATTCAAATAAAATAGCAAAGGAATTGACTAATTATTTGATGTTCACAATGAGTCACTTTATTACTTCTGATTATAAGTAGAAAACCTTCAATACATTTTAAATGTATTTATACAAATTTTATTGCAGAATTTTTCAGTTATATATCTTCTGCATGAAGTGAGCTATGTATGCAGCTCATCTTAGATTTCTAAATTATATGGATCTTTTACCAATGACTGACAGCTGTGGTGGATCATTTACCATGGGAAGATAATGAGCAGTTACAAAAGCAGCCTAAGTTATATATTTAAAAATCCTAATATTGCTCAGGTGGAAAAACTTTAAAGTGATTTAAAAAGAAACATCAAAAGATAAAAACCACAATTTCTCAAAATAAAAGAAAAACTAAACTTTCATGCAGGCCAGGCCTGGGTATTAATTTAATTTACATAAACTCGTTAATGTTAACTTTGGTAAAAATAAAACAGAGGAAGAGCAACATATTTTACAAACAAAATATGTAGGAAACAGATGTCCAGCACATTTTCCCAAGATTTAAAACAATATTTAAGAAAAAAAAAGAGGAAGAATTCAAGTGCAGCTGAAATTGTTTACAGCGTGGTAACATAAACTCTATACATGTGTAAAACATGGCAGGAGCCCTGGTTGCTACAGTATTATTTTTATAGTGCTCAATTGTTTGCGAAGCTGTCTGCTATGCAGGTAAGCTCCATTTGTCATTCCTATGGGAGTGTCCAAGGAAATATGGCTCAAAGAAGTCGAGTGGCTTGCCAAAGCTCACACAGCTAGTAAATTGTAGAACTAGAATATTTAACTCCAAGCCCCCTGGTTCTCCTTTTCCTTAAGACCACTAAATAATGCAACATAGGTTTCTTGAACTAGAGACCTACTTTATGCAGATGTCTGATGCATAAACTCGGGTAATATTGAGATGAGAGATTTTGTTACTGATTTTCACATGTCAAATGAATTATAATTGTATTAGGCTTAAAATATTTTGAAATATTACCTTGTAGTCAACAAAAGGTACAGTATAATTAAGATTTTTTTTCCTCCAAAGAAATCAAAAGATCCTATCAGGAAAAAATAGGTTTTGAGTAACAAGAAACAATAATAATTCATATTTACCCAATTGATGAAGTATGCCTGAGTAAATTTCACCACTTCTAATGTAACCAATAAGCTGATAGGAATGAGATTGTTGAAAAGGATGATGAAGGTCAGGAAATTCAGTCCAAAATTATTAGCACCACCATCTGTTGGGGAAGGTGGAAGAAAAACATTTATAGTTTTATATATGTTATTTTGACCCGAACTTTAAGCATAACAGAAATTTTTCATAAACACAGCATATCTTGATAGTTTGCGAGGAATATCGTATTGATAACCTATCCTTATTCTAAACATTCTTCGAGATGGAAGAGCATTATTTGTGTCCAATATATTAATTAATCCCATTAAGACCTACATAATGATACTAAAAAGTGAAAGTACTGTCAAGCATTTCAAATTCTGTATCAAACACAAAGTTTAGAGATATTAGGAATAGAACTGAGGGTTTTTAAACGAAAAATCTTAACTGGGCAGAACCACTTTTACATAAATTTTTGAAAAGCGTTTCCAATTTAAAGCATGCCTTAAAAGCAAACAAACAAATCCGCACCAGCAAAACTAACCCAGATCGTAAAAACAACAGTAGGGCAGGATCCTAGATAAATTCAGCTCTAGGTAAATTAAGTCTTCATCTTCAATAATGAAAATAAAACAGTCATCCCAGAGACATCGTAATGTACACAAAAAACCAAATTGATGGTAGTCATAATGGTTTTAAAGTTGAAATAGTAAACCAATGACTGTAAAACAACAACAACAACAAAAACTTGGAATAGCTGCAAAGCTAAATCAGTATAATAAAAATATAATTGAAAAAATCGATTTTGCTGTAAGATTTTCCTAGAATGTCTTCACACTTTTGAAGACATTCGAAGTATTTGTTGGTTAAGGACTCATCAAAGGCCCTGCTAACTTACTTTCCAGAAATTCTTAGGGGAGGTCCATTCATCCCACAATGGAGGATAAATGCTCCAAAGGAAACTAACAGCACTTGCCCCAAGACAAGGTGACGAATAACACAGAACTCACTGCACTCAGGAGTTCAAGTACAATCAATTCAAACATGTTAAAAACGTGTCAACTACTTTTGGTGCTTTAAATATACTCAGTCTGCTTTCTTTACCAGACAGCCACCTAACTACCTGCATTAAAACATTTTAAAACAAATGAATAACATTAATGAAAGTAACATGAATAAAATCACATTTTATGTTACTGTGAAGTGCTCGTTCTATTTTTAAGGATTCTGAAATTCTAGAAATTCTAACATTTTACTTTTACTGAAAATTGCATTGAAAAGTGAAGACCAAATGCCCAGTCATCTTGGCCACAATGCTCTTCTTTCAGAAACAATAGGAAATCGCAAGAACAGCTCTGAAACAAATACCGGCACAGGTTTTAATGAAAGAGAAAGTGTCCAGACTTGCATGCTTACAGCTGAGGTTGAGATACCAGTCCTTTCCAGAGTGCCGACGATTCCAAATGGCCGAGCCCACAGAACAGATGAGGGACATGGCAATTAAGATACAAAACAAAATCAAAATTTGTACATTTGTAATCCGTTCCACATTAGAGAGTTTAAGTGGTGGACTTGTTGAATTCTGTAAAAAGACACAAGATGAGTAATAAGAAATGTGTACAATGATTTAGTAATAAGTATCTAGTATTTTGATGAGGATGACAAAGTCCTCATTAAACTCAAAATCTAGACATGAGCAGATGCCTGATCATTATGCAGATAATAATCACAGATGTAATAAGCTGTCAAAGGTTAATGGCCTCTTTTTCCAAGAGCCACTATGTCACCTAAACCTTTTTCTAGGATGTACAATTATAACTAGAGGACTGGCACATAGATTCGTGCCTGGTGGGGTTCCTAGGCCTGGCCAACAATCAGGGCCAATTGGGGCCATCTCGCCCAGTCCTGATGGGGGCCTGCCAGCTGGAGGGAAAGCTGCAGGAGGTTGGCCAGCTGTGGAAGCACATGTGCCACTGGGGGGGGGGGGGGAGTTCCTGCATTGAGCATATGCCCCTTGGTGGTCAGTGTGTGTCATAGTGCCTGGTCGACCGGTCATTCCAGTTGTAACAGTTGCTTAAGTTTTTATATATATAGATAAAAGCGCAGAGACTGAATGGTGGAACAACCAGAATGGTGGAACAACTGGTGGTCAGTGAGCTCTCATAGTGGGAGTGCTGCTTGGCTGACTGGGATGAGCAGAGCTCCCACAGTGGGATGATCCCGGCAAGCCGCGCCCCCACCAGTGCACAAATCCTGTGCACTGGGCCTCTAGTAAAAACAATAATAGGAGAATGAAGTAACATTTCTTTTGTAAACACAACTTTTGTACTGTAGCAGGCAAGATGAACAATGTATTATCTGGCTACTTAAGCAAACAGGGTAGACTAGAAGAATCTTAGCATCTCTGCTTAGGAACAGAGGCAGAGAAGTTGGCCTATAAACCCACAGCCAGAGACCTAGAAATTCCAAAGTCTGAAAGCAATAATTAAAGGATCACTGGTTTCCAGATTTTGGTGGCACTGAGAAACTGTTTTTTACCAAACACAGCAACTATCTAAGTAGTCCTGGGTATAGAGAACAATAGAGACAGGTTTCCTCAGGTGTATTTAATGGTAAAAAAATGATTATGCTAGATTTGTGCTAATGAAGAAGGCATTCACAGAACAGAAAATTAAATGCCATAAACAATATGAAACGACTTACAGAATTTATAGAATAATTACAGGTGAAATCATGAACAGCAGTTTTACTAGCCTGGTGAGTATAGGTTCATGCCTTTACAATGTACCAAGTTATCAATCAGCCCTCAGAGCAGATTTTCATGGAGTGTCTTAAAACTGAGCTCCCCACACCCACCTAAACACTGAACACTAATGATATTAAATGTACAGAAGGAGCATCCACAGGCATGTGTAAACATTACAAATGGCTAGGATGAAGGTTGATAAAAAATGGCCTAACATAAAAATGCTACGAAACAGTGGTCGACATTTGTTTCAAGTGTTTTTCTTCTAATTTTATGAAAAAACAAAAATAACTCCTAAAATGTGATCATTGAATTCAAATAAAATTATAAGACAAATACTTCAATGCAGAGCACTCATCATTATGCAGACAAGTTGCATGTATCACGTCAATAGTCAGTAAATGCCGTTGATGGAACCAATACCCAAGACCATTGAGAGTTCACGCAGTGGGTGGTCTCTGGGGAGACTCTGGTGTGGTGTGTGCAGTGACCCACAGCACGGCCCACTCACCAAAGCACAAGATTCTGGGTGTAGAAAGTGGGGCTCAGGGATCTGTGACAGATGGTCTACTAAGTGCGGGACTTCCGCACCAAAAGCTACAGACAGCACATTTCCCAAAGACTGAGGTCTAGGAGGTCTGCACAGAGAAAAACCCCACCTGCATCAGCTTGGTGTCGTGTCCCGTGTAGACGACTATCCCGTGAACCCACTGCGTATTTCGTAACTGGGCGCCTCGGAGGAGAATTTGATCCGCTCCCAGGGGCACGGTGCTGCGACAGAGGACACTGGCATTAGAAATGGCATTTTCTAAAACGCTTCAGAGTCCTACAGCCACTATAGAAGTTCCAAAAAAAAAAAAAAAAAGGCTCTGTTATTTAAATAACCCTTCTCCTATTTATTGTATTTTTAGAAAGTAAGTCATTTTTCTGCCCATAAGAATTTTCTGACAGGAGAACAGCTTCAGGGAAGCATTTCCGCGGCCTCTCCTTAAACGCCAACCCCACCGTCTCCTACAATTCCACAATCTAAAATAGGAGGCGGTGTTGTGGAATGCAGAGGCTCGTTTTCAAACCTATTTAAGACTTTTCCTGATTTAGGTAAGTCCAGGTAGGGTCCTGAGATGTTTGGAAGTGTTTAGGTAAGGAGCTCTGTCCCCCCTCCCTCGCCGTCCTTTAAATTAGAAATAGCTTTGTGCCAGGCAGAGATGGCTCGGTGGTTGAGCACTGACCTATGAACTGGGAGGTCACGGTTCGATTCTGGGTCAGGGCATATGCCTGGGTTGTGGGCTCAGGCCCCCATGTGGGATGTGCAGGAGGCAACTTATCAATGATTCTCTCTCATCATTGATGTTTCTACCTCTCTCTGCCTCTCCCTTCCTCTCTGAAATCAATAAAAATATATTAAAAAATAAAAAAATACACAAGGTAAGATAAATTCACAGATCTCATTTTTCACAAAAGGGTTCTGGGTTCACGTAATGTAGAAGTGCTCAAGGAAAAGGTTTCGAGTGCTCAGACTGAGAGCACAAGAAAGCACATACCCAGGTTGGAAATACACCATGACACAGTGGATTCTGGGTCGTTATGGAGACCGACTTTACATACCCATGTCCATCGAGCCTTATGTTTCCAACAAAATCGTAGAGATGTCTGTTTGGACTTTCACACTCAACTCTGCCAGAAATTCTCACCAAACTGTCAATGTCTCTTATATCTGCTGTTACTGGTAAGCCCTGTTTAGAAATGTTTCAATAAGTAAAGAGTATATCAAATACATTGCATGTGGAGGGACGGGGGAATTCTGAATCCACCCAGGCCTATGACCTAAGAGATCCCACTATTTTATAAGCAATTCTCCCCTCCAGACAACAAATACTCTGTGGATTCCTAATTAAGGGATACCTTCCTCTCCACTTGAACACAGGTTTCTAGCACAAGAATAGGGCATCTATTGGAAAGTTCTAAAATACATTCGAGAGACTATAAACTGGTCTGAAAAGACTAGGTGCGTGCAAGTTCTTAAAAAAACTGCTTCCAAAAATAAATACAGTAGGAATCTCTCTGCTGAATCTCAGGAAGTGGCTGAAAAATGAATAAAATATATATCCAAAGAGACTAGTTTGTTCTTTTTGCTCATTGAGAAGGAAAACTTCAAAACAGTCCTTCCCTCTGGCCAAGGAATATCTGGAACCGAACAGGCCTGCTTCCTGAGACCTTTGAACTGAGGCACTCTGTGATGACCCATTTCCCTGCCCACACCCCAATCTCCACGTGTCATTCTCCCCATTCACCTAGAACCCGAGGGCACACAGTCATGAGCAGCTTAACAATGTTTTGACCAACAAGTGATGGCATATATGACCATTTCTTGAAGGTGATCATGGAGCTGCAAAATTCTTATCGCCTACGGACATCACAGCTGCCTTTACGTCATGGCACAACGCATTGTTCACATTCAATACTGTACAGTACACAACACTTGGTAATGATGATGCTCCTGGTTTATGTATTTACTATACTATATTTTTTATCATGATTTAGAGTATACCCTTCCTACTTACAAAAACAGCGTGCTATAAAACTGGGTGCGTGATAAACTGGCAACAGCCTCAGGCACTCAGTGTGTGCAACGTTTTCTCTGGTGCTTGATTTAACCTCCTGTTGTTTGTGCAGTAATTGCTGTACAGGTTTGTAGTGTAGGAGCAATTTCCATACAGCCTCGGTGTGCAGTAGGCTAAACCATCTAGGTTTGCATAAGTGCACTCTGGGAATTTCGCGCAATGATGACGTCGCCTTGGGATGCATTTCTCAGAACCACCCCTGTTTCTCAAATGAAAAGTGACTGTACATTTTTTAAAGTCCCTTTTACAACTTTAAAGATAAAAACCCTACAGTTGCTTTTCTATTAGAGATGGTGTGAGAAATAAACAAATCTAAACTATTCCCTGAGATGAATGAGACCATTAGAACAGCAATGAAAACTGTCTTTTCAATACAGCAAAGCCAAATAAATCGAGTCAGGTGAATTGGCAAAAAGAATAAGCTAACACACATCAAAGCAATTAGAATGACTACTATTGTTATTATCACCAGAGTGTTGGCTATTATATAACATATTTAAAATAGTATCTATACAAACAGGACCATATTTAATCAGGCAAGTGTATCTGAGTGTTCCATAATACATAATGATACCGATTTCTAAGTCCTCTTCAGAGGGGCTCAATGAGAAAACATCCACAATTGGACAGAATTACTTCAACTCGAGACACAAGTAAAGCTACAGATTCCATGTAATGAAACGCAAGCAAGATACAAACCTGTAGCAGGTCTTACCTGTCTAATTTTCAGGTTTGTTTCACCATCTAGGTTGGATGTTTCAATGTAGCACATGGCCTGGGGCTCGCTGTTGTTTAAAATTGAAAGGGAAAACGATTCAGTGGGAAAGGAAAAAGCATAGCACCATCTTACTGACTGCTCAGACTCACAGAAGCCTTTCATTCTATGCAAAGCTTTAAGCTGCCTACTTTCTGGCCGGTTTCCACTCTGAGTACAAAATGCTGCGAGGCAGAGCCCATGCACGGCAACTTATGGATCAGCTGTTCAGCCAGAGGGATCCCCAAGCAGTTTCCGGGCAACAATCAGTGCAGATCTTCAAGATAAAGTGAATGCTTAAATCTGTCACATCATACTTATAGTGCTCATCCATACAGATACAACACAGATGGTATCTGAAGTGTACAGCCCTTTTGTGCCTAGATTTAGCTTTAGCTCCAAAATATCAAGTGAGATTCATGCTCACAGCCACATGTAAACTGGTTCAGGAAAGTGGTTGATTAGAAAATTCCAGATTGCCGCTTCTACAGACTTGCCTTTACTACCCTTTTAGGAAAGATGAATAGAATCACAGAAACGGCAATACTTAAAATTTAAAACTACTTTGAAAAACCTTATGAACAGATTTAAGTAGCTTTCTGCTCCTATTCTATTTCCTAAAGTTGTTTTAGAGCCTTTTGTGACATTAAAACACCTAAATGAAACGAAAACCAGCCAATGTAGCCGTATTGCTCTTGGACCTGACCTAGAAGATCCTCCAGGGTGTCTCAGTGAAGTTTGGTGTTCACTGGCTGTTGGGAGGGCATGTTCTCCAGATTTTTTCCCACAAACCCCATGTGCTGAACCACCTATATCCTGCCCCTTCACATCCTAACTTGTATAATAATTATAGACAGGTGAGTTTGCTGTCCAAATGTATAAACTGGTTCTCAAATATAAGGTAAAGCATTCTGAAATTAATCAGTCTTATTAGCACTCGACTATATAAACCTAATTAGGGAACATCACATGAGTAAATATAAAGGTAATCTCTAATAAGCATGTGATTTCAGAGTTGGGAAAACATAAATTTATCAGTTACAATTACCTGGAATTTTCTAATCAACTTCCAATGTGTATACGTGCAAAACAGACTATTCTGAGTTTCAAAAATGGGCATGTAGCTTACTTAGTGTTGTGTCCTTAAGATTTGTGAAAATTATTAGCCATATGGTTATAAAATATTTTACAGATTCACTTTAAAATAACTTTGCATGTTCTCATGTTCTTCAATTTACTCTATGGGCTTTTTAAATAATCCCATAAAAGCTGATACTTTTCCCCAACTGGAAAAATTTTCAATATTTACTTTTCATTCTATCAATTATTCAAAGTTGTTTTATTACTGTTACAATAATAATGTGGCTCTGGCAATTGCTCTCAATTTGTAATTTACTTATGTATATATTTGGAACAGAAATGGTTTATGAAATTATAAAGCACATCTTCTGAAAATACAGAAGCATGACGATAAATACATGCTAAATGAACAATGCTGATTCCAGATTTGGGCAGTGAAAAAGGCAGTAAAAAGTTTTACTTTACAGATCCAAGACTATTCTCCCGTTAAAATAATAATAATGTTCTAATTCTATTTATATTCTTTTTCCAAAAAGCAACTTTTATAGGACTTTAAATGGCTGGGAAATTAGAAAGTTAAATGGCTGATTTCTACTTGAAATGGGGCAAATTATGCATCCAACTCAGAACATATTAATCCCTTAAGGCAGCTGTTACTGAAGCAGATCTTAATAGGGCTACAAAAAGGCAGCCAGATATATGAGGGAAGAATCATGCTAGACATTAAATATTTCAGCAAAGTATGAAGACATCCAACACAGAAACTACAGTCAGAGAAGCAATGCAGGCTTTTTGATTAGCAAGTAGGAAAATGAAACAAGAGGTACATCACACTCAAGACACTAGCAGACAGCTGAAATTACCACGGTAACATGCACTTTGTCACTAGTTACAAATGGGATAAAAACTGATCCTAGAGCATGCGGCACAGAATGTACAACAGTGAGCTTTGTGCAGGGAGTCCTCCATAAACCCTAGACAAGCCCAAATAACAGCCATGGGTGCTGAAGGGATTCTCTAGAACTTACAGAAAATTTCAGATGTAAGACAAACGTTCAAAATCTTAAACATTCATTTCTCAATAACGTTGTTTCATCTAAAGCTTAACATTGTTCAAAATAATATCCTGGAGAGGCAATGATTTAAGCCTTAGTATTTAGGCATGTTGTTTATAGAAATGAATATATCTGAATGATGCACAGGAAATTAAAATCGAGCTTTACTGGCATGCCTCCTAGGCTCCTACTGATAGCAATAGGAGCTGAATCTGCCTACTTAAGGGATGAACATTATTGCTTTCAACAAGGCTTTTAAGACATCTGTGAAATGTCCATCCCCACGAAGTAGAAGAAAGTCTGTGTTTATAGGAAGAGACACAGAACTCAGTCATGGTTTGGTGTAACTGCTCTGGTGTAGGGAGAGGATCCACACACACATCCTGTAGGGCTCAGTGCTCTGACCTTGAGGACAGGCTGATGAGATCTGCTGGGAGATGTTCCCCATTGGTCACTTTCACTATTTCCCCTACTGCCACCTACAGGTCCCAGTTTAAAATAATCAAAATGAAAAAAAACAAAAAACAGAGAAAACAAACAACAAATGGACAAAGGAGACAGAAAGTTTGAAATTATTATAGAAAATAACACGTTAATAAAATGTCTAATCCAATTTTTTCAAAATTTATTTTGATCAGGTCTAAAGGTACAAGAAAACATGGACTATTTAAGGATTATTTATTCGCTTTTAAGCTCAATTTTTAATGTGAAAATTTCTGATTAAAAATCTAATCATATCAATATTCAATAAAAGATATTTCCATATATAGAGCTACTTTATCTGAAATATTTTCTTTTCTCTAATTCCCTACTCTCATGCCAATCAACTCTCTGTCCACTTCCAGCCTAGAAGAAAGGAAATAATTGTGGAAAGTACTTTTTAGGAAACTACTTTTGAAAAACAGAGTATACTATACTAGCTCTTCTTCTATACATACACTAAAAAAACCTAAAATTTTCTGACTCCAAAACATTTTCAAAGTTATTACATAAATATTTTATCAACTTTAATGCAGAACTGCAAATACATGGATTTTAGGATGTTAAAAGGCATAACTGCAGCCTTTTGAGTTATTTAATAAATAATAAAGTGTAGGTAATGCATTATTTTGGGAGAGTAATACTTTGAACCTGGGGGAAAAAAAATCTCAAAAGTATGAAGTAGACATGCCAAGAACCTGTTTGAATTTGAATTAATAGTCTGAGTTATTTTACTCTATTTTATACTTTTCAAACTCATGCATCTATTTGTTATATGATAAATTTTCAGTTTCTTTATTTCAAATGAAAATCAATGAAACTACTTTCAACCATGTTCATGCTTTAATTTCAAACTACCTCAAAGAAGATATACTACTAGTAATTAATAATTTAAAAATATTTAGAAATTGAAATATTATGAATTGTTATTTATTGCTAGCATAGGGGGAAATTACCATGTACTTACTTTGATAGCAGGCAGTATGGTATAATGAAGATATAAGACGAGGAATTAAGTAGTCTAACAGTGATCTTGTCATTAAAGTTAGCGGCCAAAAACGAGATAAAGCCAAAATTCCTCTGTCTGTTAAATGATGACAAAACTTCACTGCTTTTAAAACCTAATGAAGGTTAAAAAATAGCCAAGTAATTTAAAAAAAACCCTTTTGAAAAAAACAAAAAAACTGACAGGTGGTATTTTGTCACTTGGACATAAATATCTGGTAATCTTTTTAAAAGTATTAATTTTGGAGGAAGTTAATCACTGTGGATGCTATATTAAGATAAAGGGAACTATTTTGATTTGCCAGTATTGATAGCCACCAGTAAATGTTTTTAATGTTTAGAAAATAAATCCTTTAAAAATGCTCTGAAGTTTAAGAAACACAAGTACAGAGCATTATGGAAATTTCTGGGATTAGAAAGAGGCAGATGAAAAATATTTTGACAACTTTTAACTTGGAGCTAAGTATAAAGCCAGGGCAGTATAGGCAATTATCTTCATATTTTTGAGCATACAAAATTTAACATTGTAATTAATGGTTCAGCATTCTCTCTATGATAATGTCTCTATGATAAGTTTAATCAGGAAAACATCAATACATAAATTGATGAAATGTTTTACTATCATTTTGAAAATTATATAAACATGACATTCAGATGGTCAGTCATCTATTACATTTCTCAAACTTTTATTTGATGTATTACTCTGTAGGTCAGACATGCTGAAAGCTTAATAAAATGCTATCAATTTAAACAAGGAGAATTGAGGAGTATGAGAGTTTGATTAAGTAATTCATCTTCCTCAGTTAAAAAGATATAAACTTAAGGCCTGAGCGATTGTTTTGTTCAAAATCACCAAGCCAAGAAACTTGGCTGCCTGCCTCCTAAGCAGAGCTCTCTTTCATACCCGAGGCCCTACAGTTCCTGAGACAAAGACAACAGACTCCCTGTGAAACTCATTCCCACGCTGCCATGTGGGCACCGTTGCCTTCACTTCAGTTTTAGGAACCTATCCTAATCAAACAATAAGTAACGGAAACTATAAACAGAAAGGTTGATTTAAAAACTTCATAATTTCAAAACCTATAAAGAAATGGCACAGAGCTCCCAATTAGAAAGTATGAAAATATACTTCACTACTTAGAGACTTACTTCTATAAATGTCTAGATAAGACTTACTTACTCATTTAAATTTCACTAATTTGTCATATATCCAATCATTTTAATAATGACCTGATTAAACAGATTTTGAAAAAAGGACAATGTCCATATTTATATGTGGATTTTACAAATAAAACTGTCCAAGGAAATGATGATAAACAACCTCTAAAAGATTACAAACATTATTTTCTTATTTTATGTTAGGACTAGTTTTATAGTTTTTAAACCTAAAACCATTTGAAAGTCACATTCTTTAAAGGGTAACAGTGCCATATGTTCTGAATACTAATTCATGACTATCTTAAATATGAGTGAAACAAAAATTATCTAAATTCAGTAATGGAAAGAACTTCAAAAAAAAGGATCAAAACATTGTAATTTTTTTGGAAGAGTATGACATTTCAAAAGATATGATGGCAAAATAAAGAAATCATCCATTTTCTTGTACCAATGCACCATAAAGATCAAATAACTTTGGAGAGATATACAAATGCATCATAAAGGAATTCGTCATGAGCAAGGATTGCAAGATAAAATCAGTACAACCCAATTCATGTATTATATAAAATAAATGACAGGAAATCAGACACGAGTTAGCGGTCCACATTAAAAGGATCTGGACATAGCAAGAGAAAAAGGAGACTCTTAGCCATAATTACAAGTTCTGAATTATAAAGTACAGTGCTTATCATTTATTTTATATAGCAAACATGAAAGAGTCACTTAAGTCCAATCAAATTTTTAATGCTTAATCCAGAATCATCAGAGAGGTTTAAAATTCTTCGTTTATTCCTTATTTCCTTGGAGAAATCACAAGGTCAATGCAGGGTAGAGAAACCATCCTCTACACTGTTTGAGCATCAGTAGGTATCTCTACCTTGATGAGAGAAGTACAGTGTCAGCAGGTATATACTCTTTGCCTTTTATTATAACTATATCTCCAACATTTACCTGAAAGAAAACTGGGAATTGGTTAATTATCTGCATTGAAAGATAGATACAAATATACAAACCATTGTATTTAAACATGAAATACAGTAAAATTAGTTACTGGCATATAAGGACCACTTATCTCCAAAATGGCAAAAAATTATCTACCATTGAAGCCAAGGATGGGGAATTCCTTTAAAAAAATGAATGCTGTATCTTTATGAGGTATATACCATCTGAATAAAATAAATCATTCCATTTTATCAATTTAATTGACAATTGAACTTCTCATATTCTGTCACTATGACATAAAAATAAAAAGGAGGAATTGACCAAATGAAATCTTTACCATATTTAAGGAAATCTCAATACGACTGGAAAAGCTATCAGATATATTAAATATATATTATAAATATGTATTACATACAAAATCATTATTCCTGATGATGACCTTATGAAATAGTATTAGTTAAAATTCCCAATTTAAGGAGGAAGAAAATGAGTCTTAGGTTCTAAGTTATTTGCCCAAAAGCACAGTGAGATGAAGAGCTTAGACTGAAATCTGTATCTGCCTACAAAGCCTTATTTTGCACAATTAAATATAGTGAAACTCTCACTGTGTTTTAAGTTTTAATATCTTTCCCATTTTACTGCTGTTAGCACTTTTGTGAGTATGGACTGAAGACTAAAGATATACTGCATCAGAGGCTGATAGAAGTAATTTAAGTGACAGGCTTGTCACAGAGCTTCGGGCAAACAATACAATTCCAACTCCATTACACTGATGACTACTCCCATTAGAGCATGAAAGTTGCCCTCTCTTTGTAGCCAAATGAACCTAAAATAAGTTTTAATTCTTAATCAAGAGAAGAAAAGCTTTTTTTTTTTATTACTATAGCCCCTCCTTTTTTTTTTTTTTTTCAGTTAAAGCCTTTTCGTACCTTCTTCTCCCTATTTTTCCTTGAGCCTAAAATCACACTTTATTACGGGCAGGAGAGAATGGCATTCTCCGGGGAATAACAAACAAATGAGAAGCTGCTGCAGGGACAGCTCCCTCAGGCTACTTTACGCTCTGGGGGAG
Organism: Antrozous pallidus; assembly: GCA_027563665.1. Taxonomy (NCBI): domain Eukaryota; kingdom Metazoa; phylum Chordata; class Mammalia; order Chiroptera; family Vespertilionidae; genus Antrozous; species Antrozous pallidus. The sequence goes on along the minus strand of CM050511.1, from coordinate 97,114,121 downwards.
GAACAGGTCAGGACCGCTGTGTGCTGGTTATCCAGGAGGGGAAGCTCTGGATGCTTTGATCAAAAGAGGAGTATTAGAGGCAGACCAGCATGGCTCAGTGGTTGAGCGTAGATCTAGGAACCAGGAGCTCGAGGTTCAATTCCTGGTCAGGGCTGGTGCCTGGGCTGTGGGCTTGATCCCTGGTGTGGGGCATGCAGGAGGCAGTTGATCATTGATTCTCTCTCATCATTGATGTTTCTATCTTCCTCTTCCCTTCCTCTATAAAACCAATAAAATATATATTTAAAAAACATACACAAGACACTGGGCTTGATCCCTAGGGTGGGGCATGCAGGAGGCAGCTGATCAATGATTTTCTCTCTAAAACCAATAAAAATATATTTAAAAAACACACACAAGACACAGGTGAGGGCATGTGCTTGGGGTTTGGGAAAGCCGGGGGGAGTTCAAGGGGGAGAAAAAAAAAAGGAAACATATGCACTACTATTTGTAATACTTTAAATAATAAAAAAAGAATAAAAGTAATTAATTAAGAAAATAAAAAATAAAAAACACACACACAAGAGATGTATGAGTTGATATGCGAATCATCTGAAATCGCCAAATTGCCAGGGAGATGAAATCCAAATCCCCTCCCTCAAAAAAGGGAAAACTGGGAAAATAAAAAACATCTAGTATAGATGTAAAGTGGTCCCCAAAGTAACGTGTGTGGTGGTAATATGCCGATAGCTCCAAGGGAATGCAAGATAAAGAAATGTAAGTTCACTATGCCATGGCACTTAAATAGAATAATACCCAGGTTACCACTTAATTGTTCTTTAATCTCTATCTGTGTGCTCACATTCACTCTCCAATTGGACCAGAAGCTTCAAAAATCAGGATCTACACTACAATGTTAGAGTCTCACAGACTCAAGAAAACTTATAATTGACTGCACTGCTTTCCAACATCTGTATTCATTGCAAGACAAAGAAAGGCTTGTGGGTATTGCACTGAAGACTGAAAGAAAATATTAGCACCTTATATGGTGTATTGTCCTTCTTGGTGGTCTGGGAAAAACAAGGACTTGCTAAGTGCTAAGGCACCTCTCAGGAAAGCAGGGAACAATCCCCCTCCGAAGGATGCCTGGAGTTTAGATCACTTTCTCAAACACAAGCAAGCACCTCTTTTTCTTTTTGGGTTCTGAGCTCCTAATGTGGCATTCCCCCTCCCAGCCTGGTGTGTGCATAAGAGGAACAGACAAAGGAGAAGGTCAAGATGCCAAAAATTCTTTGACCACAAGTTCTCATTGGAGGAATATCATGACAAAGCAGTTTTAATCAAAACACTGCAGTTACGAAAATATTTAGGGCTTTAGGCCAGAACCTTGAGCCTTTTCAAGTCACTGACATTAGTATTACAATGGAGGGTTATGTAAAAGTGTAACCTTATCAAACTAAAATAGCTTTTAAATCTGTCTTTGTCTAATTGGAGGCTTCAGCATGTTTGTTTTTACTAGGGAATTTTAGAGAGATAAATTCTGAACCCAAAGAAATACATTTCATGGTGGAAACGCCATGCATTAAAGCAGCGTTATAGAGTGACTTGTACACATGCCTACAGCTGACCACTCGGAGGTTGTCTGCAAAGCCAGAAGGATGAGTTGACCCTAAGATTCCACCTGCAACTGTGCACAGTCTCAGCCGCTGACTGGTCTCTGAAGAAGTGGTCTTTGTGGTGAAGGCAATGAAGTGGCTGTTTGCCTTTCAAGAGTGGAGATGCAATGCATAGGGCTTTGTAATTGCTTAAGATACTGGCAACTTAACTTTGAGAAAAGGCTTCAGGCCAGTAACTAGGGAGACGACTGTTAATGTTTGAGAGCTGAAGGCTGCCCATCTGTGAATGACTGGATGTGTGCTGGACAAATCTGTAGGTCCTTTGAGAACCATTAAAAAGCAACCACAATAGCCACACCTTTAGAATGTCAGAGAAAATAAGAACCCTGAATTAAAGCCCATTTGCTCTAAGGTCTATTATATTACCTTGGCATGTGAATCTGACTTTCGGGTTTGGTTTATTGATTTTATTTTTAATTGCACAAAATATTACATAAGGCAAAGAGAAGACTTGCCGCACAATCTGGCGAACCAAACAAGCAAGTCTACTTTCATGCCTGTTCACTTAGTGTTCTATAAACCCTTTTTACAAAGTCAGCCTCCGAGTATACACATATGCTCTGTTCTTTTCATCTATGATTATATTTTATGACACAGAAACCCTCACTTCTTGCTTGCTGCTGTGAGCTCACTACTTGGTACACTCAATAAATATTTGTTGAATGAATGATATAAAATTTTTTATAGTATTTGAAATTATAGCTTTTACTTGCCACAAAATATACCAGAATGCAGGGTGTCATATTTTGTTTATAAAGTTCCCTGTTGTTAGGTATCCACATACTCTAATTTTTCACTATTATAAATAATGCTACAATAAATATTTATACACATATATAGGTTATCCCTTACTTTGTGGTTATTTTCTTGGGATAAATTTTCAGAATCCTTTTTTTATGATTCTCAATATGAAGAATCAAACTGCTAATAGACAATAACATGTGAATGAAATACTTCATAAAATTAAAAATTATGAAGAACATAAGAGTTTTTATTTATTGAATAGATAGCAAATGAGACTTCAATATTGTTTAAATCAGCAACTTTTATCATTAGATTAAATATTATACTGAGTTAGGTTATACTTCTTACTTATTGCCAACTTTTATTTCCTATTTATATAACAATTAGAGGCCCAGTGCACAAAATTCATGCAAGGGGGCAGGGATGGGCCTCAGTCCAGCCTGTGCCCTCTCATAGTCTGGGACCCCTGGGGGGATGTCTGCTTGCTGGCTTAGGCCTGATTTCCAGGGAGGATCAGGTCCGGGGGTATCAGGCCTAAGCTGGCAGTCAGACAGCCCTCTTGCAATCCAGGATCTCTCACTCCTTACCACCCGCCTGGTTGCTCCTTGTCACTTGGCTCACTGTTCCTTAGCGTTGTTGTGGAGGTGGGAGAGGCTCCCGCTACCACCTCTGCACTCACCAGCTGTGAGCCTGGCTTCTGGCTGAGTGGCACTCTCTCATTGGGAGTGCACTGACCACCAGGGGGCAGCTCCTGCATTGAGTATCTTCCTCCTAGTGGTCAGTGTGCATCATAGTGAATGGCCATTCTGGTCATTTCACTGTAATGGTTGCTTAGGCCTTTATTATATAGACTAGAGGTCCAGTGCATGAAATTTATGCATTGGATGGGGGGCGGGGGGGAAGGGTCCCTTAGCCTGGCCTGCACCCTATCCAATCCGGGACTCCTCAGGGGATGTCCAACTGCCTGATAACCCCTAACTGCTCTCAGGATGGCCTGATCGTCCCCTAACTGCCCTCCCCTGCTAGCCTGATCACCCCTAACTGTCCTCCCCTGCTGGCCTGATTGCCCCCTAACTGCTCCCCCCTGCTGGTCTGATCGCCCCTAACTGCCTCTGCTTCAGTCCCTGCCACCATGGCTTTGTCTGGAAGGATGTTGAAAGATGTCTAGTCTAATTAGCATATTACCCTTTTATTGGTATAGATGATTTAAAATTTTATCATATTTGGTGCAAGTACTTTCCATATTTCACTTATCTGTGGTAGTTTTTGCTGTATGTTAGTTTTAAATTTTGTATAATCAAACTCCATAGATCTTGAGATCTTGCTCTTCTCCAAATATTTATTAAAGTCTTTATTCTATTTGTATGTTTTTCAAAAAACGTTTCAACATTTAACTCTTTTAGCCAGTTGGAATTTATTTTAGTGTAGGCTGTGATTTAGAGATAAACTGTTATTTCTTGCAGCAATTAATCTGTGATCCTAAATAATTTATTACATAATTATCCCTTTTATCAATGATTTTTTTGTCTCCTTATATCAAATACAAAATGGGCTTTATTTCAGGGCATTCTATTTTCTTCTATTTATGATCTATTCTACTCTATTCATCATTGTCTATTTTTGCAACATATCCACATAATTTTAATAACTTTTGCTTTCCATTTTATAGTTAGTCCCTCCATATTCTTCATTTTTCCAAAATATTTTTTTCTATTTTCTTAATTGTTTACTTTTTGAAATTAAGATGAAAAATTTAGTCAGCTCTTTAGGAAGAGAACAATTTCTCTGGGATTATATTACATGAATACTTTGAAACAATTGCTATTTTTAGCTTCTCTAGGAATATGACAAGTTTGTACATTTATGGGAATCTTAAATACCTAAAATTTCGATGTTGTCTTTACCAAGGTCATAAATATTTTAAGTTTATTTGTAGTAAGTATCTCACATGCCATTGGGAATGAGAACTTTTCCCCCAGTATATTTTCAATCTTGTTATTGTCACCAAAAGAATGCTGCTAGTTTTTGAACACTTATCTTGAATTCATCATTGAACCAACTTTTATTCATTCTAATTAATTATCTAATTCGAATTACTGAGTAAATTCAGCTCATTTTGGCTGGATGACTTTTGGCAACACTCTTAAGTTCTATCCCCGCTCTGTATCTCAAAATGGGATGTCAGGTATGGCACAGATCTCCAAGAGAACTGGAAATGCTACCATTCTGGGTAATTTTGGGCTGGTAATTTAATTTTTTTTCTATAAAAATTTGAGAAAGTAAGAGTTACAATAATCCAGGTAGATTAGCACAACCTTGAAATGGCCGCTTGTTTGGAAAATAAGATATTTTAAGAGGTTAATGTTAAGACTGAAGTAGTAGATGGTTACCCCCTATTTGACAACTATTTCTTTTCTGAATAAGCACTTTAGGTGAGAAGGCAAGAAACTGATCTATCAATTTGTTAGGACATGCATTTATGTTAATTACACTATACGAAGGAAATCTACCTAATAAAAGAGTAACATGCTAATTGACCGTACCTTTGCAATACCCACCAGCCAATCAGGAGTGAGTATGCAAATTAGCCAAACAAAGATGACGGTTAATTTGCATACACAGACACTGAGTGACTGGGGGTGGGGTGGAACACTTGCATTGTCGCTATGGCCATGACACAGGCATTCCGCACCCACCCCAGCTGTTCCAGGCCTCTGGGCAGCGTGGGAAGGCAGAAAGGTGGCTCTGGGCTGGAGCAGAAAGGCTGCTGTGGCCAAAGCGAAGGTGCTTCTGGCAGCCAGGGGAAGGAAGGCCCATTCTTGCATGAATCTTTGTACATCGGGCTCCTAGTATATAATAAAATTCAATTTATCATACTTGATAATATCCTATCTGTCTTCTCTCTAAACTGTTAAGATCCACCAATGCCAGACAAAAGCACAAAAGATACTCTTTTGAAACATTATTTTGAACTTTTGGTGGCTTTTCTTTTATAATGCTTTTCTGAAAAAAAGGTGACTATCGCAGAAATAAGAAAAGCACAATCAAGGTATTTTCCTCTTTGTTATTTTTATGTTCCACCAAAGCGAGTGATACGTTTTCAAATATCTAGCAGCAAGGGAGATAGATGCCAATCCCTATGTTAGCCACAGACTTAAAATAACAAAAATGCAATTAATTCAGAGGAAATCCTGTTTTGGGCAGGGATATGAGGTAACTGCGAACATCACAAGGTAGAATTAAGAGCATGGCCTCTAACCTACTGGGACACACTGAAGTACCAATAAACTGGCGTGGGCTACATCTCTGCTGCCCTGGCACTCTCAGGGAACACAGTCCCCTTGGGAGAGAGGCCTCAATTCCAAAAGTTTCCTACCAAGTACAAAGGTCATTCATCTGTGGGTGACTAGAGGTTAAATGTTCTTCTAGAACTAAGGGAGAACTAACAACAATTGCTTACCTTTTAAAAATTGAGATCTGAGTAGCATATGAACAGTTGGACAACACTTGCTAAATTATGTCTTAACTCACTAATGACCATAGTAGAGGTCTTGTGAGTAAATTAACCGTAAAAGAAATAAAAAAGTCTAAACAGTACTTAAAAAAAACAGTCTTTCTAGCACATGGCAAAAATATTAAATAAATGTGACTAACTGAAGACCCCATATATGCTTACATCATCAATTATTAGACAGATTTCACATCGGTGGAACTCTTGATATTTGTTTATATTAGACATAAAAATTACATCTACTATTATGCATTTCTTCTGGAACAAAATGAGAATCAATGCATACCTTTTCCCAGTGCACAATTTCCCAAGCACCATTTCTCAACACTGAAAAGAAAAAAAAAAAGTCACATTTTAAAGAACAGTTTTACTACTAATCAAAACCTATTTCTGATGACATGCCCATTTTAAATGAACAGCTTCAAATAAATTAACCAGGAGCTATTTTGACAGGTTTAAAATTATGACAGCAGGAAATGTAAAATAACATAAAGAATCAGAAACAACTAAAGTACATTTTAGACCCCACAATAACCATTACTAATAGAGGGGATATCTCTGGTGTTCCTGAGGGCCTCCTCCAGCATCAGAGGAATTCCAGTGCTCGGCCAGAGGAGAAAGCCACAAAGATGATGTGGAAAGTCCCTGACAAGCTTACGGCTTGTCAGAAGCCATACAGCAGATATATACCTACTGAATGGCCACTGCCCTATCACAGTGTTCATGGTTTCCTGCTGCTCTGTACCCAACCTGGTTCATTCTTTAGGGTACCTGTACCTGTCACCTGGCTCAAGTCGTGAGATCTTCTTTTGTTAATGAGGTGTGACTCCTGATGAAATGTATAGTTCTTCAGAGTTCTGTTCAATGAGCTTTGAAAACTAAACACCTGTGAATCCACTACTCAGGAGAAGAAACAGAACTCCAGAAAGATCGCTCTTGCCCTTATACAATCCACTACTCCATCCCCAGAGGCAACTGTAGTCGCAGAACATTAATCTTATATCTCATACACACTAAACTAAATCACACAATAGGTATGCATTTTCGTGTTGAGCTTTCAATCGACATATCTGAGATTCTGTTTAAAAGATGTTTCTTTCCCCCATTAAACTACCAGGGCATTATGGTGGATTGATTTCTGGACTCTATGTTTACTCCATTAATCAATTTGTATATCTTCACACCAATACACACCATCTTGATTACTGTAACTTTATGGTAAGTCTTCCCACTTTGTTCTTTTTTTTTAAATATTGTTTTGGATATTTATGTTCTTTGCATTTCCATATAAATTTTAGAACCAAATAGTCAATTCTTTTTTTTAAAATATATTTTATTGATTTTTCACAGAGAGGAAGAGAGAGGGATAGAAAGTCAGAAACATCGATGAGAGAGAAACATCGATCAGCTGCCTGTTCACACCCCCTGCTGGGGATATGCCTGCAGCCAAGGTACATGCCCTTGACGGGAATCAAACCTGAGATCTTTCAGTCCGCAGGCTGACGCTCTATCTACTGAGCCAAACCGGCTTTGGCCAAATAGTCAATTCTTAAAAAGCACACAAGACCTCTCAGGATTTTGATTTGGGGCTCAAGTCTTTTTTTAACTGATGGATAACTGTACCTTTGATTTTATTTCCGCCTTCCTCAATTTCTTTCCAATATGCTTTTGTAGTTTTCAGTGTAGGGGTCTTTCATTAGATTTATTTCCTGATACTTGTTAAGTTTTTTCTTATATTGTAAACATTTTTATTCCATTTTTCAACTAGTCACTGGTAATATATAGAAGTGCATTAAACTTTCGTACATTGGCCTTGTCATCTCCAAACTTGGTTAAAATTCACTTATTAGTTCTAGTGGGGTTCCTTTCTTATTGTTTTGTTGTTCTTTTTGTGGCAGTACTTTAAGCAACTTAATTTCTGTTTGTTAACAATGCTATATTATGATTTTTGACAGTTTTTTTTATGCTCTTAACGCCTGTTCACTGTTCATCTCTTCATTTTTAAATTTCTTTTGCTACTATGGGGGAAAAAAACTTTGAAAATTATGAATAATTTTTACTACTAAAAATGTCCTGTTGGTTTCATGACCTTAGCATTTCAAATTCTGTCAAAATTTTTGTGATCTCCCCTACCACCAATACCAGCACCCCTACTTTAAGCAACCATCATCTCCCAACTGGAGGTCTGCACTAGTCACACCACTAGTTTCCTGCATTTATTCTTACTCTCTTTCCAATCTAGTTTCTCTTATAATGACTATTTACATAATGATTTTACATATAAACAATAATGATGTATTAGGACGTATCCATATGTAGCCAGGTATGTGTAGCCATATATTCTTTCACACAAACATGCATACAAAAGATTATTCACCTCCTGCTCAAAACTCTCTTCAACTGGCTCCTATTGGCTCATACAATAAGACCAAACATCGACAAGGCCTTAGATGAAGCAGGTCCTGCCTACTCTCCATCACCACCTGCTACCACTTCCTCTGCCCTCTCCCAAACTCATGCTCTTCCTGCTTAACATTCTTTGCACATGTTTAATGACTGGAGCATTCTTTCTTTTCATCCTCACCTAGATGACATCTATGTATTTTCCAGATTTCGGCTTTAACATCACTATTTCACGGGAAAACTTTGGGACACCCACTTCTTCACCATTACCCCCAAGTATCAATGAACTCCCTGCACTTTTCCAGTTTCACTACACACTTAGCTGAGAGGATTAATATAAGGGCTCTCTCCACCCTCAGACTGTAAGTTCTGTGACAACAGGAACCTTCTCTATTCTGTTCACTGTGGTATCCCCAGTGTTGTTACCAAGGTGCTCAGTAAATACTTGCTGGATGACAAGCTGGATCCACTGATGTTCTTATTGTTCAGGACATATGAAGCCATCACAACAGTCACATGGCTTTACTAAAGACACAACCCTGCTCCCTGTTAAATCTAATATTAAAAACAACATTTACATAATGTTTAAAAAAGCCCAGCTAAATAGGAAAATTCTTTGGGGGTCCCTCAGAAAGTTAAGCATGAGGTTAACACATACTCCAGAAATTCAATTCCTAAGTGTTTATCCAAGAGAACTGAAAACATATGTTTGCACAGAAACTTGTACGGAAATGTTTACTGTAGTGTTACTTATAAACCAAAAGGTGGAAACAACCCAACTAATGAATGAATAAGCAAAATGTGGCATATCTATTCAAGGGAATATTATTCAGCCATAAAAAGAGATAAAGTGTTGACACACATGATATGAATGAATTTTAAAGTTATACTAAGCGAAAGAAGCCAGACACAGAAAGGACACACCTTGTATGATTCCATTTATAGAAAATGTCCAGAATGGACAAATCCATAGAGACAGGATGTACATTAGTGGGTGTCAGGCACTCGTGAAGGGGGAATAGGGATTGACTGCTTACGTGTATAGGGGTTCTTTTTGTTGTTGATGAAAATATTCTGGAATTAGATAGTGGTAATGGGTACATAAGCTTGTGAGTACACTAAAAACAAGAGTATATTTTAAAATAATAAATCTTATGATAGGTGATTACAATAAAAAGCAGCTACGTAAAATGATGTTGATGAACCATTTAAACGTTTGCTTAAAATAGACTTGTCAGTGTTATAAGTTACTGAAATAATTCCAATGTGAACATTTGGAAATGGTTACGTAACCATCAGATGCACTAACATGAGCGTCCTCTGATGTCAGCTCAGGGCCACCCCTTCCAGTTCTGTAATCTAAACTGGCCCTCCCTGAAATACTGTCAGTTTGCAGGTCACATCCCAAAATATCCCTGAACCACTCTGCTGGGTTCCACTAACAGGACAGAAGTGTTACAACAGGCTTTCCCACTGCAGCAGACCACTCTCCACTAAGAAGGGGAAAACCATCTTCCCCATCTTCCTGGGCTGCTCATTTTCCCTCAATCTTCCATCATTTCTTTCTGCATATTCGAGCCTCTACCTCCTTCCCCTAACCACATCTCTATTAACCTGTCCTGAGATTATCTCCTAGGCGCTCTCTGCCTCCAGCCCAACAGTACATCCTCCCACTCGTCTCTTCACCACTCTTCTCCCAAATGTTCCCTGTCAACTCATCACCAGAGATCACTGGAAGGTACAGCTTACTGCAAAACTTTACGTCTAAAAAAAACTTGAAATATACACTGAGTAGCCAGATTATTATGATCTCTGAATGCATAATAATCTGGCCACTTGGAGTATATCTTATATAGTAAAAGGCTAATATGCAAATTGTCCCCTGAACCAGTAGTTTGAATAGCAGGCAGGCCGGCCAACTGCCCATGTCCCCTCCCCCTGGCCAGGCTTGCCAGACTCCACAGATTCATGCACCAGGCCTCTAATACACACACACACACACACACACACACACACACACACACACACACACACACTAAAGGCCCAGTGCATGGAATTCGTGCATGGGGGGTGTCTCTCAGCCCAGCCTGCACCTGCTCCAATCTGGGACCCTTTGAGGGATGTCCGACTGCCTGTGTAGGCCTGATCTCAGTAGAATTGAGCCTAAACGGGCAGTCAGACATCCCTCTCACAACCCAGGACTGCTGGTTCCCAACTGCTTGCATGCCTGCCTTCCTGATTGTCCCTAACTGCTTTTGCCTGCCAGCCAGATCACTCCCTAACTACTCCCCTGCCAGCCTGATTGATGCATAACTGCTCCCCTGACAGACTGGCAGGCCTGGTACCCCCAACTTCCCTCCTCTGCCAGCTTGGTTACCCCTAACTGCCCTCCCTGTAGGCTTGATTGCCCCAACTGTCCTCCTTTGCAGACCTGGTAGCTCCCAACTTCCCACCCCTGCTGGCCTGGTCATCCACAACTGCCCTCCCTTGCAGACCTGGTCCCTCCCAACTGTCCTCCCCTGCTGGCCATCTTGTGTCCACATGCGAGCAGCCATCTTGTGTGTTGGAGTGATGGTCAAACTGCATATTACTCTTTTATGAGATAGAAAAAAGGCCTGGTGCACAGTTGGGGGCAAGCTGGTTTGCCCTGAAGGGTGTCCTGGATCAGGGTGGGGATTCCCTTGGACATGGGGTGGCCTGAGTGAAACCCAAGCCTCCTGCTCACTCCATGGCTGTAGCCATCTTGGTTGGGTTAATTTGCATACTCGCTCCTGACTGGCTGGTGGGCATGGCTTGTGGGTATAGCAGAGTGGTGTTTAATTTGCATGTTACTCTTTTATTAGATAGGATACACACACACACACACACACACACACACACACACACACACACACACACTGAGTGGCCAGGTTCACTCAGTACATGTGTGTGTGTTCAGAGATCATAATAATCTGGCCACTCAGTGTATATTCAGTCAGCAACATTTTCTACCCAAACTACAAAAATCAGTGTTTTATTTGTAACAAGCTGAATGGAGGTATGTAAAGAAGACATTCTCTTCATCTCATGTCACTTTCTCAAGGTAAGGAAGACAAACATCCTCACTCACCTTTCTCTAGACCAAGCATGTCAAATTCACAGCCCATGGGCTGCATGCCTTATTTGGCCCGTGTTAGCCTTGGAGTTTGACATGCTTGCTCTAGACAAACATGTATGTATGCAGTTTTTCTTCCATTCCTTTGAAAAATTTATTTCTCTGCAAATTGGTTTTCTACTTTTCATATATGCTTTCAGGACAAAGCAGAGAGGCTTAACTAATTTTTGAAAAATAATGATTGCACGATGCATGCATTACAATTGGGTCAAATAGCTGAATGCACTAGAATGCACTCCAGAATGAATTTACACAAAACTTTAATCAACGTAGAGGATAAAGTATAGCAGGAAAAGGAAAGCCCAGGCAAGCATCAGAGGCCTGAGAAATTCTTGGGGACAGTTCCCTGGGGTCCCTTCTCATTAAGCCACCACATGGATTTTGAACCTCCTCTACATGTCGAATAAATATTAATTTGGAGAAACCTGGGAAGAAGTTCCCATGGGGTATTTCATAACCCTTAGTCAATTAGCCAAGCTAGACTTTGTAATATGTTAAACTGGGTAAGCCAGCAATCAATATATATCCTTAAATTAAGTACAGAAGTTGGTCTGGGGTACCTACAGGGGGAGTTTCAAACCCTAAAGAACACATTATAAATCACCACCTGGCCTAGTCCGTCTTGTCCTTATCTTGGCTAATGTTCAGCATCAAGTTTCCAGGTGTCCCAGATATAGGCACAGAGCTGTTCCAGTCCATGCAGCTATATCATGTGTTCAACTATCCATCTCCGATGGAAATTCCAACTTCCGTTGTTGTTGTTTTACCACCTCAAACAATACCGAAATATATTGACATGACTCTATTCAATGGGAGAGGATCCCTACACATTGCTGGCTCTGTGGTCGGCAGTTAGACAGACATGAGTAGAGCCATATCCATGGGCCCAGAACAAAAGGTCACCAGGGTAGAAAGCCCTGGATGCCTAGCAACCGATACTATAAGGTAGGACCTCACACCCAGGGTGACCTTTTCCTCCCCTAGCATATCTCTGGTCACTTGGTTTAAATCCCCTGACCTTTCCTTCCTAGAGATAACAATGAGGCAATCAGTTGTATTTCAGCTTCAGGCCCAGAAAGGTAGCAAAACCTGATGAGTAATGTCATGGCTCACCTTAGGACCAGCTGGACTGAATAATGACCCCAGCCCTGGTGGCCATATATCAATCAGTGGAGGACCAACCCTGAAAGGGCATACTTGGAAAGCTGCTGAATATTCAGTTGAGATCATTCCCTGGGACCTCCCCTAAAATATTCCCCCTTGAAAACCTGAGGAAGGAGGACCCATCTTGCACACTGGCCTTTCCTCCCCCCCCCCCGCCCCCGCTCTCTCTTTCTCTCTGCCTCCCAGGTGTGTCATCTTTACTTTCCTCATACCCAAAGTCCAAGGGATCTTTTAAAAAATATATTTTATTGATTTTTTACAGAAAGGGAGAGGGATAGAAAGTCAGAAACATTGGTCTGCTGGCTTTTGCACACCCTTTACTTGGAATGTACCCGCAACCAAGGTACATGCACCTGACTGGAATCAAACCTGGGACCTTTCAGTCCATAGGCCGACGCTCTATCCACTGAGCCAAACCGGTTTCAGCCAAGGATCCTTCTTTTGCCTCTATAACTTATTTCTTGAGCCATTTCTTCTACCACTCATTTCTTCTGCCTCCATGATTCTCTAAACAAGTATTCTCTTATAGTTTGAATCTTGGCTCTGACTTCTTTCTCAGCCAGAACTCAGTTAAGAGAGGTTGCTGAACCCAGGTCCTGTCTGTCTCCCCAGTCTAACACCTGGTGCCATTCTCACTGCTGCCAACACTGCTGAGTTAGACTTCTACCTAAGCAGAGTACCATTGCTGTGAATGCACAGCAGACACCTACTACTCAACATCTGGTGCAGGCACCTGCAGCATCCATATCCCCTGGAGGCTTCCTAGACCCGAGGGCATATTTCCTCCCATCCCACCATCCATTTATCTTGTTCTTGAAATACAAACCCCCGAACACAGAAATAAAGAGAAAAGTGCAAACTTGTTCACACTTGAGGCTAATGCCATCTTAGGATGTAGAGAATAATATAGGTCTGGTGAAGTTAAAAACCAGCTCGCAACATATAACAACCTTCTGTACAAGTCCAGGCGTGACTACTGGCCATAGACAAAAAGTCAATCCACATAATTCACGGCTGTATTTACTTCGGAACTGGTGCCTAAACATCCAACTGGAGAACAATGAAAAGAAACAGTGTCCCGTGTATTATGCTGGTGACCGGAAATAGCAGACTGGTTATTTTTAATCACTGACCTCCTCTGACCCAGCTCAACCAGGTTAAGAGGAAGAGTTACAGGACAGCGAGAAAGTAGGAACATTTCAGGGCAGAAGAAATAGAGAAACTGAGACAAGGAAATTAAACAAGGCCACATGGTTTGGATACTCTGCAGCTGGCTTGTAAATAACGAGCCATTATCTTCCCCAACCAAGGACACATGAGAACACATACTCAATGTCTCTCCAAAGGCAGCAGAGAGGAGGGAGGACGGGGAAGGAAGAGTTGCAGTCTTATCTCATCCCACAGAAAAGCCAGCAGTCTCGGGCTTGGCTGGTGCTTCTCACAATTCTGGGGATGCCACAACAAAGTTAAAAAGAGGGGGCCTGAAAATTAATCTGTACCAAGACATTTGGCAGAGGAATTTAAAAATTATAGACAGAAACATATATAAGGCAAAACAACAACAACAACAACAACCAAACCCCAACAACAACAACAACAACAACAACAACAACCAAACCCCACCCCACTCGCTCTTTGGATTTGCCAAGAGAGCCCATCAGTGCATTATGCTAAATGACAGATTTGCTTGCCTGGCTTTTTAAATAAATGTGCATGTTTGACTTTCTTAATAAATAACTTCCTTAATAAATTGCTTGGGATGGAGGGAGAAACAGAATCGTGGGGACTTGCTATTAGTTATAAGAAATATGAATCATGCTCTGTTAACTGAGATTATTTTTGTTCTGATTAAAGAAGGCACATCTGACCAGGCTGGGAACTGTACACTCTGAGACTTGGGAGTTAATCTCAACATGTGGTCCATTCTCCTTATCTGAGAACTGCCCATCATCACGGAAAGGTTAACATCCTTGTTGCTTGGGATACATAACCACCCAGAGCATCCACTCTTTGCCACCCCCAAGCCCAAACTGCCTGTAATCTTTGTCCTTCTACCCAATATAAGCAGATGGCTTAAGCGGGGGAGGGGTGGTGGTGGAGCAGATTTTTGTGGATGACCTGCTGCTCTCCCATGTTGCCAACAATATTGGAAAACAAAATGCTCACATACAATTCAACTTTGTGTCTGCTTAATTGCTCAAGTAGTGACAGGAGCCCAACCCATTCACTGTCCTGTTTCATTACAACAACACGATCATCTGGAGTCACTCACTTGAATTCATTCATACAAGCATGACAAGAATTGAAGTGGGGACAGTCCTCTCTCTCTGACTCAGGGGCTGTCCAATAACACCTCTCTGGTGTCTGTGAGAGGTGCCTGCAACAGAAGCAAGTAATGGTGCTAAACTTTAGCTTTCTAGGGCCAAAAGTATACTGACTATGCCTCCAGAGTGTAAGAGTTCAAGAAAGTGAGCCCTGGCCCTAACCGGTTTGGCTCAGTGGATAGCGCATTGGCCTGTGGACTCAAGGGTCCCAGGTTCGATTCCAATCAAGGGCATGTACCTTGGTTGAGGGCACATCCCCAGTAGGGTGTGTGCAGGAGGCAGCTGATGGATGTTTCTCTCTCATCGATGTTTCTAACTCTCTATCCTTCTCTATTTCTCTCTAAAAAAATTAAATAAAAAAGATTTTTAAGATAAGAAAAAGTGAGCCCTGGAGGAGATGATTAATGATACATGGAAGGAGGGTGAGGGCAAGCTGTGCAGGAACTATCAGAATAGCCTGTCTTATGGTATTTTTACAGCACATTATTTTAAATGCAAACCTCCTCCACCTTCCCGCAGCCCCAGCTAAATGCACCTGCTATAGTTTCCACACATCTAATTAGTCTGCCAGTATGCAAAGAACTCAGACTCTAAACAAATACCTCAGATATAACCTGTTTTTACTTTAGCGGGATACTACTTAACAGCTTTGTCATCATGGGTTTCTTTTGAGATGAAAACATTCTGTTGGAGTTGGTTGGGAATTCCCCAATGAAAGGCTCTGTGGAAATTGGCTGTCTCTCAGGACTCAGTCAAACATGCAAAAGCAGAGGTGCTCAGTTAGAGTCTAACACCGGCTTTGGGGCAATCAAAACCATCTACCACCAGGGCCCTTACTGAAGGTCACTGGGATGGCCAATCAAGCCACTTCTTGAAGTGGGTTACAAGAGGCAAGCTATCGGAAAGGACAATGGCACTACCAGTATCACAGAGGACAGAGAAAACACAGAAAAAGTAATGTCCATTCCCCCGTTCCTCGCATCAGGCTTCAGTTTTCCTAGCAGCACGTGGCTCTCCAGTTAAGAACTAGAACTCTAGCAATGAAATGTCAGTTCTGAAATGCTGAATTTACTGAGAGTTGTGGTCCTGGTCCTCTTTCAATTCAGCAGCATTTGGCCACATACCGCTGGATCTACCCACCGTGTATTTCCCCTTTGGCTTCTCGTCATCACTATCCTAGTCCCACCTCCTTAATTACACAGCTTACACATTCTTCTTTCAAAAGTACAAGTGGGAACCTAGCCATACCTTCAGTAGTTCTCTCCAAATTCTCCACCTGGTTTTCAAGCCTTCCCATCCCTGCCCATGACTCCTTGACACATATCTGAAGCTCTGGCCAACACCGAGTATTTGCTCTTCCCCGAATATTGCTCACGCTTTCCCATGTCCTTCTGGATCACCTACTGCTACCATCCTGACAGCTTTGCTTACTGAAATTCCACTTGTCCTTCAAGAACCTCGCAAATGATTTTTCTGAGCCCCTCCCCTACCCCTCTCTCATCTGGCCCTTATTCTTTCCCTATCTTGCATTCAGTATGAGTGAGCATCTTATCTTCCCTACCAGATTACAATATCCCATGGGGAAAAAACCAAGACCGGTTTCGGTCTGCATTTTCTGCACTGGGTCTTACACAAGGTGGTTGTTCAGAAAAGACTTAATGAAGTGAAATAACGCATGTCCTAACTTTGAATCACACATGTTTTTCTTCTCTCACTTTACTAGCAACTATGTCTTTAAAGTTCCTCAGTGGGTTTTGCTCCTCTGTGTGCAACTTTTATTTATAGGACAAATGAAAACCAATCTGGAGTTATATTTTCCCATAAATACCTCCTCTCTATCCACAGCTATTGTGGAAAATATCTAACCAGTTCAAGTGAAATAATCTTAAGATCTCTGTAATAATTGGAAAATATTAATCTTATAGGTATCTGAAATTATTTAGGCCCTATATGTGCTCAGTTTTTAAGCCCAATTTTCAACATCATGGAAACAAATACTTTTTAAGCACTGTCACAGTTAAGTTGATATAATTATGGCAGAGTGTTTATTCATAAACAAATATGGAGATACCTCCAGGGAGCCAAAAAGACAGGGCACTTGTTTTTTCCATAAGCGGGGAAAGTACTGCTATTTTAAGGCCCTTCGAATAATAAATACCCTGGCTCCGTACAACAATGGACTGAACAGGAACCAGACAGATTCAGCCCTGTTAGTGGGTCATTTCAGGCTTACAACCTAAAGCATATTCAACCCACACCAACCCAACACCTTTCTCACTAAGGACATTACAGGTGAATTGGTTTCCAGTGGGAGAATAAGCAACCATGTGCCCCGCGGGGGAAACAGCCTTATCAGTGACCATCAGCCGTCACCAACTCAATTCCGCTTGTGAAGAGGCTGGAAAGAGGTGCAAATGAGACCCATTATTTTTTTGGTATGTGCCTAGCTGAAAAGAATTTTATGTTGTCTTTTCCCCCAATTAAAATGAAACAGAGAAAAGTTGCTTTATTAAATACTTATTCTATTCTAATGCCTAATGTCAAACTATAACAATGTGTTAATCTAATTGTAGGAAGAATGGTCCTGATATAACCACAGCATCTGAGCAGGTGGTCCATGTGCTGCCAGTTGTCACAGCCGTGGCTCTCATGCATTCTCCCCTGTAGAATGCATGCATACTATCCTTCAGGGAGTATCCCCAATGCTGGCATTTTATAGGAGCAAATCTATTCCATCAGGAGGCATTTTTTTATCTTCCTTTATTGATTAAGGTATGACATATGTGTCCTTATCTCCTCATTGCCCCCCACCCCCCACTCATGCCCTCATCCCCCTGGTGTCTGTGTCCATTGCTTAGGCTTATATGCATGCATACAAGTTCTTTGACCTCTACCCCTTATCCTCACCCTCCCCTACCTTCCCTCTGAGGTTTGACAATCTGATAGATGCTTCTCTATCTCTGGATCTGTTTTTGTTTATCAGTTTATGTTGTGCATTATATTCCACAAATGAGTGAGATCATGTCATATTTATCTTTCTCTGACTGGCTTATATCACTTAGCATAATTTTCTCCGTTTCCATCCATGCTGTTGCAAATGGTAAGAATTCCTTCTACTACTACCTCTTCTTCTTCTTCTTCTTCTCTTCTTCTTCTTCTTCTTCTTCTTCTTCTTCTTCTTCTTCTTCTTCTTCTTCTTCTTCTTCTTCTTCTTCTTCTTCTTCTTCTTCTTCTTCTCCTTCTCCTTCTCCTTCTCCTTCTTCTTCTTCTTTTTTTACCATAGCATAATATTCCATTGTGTAGATATATCATTTTTTAATCACTCATCTGCTGATGGGCACTTTGGCTGTTTCCAAGTCTTAGCTA
Organism: Antrozous pallidus; assembly: GCA_027563665.1. Lineage (NCBI taxonomy): Eukaryota > Metazoa > Chordata > Mammalia > Chiroptera > Vespertilionidae > Antrozous > Antrozous pallidus. Next base: position 97,095,800 of record CM050511.1, on the reverse strand, counting down.
TGGTAAATTGTGCTACTATGAACATAGGGGTACATATGTCCTTTCTTATTGGTGTTTCTAGTTTCTTGGGATATATTCCGAGAAGTGGGGTCACTGGGTCAAATGGGAGTTCCATTTTTAGTTTTTTGAGGAAACTCCATGTTGTTCTCTAGAGTGGCTGCACCAGTCTGCATTCCCACCAGCAGTGCACTTTTTCTCCACATCCTCTCCAGCACTTGTCATTTGTTGTTTTGTTAATGATAGCCATTCTAACAGGTGTGAGAGGGTACATCGTTGTTTTGCTTTGCATCTCTCGGGTGATTAGTGACTTTGAGCAGGTTTTCATATGTCTCTTGGTGTTCCTTATGTCCTCCTTTGAAAAGTATCTATTTAGGTGTGTTGCCCATTTTTTGATTGGGGTTTTTATCTTCTTTTTGTTAAATTGTCTGAGTTCCCTATAAATGGTGAGGATTAAATTCCTTATCGGATATAACATTGACAAATATGTTCTCCCATGCAATGGGCTTTCTTGTTGTTTTGTGGATGGTTTCTTTTGCTGTACAGAAGCTTTTTATTTTGATGTAGTCCCATTTGTTTATTTTCTCTTTAGTTTCCATTGCCTTAGGAGCTGTATCAATGAAGATATTGCTTTGGCATATGTCTGAGATTTTGCGACCTGTGAATTCCTCTAATATTTTTACTAGTATGGTTTCCCATCTTATGTTTAAGTCCTTTATCCATTTTGAGTTTAATTTGTGTATGGTGTAAGTTGGTGGTCTAGTTTCATTTTTTGGCATGGATCTGTTCACTTTTCCCAACACCATTTATTGAAGAGGCTATCTTGACTCCATTGAATATTCTTCCCTTCTTTGTCAAATATTAATTGGGCATAGTAGTTTGGGTCAATTTCCAGGTTCTCTGTTCTGTTCCATTGGTCTATATGTCTGTTCCTGTGCCAGTACCAGGCAGTTTTGAGAACAGTAGCTTTATAATACAGCTTGAAATCTGGTATTGAGGTCCCTCCTAAATTGTGCTTCTTCCTCAGAATTGCTTCAGCTATTTGGTGTCTGCATTTGACAAAATTCAACACCCTTTCTTGATAAAAACCCTCAGCAAAATGGGTACAGAGGGATCATACCTCAACATAATAAAAGCCATATCTGACAAACCCACAGCCAACATCATACTCAATGGGCAAAAACTAAAACCATTTCCCCTAAGAACAGGAATGAAACAGGGATGCCTACTTTCACCACTACTGTTCGACACAGTGCTGGAAGTGCTAGCCATAGCAATTAGACAAGAAGACATAAAAGGTATCCAAATTGGAAAAGAAGATGTAAAACTGTTATTATTTGCAGATGACATGATACCGTACATAGAAAAGTCTAAAGACTCCATAAAAATTATTAGATTTCATAAATAAATTCAGAAATGTAGCAGGATACAAAATTAACGCCAAGAAATCTGTGGCATTTTTATACACCAATAGTGAACTCACAGAAAGAGAGATTTAAAAAAACAATCCCATTTACCATTGCACCAAAAAAGTAAAATACCTAGGAATAAACTTAACCAAGGAGGTAAAAGACCTGTACTCAGAAAACTATAGGACACTGAAAAAAGAGATAGAGGAAGAAATAAACAGAGAAGAACATATCGTGTTCATGGATTGGTAGAATCAACATCATTAAAATGTCCATACTACCTAAAGCAATCTATTGTTTCAATGCATGTTTAATTCTCCCAAATATCTTTCTTCTCCTGTACCTGAACCCCATCTTTTTCTAGGCTTCCTTATTGTCACTACATGTGAAACTGTCATTTCACCTGAAATACTGGCATGCTAGCCAGAGCAGCATTTCATAAAAAACAGAAGCACATTTTTACAATTTAAAAAGAGAACGGGCTCAACCACAATAAATTCATGTGGGGATTGGCTTCAATTTACATGTTATATTAATCATTAGGAATTTATTACTTACAAATTCCTGCAGAGCAAAATTTGGCAGAACAACCCAGTTTAGGGAAAACCATGAGAGAACAGCCCCCAGTGTGTGTCAGACACACGAAAGAGGGTCTGTCAGATACCGTGAATTCAAATATCAAGGGGAGAAGTCAGAGAAAATGAAGGTAGGTTTAGATGCAAGGAGATCTGGGGCATTCTGAATATGGCACTGCTCTGGTCTCTGGTTAACAGAACCGATGAGTGGACACAGTAAGGTGTTCATGGGAGGCGAAGCAGGGTGAAATGATGATGTAATGACTTCAACAGAGAGGGGAGGTGACTGGAACTTCTGCCATGTTAGTATTTGTCAATGCCTGAGAAACGGTGTTATGGAAATACATCATGCTCACACCTTAGATAATGAATTTTTAAGAAGGCTCCTTTCATGCCTAGTTTCTTCCTTCTCAAGCATCTGTAGGAAGGATGGTTCAGTTACTGGTTCGTTCATTTGCTATGCAAACACATATACCACTTGGTCAGGACATGCCCTTTCATGGCAAACACGAAGGCCAGTAGGAAGGTAGACTTGCCTTTTGCAGTGCTGCCACCCAGTACAGCTACACCAGCACACAATCAAAGGACAGGTGCAAAGAAAGGTGGTCATGAGTCATTAGGAGGAGTGGACCACACCACTCAAGACTCACTCATATGCCCTGGACTTCTGAGCATTAGTGTTCTCTGCCCTCCCTCAATAGCTATGTCCTCAGAGAACAATATAAGATTTTGAATTTGCTAGGTCAATGAACCATGTACCTAACCAACTCTACAACTCCAGGAGAAGAAATGGTTTCTTTTCAAAAGCGTTAATAATAGGTAAAATGTAAAGTTTATAAAGTTCTAAGTGGAGTACAAAATATGCTCCCTGATTGAGTGAAAATGAGGCAACAGGCAAGTACTAGGCTACAGAGTTAAATGATCAGAAATGATGGAAATCAAAGTATGAGTTTATATTTCTGAAATTGTTAGGGAAGGACAAAAAAAGTCACTCTAGTGCCTCAATGAAAAATAAGGAGAGAAAATATTCATTTCTCTAAGAACAGAGAAGGATTACTATTGGAATCTGAAGGAAAGGTATCTTTTTACACATTACATGGTCTTGGTAAACATTTAGAAATTGAAAATTTAAGCTCAACACTTCAAATATTTGTCAAAAATTAATTATCTGTCAAAAATACTCCCTTCCCACTCCTGCCTCAATTCAACAATGCAAATCAATTTCATTCTGGTCTAATGACAACAGATGGCTTTCGTATTAAGCAATTTGAGTTATGTGATAGCAAACAGTATCTTCTACAAGCACTTCTCTTATCTCCTATCAACTTCAAAATATAAAAAATAACAGTACTTAAGTTAGACAAAGCAGGGAGAAAAAAAGGAAAGATCTGTTAGAAAACAATTGCAAGTATCAAGTATCCCATAGTGTCTTATATATGGGATTACCAAGTATTCTGCTAAAATAGTGTTTATAGCTGTTAAGCCCAAATATTTTATTCTTGATGTGAGTTTTATATATACTTATGTTAGAAGCCTTCTCTCTCACGTATTCTTTTTTTTCTAAATCCTCACCCAAGGGTCTTTTTTATTGATTTTAGAGAGATGAAGAGAGAGAGAGAGAAAGGGAGGGAAGCAGGGAGGGAGAAAGAGAGGGAGAGAAACATTGATTAGTTGCCTCCCGTACCAGGGACTGAACCTGCAACCTTTTGGGGTACAGGAAGGCCCTCCAACAGACTGAGCTACCTGGCCAGGGCTCACTTGCTTATTCTTCATTTTTAGCTATAGAAGCTGATTGTGTTAATCCAGAGTGATCTGAGAAACCAAGAATGAAAAACAAGAAACAATATTTTCTCTGAATAATAGAAAAAAGGGAGTATTTTTGGGAGTATGTAAGTATCTAGAAAATCATAGATCATTTCAGTTCAAGGTGTGGTGCCTAAAATAATCATACCTATGACAGCTACTCTTTGACTGTACAATGACTTCTTGGGCCAATGCTTGGAAAGAAATAACTGCCCATTCTCAATGATCGGAACTCTATGCTACAAGATCCAGTGTATATTGAAAAAATAATTGCATATTATTAGTTCAAAATCTTTTACTGAACATTCTGAGCAACATGGCAACAAATGCAAAAACTGCATGTTGCTAAAAATACCAGTACCTGAAACAGTTAGTTTTTCCCTTTCAATTTCTGTGGCTTTTACTCTCCCCACCTGCATAGAGTAACTTTATTCCCAGACTTCTAAAAGCCTCCTATTCCAATGTATTCTGCTCCCCATCTTTCATATGTATGTCCACCCTATTTTTGTCTGTAAACCTTCAACAGCTAGTCAGTGTGCATAATGACATTTGGAATCCCCTAAATTGGCATTCAAGGTCCTATAAAAACTGACGCGGGCCCGCATTTTCATCTTGTTGGTTTCCTTTTGAGATGCCTCTCCTTCATCTGATGCTGCAACGATGGTTCAGCAGCGCAATCCAACAGCCTCCTTCATCTCTGCTCCGGATAATCTCTCCTGTTTTCTCACTCAGCCCACTCGTAATGTTTTCCCCATGTGCCTCTGCTCATCCAATGTTTCCCCAAAATTTAAAATGTAGCTCAAGTTACTCCATAGTTTTCTCTCCTTAATTATATAGCATTTGACATATAAATCATTATTTGCCACACAAATTTAGAGAGACATTGCGATCATGTAATCCATCCAAGTCCATAATAGAACATACATATTTTGATAACTTGTTAGGGGACAAATAAATGTGACTTCGCCAAATGTATAAAAAGCCAGCAGATAATCCCTTTGGTGGAAGGTGGTAAGAAGACAAGCAGGGCATTTTGACGGGGTCCCATGAAAATCACAGCAATATAAAAATGCTTTTTTTAATTATCAGCTGATTTTGGCAGACATGTCTAATCTTACAAAACATCAGGAGACTTCAGAGAGAGATGAGACTCTTAGACGGCACAAGCCCCTGGATGGAACTCTATGTCTGTTGTGCATGTTCCTAAGTATTTCTTAAAAATCTGACAATAGTCTATTTGCTTATGTTGAAGGTCATTTTGCTTTGGGGTGCATCAAAATGAGACCCACACAACAAAGGAGCCAGGCCAAAATGTCATGCAATTCCACGTAGCTGGCCTGGATTTAATCATTTCATTTATTTCTGGAACATATACTGTTTCCATGTAGAGTGTAATCAAAGTGCTCACAATATGCCCTTTGCCCAAGCAATATAAAATCTTATTATTTTCTATAAATCTTCTATAATAATAAAAGGATAATATATTAATTAGACCGGACATCCTTCCGAACGACCTTTTGGATGAAGCCACAGTGGGGGCTGAGCCCCTCACACAATTTTTTTGCATCAGGCCTCTAGTTTCTAAATAATTATAGAATAATTATTTTCTATATTAGTGTCTTTGCTAGAATAATATCTATAAGTCACCAACAAAATAAAGACATTTTGCAGTGCTTAATACTGTCAAAACCACTGCAGATTTTATGGACAGTACTTACAAGCACATTGCTATGAGGTAATTAAATATATTAAAGATGTTACCTTTCAAAAGTATTACCACTGTAAGTCATCTATTGTGAATTTAAATGTCATGCTAATAAATGCTACACAGCAAGAATCTACCCTGGAACAAAAACGTAAGAGATACACAGTATTTTCAATTGAGTTACATTTAACTGACGGGATTATTTATATTAGTATGAGTGTATTTGACAGATATAAGAAATAAATTGTAAAATTCCTACCTTGTGTCTGTTTCTTGTTCACAGCATTATCAGCTTTATGACGTTTCTAAAGTTTAAAAGCAAAAATAAAAACTGTGAAAAAGTGAGCAAGAGAAATAAAACAAAATAGTACCTACAACAAGAGATTTCTTTAATTTATTTTCATACCCATATCAATGTCATAAATATGCTGCGGGTGTGATGATGGGAGAATCAGAGGGTAATCAGGGATTTTAAAACTGAAAGCAATCCACAGTCCTTTTCCAGGAGTACAGGTGTATGGGTCCTCATAAGGTCTGACATCAGCATGCAGGTAAGACTCAAATTTTAATGTACTAGAAGAGTTTGTGCTGAAAGGCTGACTTAGTCATTTGCTTCAATAACTCACAAAATATTGCCCAAGAGAATTATCTATAATAACTACCATTTAATAATGGCACTGAAATATTTTCAACTTATAAAACACGTTATCTAATTAAGCTGATACATCCTCTATAATTTAATGATGTGCTGATGTTGTCAGTGAATAGAAACAAGTGCATCTACCACTTGCACAAAGTCTCTTTCATCTACTGCTCCCCAAGAGCCACTCTCCCTCCAAATCAGAAGACACTGAATGCATGATCCTGTTCTCCTTCCTCCCAAAAGCACTAGGACAAAAATAAATAAACAGGTGAGTTAGTCTATGTCTAGGTGAGTGAGCTTGAAGAGTTACAGAAGCCAAGGCTTTACAGCAGTAAGGAAAAGAAACGTCAGGCCAGAGGAAGGTGAGAATTGGAATGACCAATGGAAACGAGAGGTTTTCCATAGCTTCTGTCTAAACGTATATCATTGTGTATAACACATCAGCTTCTGTTGACGTTGGAAAAAAGTGTTGAGTGTAACTGACTCTGTGTTCAAAGGTTCAAGCATTTAAAACACATGTTCAGATTTAGCTGCATATACTTGATTATAAGGTAGGATGGAGCATATGCAAAACTAATGAGTTCCTAAGCTTTCCATTGAGAAGAAAGATGGTTTTTAGGGGCACAGGGCACAATAGGAAAACACTTTCCAAGAGAAAAGTCTGAAGATACAGCAACCCTCAGGAGGACTGGCGTAATAGTTGGCAGTGAGAACTTACTTCATCCCATTAACAACCAGTGAACTGCTCAAAATGCAAGTAGCACATTCAGAATGCTTCTGTGGAAGGCTTATTGAAAATAATCCTTGCCACATCTGCATGGAGGGACAATTCTTTCTCAGAATAAAACTATCATAAATAAACATGTAATAATGTACACTCTTAATAGGCAAGTTATTGCTTCCAAAAGCAAGCACACCATTTGCCAGAAAATATTCTTAACTGAGTTTTTTAAAGTTAAGTTTGTAGCTTCAGTAGAGCATATTATTAAGCAGAGCATGCTTACTTATTTTTGTTTGTTAATAAAGATTTTAAGAAAATGAACAGTAACCCAAAATAAATTTTAGACTGATCCAAGGTGAAAGCAGATACTCAGAGCAGGTGCAAATATTTCCAAAAAAATGCGTACCTCTACTATATAATAGTTAGACTTTCAACTGAAGGAGACAAATAAAAGCTAATTAACAAAACATTCCACTTCTATAACAAATTTAATCTTAGTGAAACCTGAGGAGTTCCTGAACATTACTTTCCATACACAGATAATTCCTGTACAGAGCATCCCTTTCCTCAATCTTTCCACCACAGAATAAATTAGGCTACTTGTCAGGACATAATTGTGCTAAATATACCTAAGGACCCACCCAGACAGGCAGATTCTAATCTGATGACTACAAAAAGAAAGCATCTTTGTATCTTAAGGGATCATTATTGTAAAAATAATAGTTTAGAAAATTTTATATAGTTATTCTCTGAATTCAAATACTTCCACTGTCTTGTAATCAGAATTCACTAATACCAGCGAGATTTAGTGAATTGCTTAATATTTCCAATATTTGGTTGACAGCACACCAATAAACTGGACTGTATAAATAGTTCCATGAACTTTAGGATACTTAAGGATCCAATATTGGTTAATCCTACTTCTGGGAATTTTTCCAACCCAGACATTTCTTGTTGCATCATTGTCCAAATCTTCTACCTACACCTTGGCCCCATTTGTCTCCTTGCTTGTAATTCAGTGATGGAATTCTTTAAGGCTCACTCCCTTACTCTCTCTCTTTCTCATTCATACCTGCACTCTCTTAGTTCATTCATACCTGCAATTCCAAAGATAACCAACAAGTAAATATATACCAGCCAAAACTCTCCTCTGAGTTCCAGTTATATCCAGTTGCCTTGACATCTCCCTCCAGCAGTCTTGTTAAACTACTCTTACAGACCATTTTTCAGTTCATTCCTTAATACTTATTAGAAAGCTACTTCAAATGATACTATTATTACCCCACGATCTACACGAATAAAAGAGTAAGATGCAAATTGACCATACCTTTGCAACCCTCACCAGCCCATCAAGAGTATGCAAATTAACCCAACAAACATGGCAGGTTAATTTGCATGCACAGGTGCCCAGTGGCATTCCACACTACCCCAGCTGCTCTGGGCCTCTGGGCAGCGTGGGAAGGTGGAGAGGCGGGTCCAGGCTGGAGTGAAAAGGAGGCTCCAGCTAGAGCAAAGGTGGTGCCAGCAGCCAGGGAAAGGAAGGCCCATTCTTGCACGAAATCTTCGTGCATCAGGGATCTAGTACTAATATAACATCCTTCAGAAACTGTCCAATTAGCTGTGTTCTAATAGGCATTTTGTTAAAACAAACAAACAAAAAACTTCTAGGATACCATTCTATTTACCATGTATTTTCATAAAGAGGGGTACTAAAAACATAGCTAGAGAGCTTATAGCTTTGCTAAGGAAAAAAAAAGGTAAGGGTAGAAGCAGCAGTTTAGAGCAATGATTACAAGGCACGAGTCTGGAGCCTTATTTGAATTCTCATAGCCCCACATAAACAGATGTAAGACCTTGGGCAAGTTACCTTACTACTCTGTATCTCCTCACCCTCATCTGTAAAACAGGGATAATACCATTTATTCTTGGAAGGATTAATATAAGATTTAATAAATGTAAAGGACATAAAGCACGAACATGGAACCCAGAAGTTCAGCTATTAATATTATTATTAGTCTCTTGCCACAAAAATAAAAAAGAGCAATGGATGGGATAGAAATTCCATCAATTTCTTGTACAAGACACCTGGCCTCTCCAAGCCTGTTTCCTTACCTTTAAAATGGGATTAATATCCAACTTTCAAAAGTTATTGAAGGAATTAAATGAGCAAAACTTTTGCAAAAACAATAGCATAATGCCTAGTAAGTAACAGATGCTCAATGAAACTTAGGTTAAACAAAGAAAGAAAAGGGAGGACCAAAAAGCAAAGAAAGAGACAAAACTGTAATAAAGAGGAATCCTTATAGAGGCCAAATCCAACCTTCATTTGAAAGGTGGTAAGTCTGTGGGGAACAATACGCGTGAGAAGAGGTTCCTGTACTTTTCAGCTAGTGGTCCCCTCCAAGTATGTCATTTGCAATCAAGAGGACTCTGGGTATTTTACACACACAATCTCTGTTTGTACTCTTTATTTTTTTTTCTAAAATATATTTTATTGATTTTTTACAGAGAGGAAGGGAGAGGAATAGAAAGTCAGAAACATCGATGAGAGAGAAACATCAATCAGCTGCCTCCTGCACACCCCCCACCGGGGATGTGCCCGCAACCAAGGTACATGCCCTTGACCGGAATCGAACCTGGGACCTTTCAGTATGCAAGCCGACGCTCTATGCACTGAACAAACCGGTTTCAGCTCTGTACTCTTACACACTTGGATGTTTTTGACACTGATGATCTAAACCAGGGGTGGGGAATATCTGGCCCGTGGGCTGTGTAAGGCCCAATAACCATTTGGTCTGCCCTGCCAAGGCATTAAGGGTGCATTAATTACACATTTGACCATACATAGCAGGCTAATTTTTAAGCTGATAATCCTGTTGGCCTGTGAATGATATAAATGTTCAAATGGCCCTTGGCAGAACCAAAGGTTCCCCATCACTGGTAAATAGTCGGCTGACCCATGTCTAATGGTCTAGTGATGCTATGGCTCATGTGTTCTCAGTGAGATCCCAATTGGATACCCCGCAGCTAGAATATTAATGAATGTTTGTATAACTTTAAAATGGAGCTTTCTAAAGAATATCTTGGCCTTTCCTCTCCTTACCAGCTGACTTGCCTAAGGGTTGACAGCAGGTCATTTGAGACAAGCGTATTATTTAAAGGGCATAGGAAAAAAATGTTGGCTTCCTCAACTATGGTGGTAAACAACAGATAAAACAGAAGAGAAAGAAAAACCTGAAATTATCTTAGGGAATGTATTTTATAAAGGGGAAACTGACTTCCTTTTTTCTCTGCTACTACGGAAAAATAAAAATAGCACATTTGCTGTTACTTTCTTTTAATACAACAAGATAGAAGAAAAGGAAACTTAGAACTACTAAAATAAGAAAGGAATCATACATATTTAATGAGGTGAAAACTAGGGTATATAAACTTAAAAATAAAAAAAACACCAAGAAATACTTTACTACATTTAGATAGTCTGGAAGTTTAACTTGAAACAGTACTCAAATTGAAAATTGAGCATAATTAACAATAATGGTCAAATATATTTTTCTAAGTCAATTATTTAATTCAAATTAATTTCTTTCATTAATAAACTATAGACATAAGGAAACACTGTAGCAAGTATTTTGAAATGTTAATCATATAAAAATCAACAGAAATTAACTGCAGAGGTGGGAGGATATTCTACACACTTCTAAGCTGTATGGGCATCTTAAGCAGCCTATGTCAAGAACGAAATAACTGAAAGAAGAAATAATATTTTAAAATAGTTACGTAAAAATAAAGAGCCACATTTAGTTATGAAAAAAAAGTAAGTACTTACAATGTCTTCTATGATTTCTTTGATAGCTGCCACAGCCAAAATAAATAAGAGAGGAACCAGTGTTGTATAGCGACCTGTTGGTGATACATCAGGTATTTGCTATTTGAAGGAAAGGAAAGAGAGAGAAATCCAGTGAGAACTAGCAAGTTGATAATACACTTAAAAGCGGTAACATCTGAGTGCCTCTTAAATATGCTTCCTTGATTTTACTATCTTAGCAGACTGACCTTGGATAAGGTGATTTGCTCAAGTCTAAGAAGCAGCTGAAAGAGCATGTTAATTCGCTTCCTGACAAGTTGTGTGAACTAACATCTACAAAGGGGGCTTGGTTACATACCTTACAGTATATCCATATACTAATGTCATATGACCATTAAAATATAATATTTTAGCTACACAATCTCATGGGAAAATACTGATAATACAGGTTATGAAACATATGTAGTCTGTGGTCCCCTTTGTACACTAAATTAATATGCAAGGGAAAAAAGAGTAGAAGGATATACACCCAGATTTTAAGAGCATAGTTGACTCTTGGTGGTGGAATGACTTATAAATTTTGCCTTTGGGCATTGATACATTTTATAATTCTTTTTACAATGACTGTATGCTATTTTTAATAAAATAAAACTCTCCCCCCACAACCCCGATTACAACTAAAACAACTACAAAGAGAAACAAGATTTAAAGTGACAATTCTTGTATTCTAAGATTCAGAATTGACAGTTATATTGTTACTAAAATGAATTGGTATTTTAAGAAAATGCCCCATCCCCCTTAGAACCCTAACAACTAGTCCTCGCACATTGAATTTAAAGAACGTTTAAAAATAAGCTGATAAAAATGAATGGAACGACTAAAAGAGGTAGTGAAATTCTAACACGGCTGTAGCAGAAGCTGGCAATGCCCACCCAAACCAGCGGATTTCTCTGTGTTCAAATAAGCTTCAGAAGACTGGCCACAGGCTTTTATTAAATGGGAACATCCGATGTTGACCTAAGGTTTTACCACAGGACTTTACCTGAAGCAGTGCAATAAAGAGAAAGAACGAGTTGGCGGCTCTTCTGAACTGCGAGTAGAGAAATCGTGGAAGGAATGTGATGATGTTGTATTTTGCAGTGCTAGAAAACAAAATGAAAGTAGCATAAAACTTAATTGCTCCACAATTAGAACATGTACAAAATTCTAGTCTCACCATCTACAAAATTAGATGAGGAGCATCTGTCCTCTGCTTCAAGTTAGGAGATTATTGCAAATGGTCATGAACCTGAATGAAAAGGATTGATAGGAACTGTGTAAATAAACAGTAAGACTTTCGTTTCCTGCCTAATATCTTTCTTTCTCCTTGGCCAGCCATCTTGATTTAACATTACCAGGAGTAGCTTACAAAGAAGAGCAGCTTTAGTTAAGGAAATGTATAATACCTTCATTGAAAATAAAATCTTGCAAAAAAAAAAAAAATGAAGTCAGCAATTTGATCGGGACTAGAGAGACTTTAAATAGAGATGCCTTCCCTGGATAACATCAGAGAAACGGGGAGTTTCCTGGATTTGAATTTAATTCAGGACCCTCTATGACTTTGGCTAGGACTCCACACTAAACACATCATATATAGCCAGCCAGTCACAGTTTAGGTGTTGGAAAGTAGCATAAAACTTAATTGCTAAATTGCTTAATAACAGAGAGAACACTAAAGGGACACATGCCACACTCCCCAAACTGTGAAAAGTTACTATTGTTTGAATTTTAAGTTGTAAATGTTCACTTTAAATGGGCATGTCTCCAGTTTAGGAATGTTGCCAATGGAGAAACACACAGGCTACCATTGGGGGTGCTCACTTGGTTCTAGGGGCCACTTAGTGAATTGGGCTTATAAGAAAGATCCTTTTATATTACTATTGGAATCCTATCTAATCCAATAAAAGTAATATGCAAATTGACCATCACTCCAACACACAAGATGGCTGCCCCATGTAGTCAAAGATGGCTGCCCCATGTGGACACAAGATGGCCAGCAGGGGAGGGCAGTTGGGAGAGACCAGGCCTGCAGGGGAGGGAAGTTAGGGGTGATTGGGCTGGCTGGGGAGGGCAGTTGGGAGTGACCAAGTCTGCAGGGGAGGACAGTTGGGGGAGACTCAGGCCTGCAGGGGAGGGTAATTTGAGGGGACCAGACCTGCAGGGGAGGGCAGTTGGGGGTGACCAGACCAACAGGGGAGGGCAGTTGGGGGCGACCAGGCCAGCAGGGGAAGGCAGTTAGGGGCAACCAGGCTGCCAAGGGAGGGCAATTAGGGGTTACTGGGCTAGCAGAGGAGGATAGTTGGAGGTGACCAGGCCAGCAGGGTAGGGCAGTTAGGGACAACCAGGCTGGCAAGGAAGGGCAATTAGGGGTTATTGGGATAGCAGGGGAGGGCAGTTGGGGCCAGCAGGGAGCAGAAGTTAGGCATTGATCAGGCTGTCAGGGGAGTGGTTAGGAGGTGATCAGGCCGGCAGGCAGAAGTGGCTGGGGGCAATCAGGCAGGCAGGCAGGTGAAGTGGTTGGGAGTCAGCAGTCCTGGATTGTGAGAGGGATGTCCCATATTGGATAGAGGATGTAGGCTGGGCTGAAGGACACCCCCCCATGTGCATGAATTTTGTACACTGGGCCTCTAATGAATATGTAACAATGAAATAATTCTCATAGCCATTGCTTACCACCATACTAAATTTTGCAACTATTTAGACAAAAGGAGTTCTCTGTGAAGGATGGCAAAGGACCTCTTCTGAAATGTGAAAACCTGTTAACCCCAAACAATAATCTATTAACAGGTTTAACACAAAGGTATTTTTACCCATGAGCAGCTGCTTATCCTTTTGGCTCCTTCCTTATTGGCTAGAAGGTGGAGAAATGGCTGATTGACACAGCCGCAATAAGCTCTCAATATTAACTGCTCTTTATTAACCACAAGCTCTTTGCAATCCTTTTCATTTTGGATGGGAAAGGACCCACAGGACTTGGCTGTGCTGGCTGGTCCAGATCATTCTTTAGCAGTTCCTACCTGACGTGGTTGTTGCAGAACTTTGTCAGCTGGGGCTGGTTGATGAATATAGTCCGTATTTCTTCCTGGTCTGCCAGGGAAGTCTTCTCTGAAACATCATCGGTCTTCTCATAACCTTAAAGAGAGAGAACATCTTCTTAGTCGATAAGAAATGTTTCATTTTATTGTCTAGACCCGTGGTTGGCAAACTGCGGCTTGCGAGCCACATGCTGCTGTTTGGCCCCTTGAGTGTGGCTCTTACACAAAATAACCATGGCCTGGGCAAGTCTATTTTGAAGAAGTGGTATTAGAAGAAGTTTAAGTTTAAAAAATTAGGCTCTCAAAAGAAATTTCAATCGTTGTACTGTTGATATTTGGCTCTGTTAAATGAGCTTGCTGACCATTGGTCTAGACCAAAGCCACATTTCATAATATTCCAGATTCTAAAATCTGTTATAAGCTCCTCATTGGTCGGTCTTCTTGCTTCTTTCATAATAAAAACAAAAAGCACCACATTTAACATTTCTACTATTTTTAAAAGGCAGCATTTAATAGTATGTAAAAACTGACCCATTTCTAAAATAGTGACTAATTTTTGTTCATCTTTCCTCCATATATGTTCAATTTACTTTATTTCCTCCCAATACATATGAATATGTCCAAAAGTAACAAAAATTTAAATTTATTTGCATTATAGTTTTAGACAAGAACTGATAAGACAGAAGTAATTTAAAATATATTTTAAAAATTTAAGCATACATACTTAGTGCTTTTGTTTTTCCTTTCCTCTTTGGATGAAAACAGAAAAAAGATAACAATGAGGTTTAAATAGGAAACCACCACAATTATTTAACTCATTATGATCATCGTACTCTTTTTGCTAATTAGAATGTATGTTCACAAATTTAAAATGTTTTGAGATCAAGTCATCTCACAATTATTGTAACAATTCAACAGATTCAGGCAATTTCAACTAGGTAACAGCTTATTGCAAAGTTGACAGTGATTGAAAACCAACAACATCTAAGTTCTAGAAGAATAAAACAATTTATTTAATTTTTAAATACATTTTATTGATTTTTTACAGAGAGGAAGGGAGAGGGACAGAAAGCTAGAAACATTGACGAGAGAGAAACATCAATCAGCTGCCTCCTGCACACCCGCTCCTGGGGATGTGCCCACAACCTTGACCAGAATCAAACCCAGGATCCTTGAGTCCACAGGCTGATGCTCTATCCACTGAGCCACGCTGGTTTCAGCAAGAATAAAACAACTTAAACTCTTACTTTACCCTAGCGAGAATTCAATGAGGCTGGATTAATTCCCTTCCCCTTTGCTAGAGAGGCTCACACCAACAGTACTCTATTCAAGTACCCATTTGCCTTCTCTTTTCTGCCAAGCCAATGCCAACTCCCTTAAGAGCTGCAACTTGGGTTCACGAAAGTCAGTGAACCTGCTCTGTGTTCCCACAATCCTTCATGCTCCTCTCTCCCCAGCAAAACACTTACCAGAACATTTCCTTACTGCCCGCTTGTGAGTCAGTCTCCCCCAACCAGAAAGGGAACTCCCTGGGACTACTGGTGGTGTGTTACTCATCTTCCTACCATGGCAGAGGGAGCAGGTAGTTGGTAAACGTTTGCTGACTAAACAAATACCGCATGACAAAGGAGTGGTTATTTGGCCGTTTTTTTCTGGGGCAAACAAATGCTTCTCCACCCACTGATAAGGACACTACAGCAGCCAAGAGCTGGGAATAAACTGTGCTAAAAGAAAAGCTTGCCTGTGGGGTTTTGTTGCTATATGAACCAGGAAAATCACTTAGGCTTTCTACAAAGGGGAGGAACATGAGCATGGAGACCCAGGGAGCAGGGAAGAGTGTAGAGTGTGCAGGGAGTGGGAATCTTACTTAATAAAGAGGGAATATGTTAATTGATCATCACTCCCTCACAAAAATGGTGGCACCCACCACCAATAAGAAGGGAATATGTTAATTGACTGTCATACCCACAAAGATGGGGTGCCCACAGCCACAAGATGGTGGCGCCTAGTTTCCTCAGCCCTACGGGGGGGGGGGGGGGTGAGGGGGTAGGTGCTTAGCACAGCTGGGCCAGCTCCCAGTCAGGTCCGACTGCTCTGCATGCCTTCCTCCCAGTCTCCTCAGCCCCTCAGCTGCCCAGGGCCAGCCCAAGGTGCAGGCAAGCCTCAGATGGTGGCTTCCCAGCCACCCAGGGCCACCTGAAGCTTGCACTGCTAGCAGTGGCAGTAGCAGAGGTGTGATGGGGTGTCACCTTCCCCTGAACGCTGGGTCACCTCCTGTCCCTTAGGGCTCCCAGACTGTGAGAGGGGGCAGGCTGGACAGAGGGACACCCTCCAGTGCAATGAAGATGAAGCACAGACAAAGGCCAGGTAAAGACAGGTGAGATATGGCACCAAAAAAGCACCCAGGCCGGATCTGAGAGCACCTGTCATGCTTACGAAGAAGTCTGGATGGCATCCTCTGGTTGGCAGCCAGCTTTCCAGGTCGACAGGCAGGGAGTGAGAGTCACGGTTTAGCCTCAGCTCTCGGATATCACACGGCTCCACATGAGTACACTGACCCTCATTTTACAGTTAGACCATCAGCCGCTTGGCCCATAGTCAGTCACATGGTTCATAATTTTCTTTCACTGCATCATGTTTTAGATACAACACTAGCTTTCCCTCCTAGTTTCATAGAATCGAAATTTCACATATATATTATTACAGACCAATGTTTGGGTCCCCTCAAAGTTCACTCCTCAAAAGGGTGGTATTTGGAGGTGGGGCCTTTGGGAGGAGATTATGACACAAGGGTTGAGCCCTCATGGATGGGATTAGTGCCCTCGTAAATGAGAGTCCAGAGAGATCGCTCATCTCTCCCATCAGATGAGGACACAGCAAGAAGACAGCCATCTCGGAACCAGGAAGTGGGTCCTCACCAGACACTAAATCTGCTGGCGCTTTGGTCTTGAGCTTTCCAGCCACCAAAACTATAAAGTTTTGTTACAGCACCCCAAACAGACTAAGGCATGGGTTATCAAACAGAGGCATACCGACCTTAAACATTCTTAAAGCTGTTCCTTAATGACAGCGTCAAGCGGACTGTTTCCAGCATCTCAACTGGACAGAAAGCCTCAGGAACACCAGGTCTCTGCTCTGCTCTGAACTGATCCCCTCAGGCTGTACTCTATGTAACTGAGGGGATCTGGGCCCTTGAATGTTCTTAGCTGAGGAGTTAGGTGTCACTCCTCCCCTGACATATCCATTTATATTGGGATCTCAAATGCTGCTAGCGGGAGTTGGACATCACATCTCCTCAGATATTAACTTGTATTCAAGAATTCCTATGCAGCAAAGGACAAAGGAATTAGAATCAACCCCTTCCTCAACATGAAAGCTAGAGTAATTAAAACAATTTTGATAGACTAGCATGTCCCCAACCAAGGTCTGATACTACGGAACCTTTAAGGAAAAAACTCACCAAAATGAGGGGTAAAGTCTACACTGGTGAGCTGTTCTCAATGAAACAAGAACATAGAATATGTGTGATAAAGACAATCTTTTCAATAAATGGCGTTTGGGAAATTGGACAGATACATGCAGAAAGAAAAAAAGAAAGAAAGAAAGAAGGAGGGAAAGAAAAGAAGAAAGGAAGGAAGGAAGGAAGGAAGGAAGGAAGGAAGGAAGGAAGGAAGGAAGGAAGGAAGGAACTAGACTACCTTTATTCTTCATATACAAGAATAAACTCAAAATGAATTAAAGACTTTAAAAATGTAAACCTCAAAACCATAAAACTCCTTAGAAGAAAACACAGGCAATAAAATCTTGGACATTTTTCATATCCTTGGGCAAGGGGAACAAAAGAAAAAAATAAATGAGACTACATCAAACTAAAGGGTTTTTGTACAGCAAAAGGAAACCATTAGCAAACTGAAAAGACAACATATTGAATAGGAGAAGATACCTGCCAATGATATATCCGATAAGGGGTTAATAGCCAAAATTTATAAAGAATTCATACAACTCAACACGAAAAAAAAGCAAACAACCTAATTAAAAAATGGGCAGAGGACGTAAACAGACATTTATCCAAAGAGGACACACAGATGGCCGATAGACAAATGAAAAGATGCTCAACATCACTAGTCGCCGGAGAGATGCATATTAAAGTCACAATGATATATCACCTCACACCTGTCAGAATGGCTACCATCAATAAATCAATAAACGAGTGCTGGGAAGATGTGGAGAAAAGGGAAGCCTCATGCAATGTTGGTGGGAATGCAGACTGAAACAGCCACTGAGGAAAACAGTAAAGAGTTTCCTCAAAAAATTCAAAGCGAAACTGCCTTTTATCAACCAGTGATTTTACTTTTGGATATATAGATGAAGAAACCCAAAGCACTAAATTAAAAGACTATCTGCACCCCTACATTGATTGCAGTGCTATTTATAACAGCCTAGACATAGAAGCAATCCAAGTGCCCATCAACAGATGTGGATAAAAAATGGTGGTACATTTATACAATGGAATATTAGCCATAAGAAATGAAATCTTACCATTTGCAACCATGAATGAACATAGGGGGTATTATGCTAAGTGAAATAAGTCAGACAAAGAAAGACAAATACCACATGATTTCACTTATATGTGAAATCCAAAAAGCAAAATAAGCAAACAAATAAAATAGATATAGGTTCAATACTACAGAGAAAGGGCAGGGGGGCAGGAGATAAAGAAGAGAATAAGGGAGGGATAAATGGTGATGGAAGGAGTTTTGATTTGGGGTGGTGAGCTCACAACACAACAAACAGATGATGTATTATAGAATTGTACACCTGAAACCTATATAATTTTATCAACCAATGTCACCATAATAAATTCAATAAAAGCTTTTTAAAGAAGGGCTCACAGATACAGAAAACAGACTGATGATTGCCAGAGGGAAGGAGGGTGAGGGGTGCTGGGTGAAAAGGGTGAAGGGATTAAATAATATAAATTGGTAATTATAAAACAGTCCTGGGGATATAAAGTACGACGTAGGGAATGTAGTCAGCAATACTGAAATGTTCAGTGCCAAGTGGGTACTTGAAATATGGAGGGGACTACATTGTAAAGTATACGGTTGTCTAAGCACTATGCTGTACATTTGAAACTAATCCTATATTAAAAGACTAATATGCAAATCAACAGAAGGGCAGAACAACTAGTTGCTATGATGTGCACTGACCACCAGGGGGCAGATGCTCAATGCAGGTACTGGTCCCACAGGGGGAGTGCCACTCAGCCAGAAGCTGGGCTTACAGCTTCTGGAGAGCCCAGTGGTGGTGGCAGGAGCCTCTCCTGCCTCTGCTGCAGTGCTAAGGATGTCAGACTGATGGCTTGGCGAGCGGGCCTATGCTGTCAGTTGGACATCCCCCAAGTGCTCCCGGACTGTGAGAGGGTGCAGCCCAGGCTGAGGCACACCCATCCCCCACTGCACAAATTTTGTGCACCAGGCCTCTAGTACAAAACAATAATGAATGTAAACTACAGGTGAAAAATAAAATAAAGGGTAGGACCAGCAGAGGAACGGAATGGTTCTAGGCACAGGATACTGTGGATTTCTTAGGCATTGTTCACTCAGGCATGATGCAAAAGCCTTGGAAAGGTAGGGCATGTGAATCTGATATAGAGCACAACCCATGGGGCTGTCAGTGCGATCCCTGAGCAGCTATGATACTCAAGGAGGAAGATCTGCACCAAAAACAAGGAGGTGAGGCACTCCAACAGTGGGAGGTGGAGGTCACCCTTGCCCTGTTTATTCAGGGCTCCAGCGAGCTTGGCTACAAAGGCTCTTTCACCCGCAGTGACACACAGCAGTGGCACAGGCGCCCGAGACCCACTCCCTGGATGTCTGAAGGCAGGAGGTTGCAGGTACCACCTTGTGAATGTACTTAATAGCAGGTAGCAGTGATCAAGACATAGAGATTCTCAGGAATACACAAGTGAATGCACCCAACCTCAGAGGTCCACAGGGATATTTCATGAAGACATCTGGGAGTAAGACTGGCTTCTTACTAATTTGGAATGCGAGAGTTTGTAACTGTTATAATTAGAATCGGCAATGAACTCTTATCTTACAGTGTAGAAATAGGCAGGATAGGCTTGGACATATGGTAATTCATCCACCCAGACTCCCTCTGTAGAAGAGAAACAAGGCTCTTCTACTGGAATGAATGAATCAAGCCTTACAGGAAGGAAGGTAGCAATTTTGATCTCATGTTCCTTCTGGGTTACGGATGAAAACATATTCTCTACATTCAATCTGACAGCCACCCAACAACTCTATTTTTATGCTTCTTTTTTTCATCTTCAAATGGCTACCTTCAACAACTATGATGATCATATCAAGAGCTCTCGCCCTAGCCAGTTTGGCTCACTCGATAGAGCATTGGCCTGTGGATTGAAGGGTCCCAGGTTCAATTCCTGATCAAGGGCACATGCTCAGGTTGAGGCTCATCCCCACTAGGGGGCGTGCAGGAGGCAGCCAATCAATGATTATCTCTCATCTATCTCTCCCCCTCCCTTCCCCTCCGAAATTATATATATCTATAGATATATAGATATAGATATAGATATAATTAAAAAGAGCTCTGTGTTCATACGTGGGCAATGCCTTCACTGAGATGCTGATATACAGAGATGGCAAAGGTAACTGGCAGAAGATCTTCTCGCCACTTTGCCCAGAAGAAGGTAAAACTAAGATGGTACAGTTGCCATTCCTTCCTTTACACAGTTTGTCCTTTGCTTTAAGGAGGGAAGCTATGCCTCTTGGGATCTGTTTAATAATTCAGAGAGCTTGTTCACATAAATCATTAAAGACCACCAGTAGCTCTCAATCCACCTCCCGAAGAGTTACTAAGCATGGAGTCCACCTTTGTGTCTTTCCCTCACAGAAGGCACGTGGAGGAGAGTGAGGCCCAGATCTACCAATAGTTCTCATGGAGACTTCATGGAAAGTGGGGCTTTCATTGCCCTTAAGTCATGCAAAAGGTTTTAGCTACTGAACGTGCTCCAAGGAGATATCTAAATAAGGATATACAAACAGCATTAATAAGAATATACCATTTCAGCTTCCAGCACCCTAAACACAGCCCTGAAGTGAACACGTGCTCATCTTCCCCTAAGAGTGTTAGGCCATTAAACCCTCTTAGTGGTTGGCTGGCAAGCTCAGGTTCTTCCACTAATTACTTATGTGATCCCAAGCAAACCACTTACTCCCTGGGGGTTTATTCTCTTCCCTTATAAAGTGAGGAAGGTAGGCTAATAATCTTAGTTCTTTCCCGGCTCCAAAGTCCTGTGAAATTAGTATCTACTGGGCACCAGGAAGGAAAAAAGTCAAGCCTCATTTGTTTAGGAAAAAAGGACAGTTTAAAAACAGAATAGATAATTTCCCTACTGGAGCCAGACGTTTCACAGCAATGGCTGCCTGACATAATCTCCACCCAGAACGGGTCACAGGGCCAAATGGTGGTTGTGGTCACGACAAAATCTCCTTATTCACAAAGACTAACAGTGACTATACTAGCACTCGGTTGCCAGAAACTACTGTACCTGGCACTCACCTGTTGACCAGTGACTCCTGGGTTACTGAGTGTGTTGACATAAAGTCTTTCTTCCTTCCTCTGTCTAGGTTCATGACCACATACTTATATGCCCACAGAATGACGTAACAGGGAAGAAAAGTGCTCAACAGTTATTGAGTGAAGGGTTTTCAGTCCTTTACAACAGAATTATCAGCTCTGAAATTTCCCATTTCTCATCACAGATATCAAGAGCAAATCAGTATGTCCGTTGTTCAGTAGTTCACTCATTTATTCAAAACGTACATTCATTGGAAGTTGAACACTGTGCCTACTACGTGGCAGCCATTTTTAAAAAGCTGCAGAAACAAGGGGGAGAGGTCAACCAAATGAATTGTATGCATGCATATAAACCTAACTAATGGACATAGACACCAAGGGGGTGAGGACATGAGTGGGAGGGTGGGGAGGGTAATAGGGGATAAGGGAAAAAAAAAACACTGTAGAAACAGCAGAAAAGTAAGATAAAGTCCCTTCTTCTTGGGGAGTTATTTTCTAGAGGACAAGATAAGTACAGAACACGATAAGTGTGATGAAAAGAAAACAAGTGCTTGATAGAATGACTGATAGATCTCTTTGTGCTTCTGTTTCATCATCTATATATGGAGATGATAGTAGTACCTACCTCAGAGGGGTTGTGAGGACCTGGTGAGCTAACAGATACAGAGAACAATGCCTCACACATAGTAAGAGCTCCAGAAACGTTAGTTATGCTCATTGTGTAGCTTTATACTGAGTGGAAGGGAGGCCTCCCCAAGGAGACCCCAGCTGAGACCTCAATGAGGACTTCAATAAGGAAAGCTAAGGAACAGTGTTAACCACCAGGAAGGCTAGGAGCAAAGCCCTGCAGGCAAGACTGAGCCTGGCATTTTCAGGAACATGAGGACCAAGAACAGTGAACTGGAGTGTCAAGCAAGAAGAGGCAGGGCCAGATTGGGAGAAACAATAAGAAACTTGAATTTATATTCTTTATGCAATAGGAATCCACTGAGAAGTTTTAGGCTGGAAGATGCTTTTGTGGCTACTGCAATAATCCAGGTGAAAGGTGATTATGTGAGACTGTGGAGACAGACACCGAAGGAAGTGGATGTATAGGTGATAGATTTGGAGGTGGAGCTGGTCTGACCTTTATAGCCTCTTCAGGTCTCTCATCATTCCACCACTTGGTGGAGCCACATATACCCACTACCTGGTGCTACTATAAGCAAAAGCCCAAGACTTCAAAGAAACAGGATTTTCAATACAACCAATGATTAACCACTTATGAAAATGTCTCTATAGCCAAACAACCCTGTCCTTAGATACTGCACATCCTTTTCTTATCAGAACTTGGTAAGCTATACCATTGAGAACACAGGTATAATCCAGAGATTAAAAGACATTAGAGAGGCAAGACTGGGAGCACAGGAGGGGGGTGGGTGGAGAGAGAGAGAATATCTAGGCCCAGCAGTTATGAGCAGTGGGAACCTTGGACAAATTACTTATCTCTAGGTGCCTGCCTTCTCTCAAAAGTGTCTGAGGAGATTAAGGGAGATGATGCACCCGTAAAGCACCTGGGACAGTGGCTAACTTCTGCACAAACAGTCATTCTAGCTATTATTTTTATTGTTGAAATCAGAAAGGCAGGATATGGAGAAAAGGAACAGGCTTTGTTATCAGATCTGTGTTCAAATTTGGATTATGGCACTTCTACATAATCCTGGGTAAATTATTTTATGTTTTGTGGCTTGGCTTCCTCATGCATAAAATAGGGTTAGTATGAGGATTAAATAACCTTATGTTAGCAATGTAGCACAATACTTGTCACTCAAACAGCTTCAGTCACTCTGTTCTACTAAGAGATTATAAAGGTAATCTCCCCTTCAAAATATTTGAGATGGGAAAAAAAAAGTCTTAGAAACACACTAATTTAGGTATTAACATTAAAAAAAATTGGGTACTATTTAAAGCTATGACCAGAAAATGAATCTAGAGAGTAAAATAATGGATTTTACTCTAAAATTATATAGATTAAGTAAGTACACGTTTTCCCTAAAATGTCATCTATATAGTGGTTATGCAACAGAAAAGAAGTGGTGGGGAGGTAGGATGGAAGAGAGAATAAATTATAAAATCATTTAGTTGCCTGATAATATGGTTATAGAACCATTACATTTTTGAAAACTCAACTTTATTGCAATTATAAGTAAGGCTGTAATTGAAATCAGAATAGGTATTATATTAACCCCCCAAACATATTTAGGAAAATTCCATTATATATTCTTCTTACTCAATGACTTCCAAAATTAGACATTAAAGAACCCATATTGATTGCTCATGTTTCTTGACCTAGGGTGAGATCATTAGACAGTAATGCTTGCAACCATCATATAATCAAATAAAATATTAACTGGAAAACTAACCAGAGACTTAAAAGGCACACACACAGAACACAGGTGTGATTAAAGGTAGGTGTTACTTACCTTGGGAAATTATGAGCATTACCCATAGTCCATTCTAAATGTTTAAATATGTCTTTATTTTGTTGTCTGAGAAAAGCAATAATAATAAATCTCGTCATCTAAAAAAATTTTTTTTGGCTTAAGTTTCTGGAACAAAACAATCTTTGGCTGAATCATTTAGATGTTTGCATTTTATTTACTTTGTTTTTAGTGACATCTTTATATGTACACATATATCCAGTTTGTGTAATTAGAAATACAGAAGCAGTTACTAGAGCTACAGAAGGGAAGTGAGTTCCACGTGCTGCATTGTTGAAGCAGAATGGTGAAACGTTCAGTTGTGAGCTGGGCAGCAGCTGTTCAGACAGACAAGGTACAAAAGGAACCACCACTCTGCAAACAATGAACTGGGTGCTTTAAAGGTTGAGACTGACACACTACACTTTCAGACATGGCAGCGATTTTCAGCTGATGTGCCACAAACATGTCTGAAGCATGCCATACCTGACTATTTAGTCAGGGGTACCGACCCCTTTTACCTTAGATTGTCAAATTATAAAATGACAAGAGCCCATACAACAATAGCGGTCCAGTGTGAATGAATCCAGAATATTTTTTTCCTGTCAGACTGGCAAAAGATATACATACTTTTTGGTGTGTACCAAATTTTAGTAATTATTCTATGTGTACTGTGATGTAGAAAAGGTTGTAAATCGCTGTACTATGGCACTGAAGAAATCAAACACCTCTAAAAGCATGGAAATCAAATAGAAACCATCCAGCAACATGTTTCAAATTTCTAGACCATGACTGCAATAGCCGGGGGAAATGAAATGTTCGACTGCATCTGTATACCTTCCCTGTGTAGGGTATATTGATTCAGGCTCCAGGCAGGCGGGTGGGGGCGGGGGAGAACGCATCTGCTACTCCCTCCAACTCAGTCTGCTTCTTCTGAAACAGTCCTTTGATTTCCTTTGAAAACTTCCTTTTCCCCAACTGTAGGCAGTCTTAAGGGAATGGTCCATTAGGACAGCATCCCCCTTTTTGATTTAAAGGTGAGCATATGGCCCATGCTAGACTAATCACAGTCCATTTGCAGAGTGCACATATGAAAAGGCTGAGCAAGGTTAACACCGACTCTGTGGCATTCTGAAGTGACTGCCCATTAGTCAAGCTGCCTTGGGTCATCCCTGACTTTCCTGTAAAGCATTTCATTTAATTCTGGAACTACTCCAACTACTTACAGACTGCTTCCATATTATGGAGTTTTAGTGGAGGCCTTTAGTGGAATTTCAGTCCTGGCTGGAAGCCAAGTCCTGCCCCAATGCCCATCTAATGCAGCCCGGCACTGACTAGACCTGGACCTGGCCATCTTCTTCAAGAGGCTGAAACCTATTCCCTGAACCCCATCACTAGCTGGCTTTTTTGTTCAGCATGGATGACCTAGCACCACTATGCAACTATCCTGCTCTGTCCCCTCACTGACACCTCCCCCCCACAATCACCAGATTGCTTGGAACTTTCCCTAACAGGCTGTACTTGCTATATCAGATCTCCTTGGACCTGAACGGCTCTGTCCTAACCCAGCCCTGAGTGCAGCATGTTCTGGGATAACTATGGGTTGCACAACAGCCAAAAAGCTTTCCACACCTCTAGTTTCCTCCCCTTCACCTTCTTGTTCATGCAACTGGGATGCATTTAAGTTACAACACTGAAACTATAATGAATAATGTAAGGAATAATATCCACTTACCCTGACTATGTAAAACATGGTATCTACTTCAAAATTTGGTTGTTTTTCATCTTAACAAACAAAGGCTTCATGTCATTAAAAATAAAGAATTATTCTCAAAATGATGTAGATGTGATTATTTTCAAAACGATGTAAGGAAACTTAGTTTCTCATACGCAGACCTGGCCATGGCCAGAGAACCAATGAGTGCCAGAATGAGGACAATATTTGGAAACTGGTAAATTCCAGCTCAGCTTCAACAGTGACGATGGGTGCATTCACTCTTTTGACAATTAAACTTGACCTGATCTTTCCCTGTACCTATTTCTCCTCAATTTGCCCTACTCCACCTCAATACAAGTTTTTCAACCATAGCCCTGTCCTACCCTCATGGCTTTGTTAGATGACCATTCTTTTTTGAAGTGTCACCTATAAAAGTTTCAAATATATGTAGTAATCTTTGACCCTTCCAACATTAATCTTTTGATTGACTTAGGTATACAGCAACTGAGAATAATAATAGATGTTACAGATGTACCTAACATATATTGAGGACAAGGCAGACACAAGGGTACATGTAAGTATCTATCATGTATGTTACTCTAACATGGGCAAGAAACTTAACACTTCATGGAACTCCCTTGTATGCCATACATGTTTACTAAATTTTCTATTTTAATACCAAATATCCAAAATAAATCCAACACAACTTAATAGTCTCCCTATCCGGATGCCCTCTGACATATTTTCCTATTAGAACATGTCATGACCATACAGAGTAAATAATATTTTTCTTAAAGTGCCTTTGTGGGAACAGATATAAAAATAACCAAGTGTGAAAACACATCAACAGCATGAGTGCCTAAAGTAGGAAAAGATAATGGGTTAACACTTCCTGAAGTCACACTGAACTGCATTAAGGCTCAGAAGTAGTAGCATGAATTCTAAGTGGTAGACACTTTTCTCAGTGTCTACCACAGGCAAGGCTACCTTAAGCGGTATGGCATGGAAATCTATGGCATGCCTAGCGCTGCACCTCACACATAGGAAGCACTCAAATTTCCTGGCTGCCAGCCTTGGATATTAACCCAGAAAGAAGAGACATCTTGGGCATGCTGAGTTGCTGAAATAGCAATGAAAACATTTATCAATGCCAAATCATGCTTAGCAGGAAAGGGAAGAAGAACAATGAAAGATGGAAGGAAATTAATGCTATCGCCTTGGGAATATCCCACAGATCACTAAGTCAGATAGAAGTAGTAAATGGTGTGTTCCTCACGTAAAACTAAACCCTGGCACAGAAACAGACTGCACTAGCAATACGGGGTTTCAGCTATCAGGCATCCACCAGGCAGCTCCTAGAAGTTTCAATTAGCTAAAAGCATCGTTAACTTGTCTTGGCTTCCGATTCATTCAGGAAAAAAGAGGAGGAATGGCTACTGTGTACTGGACTCTAATCAATGCAAAAGTGATAAAGTAGTAATGATCCTCGGAGAAGACATAACTGCACCAAAGAGCTTTGACAGTCAAAGGGGGGAACACCAGGCTGAGCCACACATGCACTCCAGACGTGAGGGGGTGACACAGTATAGTAGTTATCACGACCCAGGAAGGGCAGAAGTTTGGAAGCAAGGGTAGAGCAACATGCTGATTGGTCGTGAAAGGTCCTGACAAAGGGGAGAAAGGAGGTGTATTCAAAGAGACCGCTGGGGCTGACAGGAAGCCACGGAACAACTAAAATAAAACAAAAAAGATCATGGGGAAGGTTGGAAATTGGGTCGCCTGTTCACTAACGAATAATAACATACACAGGCATCTGAGAATGGAGGAAAGATGTTTAAAAATGTAGGAGACAACCAAAATGTTTCCCCCCTTCCATTTGGGATACAAGGGACTGACGGCACTGGTCTGCTGCTTTCAGATAATAAAATAAAAAGCAGAACTTCTAAAGAATTTAATTTTTTTTTTTGAAAAAGCAGAAATTCTCAACTCCTGCGTCTCCTACTTCATTTCATTCTCTATCAAGGAAAATCTTCTTAAGACTGGAAAGGTTAGAACAAACATTAGTGGGAGGAACTAAAGCAAAAGGGAGGGGAGGGGGTTATTTAAAAAAGAAAAAAAGGAAAGGCAGTACCCAGCTGCTCTGATGCATTCCTACGATAGAGCATATCTATAGAACTTGTAAACCTAAGGAAATGTGAGCACCTGCAGAACAGGTAAGTGAAGGGTAGGTCACACACGAACCGGGGTGATGAAAGTGGGTCCAAAGGCTGGACATAAACTGAGGCCCCCAGGTTTTCACAAGGAAAGACGACAGGTCCTGTGCATAGTCAACTACTGTTTATGACACTGTGGTCTACGGATGTGCTTTCAGAGCTCACAGATTCATGGGCTGGGCTCCACACTTCGAAAGGATTTATGGGAAAATTCCGAAAACAATCAATTCAGAAGTTGAAAGGAGCAGTTCAGTTTTGCACTGTTACCTGCAGTTCAGGTAACGTTGAGTCGGACACCTCAGTGTTTTGAAAGTGGTGTTTTTCACACACAGGATGTATAGTCAGAGCTTAAAAGGAAGTTTTCCCCTTTGGAAAAGGTTCTTTACATCACCTCAGTTGAGACAACAATGTTATTGGCCAAATCCTTAACATTTTGCATTTCAACAAGGCTTCCAGCGAGGCCCTGTGGAACGGAGACACGGTTCCATGAGTATGGAGACAGGATCCCATGATGACATAACACTGTGGCTTACAACTCCATGACCAACAGCCACAGGGGGGCTCAAAGTGAGGCTGTCCCTTGGGTCCCCCCACTGCCTTTGGCTCTTGCCCCTCCTCCCCTATCCTGGCCTCGTTCCCTGGCCCCTGGCCCAGGGTGTTAGGGAGAACAGGAGGCATCTGACCAGCAAGGTTAATCAGATTGCCTTCTGGGGATGTGAACTTAAGACCCAGAGACACAGGCAGGCAGACTCAGTGCTGAGCAGGGACTGTTGTGAGGGCTGGGCTGGAGGGGGGGGGGGGGGGTCACAGCACCCTGAAGCCAGGTGTGTGCCTAAGGTGTGAATGACAAAGAATAGGCTGGATGCACAGAGGGAACAACAAGGCAATACAAAGCAAAAACAAGACAGAGTGAGAGACCCCAGAATCCCATGGGGCTCTGCTGTGATCCAAGAGGGCCCCCTGGATGGTTAAATGCATAACTTAGTGACAGCTCTGGAGCCAGACAGCCTGGGTTCCAATGACAGGATAAGGACACGGACGGCATGATTAACAAATGCTCAGACGACATGAAAAGAAACTGGAATCCAGGAAGGTTTTAAAAGGCTGAGTAAGTCAAAGATCTAATACTAAGGCCTCAAAAAAATAAACTGCAAATACAATATGGGGGGGGGGGGGGGCATTTGGCCCAGCCAGATGTGTAGAAAATAAATGATTTTATTGCTTTCAATGCTTTCTTAGCAAGAAAGGACTTGCTAAGAAACAGAAATGTCTGAGGATGAAATGGGCTGTTTCACCTGGGGCCTGATTCTCAATACTCAGAGGTATTCAAGCAGGAGCTGGATAACCACGTGCTAGCGGCCATCTCCGGAACCAAGCTGCACTCTACCATACACCAATGGTCGGCAAACTGCGGCTTGCGAGCCACATGCGGCTCTTTGGCCCCTTGAGTGTGGCTCTTCCACAAAATGTCACACGTGGGCGCGCATGTACACTGTGATTCAAACTTCATGGCCCATGTGCAGAAGTCGATTTTCGGTTCTCAAAGCAAATTTCAATCATTGTGCTGTTGGTATTTGGCTCTGTTTGCCGACCACGACCACTGCACTATACCATATATACCATTGCTCAGTTCCGTCCAACGCTCAAATTTCATGATGCTATTTTTTAAAATATTTAAAAAAGACAATTATAAGATCATCAGAAAACCATTAATACATCAGGGAGCCAATGCACAAGCAAGTTTTAATCACTTTGTCTATGGGAAAAGGAATTCTCGAATTAGTTGATAAAAATGCTTTGAGGACAGTTAACCTCGCTGACCTCACAAGAAGACATATGAATTAGGTTTGGAACGAGTGAGCCCTTACAACATACTGGGAAAAAATACTAATACAACCACGAAAGTTTTCTGAATGATCACAACTTTCATTTTTAGAGCTAGTTATATATTTTCAACATCAAAACAGAAAGATGGATGACTGATTCCAACAGACTCACCCTCATTTTGCTTAAAGAAGCAGAAACATTCTAACAACATCCCTTTGCTGCTCTGCTGTTCTCAGGATAGGCAGTGCAGTTTGACAGGCACCTGCTTTTTTATCACCATTGTGACTTCAGCAGGAGAGAAAAAGTGATTCACCTTTATTTTTTAACAAAGTCTCAACCATCAGAAACACCCAGGGAGGAAACAAGATCCTACCTGCTAATTATGGCTTTGACAGGGGAGTCAGAGCAGCACACACAACAATATAAACCACCCACAAACAAGAACAGCTTTTCATTCTGTAGAACCAGACGCTGCCCCAGATAAGAAGAAGGGGTGTCACTGTCATCTGCCAATCGATGACAAGCAGTGCCACAATCTGGCATGTAAAATATCCAACAGGTCTACCAAAGAAGCCTAGAAAAACAGGACCGCCATAAAGGTGCATGGAGAATGCCATCTCCAGACATAACCCTGAGAATGGGTGTGGCTCCAGAGGGCTTGTCCGCCATAAGCACTGTGGGCAGCATTGAAGAACCACCAAGACTGGTTGGACAAGACAGGCTCCAAGACTTAGGAGTCACTTGCACAAAAGGAAGACAGGGCTGGCAGCCACTCGTTTGTCAGGATGTGGCTAAAAAAGAAGATAAACCTCCACTCACCAGATGAAGCTGGGATGTGTGAGTGACAGCTGGTGGGCTGCAAAGACTTCAGCGACACAGCATAGTGCTCAGGGACATTAAAGCAATGACACCTACACATGTGTGAGATTGCTATCAGCTCTACACAATTCACAGGTGGAACACGAACAAGGAGAAGATAGATTGAACAGATACTCAAAAACCTTCTAAGGTCATATGTAAAAATCACCCAGTGCAGAAAGAGCCTCTTACTGCATCACTTTGGGCCCCCTGGCCCCC
Organism: Antrozous pallidus; assembly: GCA_027563665.1. Taxonomy (NCBI): domain Eukaryota; kingdom Metazoa; phylum Chordata; class Mammalia; order Chiroptera; family Vespertilionidae; genus Antrozous; species Antrozous pallidus. Next base: position 97,065,167 of record CM050511.1, on the reverse strand, counting down.
ACTTGCTACCACCACTAATTAGAATCATGAAATCAGCCACTTAGACGTGCAGTGCCCACGACCATTGTTGAGCAAAGTGCAAAGGGCCTCCGGTGATAAGAGGAAAATTCCACCTGCTAAAGTTAGCTTCCACAGTTTCAACAGCTGATCTTATCCCAATCACCCATCAGATGCGAGTTCAAGCAACATTTGCTGAGCATCTACTTTTATAGCTCTCAGTTCATTTCTTACTCTGAAGAACATCCTTGTGGCGAGGAACACCCCAAGAGCCAAAACATCACATGATGACAGGGAAGAGGATTCTCATCTCTTGAGTATGGCGCAAAAAGACCCGTCAATAGGGTTATTCAGTTCCTAGATGTCTAAGATCTAGGAACCGCTAAGACCCTGTTCTGTTTTCTAAAGTTCTAAAGAATATTTGGAGAAAAGAAGATGGAGAAAATGGAGGATGGATTGAAATCTTGATTTTAAATAAATGCAACAGTCTTTCTAAAAAAAAAAAACCAACATGAAAGAAATATACACAAACATACATATTTTGGCACATGTGGCTCTCCAAACTCATTTCTAAGATGCAAGGAGGTTTTCAGTCCTTCATCTCCAGTGTTTTTCCTCTTAGTAAACGTTGCCACTATTTTGGGCTCGAGGCTTAAAATGTCAGTCATTTTCAGCTCCTCTTTCTCTTCAATGCTCCACATCCTATTCATCAACAAAGCTGTTTCAGTGGTCGGTAAACTGCAGCTCGTGAGCCACAGGAGGCTCTTTGGCCCCTCGAGTGTGGCTCTTCCACAAAATACCACGGCCTGGGCGAGTCTGTTTTGAAGAAGTGGCATTAGAAGAAGTTTAAGTTTAAAAAATTTGGCTCTCACAAGAAATTTCAATCGTTGTCCTGTTGATAGTTGGCTCTGTTGACTAATGAGTTGGCCAACCACTGTGTTAGGTAGATATGAATTCAAACTATATCCTGAACCTGAGCACATCCCATCACTGACACTGATTACTTAATATTCCAAGCCACTATCATCTCTCCCTGGTTCACACCTCTATCCTGAGGATGGAATGAGAACCTCTGGGGCTGGGATCCAGGGGTCAGCATGCTTACAACTCCTTGGGAGAGTGCAATATGCAGCCAGGCTTTATCTACTCTCTACCCAACAGGCATATGACATATTGTCAAGTATTACTACCATTTTGCCGAAGGAAAACAGGAGTCTCAGAGAGGTTATGTGACTTGCCCAAGGCCACACTGCTTGGAAGAGCCAGAAATCAGATCTCACTGCAGGCCTCCTGGGAGCCCCAAGTGCCTCATTTCATTTTCTCTCCAGTCAGTCATTTACAAGGGCATGAGCTCGTCTCACAGAATAAAAGCACTTGGCTTTTTACGTGGCTACTATGCCAAATAGACTGGTATCTAGCAGACAAAACAAAAACCCACATGATGTATAAACAGTAAAGATGGTGATTCTAGTTTGCATCAAAGGAATTGAAAGAGAAAAGACAATTCTAGCCGAACAAATGAAAAAATGTCTGACATATAAGAAACCATCAAATTCAGACTGAAGACTTTGGCATTCGGACTTAGTTAAAACTACCATATTTTCTGGCGTATAAGACGACTGGAACTGATGATGATAGGAGGGAGATAACAAACAATAGAGAGCGAGAGCAAGTGCTGGGCCAGTCCCTGGTGAGTTAGCAACGCCCATCATAACTGCAAGCTACGGTATTTTACACCCAGCGTAGAAGACGACCTCTGACTTTTGAGAAGATTTTCTTGGGTTAAAAAGTCGTCTTATATGCCAGAAAATACGGTAAACTATACAACATAGTTCACCAACCAGAAGGAAAAATTCCAAAGGTAACATCACTTAAGATCAAGGGACCTTCCTCTGGGCACCTGGGGAAATTAAGAGCTTTCACTCCTTTGCTAATTGTAATCACTTGGAAGCCAACAAAAGGCCAACTTGTGTTAATGATGCTTCCACTGAACTGGAAACAAAAAGAGAAGAATAAACAACTATGGGGGTGGGCGTGTAAACTGAGCTGAGACAAAACTTTCCGTCTATAAATCTTTTTAAAATATGTCTACCTATAGAGTACAAGTCACATTGTCATCTAAAAAAGCAAAGTCTAAATGCAGAAACAATAGGATTAAAGAGAACTACACAACCAAAAAGCCAAACAATAGCTGGACACGGTGCAGTCCTCTGCAGTGGTCGGCAAACTCATTAGTCAACAGGGCCAAATATCAACAGGACAACGATTGACATTTCTTGTGAGAGGCAAATTTTTTAAACTTAAACTTCTTCTAACGCCACTTCTTCAAAATAGACTCGCCCAGGCCGTGACATTTTGTGGAAGAGCCAAACTCAAGGGGCCAAAGAGCTGCATGGGGCTCTCGATCTGCAGTTTGCCAACCACAGCTGTAAGGCACTGCAAATCTCCCTTACTAATCCTCATGACATCCTGAAACCAGACACCCAGCACCCATCTATGAGATCAGAGAACCCCACTGGTGAAGGGTCTCAAGTGACTTCATCTCAGTGTCTAGGGAAGGCAGGTAAACTGGGCTGTGGTAAACTATCAGTTTCAGTTTCTATACATCCTAGCTAATAAAAGAGTAATATGCAAACTGACCGTACCTTTGCTATACCCACAAGCCAAGAAACTGGCCATGCCCACCAGCCAAACAGGAGCTGGGGTGGAGGCAGCCAGTGATCCTGCTGTCTGGGCCGTGGGGGGCGGGGCCAAGGCGGCCAGGACCGTGGGGGGGGTGACTGAGGTGGCCAGCCCAGGGAGGCCTGGGCCAGGAGAGTGTGGCCAAGGCCTGCACTAGCTGGGTACAAGCTGGCTGGGGCAAAGGCCAGGGCCAGGAGGAGTAGGGGGGATGTGGCTGGGATGGAGCCAGTCATCAGCCCCATTGCAGGGCAATGGCTGGGTGCCCAAGGCCTAAAGCCTTGGCCAGAGGCTTTAGGCCTTGGGCAGGCTGGGGGTGAGTGGTCAGTAGGACATCCCCTGAGGGCTCCCAGTATGTGTGTGAGGGCAGGTTGAGCTGAGAGATCGCCCACCCCCAGTGCATGAATTTCGTGCACCAGGCCTTTAGTCCTATACAACAAAAAGCTAATATGCAAATTGATAGAATGGTGGGAGGACCAGTCACTATGATGCGCACTGACCATCAGGAGGCAGATGCTCAACACAGGACCTGCCCCCTGGCGGTCAGCGCGCTCCCACAAGGGGAGCACCACTCAGCTAGAAGCCGAGATCACAGCTGGTGAGCACAGCAGTGGTGGTGGGAGCATCTCCCACCTCCAAGGCAGCACTAAGGCTGTCTGACTGACGGCTTAGGCAGGAGCAGGCCTAAGCCATCAGTGGGGCTCTGGACTGCAAGAGGATGCAGGCTGGGCTGAGAGACACCCCCCCCCCATGAGTGCATGAATTTCGTGCACTGAGCTTCTAGTTCACCTATGAAAGACTATTTAACATCATGGTCGGATAAATCAATAATGGTAAACTAAAGGAAATAAGCCTCTTGAAAATAAAGTTGCTACAGAGACTTTTTACCGATTTGCTTGTCTTTTTTTCCAGGTGCAAATGCCTACGCATGCAGCCACAAATACAGGATGAATAAGGAGATTAATTACTACTAAATACTAAACGTAAATAGGCTAGCAAAAAACTAGTAATGACACCACAGAAAGTCTCATATTCATCAAGCTCCCAGGGTAAATATAATAGAGCTAAAAACAAACTACATGTGTGTGCTCTTCTTTTAATTGAAAGTCTTCAAAACCTAAAAATCTAGTATCATATGAATTTTTTAATTTCTGAGAAGGGAAACTAAGTAACTGAGCAATAGACACAATTTTTAACCAAAAATATCCATATGCTCTTGGGTGTTGTTTTCTTTTCTTTCTTTTTCTTTCTTTTTTTTTTTTTGGCTGGCAACCTACAAGGTTTTATATGCAATCCATTACTCCTTTCAGCAAGCAAGTAATGCAAGGATCTACATCACTGTGTTTTTTAAAATACGTTTTTGTTTTTATAGAGAGAGAGGGAGGAAAAGGGAGAGAGAAACATCAACGAGAAACATTAATCAGCTACCCATACTGGGGATTGAGCTCACAACCCAGGCATGTGGCCCGACTGGGAATGGAGCCCTGGACCCCTTGCTGCAAGGGTACGGACCTCAACCAACTGAGCCACACTACCCAGGATACATCAGTGTTTGTTTGTTTTAACATGTGACACATTAGAAGTACCATGGAAATAAAATATCAATGCTTGGTGCACATGCATAATAATTGGCCTGATTCCACTGGTCTAGGATGGATCAGGGCACCAGTACTGTCCAAAGCTCCTTATTTTATTCACTGAGCAGCCAGAGTTGAGCTCCTCTGAGGCACAAAAATGGCTATAAAACATTCCACCTTCCACAAGCCTCCCACTGCCTTGTCTATACAGTTTGCATTAAAGATGGGGGACAGAGTCATTTTTCCTTATGTCATTTCTTTAACCATTACTTACAATTGTGAAAATAAAGTTAAAGAAGTTGAATAAGTCCACCAGAGGGCATTTATCACAACTATTCTGGCACCGATGGCGGACTGAACCCAATTTAAGATTAAGATTATAGAGCACATCAAATCTGGATAAAATATATATAGAAAGATCGGTTTCATTTCTTTGATCAGATAAAGAACATCAGGTTTTTTTTAAGTACAGCTAGAGACTGGAAAGGGTCAACCAGTCACAGCCACTAGCATCACAATAGTGGCAGAGCAAGAGATCGAGAAAAAAATGGTCAGGGACAACAGGTGCACTCAGAACCAGAGACCTCCAGCATGGGGCAACTAGTTTGTCCAGATGAGCTGGCCAAGACCAACATGAGGAAAGCATATGCAAATGATATTCAGGAGCCTTGGCAGCCTTCGCTTTGCTTCAGAACACTCACCGGTGTAGGGCACTCGTGTCCAAGCCAGGGTCAGGGGCCAGGTCTCCTTTCCCAGAGCAAGGCAGGGCCTCCAGGCCTGGAGCTCTACGAGTGACTGTGACAGGCACTCAGGGTCAAAGCAGTGATGCCAGGGTGGTCCCTTACACATCCTGAGAGTGCTAACTCAGAGCTCCTTATACACTTTGCATTAAAGATAGGGGACAGAGTCATTTTTCCTTATGTCATTAAGGAAGGCTAAGGCTTTTTAGGACTGGGCAGGGCTCAGTCTACATGGGGTGAGGGAGGGAAGAGGAAAAGATGGGGGGCTGCAGACTCTGGAAGGAGATTTCTCTTGCAACAGTTGGCTTCCCTTTAGGACCAGAGTCAGCCACAGGGACCTAAGCCAATGACAGAAGCTCTCTTTCTCTTCTCTCTCTCTCTCTCTCTCTCTCTCTCTCTCTCTCTCTCTCTCTCTCTCTCTCTCTCTCTCTCTCTCTCTCTCTCTGACCCAGCCTTGCATACCACTGCTTGTTCGCTTCACTCATGAAAGTGAAACTCACATGCTACTAGTAAGTAGGTCTGGCCCATTAAAGTGGTTTCTTGGTGGGAAGCCTAGGGTTGGCCTTGGACTTAGTAACTGTCTCTGCTTAAACCGTCACCTGACTAACCTGATCCCATGAAGCACAGCCCCAGATGGCTCAAGATCAGTCGTCTTCAAAGAAGGCTCACCCAAAAGCAGGGACAGAGGCCCTGGTTTAAAAGGGACCCTTCCCTTTGCCCAAATAGCTGTGTAAAGGACCCCTGAAGCCAAGTTCTACGGTGCCCTTAGATCAATAAAGCCATGGCGACAGCGTATAGAAAAGCACACTACTCAACATTTACAATGTACACACGTTTCATGTTAACATTGAATGAAAATTATTTAATAGGAAGGTAGGGCAGGATGGTTTTCGCTTATCAAATCTATTTAAAGAGGGAATTGTTTTTGTGAAATGGGAACAAACCAACAGGCTTCAAAAGATGCCATGATATACTTACACGAGACCAAACCTCCCCCTGCCTCCAGGGCCATGCCAAAGCAGCAACCCCCAGGCACCAGCATCGTGTGTGAAGCTCTGTGAGGGTCTGTGACTGCCTCCTGTGGTAAGGAAGGGAGTTGAGGGCCTAAACTTCTCCGTAGGAGAGCACACCCACAGATGTACTTTTACGAAGACGTGATTTCCGTGATAAAATGTTAAGACTCTGAAAAACTCCAGTAAATCCTAACATGTATGGCAGCCACATGTGCCAACTGAGCACATGAAAAATGGGACTGGTCCAAACTGAGATGTAATAATACTTGTAAATATAAAAGGCACAGCATACTTTTAAAAATGAGTACAGAAAAATAATGCAAACTACCTCATTGTTAATTTTTATATAAATAACATGAAACAGTATTTTGGAAACATTACGTTAAAATTAACCAACTGCTGGTTTTTAATTTTTTAAACGTGGCTATTAGAATACTGAAAATTACATGTGTGTCTAGCACTTGTGGCTCACAGTTTACTTCTTTTAGTGCTGATGAAAGTTAAAGAGTGCCAGTCTGATCTAAGTATATTCTATGAAAACAACTGATTATAGAGCAGCACACCAAATCTGAAAAAAAATATATACAGAGAGACCTCCCTCTAGCAGAAAGCATTAAAAGGAGCTGTGTCTTGACTATTATGTAAGAACTACCATGTGACACCTTAAAAGTAGTAAGTTGGAACCAGAGTCCACAATATTTCAGCAAGTAAAAGTAAACCAATCTTACTGAAAAAAAATTAGTATAACCAAAATATACCTGGTCAAATCTAATGAACTGAAAACCTTCTTTAAAAATACATTGCCTTATGATACATAATTTTTAAATTTATGGTAATGAAATTAATTGAAAATATACTTAAAATGAAATAACTCAGGCTGATGGTCAGTTTGAAAGTCAATAGTTTCCACTTTACATGTTCCAATTGTCACAAACAAGAACTCATGATTTCAGAAAGAGCCCCATTCACAATATCTTCATACAATGTAAATCATCTAGGATCACATCAAAAAGTGGGCAGGATTTATTTATAAGAAACATCTCTCCAGCAGATGAAAGAAATGCCAATAAATAGAAAAACTAAGTTTAAATGACTCAATTATCTGTAAGATGTGAATTCTCTTAGTATAAATGATAAACATAATGAAATGCCAACAAATAGCCCAACACATTTTTCAACTTGATTCACTTGGTTCAAAGTGTAAACATCAACAGAAAAAGAGCCAGAAAAAAATGAGAGAAAAGAGCAGTTAGAGCAGGACCACTATGAGGATATTTTTTATTAACTGCAATAAAGGAATTTGATATTAGGGGCCAAGAGATAGACTAAAATTGGTTTTTTGAGGTGCAGGATACAGAAGAAGAGGGAAAAATGGAGACTAATTCCAGAAATGATGAATTATGTATGTAAATTTATTATATAAAAGAAGCACCCAAATTAAGATTGAAAGAATGTATTATTAAATATATGATTATCATGTCAAGTGGATAAATTAAGAAAAAATAAAATTAGATCCCTACCTCATATCTCAACAACAAAATAAATCCCACAAAAATTATATATTAACTGTTTATAATGAAACCTGAAAGTACTAGGAGGAAAATATAAGTTAAAGAAAAAAGAATGTACCTTTTTTAAAGAATGTACCTTTTTCTCATCTCATTTGAAATGAGAAATATGGCATTAAAGCAAATATTTTAAGAAAAAAAATAACAGCCTACTTCACAAAAATTAATTCACATACACCAGAAAATACTGTAAAAATTATAAGACAAACTATAATCAGAGAAAAAATTAAGATCTTCAACATGCACAGTCTCAAAATTCAATACAAATAAACTTCATAAAAGAACTTGAATAAATAATTTAGAAGAAAATCACTAAACTTATCAAAATGTATTTAACCTAATAACCAAAGCAAAAACTTAAACATTCACTCTTTGCACTGTATATGTATATTTATTAGAATAAAAAAGATTCTCTAAGCTTAAAAAAAATATATATGGTGCCAGGTACCACAACAGTAACAGAACTTTGCTGTTCTGGAGATTTGCTTTTTACTTTTTTTTTTTAATTGGAGTGTGCTGGATGTCTATAATTTTGTTCAGAGGACTGCAGAACTTGGAAAGGCTGTTGTTGCTATTGATGCATAACATACTGCTATTGGTCTTTATATATATATATATATATATATATATATATATATATACACATACATATATATATATATATATTGAAAACTTTAGCTGTGCTGTCAACTTTGGAAAAACTATCCCAGTTGTATTGTTGGGTTGGCATTGTACAGAAATTAACAGCCATATTGGTCTAGAAACGTTCAAAATACTTTTTCCATTTGTACAGGGGTAACTCACTGTATTAAATATGTAAGGTCTTAATCTACATGGGTTTGATTATAGAAACTAATAAAGTATTCTCTAAATAATGAAAAAAAAAAGACTCTCTAAATACTGGAGAAGGGTATAGAGAAATAGGTACTCCTGCTCACTCTCAGTGGGAGGGAAAACTAGTATTATCTTTCTAGCAATTTAAAAATACATAGTTTTTTTTTTAAGGTACATACTTTTGAGCCAGTAATCCCTCAGGGCTTTTTACAGGGAAATAATCAGAAAAGTATACAATGTATACAGTTGCTTATTTAAGAGTGGTTTGTTTACAAATAAAATTGAAATGACATATGCCTATTTCCAGAGGACTTCTTACTAAATTATTATACACAGACATAAAAGTACTAAGCTGACATGACATCAATGATCTATTCATTTAACAAATAATCATCGAGGCCCCTGCCAAATGCTAGACACTGCTCTAGGCACCGAGGATGTAAATATGCTAGACAAAAATCCCTTCCATAGGGGATCGGGGTCAAAAGATACAGATTTCCAATTGTAAGATAACTAAGTCTTGGGGATGTAATGTACATCAGTTACTACAGTTAACAATTGTGCACTGTATCTTTGAAAGTTACTAAGAGAATAGATCTTAAAAGCCCTCATCATAAGAAAAAAATATCTTGAAACTATGTGAAATGATGGATATTAATGAAACATATTGTGGTAATCAATTTTCAATATATATATTATACATATGTGTGTGTGTATATACATATATATGTATGTGTGTGTATATATATATAATTATGATGTACATCTGAAACTACATTATTATATTTTAATAAAAGTAGAAAAAAGATTAAATCCATCATGGAATATACACAAATTTACTGATAGGCAGGATGTCCATGAAATACTAAAAGGAAAAAATTAAAAATAATGCAGCATATGATCTCATTGTTTCAAACAAATATATTTCTCTTCTTTTGGAAAATAGTTAAAAAGCATATATACTAAAATGCCATCATTTATCACATTTAGATAAAATAGCCTGTGGTGATTTTTTTACTGCCTTGACACCTTTTTGCAGGGTGAGTTTTTCCAAAGAGCAAGTGTTAACTTCAACAACCAAGAGAACAAAGTTAAGCTCTTCCATTCAACAGGAAGGTCAGAGTTATCCATTCCTCTGACAAACACTGAAAGCAATCGTGTGGCCCGCAAAGCTGAAAGGGCAGGACAGGAGCAGGTCACAGGAAAGCACGCCTGCCCGATGTTCAGCTCCCAGTAGGAGAATATCCAGTAGGTGTGATCATAAGGTGTCTCTAGGCTGTCTCTTCTCCACGTCCTAAGATCCATTCATTCAGCCAACAGCTGAGCTCCTGCGATGTGCCAGACCGTGTCCTCGGTGAGAGCAACAGCACACCCATCACTAAAGAAAACACTGGGGAGTTTATAGCCCAGAGGATAAGAGCGCTGAGAGGGCTGGGAGCCCGAGAGGAGAGAGAAATGAAACTGTTGCCTAAATACTGAAACCATGTGAATAATAATGAAAGTATGTGAAAGCAGCAAACCTTTTACTAACTTCAAAAGTACGCTCTGGTCTGTGTAAGCTTTTTATATGGCTGTCAGGCTGGCACATGATTCAATTCTCTGTTTCTAAAATGAGATATTAAAAAGAATGGTGTCCTACAGATTAGAAACCTAAAATAACTGCCTTCTCCCAGATTTAATATCTTGAGAATGACACTAAGCAAAAGGACATGTATTAGGGATTCTCAAATATTGATTACATGAAGTATCACTACACTCACCCCCCCCCCCCCCCAGTGCCACGTCAGTTACAAATCTTTAACTCATCTCCACACTCCACTGGCGTCCCCTGAATTCGCCACACCTTTTTGTTCTATCAGCCCATCAGCGGGCACAAAGCGGGGCATAAAACATGAATGTTATAAACGAAGGATCTTGGTCATTTTTTACCTTAAAAAATGAAATGGCCTCTGTCTCTAACAATCCTTACAGCAATTATTTTGATTGGTTTTCGTTTTTCTTTTTATCTTCATCCAGGACTAGGGATTAAATTTGCAACCGAGGTACACGCCCTTGATCTGGAATAGAGACCCTTTGATCTGAGGGCCGAAGGATGCTCCAACCACTGACCCACCCATCAGAGCTAATGCTACTTTTAAAAAATCTCTCAAATAAATGAAACATAGTATTCTACATAATCACAAACATTTTAAAGTTGCCATTTATACAAACCAATTTAGGAAAACAATCCCTAAAACAGCCCTTAATTTAGCACGTTTCACGTAATCAAATGAATGTCTAACATTTTAGCATTATAATATTCATAGAAAGAAAATGCAAATCATTAGACGGGCCTGTATTTTTTTGGTGCATTTCCTTAGTTTCCAGCGATTTCATGTTTATTATTTTGTAAATTACAAGAACTTGAACACTTCTTTGATTCCAGCCAAAGCTTTTAATAGTCTGAGACCCTGATAGCGACTCTGCCTGTTAGTTGCCCACCAATAACCCTTCTTCCTTTTCCTTTAGTGATCAAACCCTGAGTAATGTGCCCAGCTAGCAAACCCCTTTTCCAGCGTTCCTTGCTATGGGAGCCAATGTAAACTAAGCACTTTCTCTTTGTGTGGTCCTTAGAGTGAAAGCCCTTGGTCTCTCCTCTTTGCATTGTTTCTTACCTGGAACTCCTACCGGGTGATCCTGTATGACTTCAGGAACTCACACACTCAGGAAGTGTGTGAGGAGTGAGGCAGAAAGCCACAGAGACAGTGCTGCTTAAGATTTTATTTAGCGGCCATACCTGGCCCGGACTGCTTACTCCCTATTCGTTTTACAAGAGTGAGAAAAAACTGTTTTGTGTAAACCACTATTATTTCAGTCCCTGTTTCAAGCATTCCTAACGCTGTTTTCAGAGACCCATTTGATGTAGCTGGTGTACAGGTGAAGAGATCTAAAATTCTTAGCCTTCTGCTTCATCTAATTTTGCTTTCTGGACAATCTGCCTATTAGGAGAGTTTCAACTATTCGAACTCAAGATCCCTGTTTGATTTTTTCCCCCACATATAACCTCCAAATTTCTAATATCTTCAAAATATGTCCATTTGGATATCCCACAAGTACTTTAAAATCTGAATTAATCTCTCTTATTGTATGGAGAGAGAATTTCCTTATCTTTAAACAGATTTTTTTCAATCAATCAGGTTTAACACTGTAAAGCAGAGTTCCTTAAAAAAAAAAAAAAAAAATCGACTGAACAGTTTCCTGCCAGTCCAGGAAACTGAAGTTTTCATGAGATACCCAGGAGCTTGAGAATCTCCCATTATTTTAATCCCTTTGTCCCCTGCCCTATATTCACTCCATCTCCCTGTCCCCATGACGTGACCTGTGACCTCATTTCCTACCACCCTCCCTCTCAGACTCCCTTTACCATTCCTGACTCCCTTGCATTGAGGCCTTTGCTCTGGCTGTTCCCTCTGCCTGAAACACCCTTCCCAGATTCCCTCCAGGTTAACTCCTTCCCCTCCTCCAGCTTCTCAAAGCTGGCTAGCCCAAGCAACCTCCTGGAAATTGCAGGCCATCCGCCCGCCAGCTTTAAGCATTTTACCTGCACTTTAGTTTGTCCATAGCACTTACCACAGAATAAGCTCTATAATTTGCTAACTAATTGCGCTTCCTTTGTCTCTCACTTCACCAGAATGTCAGCACCTCCAGGGATGGCCTTTCTGCATTCTGCTCACTGGATAGGTATACGAGTTTAACAGATCCCTGTGAAATGAGTTCATGATTTACTTAGATATAGCTCTGATTCCTCCCTTCCTCTTCTCACTGCTCCCCTCCAATACTAATCCTAGAGATTATTAGTTTAGACTTTTTAAAAAAAAACAACAGAGTTTATCTATACAGTCATTTCCTCCAACCATCTAACACACATCCAGACTTAATCTTTCTAAAAACACTTCTCTGGGGATGGCACTCAGCCTGTAATGACTTGGGCTCCTAACTGGCCCTGGTAGAGATATTATAGACTGACATCATGCTTGAATGAGACACGGAATTGGACAAGCTCGAAGATCCTCTTCGAATAGTTGATTCTATATCCAATGATTTATCTTGGCATCTGAAATGCTCTGTATCAGCAATACCTCTATGTACATCCTCCGACTTCCAAGCGTCCCTCTGCGCCAGGCCAGTTTACTTAAAAACTCTCAAATAAGCCATGTTCACTTTCACCATCTTTTTTAAATGGGTTCCTGTATGGACTTCCAACACCCCCTCGGCTACGGAAAAAGATGGCACTCTCCTTTAGAATCTTGCTACTCAAACTGTCACCCGCCCCCGCCTGCCTTCGCACAGCCCCTGCGCTTGTCAGAGATGCAGCAGCCGCAGACCCCCTGACTTAGAACCTGCGTCTCACCAGGTCTCCGGTGATGCGAGTGTGGTTTAAAAGTTCTACCCTGTGACCACTCAAGTCTCACCTCAGTGAAGTGTTTTCTCAGCAAGCCTCATGCTCCTGTGTCCTGACCTACCACGGGACCGAAGTCATCCAGAGCAAGCACAATGCTCCATTAATAACATCCCCTCATGGGCTATTCAGTCCTTGTTTCATGTTATGTCATTTCTCCCCAACTTGACTGTAAATACGTTGCACACAGGACTGTCCTGTATCTGGCCAATCGGGGTGCAGGAAACGGAAACCCATTCGAGTTACTTCAAGGAAAGAGAAGCCTATCCTAGTGCTATCTGGGAACTGAGACTAGAAAACTTGGGAGAGAGGGAGGGAAGGAGAGAGAGAGTGAGGGAAAGAGGAGAGGAAGGGAGGGAGGGAGGGAGGGAGGGAAGGAGGGAGGGAGGGAGGGAGGGAAGAAGGGAGGGAGGGAGGGAGCTGCTCCAGGGACTGGCCACACTCTCAGCATCCATGTCTTTCTGCCCCATTCCCTTCATCCAGTGCATCCTCTCTCCTGCCTTTCTGTTCACTCTGTTTCTGCTTCCTCATATGAGCAGCATTTGTGTGACCTATTACAGCCAGCTCCTGTCTCCCCTCCCAGCCTGTTCACCTCTGTCCCTTCCTGCTTCAGTTTTCATTCTAGGCTTCTTTCATTCTATGAGAGAGATATTCACCACAGAGAATCTTTTGGAGCCAAACCACCAGGTTCAAGGTTGTGTCCCAGCCATCTATAGGGGGTCTGCCCTTGGGTCAGGAGCTTCCCCTGACCCCACCAGCTGAGGGCAAGGGGGTTGCAGTACAGAACAAGGCCCATTAGGCAGTGGGAGCCCTCAGAGGAGAATTTTCCTTAGGAAAGAAAGTGTGGGCAGAGCAGGCAATGAGCCACAACACCAACCCACAGAGTCATTATTTATGTTGTCCTCATCACAGTCTGGAGCAAAATGCTCAGCACTTAACAAACGAAAACTAACCAACGGGGAGGGGAGGGCCATTCACCATGTGCCACTAGGCCCCTGGCAGTGTGCAGGACGCACCTACAATGATTAAATAAGAAGCAGCCCTTGTTTTCCCAGAGCTCAGAATCCAAAGGCTCACTGCACTAGCTACCAGACCTTGTGCAAGCACCCAGCCACCTGGGCCACAGTTTCCCCACCTCCAGGAGTGCTGCAAGGCCCTGGCAGGTAATCTTTATGAAAGCTTTGGAAAACACATACCCGAATCAGATACAACGCTATGACTTTGCAATCGTAATAATACCCACCGGTGTTGCATTGTTTTGGGGTCTTTTCTCTCATTTCCCACAATATAGGATTCATCAAGGATGAATTGTTGAAAGAACAATCCCAACTGTTAGCACTATATGTTCAACATCTGCATGGCTCACTCAAATGGCAATCAGGAAAATCTACTCATTTCACTCAGAAGTATATCAAGAATGAAAGCATTTTTCCTGTGTACATTTTTATAACACTATCCTCTATTCCACAGTGCATTCTAAAAGTGTAATGTCTTGTCTATTTTTTCATATCTTACAAATAATAGTAAGTATGTACTCAATTCCTAAGTAGGACACAGGTCCGTTGTGAATCTTGCGTGGCTTTCTCCCTAGAGCAGTTTCATTTCCCAAGCAAGGTAAACAGATAATCACAGATATCAGAGTCCCGTGCCCCCATTTCTAACATGGGGGCGCCGAAGAAAAGTCATAGCATGGCCTATCTCAACCCCCTGGAATCCTATCCTCCTAACTACTTTTTTCCCTAAAACCATTTTACCACCTGCTTCCCATTAGAGGGTGGGGTGTGGGGAAGGATGGGAATCAGTAATGATGGCAAGATAAGCTGGTTCTCAAAAACATGTCATTCTGCCCTTTGCAAGATCCAGGGATGCGTTTCATGGGAGGGAAAAACAAAAGAAAACAAAACTGGAGATATGTACACTCTTGGCTTTGTCGTGAGCAAAACCAAGGGATATTTACGGGCTGCCTCGTGCTAGGCAGGATGCTGAGGGCCCCTTAGACAAGATGGAGAGTGCCTTGGTCCTCGAAAAGCTCGCTTGCCCTTGGGCATCTGTTGCTCATAGCTGACAAGTGTATCCATTCAACAGCTGGCCCCGGGTGGAGCAAAGAAAACACCTTCCACCTCGCTGAAGAGTCTGCTCAGCTAGCCAAAGGGCAGGCTTCAGGCAAAAGGAAAAACAAAAACGAAACCCCAGCAGGGAGCTGGGCGAGTCTCCACTGCAGGAGGCAGAATTGCAGAGATCTGCGCGCACAGTCCCGGCTGAGCACCCAAATCCAATTAGGCTCCGCGTGTGCTGAGAGGCAAGGGGCTTAGATCAAAGGCTCCTGCAGCCTGGGCAAGGCAAACCTGCTTCTCGGGGAGCTGTGACGTGTGCGAGGGGAGCAAAAAGGTGGGCGGCGGGTTTGGGCTCTGTTCCCTCGGGGTGGGGAAACCTAGTAGAGCCTGAGGTTTGTGAGCGACAGAGGAGGGAGGTGGGTTGGGCAGGAGCATCGGTGACAGCGGCCAAATGATCACACAGCGGCGCAAAGCAAGCCTTGGGGCTCCGGAGATGGGGAGGGGTCTGCGAGGGCATGGAAGATGCCGCAAAAGGGGAAGAGATGGGACAGGCATCTCTCCATCCACGCACGCGCAGACGCATACACACACACACACACACACACACACACACACACACACACACACGCACACGACCCCAGGCTGGCCCAGAGCCGCCCCCCCCCCCCCCCAACCCCGCACGTTCCGTGCACAGTCCCACGCTGCGGCGGCCACTCACCCTCCGCACGGGAGCGGATCTCTGACACGGTCCTCCGCATGGTGGGCATCGCGGCGACCCCCGCAGGTGGGTCTGCAGCCGGGACTCTGCACCTGTCACTGCGCCGCGCAGGCTGGACACCAGGCTGAGCCGCGCCGAGCGCTCAGCGGCCGCGCGGGGCCCGCCGCCCACCCAGGGCAGCGCGGCCGCGGGGCACGGACCCCGCACGCCGGCGGCAGGAGGAAGAGGTGACGAGGGTGGCGGCGGCCGCAGAGCTGGGCGAGCTCTCCCTGCAGGCGCGCAGGGGACGGCCGGGCGAGGGGCGGAGCCGGGGAGCCGGCGCGGGCGGGGTCGCCGGGACGCGCGTTCATTCGCTCCGGCACCGGCTGGGCGAGCGAGGCGGGAATGGGACCCGGAGACCCTAGAGCCCCTCCTCCGCCCCGCCCCTCTTTGGACTGTACCATTACTTGCGGGGGGGGGTTGTCAGCTACAGCCTCCTCCTTGCCCGGTCATCGCTTCGCCCGGTCGTAGCTTAGCTCATCCCGTCCTTCTTCAACGCCTTTGTCACTCTCTCAAGTCTTGGCCTGGGGAGAATGGGTGCTGTGTGGCTCTTACGCCCTTGAATAGCCTCTCCTATACCCTCTGGGTTTTAAACACAATGGAGTCGCCCGTGGTCTGAAAAGTGGGGTTGGGTCTGAGTGGGCCGGCGAGGGCCGAAAGGGGGCTGGATCACCGCGGCGTTAGGTCCCGGCGTCTCCAGGGGAAAGGGACCGCGAGTGGCCCGCGGGGCTGGGATTCCAACCTCCCTCCCCCGTCTCGGCCCCAGGCGCACCTGCTTCCCCGCCCGGCCCACGAGCAACAGGCTCCGAGGCCGAGTCCCGGGGTGCATGTGTGCGTCTGGGGCTGACAGACGGGTGAGCTCGGCGCATCCCGCCTAGTGCGTGCTCTGCAGCCTGACAAAGCTGTGCATTGCAGTAAAATCAACTATTGAGTGTAGCGGTTAAAAAAGGACTTGTTTGGGGGGTTTGCCTTTAGTGCAACTTGCAGGAAGTTGGGTGCAGTGTATTAACCGAAAGAGGACAGGGGTCCTAGTATAATATTCGTAAGCATATTAGATTTTAATGTGTCCCGTGTCCTAGAAATCATCGTAACCTCTTAACCTTTTATTTTCTATGCACGTTATCAGAAGAAGAACGGTATTTTTATTTTATTGCTGATTTCATCTTTAAGTTAGAATGTAGGGTACTATATAGATTCTAGTAAACTGCTGAAACAGCAGGAAAGGAATAAATTAAATTAGTAGCAGTCGCCCTCATCTTGGGCTCTTCCTCAAGCACTGGATGGAAGAGGCCCCTTAGGGAGACCTTTTAGTGAACTGCTTTCAGATCCTGAAGGGAGAGATCTGGAGAGGTTTGACCAGAGGGATAAGTGATTATTCTCAAGCCTCAATAAAAGAGAGAGAGAGAGAGAGAGAGAGAGAGAGAGAGAGAGAGAGAGAGAGAGAGAGATAAAATCTGCTAATAGCGTCTTATCTCCATTTGTGGTATTTCCTGTGCCTCCTGCAGGTAGCATTTGCTAATCAGAGCCCTGCCCTACACTAATACTGAGTCAGGCAATCAATGCATATTTATGAAAAACCCACTCTACTGGGCTCTGAGTCAGAGGCTAGGTTTAGAACAACAACAAAATAACAGCATTCCTGGTGTTGAGGAAACCTCACAGGGTAGATAGAGCAGGACTCAAGGCAAATGTGTTTGCTTCAGTGATGGCCATGATTTACAAATATGTTCTTCTAAAAGTAGGAAATGAGTACACAGCTTTTTTAGGACTGTCATCACTGGCGATTTTTATTCCTTCCAGATCCAGGACCTGTCTGTATAAAAGCAGACTTCCTCTGGCTTGATGAATGAGTCTGAAACAAAATCCAAAGGGCAAGTACAATATAAAATAGTAAAAAAAAATCAGCTTGAAAAGTCAAGGAATAGAAACCAGAGAAAATGCAGTGCTTTTACGATTAATATTTTAGGTGTAATTTATAGAAAGCCAGAGCCAGTTTTTATTCAAAATCAGTCCACAGTTGCATAGCAGTATTCGATTTATGAGCAATCACTATTGCAATTCCCATTGTGCCCTCAAATGAAGTTCAATTCTGCTTATTTACAAATAATTATTTTATGAAGGGAGTTCCAGAGGTTACCTGTTTTCTATAGAGCAATCTGTTGTATATAGGCCTATGTGTGTGTGTGTCTTGCTGACAACCCATCAGCAAAAGAGACAGCATATGTCATCCATACAGAAAATGACAGCAACGGTAGTCTTTTATACACAGAAGAACGTTATATGATGTAGCCTGTAGCTTACTGTGCATCTTCTCCCAGATTATTCTGTCACCATATCCATAATGGTAGCAGTGTCCCAACTAACTTATTTATGAAAAACTACTCATTCCTGATTGACAGAAACCACACATTTTGTTGTTGTTAATCCTCACTGAGAGACACATCGATTGGTTGACTCCTTCGAACTTGCAACCATGTACATGTCCTTAACTGTGAATCCAATCTGTGACCCTTCTGCTCATGCGCCGGCACCCAAACCACTGAACCACAACGGCCAGGCCCACGCGCATTTTCATTGGTTCAGAAACCTCACTGAAGTTGGTTGTGACACTGATCTGTTTCTATTTGATGTCAAAGTCCTCTCAGATCTCGCCTCCCATTGTTGTAAGAAGCCTCGTGTGCCAGCCAGCCCCTGGCAGGGAACTCCAGTTCCAGAAACCTGAGCTTGTCATCGAATCTGTAGTACAATTCAGATGACGGCAAGATCCTTTAAAAACTTTCAGGCCCTATGACTCCACTGCTGATAGACTTAGAAGGAAGAGGGCTATTCAGCAACAGCTTCTGCCACGACCTGGATTTATCATCTTCTACAAAATATACACTGAACGCAGCATCGCATGTGTGAGGGGCTGAACCGGAGTGTTAGGTTACAAAGACACTTAATGCACATGTGAAAGAGAATCAGCAATGGAACTAGATGGCCGGCACTTAATGCCCAATGGATAAGCAGCAAGGATCCTAGACAACGAGAGGAGGGGGAATCCAACAACTGGGGTGATCAACAAAGCTAACCTAGGTCTTAAAGTAGGAGTTAGGGCTGTAGAAATGAACCATTGACGGTTCCAGATAGGAGTGCTTGGTACATACTAAGCACTCAATAATAGTTTAGCAAATATTTAAGGTAACTAGGAGGATAAAAAAAAGCATACATGTTTGTGGGGGACAAAGAGGCCGATTTGACTGCAACAAAGGTGATTTGTACCCTTCACATGGGTGAATTGTATGTTATGTGAATTGTATCTTTAAGTTGCTAAAAAATGATTTTCAGAGGAGTCAGGCACAAAATTATCAAGTCCAGAAAGTGAAAAAGAGATGGCAGGGGTATTCCTAGCTTGCTGAATTTTCAGGTAATGTTGCCTGAGTCGGTTTTTGTTTGGGGCCACCAAGGATTACTAGCAAGAATTGGTGTCTTTGGGTAGGAACTCTCAGGCAAGTAGGCGAGAGAAGCATGCTCACTAGCTTATTGACTTATAATACAGACAGAAGTCCTTTGGAAACATGTGGCCTGGGGTACAGAGACACGAGACGTGCCTGAGAACGCTGCTTCTGACTGAGACTGTGGCACGGAAAGTGGATTACTACATTCGTATAAAACACACGCGGAGCCAAGCTGGCCCCTAGAGCTTCAATTCTTTTGCAGAAGCACTGTATAATTAGACCAATTAATCTTAAATTTTAGATCATTAAATCTTTTAGTTTAAAATTGAGGTGAAGCTATAACGTAAAATTCCATCAAATCACAAAGCCACCTGGTGACTGTAAGAAAAGATTCTTACTACCTTGGTACATAGTTGGTGTTATATTGATTCAATGAGTTAGCATGTCGATCAAGTATATTATTATACTTGTAAGGCTCCCTTTCTGTCACCATTCCTTGCATGTGTTCCCCTCTAAGACATCAGCAGGTTCTTTAGACTCTGTTTCCACAGTTTATCTTAAGTCCTTCATCTCCAGCTCTAGCCCTCTCATACAGGTCCCATCGCCACTCACCTGCAATAGCTCCTGACACAGTGGTCGGCAGACTCATCAGTCAGCAGAGCCAAATATCAGCACGACAACGATTGAAATTACTTTTGAGAGCCAAATTTTTAAAACTTAAACTTCTTCTAATGCCACTTCTTCAAAATAGACTCACCCAGGCCGTGGTATTTTGTGGAAGAGCCACATTCAAGGGGCCAAAGAGCTGCATGTGGCTTGTGAGCTGCAGTTTGCCGACAAATTCCTAACTGATTGCTTTTGTTTTATTCATATTACAGGAGCCATAGTTATTATTTGAAAACACAAATCCATTTATGTTCCTTCGTTTTAAAAAATGTTCTTTATTGTTCAAAGTATTACAGATATTTCCCCCTCTCTTCCCCTCCTCCCCCCCCCCCCCCGCCCCCAAGCCTGCACCCACCCCTCCCAGGCCTTCACTACACTATTGTCTCTGTTCCTGGGCCATGCATATATGCATATAAATTCTTTGGTTAATCTCTCCCCATATCTCTGCCTTACCTCTGAGCTCCATCAGTGTGTTCCATGATTCTACATCTCTGGATCTATTTTTTTATTAGCTTATTTTGTTTGCTAGATTCCACATATGAGTGAGATCATGTGATACTTGTATTTCTCTGACTGGCTTATTTTGCTTAGCATAATGCTCTGCAGGTCTCTCCATGCTGTCTCAAAGGGTAAGAAGTCCTCCTTTTTTTCATAGCTGCATAGTATTCCCATCGCACTTGGGATGAAACCCAAACCTATTATGATCTTGTCCTTGACTGCCTCTCAGACTCAGATTGTTCCAGCCTACCTGAGTTAATATTGCCTCACTTCACCCAATTCCAGGCAATGCCAGATTGCCTTATTCTGTTTTCTCATGGTAGTTATCTCTACCTGAAATTTTCTTATTTGTTTACCTGATTATGATAAATAGGTCTTGCTATATTTGTCTTAATAATTACAATTTGTCTATCTTTAAGAGCAGTGTCTGCTATATAGCACAAGATCAATAAATATTTGTTGAATGAACAAACTGAAAAATGTGTGTACTGTAAATGATCTGGTTCCCTAAGGTTGGAGACTGGAAATAAAAGCAGAAAAATAGGTAGCATTCTATTTGAAGAGATAATAAGTTTGCACCCTTCATAAGCATATAAAAATGAATATATTACTTGGCCAGAATTATTTATATAAAATAATTTAGGGCCTATAAGCTATGAAGTACTTGGGGGAGAGGTCAGAAAAATCTTATGACTATTGTTTTGGCTTTTATCAAAATTAAGTGATCAAATTTAAAAAACAGATTTCAACCCAAACCTCTAAACCCATAGTTAGTAAATAATCCAGACAGGTACTTTTTCTTACTCATGATGATAAAATCAATATTTTTTCCTCATGGCTATGATTCATTTCCTATAAATGTATTATTGTTCTCTTTTCAAATGCCTTAGCAAGGTTTCAATTCAAAGTTATAATAATGTCTTTAAGCATTATTATCTTCATTTACTGGAAATTTCCAACAACACAAAAAAGCAATGAATTTTTCTTCATTGTAATTGAAAATTCTTGGCTACTGTTTAAATGAAACTACAGTGTTTTTTTTTTTAAATATGGATTTCCATTATTTCAAAGAACTCTTAATAGGGAAAAATGTTAAGTGCCCTCCAGCATATTTTAAATAACATTCAATTTATACACAGTCTTTTAGGAAACATTTACCAGATATTTTATTCAAAAAGTAAATGAATGTTCAAGGGAAAATGTTAAGAGATTGAATTCAAATTTATTATTTGAAACTGATTATAAGGAATGGTATTTACTTTAAAATTTTTCTTCCTACAAGAGCCAAGAAGTGAAAATTAACACTTAAGAAATGCTGGGTTTTTTCCAAAAGTGAACAAATATCACTCCAGTAATGCTGGTCCTCTATGAAATATCATAAAATTCTTAATGAACTTCATGGATACATTTATAGTGGATACATTTTAGTGTAGTATTGCCATGGATTTTCACATTTTATTTATTTATCTTTTAAAATATATTTTACTGACTTTTTACAGAGAGGAAGGGAGAGGGAGAGATAGAAACATTGATGAGAGAGAAACATCGATCAGCTGCCTCCTGCACACTCCCTACTGGGTATGTGCCCACAATCAAGGTACATGCCCTTGACCGGAATCAAACCTGAGATCCTTGCGTCTGCAGGCTGACACTCTAGTTAGGGCTGGATTTTCACATTTTGAAAAGCAGTTTTATTGAAGTATACTTGGCATACAATTAACTTCATATGTTTAAAATGCAGAATTTGATAAGATGGACATATGTATACACCCAATGAATCAGTTACCACATGCAAGATCATAAATATATCCATCACTTCCAATGTTTCCTCTTTCTTCTTGGAATAGTTGTTATATGTAACTGCAGTTGTTTTTTCGATGTGCAGTCAACACAATTCATTGAGTATTCACCATATTGTAAATATTGAGCTGGGTATTGGAGATTGAGTGGTCAGCTAAAACAGTTTCTGGTCCCAGAGAGCACTTATGATATTAATCGAATAATGATGTAAGTAAATAAATATAAAATCACAACTGTATATTATACTCTAAAAGAAAGAAAGTCTATATCTCTACATATTGATGGTACTTCAGTCTTTTCTGGGCTTTCAGACTCACATCTGGAACTCTTCAAAGTTGCTTATAATGTGCCGTTGTAATATATCTGAAAATGTACATTTGATAGGGGCAGAAATAGATGATTTGGGGCCAACTATAATTGTAAGAAATATGAATCATGCTCTGTTAACTGTGATTGTTTTGTTCTGATTAAAGAAGGCACATTCTAAACTGGCTGGAGTTGCAGGTGGGACCTGGGAGCTCACCTGGAAATGCAGCCAGGTGAACTCCCAGGACCACTATCGTAGAAATATTCATAATCTTGTTGCAGAAACCAGAGCCACCAGCCCTTTGAAGACCCCCAGCCTCTGAGACCCACAGACCTTTGCAGATCAGCCCCCATTACCTGTGAGCTGCCCATTTGGACTTCCCCGTGTAATCTTTGTCCTTCTACCCACTAGAAGCAGCAGGTTTGTGAGGGGAGACAGAGCAGATTTTTTGTGGATGACCTGCTGCTCTCCCATACTGCTGGCAGGATGGGAATAGATGCTCTCATATGGTTCAACCCTATCTCTGATTAATTGGCTCAAGTAATAATAGGGTAGCACAGACCCACTGATTGCTTGGTTACACATTTATATTTTGTTTTTGGTGGATGCAATGGCCTTTGTCTTGGAAAAAGTGTAATATTTGTTATATGGAAAGGATAACCAGTGAAGACAAGAAATTTTGTTGTAATTTATTTCCTTGGTGTTGACTAGAAAGCCAATATTATAAATGAAAAGTAATTCCCAAGTAAATCTCACTTTTTTTCCTTGCTATGTCATATTAAGTGCTTTATCAGGGAAGGAAGATGACAATAAGGAGGTTAAAAGTATTGATATAAAAACAAATGGCATTTTTCTTAAAAATTGAGTATGGCAGTAAATGAGATAAATATTATTATAGCATACAATCTTATAATCCCAATACTTTTAATTTTGATAGAAGGCCAGGTAATCAAGATGGTTTCCTGGTTAATTGAAATAAGCTATAGCTTTCAAACATGAAACACTTGCCAATTGTGTTCGGGCTTCTTGGATGATATATCCTCTGCTCAGGTTCATAATTCACTGCAGCGTTTAGCAGATTTATTGGAAATTATTTTTCCTCTGACTCCCAGAATACTCAGAAACAACATATTCTACAAAGAAGAATCATTTATCATTGTAAATTCTTTTTTAAGTTTGAACTCTGAGGAAATATATGAAATGGAGAAAGAGAATCAATACTGAATCCAGGATTATATTTTAATATTTGCCCGAAGAAGGAGGAGGAGGAGGAGGAGGAGGAGGGGGAGGAGGGGGAGGAGGGGGAGGGGGAGGAGGAGGAGGAGGGGGAGGAGGAGGAGGAGGAGGAGGAGGGGGAGGAGGAGGAGGAGGAGGAGGAGAAGGAGGGGGAGGAGGAGGGGGAGGGGGAGGAGGAGGAGGAGGAGGGGGAGGGGGAGGAGGAGGGGGAGGGGGAGGGGGAGGGAGAAGAGAGGCAAGAGGGGGAGAAAGGGGAGGAGAGGGAGGAGAAGCAGCCAGGGGAAACACACTGTAAAGAAAAGATATAAAGGAAGGAAACAGTACAGATTCAAGTTTTGTGGAGCTGGAGACATTGATGGTAAGAGCAAAGTGCCCTAAATCTGAGTAGGGAGGCTTGACCTTTGTATAGATCTGCTTGTCTGTACCAAACCTCCAGGGTCAGCTCCTCTTCCCGGCCTGAATTGATTTTTGATCATTTGTCATATGGTGTGAATTCTTAAACACTGACTTCAGCCTGCTGAACATGGGACTTCTTTCCTCCTTTTCCTGGATCCATGCTTTTCTGCCTCCACCTTGCCTCCCCTGTTTTCAGAAGCCATATACCCTCTCATTGAAGCAGCTGTAATTGTTGCCTTCATAGCCCCTCAATGTTTCCAATGCTCATTGGTTTAATCTTATGCCCAGTTCTGGCCCCTGTTGGTGTCTGACTTGCTGTTGTCTTAAATGACAGTACAGGAGGCAAAGGGAGATGTGCAGGTTGGGAAACACAGAGAAATAAATTTGAATGAGAACACAGGAACCAAATGGTTGTTTGCATGGCAGGACCATGCCAATCAGCAGAGGTGATGGAGTGAATGCACAGGGTAAATTTGTGTTTTAAGAAGATTCTGTGGTGGCAGCAGGATGAGGAGCATGGATTGGAAGTGAAGGGACAAAGTTGGAGAAGACAAAGATCTGTTCAATTAACAGTGGAAATGGTGATTTTAAAAAAAGCTTGAAGGGAATATGCAATAGTTTTAGTAACACTAATGGAACTATGGAGAATAAAGGGCAGTGGTCTGTTTATCTGGGGAGAAAACAGATAATCATTGTGTAATTATATATATGGTTATTTAAATTTTTTAGATGTTGGGTTAATTTCTTATTGAATCAGAAATTCTGACACCCAAGAGGGGAGATTACCTTTGTTACTTCCTTTGGAAGATGCTAAATGTATGTTATATTTGAGCATATGCTTAATTATCTAAAGTGTTTTGTTTATCTTTTCCTGATAGTAGGGCTTTTAGTAGGCTGAAAATATGCATGATTAATTAAAAAACCTCATTGGTATAACTCTGATTAAATGAAAAGAACTGGAATCAGAAGACCTGGTTTATTATGTCTCAATCTTGGCCCTTTCTGGGGCCTTGATCTTGCCAACGTCTTTGAAACCTTTCTGAAACTTACATTAACTTGTGGGTTAACATATAGACTTTGCAATAAAGCAGCTAGATTCAGATCCAGGTTCTGCCACTTACTAGGAAATTTCACTTTGGCCAAGTGACTTTCCTTCTCTATGTCTCAGTTATCTCATCTGTAAAGTGGGAAATAATTGTGATGCTTATTTTATAAGAATGTCGTGAGAAGTACATGAGAATTGACTGCGATGTACTATATAAATTTTAGCTACTATGGTTGCACCCAGCGTGTGTTCATACTGTGTGAGCAATATAAAATTAAATGATTTTAGGTAGTAGAGGTGTTTTCCTCAATAATGCTTTTCTTTGTGCAGTCAAATACCACCAATCTTTAAAAAATCATTTATGTGACAGATGGCATAAATATGAATATATAATTTTAATGCAGGATTCTATTTATTGGCTTCAAGAGATTTATTGCAAGAATGGTCTTTAGTAATAATTGTTAAAATGTTAAGACAAATATACCTCGTTATGCCATTTAAAATAAGGTTCAGCTGCATATAGTGGATAACCCCAAAATAACAGTGATTTAAACAAGGTGGAAGTTTCTTTCCCTGTCACATAAAACAAGGTTGAAGATAGGTTCCACACTGTCATGAGAGATCCAGGGTCTATCCTTTCTGCTCTGCAGGCTAACAAACGGCTCCCCCCTCCTTAAGGTACCTCATGGTCCCAGCTGGCTCCTGGTGTACCAGCCATGGGATCCACACTAGAAGACTGGGAAAAGGAATATGGCTAAAAAATGGACCCCAGCATGTTGAGTCAGATCTCTTTAAGCATCTATTCCTGACGTCTTAATAAAGTTATGCTTGTATCTTACTGCTGAAAAGGAGGCTAATAAATTTATTTATTTTTTATTCAGCTGGCAATGTACATAGATAAATTTTGTGATTCTAATACCCATGAAGAAGTAGAGGATGGATCTGAGGGTAGGCAGGCAGCCAGCATTCTTGGCCACACTTTTCCACACGTATCAGAAATCATTCTTAAGGTTGAATGACTAAAACCCTGGAGTTCTTTGTGGACATGGTCAATAAAAACACATTTTGTTCACACTGTGTTTTTAAATATTTATAAGAAAAAAGAAAACCACTTCATCTTAGAAATAGGCTTGATAAACAGGTTTTAAACTTCTGGGGCTTAGGAAAGAACTTATGAAATGCTTATTAAAATATGATATTGAGTTGAGCACAGTAAAAAAATAGAGGGGAAGATTAATTGAATGAGGTAGTATCTTAGTTACTAAGGTGACTTCCTGGTTAAAAACAAACAGAATCTTATGGGTGAATAAGATTTGCAAAGCAATGGATGAACTAAAACAGAAAGAGTTTCTATTTCAATATTTCTTTGCTCACATTAGGATGGGGGGGGGGGAATAGAGATTTCCAAATAATAGCATTTGTGGGGCATCGTTCTCTCAAATGTTTACAGACTTCACTGAGGAGAAAGGCTCATACCACGTTAGGAAGCAACTGTGGCTGTCTGACCAGGAGATTTCTGTGTTCTGGAGGATGGCTTTTGAATCCCAAAGACTATTGAAAGCAACCTTTATTTGTAAAAGTTATTTACTTTATTAAATTTATATAGTAAAAACCTAGTTCTTTCCTAAGCTTTGACATTAAACTTTATCATTTTATTCTACTTAAAAATCGAGCAAATTTTAAGAATTCCACTCATAAACTAAAAAAACCCTTAAACATTTGCCAGGCCAGCCTGGCTCAGCGGCTGAGCATCCACCTGTGCCCTAGGAGGTCACTGTTGGAGTCCTGGTCAGGGCACATTCCTGGGATGCAGGCTCAATCCCCAGTGTGGGGCGTGCAGGAGGCAGCCAATCAATGACTCTCTCTCATCATTGATGTTTTGATTTCTCTTTCCTTCTTCCTTCCTCTATAAAAATTAATAAAAATATATTAAAAAACAAAAACAAAATAAAGCTCTTAAACATTTTAAAATACACTTATGAAGTTGATAGATTTTTTAAAAGTCCTTTAGTCATCTGAAAGAGCCTTCTAGGTATTTTAACCATTATAATAGGATAAGTTTAACTTATAAAATAAGTCCTAGGCTCTAAAGTTTTTCTAACACTGATAGATTTCAATGTAAAATCTTTGATATACATCAATTTTTTTCAGTCCTGTCAATTTAATTTGGAAGGATTAAATATTTTAATAGATCTTAAATATATAGATTCTCTTAAATATGTAGATTGTTTCTAAAACTTACTAAAATATTAGTATTCTATATAATTATATATATACTAGAGGCTTGGTGCACGGATTCATGTGCCAGTGGGGTCCCTCGGCTTGGCTTGCATCCTCTCGAAATCCTAGACCCCTGGGGTATGTCAGAGAGTCGGTTTGCCCTATCTTCTTAGGCCTGATCCAGACAGGAGGGAACCCTATCCTGTATGTTGAGCATCTGTCCCCTGGTGACTAGTACACATAGCGATCTATCATTCAGTCACTTGGTCCCTTAGACTTTTATATATATATAGAAGATATAAAAGTCAATATAAGGTGTTCTAAAAAGTGTATATACATTTTGAATAATTAGAGAGTAGTGTTTTTAATTGTGTTTTCAAACTTCTAGTAGCATTTAAGGATGCACTTCCTTTGTTCAAAGCTTAATCTGGCTGAAAAAAAAGTAATATCAATTGGGCTATTAGCTCTTTTGGGGACACCCTGTATATAAATACACACACACACACACACACACACACACACACACACACACACACTCACACACACACACACACACACACACACACACACACACACTTAATTCTCCAGATTTGAAACCAAGAATTATCTTGGAAACAATGATGTCACCAAACAATTTTAAGGATACACACTCAATTGGCTGAAGTTGATATCTGAGATATCTGAGCTCTAGAACAGTGGTCAGCAAACTCATTAGTCAACAGAGCCAAATATCAATAGTACAACGATTGACATTTCTTTTGGTAGCTGAAAACTGACTTCTGCACATGGGCCAGGAAGTTTCAATCGCCCTGTACATGTGCACCTGCATGTAGTATTTTGTGGAAGAGCCAAACTCAAGGGGCCAAAGAGCCACATGTGGCTCATGAGCCGCAGTTTGTCGACCACTGCTCTAGAACTACAGAGACCTTGAAAATCATCTTTGTCTGTCAAAGGGCCTAGATTCTCTAGATTCAAGTCACCCATTATCTAAAATGTTTCTCTTCTATAGAAGGCCACATTTGGTCCATATGATTGATTTCAACTAACTTATTACTGCGTTATTTTACTTTAAATTCTTTTCATATTTTCTCCTACCTGTTAGCACTAATGTCTACTGTTCTTTTAAGGACAATGGATTAGATTTTGTTTATATTCCATGACTTTTTCTAATTGGTTCCTTTTAAGATCAAAACTTACAGGTAAGGGATCCTGAATCAGGTTGGTGGCAATTGGAGAGGAAACAAAGGGAGGCACAGAGAAGTGTCATGAAGGGAGAATGTAGAGGAGACCTAAGGTTGGGGATGGATTTTTAGGAAGGGGACACATTGAGCCAAGACCCCAGTGGTAGGGTGAAACTTGGCAGTACCAAATCCTCACTCTATGCCTCCCTCCTTCTACAACTCCCCAGTCAGTCTTATGGGCAGATGACATTAAACTCTTCTACTGATCCTTATGGGAATATACAACCTAAAATATTTATCCAGACAAACGTATAGAAAAGCTATAATTTAAGAGCTTCCCTTGGGTCCTTTGGTGGCCAGAATTTGGCAAGCAAGGACAGGTAGGTCTGTTGTTTAAAAAGATGGATTTTTTTTCTCTCACCAACAGGCCACTCCCTGTGTTTTGAAACTAGAGGATGAATATGAGAGTAGTAGCTGGAATGCACAGTAATCATCACTCTGCTACACTCACAAGCCACACCCAGTAGTCATGACCACTAGCCAATCAGGAGTGAGTTTGCAAATTAACCCCAACCAAGATGCCTGTGGCCATGGAGAGAACAGGAGGAAGGCTTGGGTTTCCCTGGCGATGGAGGAAGCCAAGCTTTCTGCACACCCTGGCTGGCCCAGGCCTTTACTTGAGGCTACAAAGTTTCAATTACAGAAGATAAATAAACCCAATAAAAATGGCTGTCGCCACAAAGGGAGCAGAAGGCTTGGCTCTGCTCCAGGCTACAAAGTTTCAATTGTAGAAGATAAATAAATTCCAGATACCAGGGCCTCCATTTGGGTCGCTGGGGGTGTGTGGCCAGCCTGCAAATCACTATAGGCCTCTCACCCAGGGCACCCCATGCCCCAAGGGAACCCTGATACTGATCTGGAACACCCTTCAGGGCAAACCAGCTGACCCACACTCATGCACCAGGCCTCTATCCTATCTAATAAAAGAGTAATATGCAGACTGACCATCACTCCAACACACAAGATGGGTACCCCTATGTGGTCAAAGATCCTACTCCCATGTGGACACAAGATGGACACCACAAGATGGCCAGCAGGGCAGGACAGTTGGGTGGGACCAGGCCTGCAAGAGAGGGCAGTTGGGGGCAATCAAGCCTGCAGGGGAGGGCAGTTAGGGGTGACCAGGCTGGCAGAGGAGGAAAGTTGGGGGCAAACAGGCTGGCAGGGGAGCAGTTAGACATTAATAAGCCTGGTAGAGGAGTAGTTAGGGGGTTATTAGGCTGGCAGGCAAAAGCAGTTATGGCAATCAGGAAGGAAGGCAGGCAAGCAGTTAGGAGCCAGCAGTCCTGGATTGTGAGAGGAATGTCTGATTGCCAGTTTGGGCCTGATTCCACTGGGATCAGATCTAAATGGGCAGTTAGACATCCTTTGAGGGGTCCCAGATTGGAGAAGGTGCAGGCTGGACCGAGGGACACCCCTCCCTCCCCCAACATGCACAAATTTCATGCACCGGGCCTCTAGGCCTATATAATAAGAGGAAAAGCTAATATCACATTCTCTCAAATATCCTTTTAGATTGATTTCTGACATTGGGAAGTAGATAGGGAGATTTGTTTATTTTTTAAAATCACGACCTACTAGTATATTTTTTGGAGAAACTGACAATTGAGAGTATTGAAACAGTGAGTGAGTGATATGGATTGGTCACCGTGAAAAAGCCTAAAAAATTTGGCAGCCATTCAAACACAGAGATTGAATGAATTAAGGGTAAAACTGATCTGTCTGACAGCTTTCTCTCCCTTTGTAGCAGCTTTGCAGTCTGAATTCTATTGTTTAGAACACTGAGATGTTTTGAAAGCCCTGACAAGTACCCAATACAATCGATCAAGCAAAGTCAAGGGACCTGCTTCCTCCTATGGGGACACAGGCGTCCAGGAGGCTTGCTCATGCATTTGGAGTGCAATTCTGAGCAATTCAGTCTGTTCCCCTTGAGTTCCATTCTCTTATTCCCTCATAGTACATTCCATTCTCTGAGTATCTGACTGAGACATAGCAGAGATACTGTTGCTGCCGGAAGGTAATTATTTGTTCTGTTATCCTTGAATGCCCTTCTACTGTGAAAATGAGAAGCTAGGGAACTTAATGAATTTTCCCCGCTGTGTACATTTCTCACCAGCTCTTCTTGCATGTGGTTCTTCTTATCATTTTAAAAGTTGCTACTTTTCAGACTACCAACTTGTCAATGGAATCAGTTGAGTGCATTTAATGTATACAGAAGAGATAATTACAGAGCAGGTAGTGGAAGTAAGAAAGAATGTTTCATTTTTCTGATCCCTTGGAGAATGAGGTATTTCATGTAAGTGTATTTTTCCAGACAGCTGAAGCTTCTGCCTGAAACATCAAAATTTGTTTTTAACTCTGAGAACTGGTATAGCAGAGAGGTTAAGAATATAGAGTGGATTGTCTGTATTTCAATTCTGATTCTGCCACTTTGTAGCTTTATAACTTTGGGTAACTGTATTTAACCTTTCTTTCCTCAGTTTCCTCATTTGTAATGTGGGGATAATAACAGACTCTACCTTATTGAGTTTTTGTGAGGGTTAAATAGGATTAAATGAGTTAATATCTGCAAGCATGTAGAACAATGCCAAATATGTTGAGTCATAGAAGAGTTCTTCTTGTTAAGTCAACCATTCATATACAGATCTTGCTATAAAACGTTACACATTCTTGCTTTGTTTTATGAACTACATTGAACATTAAGTATTCAGTGCCTTCATCACAGAGAAGTAATATAGTTGTGCCTTGACAGTGCTCTGAAGATGTTGATGATGACATGACAGTCGATATTGTATATTGGGCAGGTTTCATGAATGTTATTGATAATCCCTACAGTGAACTCTTAGATAGGTATACTAGTACTTGTAGATAGGTTTGGAGGATTTAGGTACTTGCCGAACTTTATGCAGCTAGGAGATTTGAGATACAAACTTAGGGCAGTGACCAAGCTGGTACTCTTGGTCACCTTACCTCACTGCCTGGTGGCTAGGACTCCTTGTCCCCACTCCAGTGATTAAGCATAAAGATAATAATGAAACCTAATCATTAAAATTATGCTACCAAACAGCCTATTCTGAAGACTTACTTTTACTTTCCCTTTTGAAAGAGAAAGTAACTTAGCATTTTGGAGAATAATTCCATACTAAGGCAGGTACAATCAAACAAACATCTGAAAAAAGAGAGGAAGGAGAAGGAAGTGAGATGGTGTGATTTCCAAGCAGCTGTTTGTTTTATGAGGTGAAGATTTGGGTTTTGCAGAGCCTTGTCGGGAAATGTGATCTGAGGCTTTTGATTTGTTCCTGGTAGGAACTCAGGAGCTTTCCTGGTCTGTAATGATCACTGAAGAGGTTGGCCTCCTCAGAACCATGAAGGCAGGGTTGAAAAAACATAAAGAAGGATCCTAGAGTTTTGTGATTAGGAGATAATGTTTTATATTGGCAAATGAATAGAACTATGTAAATGTACTCGAATAAATCAGATAGGCCTATCTGAGCGAATTTGTGTAACAGACAATTATTTTGGAGACCTCAACATGAAAAGATGGACATACTGAGTACAGCTATCACTCAAGGCAGAATTAACAGTATTATCTTTTGCCTCATAAAGATTATTTTTCTCATAGGTAGTTGTTCATGATAACATCCTTAAAGATCTGCATCATTTTCTTATGATTCAGTTCTTGTTAGATAGAGAGGCAGTTACAAAATGCTTTAATATTCTAGATCCACACAGCACTTAGAGTGGTATTTATCTACTATTTCCTTCACATTTTATAATTTTATTTTAAAAATTTTAATATGAGTCTATAATTTTAACCAATAACATTGAAAAAGCAAATCAAACTGGATTTTTATCACAAAATATTTGGGAAGAAAAGGACCTCTTGGTTGCCCCATTCCTAGCCACAGTTACTTTAAATATCCAATTCTATTTAAGACTTACTAGGCATCCTGATACCTGGCAACCTAATACTGAGACATCATTATTCTCTTCTAATCTGACTTATTGCCAGGATACCATAATTTATGCTATGGCTACCTAATGCCAAGATATCATACTCTCTTCTAATCTAATGAAATTTTTGAATATGTATACAGGTTGTCCTGCCAAAATGTATGCACAATGAATGATTATAAAGTCTGTTTATTAACATACAGTTAATTTCCAAATTTTAAGAGAATCTACAGAAATGAGTATGTATGCAGTTTTTTGGGGGACATCAAATATATAAATATGAATCCTGGGCTCAAATTCAAGATCTGCTGCTTAATACATGTGAGACTTGTGTTAAGGTACTTAGACTCTCTGTGTTGTATTTTCCTCACTTATAAAATGGGAGCTAATAATATTACTTATCTCTCCAAGTTGTTATGTAGATTAAACTAGCTAACTCAGGTAAAGTCCTTAAAATAATATCTGGCCAAATAAGCCCTCAATAAGCATTAGCTTATATTATTCCAATAATTATATAGAAAACATAAAAAAATACAGTTCTTAATACTGGCGAAAGCTAAGATGGCTGGGGTCTGTTAAAGATCTTAATAGAGAAAATTATAAAACATTAAAATATTTCATATCAAAAATTTTACATATATTAATATAAAACCTGAAAATGGAGAGATGTCATGTTCATAGAGTCAAAGAATGCTATAATCCCCTAAATTAAATTATAAATAAATTAATTTTCAGATAAAATGCCAATTACAGTTTTTTTATTGGCCATGAAATTTGATGAGCTGATCTAAAATTTATAAGGAAGAGTAACTACCTAAGAATAATCAAGATAAAGAATGAGAAAAGGGGAATTGCCTTACTAGGATTCAATATTCATTGTAAAACTTCATTAATTAAACCAGTGTGCTATTGCCCAGAAATAAACTAAAAAGCCAATGTTATTGAAAAAAGAATTCTGGAGACACTAATATAAGTAGCAAAATTTTTTTAAATTTAACAATTAAAATCAGTGAATGAAGAGTAAAAAAAACACTGTAGGCACAATTGATATCCACATTTAAAAGTTAAAATGTATCTCAACTCAAATTGCATAAGGAGAATGAAGGTAGCAGGTCTAAATATGAACATATTTTTAGTGAGAATTGAACATATATTCCCAAAGTCATGATAATGAGGAGATAAGATAGAGTGGGGTATAGGAGAATAACACGGAACTGGAGAAGTTAAAGTGGAATTTAATTATACCTAGATTGATTTCCTTTTAAAAAGACTGGTAACAACTATGAGTACTAGAATATGGATGTCACTATCACAGCCATATTTTTGTGTTTTTAAAATTCCTCAAAAATATAAAAAATGACAAATAAGAAAATAACTCTTTAATTGAAGAAAAGGTTTTTCTTATTTTTAGGACTTAACTTTTGGGAAATCTTTCAAAAAGATTTGGAATATTGTGCACACATCACATCAGCATTTATACTGGAAAAGACTGGGCCACCTTAGGAGTGTCTGCCATGGGAGGTAATTAGACTTGGACTTGGACAGAGACAGAAGCATCACTGTAAACATTTCTGACTGAGGATTTCATCATTGATCTTATGGAAGGAATTCAGGCATATACTATCCTCACACTGCATGCTTTCACTTATTCAATGACTGAGAACACATTTATTATCTAATCTCCATTAAGCCCTAGGGGGCTTAATCACAAGAAACAACAACAGCCTATAATTTTGGAACAGAGTCTAGGCTAAGCATTGACAATTCAGCAGTGCACGACAAAATCCCTGCTCTCAGGATTAATCTCTAATGAGAAATAGATACTTTAAAATAATAATCGGTCAGACACATATACTATTACAAAATTTTATCTTGCTATAAAAGAACACTAGTTACCATTATGTGTTATATGGAATTTTCTATATAATCAAATTTATACTTTATAGTTTAAAACAATTCTTTGCCAGTTATCATTTTATTGTCTCTAATCTCCAGTTCCACCCATCATAACCCAATATACAATTGCGTGTCTTCTAACTTTGTGATTCATTTAAAAAAGAGGCTGATCCCCCCCCCCAAATATTTTGTTCTAGACTTAAAGTCCATGTAGTAGATTGAGAAATGACCCCCAAATATATCCATGTCCTAATCCTTGGAACTTGTGAATGTAACCTTATTAGGAAATCGGGTCTTAGCAGATGTAATTAGGAGAAGTTTATAATAGATTATAGTGGGCCCTAAATCCAATAAGACTGGTATCATTATAAGGAGAGGGAAATTGCACAGGAAAATCTCAAAACATGTAGAAACTAAGCAACACACTGTAAATAAACAACACATTCTAAATAAGCATGGAGGACATCAAAAAGGAAATGAAAAAATGCATTGAACTGAGTGAAAAAAATGCAGAATATCAAAATTTGTGGGACACAGCTAAAGCACTTAGAGGAAAATTTATAGCACTCAATAGATACATTGGAGCAGAGAAATCTCAGATCATTCCTCTAAGCTCCCCCTTCAAAAACCTACAAAAGAGAAGAGTAAAATTAACCCAAACCAAACAGAAGGAAGGAAATAACAAAGAGCAGAAATCAATGAAAGTAAAAAGAAAAAGACAATAAAGAAAGTCAATGAAATAAAGAGCTAGATCTTTGAAAGGGTCGATAAAACTGACAACTCTCTAGGAAGACTGTCAAAGGAAAAAAGAGAGATGACACAAAAAACCAATATCTGGAAGAAAACAACATAAACTACAGCTCACTCAGTGTGAAAGAAATAATTTAAATAGCCCTCTGGAATACTTCTTTATATGAAATAATATTGACATTCATATTTTGAGTATCACTGTGGTTTTTATTTTTATAAAGGCTCAATAGCAAGTACATTTGTAACATGATAGATTTGAATTCAATTTTCTTTACATAAAAACAACCTCATTAATTTATTCTCAGTTGATGTATAAATTATTGAACTCATTTTGATTTGCAAGCCAAATAGAATATGAGATCTCAGCAGGCAATATTTATTAATTTCTGTGAGGGCTTTATATATTTCTACCGTGCTTCTGAAAGATATAAAGAGGAAATTGGAATTTTTGTGGTTTATTAAGAAATAAATATAATCCAGTTGATTCTAAGCTTCAGAGCAGGAGTTGAACTTTAAGATTTCTTTTGTGTTGGTTTCCCTCTGGCTATCTCATAAGAAAATGATTTTTTTGTTCATATTTACTTTTTCAGGTATTGATTCATCCCATTCATTCATTGATTTTGTCTTTTTATTTCAGAAAATATTCTTCATGAAACATTGAATTGATAAAGTAATTTATTTGCTCTTTCTCCTGATATTACAGACTTTCCCCAGAAAATGACATTACAAGATACCTGGCAAATGAATGGACATTACAAGATACCTGACAAGTTATTCAGGCACATGTGAAAATATATATTGCTAATGTTTATACGATCCAAACCTGTAGAGAACTTTTATGAGTTTATTTGAGTGACAGTTGTTGGGAAGCAAAATCTCAATGGCTTGATATAATGCTCTGGAAAATGGCAGTTTTACCAGTTATTTTATACATCAGAATCAAAGGATGAGGTGTAAGGAGGGTTACATAAAATTCATTGGCGACAGATTAGGGAGGCGGGAGAAAACAAAGTGGGGAAATCTCTGAGTTTGGATAAAAAGTAAAATGGATGGGCACATATTTCTTTTATATCCGTGGGTATAGGACAGATAGCAATGAACATTTACAGTGGGAGATGGTAGTCTGTGGTTTCGTGTCTTGGTGGGAGATTGTGCCCTCTGGGGTTGGGCAAAAGGGGGTTACTCTGACATTTCAAAAGTATGTTATCGTAGATGCAAAAAGACAATAGACAGGCTCACTTAAGGTAAAGATTGACCTTTTCCAAGGAAGATACTGACCTAGGACAGGACTTCCCATCATGACTTCCTTTTAGTTAAGAAGTTTTAATTGCAGACCATCCTATGTGGTTACCTTAGGTCTCTGAGTTTGTGAGGCCCACCATGCAGGCCTCCCCTGAGCTTGTCAGGTTTAGTATGTGGATTTTCTTCCATTCACAGTAACAATAATAAATTGGGGAAATTCAATATATAATAATACCACGCACTGATGAGGGGGAAGATGAAACCACGTATATGTTGTTTGGAGTATAAATTGATTTGATGACTTTGGAGAGCAATTTGCAAACATGTGAAGTTGAAGATGCACCTACTTCATCATCCCACTATTCTACTTGCTACCCTAAAAAACCTAGGCACTTCCCATAGGGGTCTCTTTGAGCAAGTTTGTACCAAGGGATATAATCCCATTCAACAGTGAATAAATGTATGAACTATGGTTCATTCAAACAATTGTTGTGCAAGATTTATAATGAATGGTCCAGATCTACAAGAGTAAATATGATTAATTTACAAAATGTAATGCTGAGTAAAAAGGGAAGTTGCAAAGAATACTTAAAGTATAATTCATTGATGTAAAATTTTAAAATATTACTAATTATGGATGCTCCATGCATGATACAGTAGAAAAACACCATGAATAGGATACACACCAGCATTAGGATAATGGTTAGTCCTGGGGAGAAAGTTGGCAGATATGTATGTATCTGCAACATTTTAGTTTTAGAAAACAAAGTGAGAACACTGAATTTAAGAAAACAAAATATTAACATATGCTTAATCTTTGCATTTTAGTATTGCCACATTTACAGATCTTTCAAATTGTCTTTTGTACTTATATGTTTAAATGGTTTCATAGTTTAAAAGCAAAACCTTCCAAAGCATCTACTGTGGAGGCTGAGTTCCCCAAAGGAATAAAATTGAAGTAGGGAATTGAAGAGGTTTTCTCTGAAGCTGGCCAAGGAAGTAAGTAGCAAAAGGAATTAATTTGTCAAGAAATGAACTTTGGAAATAGACTGTTCTCATGGGAATGCCATCTATTCTGATGAAGTCTTCTTTAAAGAGACCTCAATAAGTTAACCTCTCCCATGCTCGTGTTTTCTCAATAATAAAAAATAGTGATAACAATATTGCCTAAAATTTAAAAGCAGATGTTATATTCAAATTCTGCTCAGTGATTTATGCATTTTCTCATCTAATTCTCACAATTTCTATATGAAATAAGCATTATTCTAAACTACATTTAAAGGTTTCAACCTTTCACACAGCAGAGCTGTACATTACTAGTAAGATTAACCATTAGCATCACTTTCTCTCTGAGAACAACAAATTAATAAGCAAATGAATGAAATACTAAAGGTAATGGGGAAGGATCTTTCTTTCTTTCTTTCTTTTTTTTTTTCTGGCAGTAGTTTATTTATTTATTTTTTTAATTATTTTTTATTGATTTTTTGCAGTATAATAGTAGTACATGTTTTCCTTTCCGCCTCCCCCTTATCCTCCCCCCAGCCTCCCCCACCCCCCAGCACATATTCCCAGCTTCCCCCCCTCCCCGCCCCAGTGTCTTTCATTCATTGGTTATGTTCATATGCATGCATACAAGTCCTTCCGTTGATCTCCCCCCGCATCTGCCTCCCATCCACCCAAGCCTCCCCCTGTAGCTTGACAGCCTGTTCAAGGCCATCCTGCCTCTATATCAATCACTCTCCCCTGTTTCTTTTCTTCAAAAATATCTTGCCTCTGCATACTAGAAATAAATGTATAAGAACAAAAAGTGTTTCAGTCTCGGTTTCAATGTCCAACTTTTCTGAGTCCCAGTTTCAGTGTCAAATAATTCATTATGTGTATAAGTCAGCAATGGTATCCAGATGGTGGACATATCGTGTCAATGCAAGATCCATCCTCTCTGGTTTGGTCCTGGGCTGCCTGCAGACATGCACAGCTGCTGACTGCTAGCATGGCAAGGTGTCGTCAGTGTCCCCCATCTCTGGACCATCCTCGTGACTGGAACAGATCCATCAGTTCCTCACCGTCGCAGGAACCCACATGGTCTTGGAGTTGTTCTCTGTAAACACACAAACACATTCTCGACCAAAAGTTAACAAAGGGATCCTCTATGCAAAATAGACTTGGGATTCTTTTTAATTTTTGCCTAAATGATTTTTCTTTGGCTTATTTTGACACCATGTGTGTTTTTTCATGGGTGTCCTGCAATTGTTTTTACAAATGGAATTTACTTTACTGGAGTAAGAATTTTCTAGATGTATTTTACTTACTCGATATTTTTTTTTCCCTTACATGATATTACCCCGCTGTCCCCTCCCCTTTTTTGATTAATGGGGACTTTTGGAAATTTTATATTGCACTCTTGATAATTTTAAATTTTAATTTTTGCACACAAAGTGACTGCTTTAGGTTCTTTGGTTGTTAGGCAATTTTACAGTGAGATGAACTACTAATAGATTTTTTAGTTAATGTTTTAGGAAAAGCTTTTTGTCCAGTACACTATAATTTTCTTGAGTATTCTCATATTTCACTTGGCCAATTTAAATTAATCTGAAAACTTGATTACTATTTTCCTGTCAATTTTAATACTCAAGCAGAAATCTTAGTTTACCCTGTGAATACTAGTGGAAAGGAATATTTGCAATTTTGAGTAGGTCCCGAGCATTCCTGGTAATAGACTGAATTTAGATATAGAGCAGCTATTGCTGGCCGGGTCTCTGTCTGCCACCTGGGTCCCCGTATGAGTTGTGTGTGGGAGGCGAAGCAGCCATGGGGGTAGGAGACCTCCCTTAGGAGGGTTGAGAATTCAAACCCCTGCAAGGTTTGTGGATGAGGGTCTGTGCCCCACCTCTGTTGACCTTTTAGTTCTCTCCTGTTGGCCCCTCTGCGACTGTGCCTGTCTTAGGTTGTTCCTTCCCTGAGGAATCTTACCCGTCTCTGGCTAACCAGCCATCCTCCGGGGCCAAACAGGGTGATGTGAGGTTCAATTCTGTCTCCTTTGTAGTCTATGCCCCCCTGTGGCCTCCACGTCCAGTACCTGCCTTGGGGTCCCCTCACCTGCTGGCAGGGTCCCGGTACTGATCACATATCTCGGGGGACCCAGGTTTCTTCTCCAGAGAGGGCCCAGCTCACACCATTGGTCGAGATACAGATCCATGGTGCCAGCTGCCCAAAGGCTTCAGCCACAGCTGGAACTGAAAA
The DNA here is from genome assembly GCA_027563665.1 of Antrozous pallidus. NCBI lineage: Eukaryota > Metazoa > Chordata > Mammalia > Chiroptera > Vespertilionidae > Antrozous > Antrozous pallidus. Next base: position 97,025,582 of record CM050511.1, on the reverse strand, counting down.
CTCTGGCATCAGCTGTGTGTATTTGGATAGTAACAAGAAGGTCCCTCTTGGCAGAAAGGGCAAGAAGGGCCAATATAGAATGCTCGGATCGGGGAAGGATCTTTCAACATCTCCCCATCGAGTTGCTTCCAAAGTAGTTTGATAACTAACTTAAAAATTATCAATCTTATGTGCTAACAGACTCTATACTATCCCCCTTTAAAAAATATATATTTTATTGATATTTCACAGAGAGGAAGGGAGAGGGATAGAAAGTCAGAAACATTGATGAGAGAGAAACATCAATCAGCTGCCTCTTGCACACCCCCTATTGGGGATGTGCCTGCAGCCAAGATACATGCCCTTGACCGGAATCAAACCTGGGACCTTTCAGTCCGCAGGCCGAGGCTCTATCCACTGAGCCAAACTGGTTTCGGTTACTATCCCCTTTGAATATAACATTTAACAGTGGTTTTGTTTATTTCCGTGTTAGGAACTTAATAAATGAGTTTTTAAAAAAATAAATAAACATAAGTTTATATTAAAAGAAATCTTTCTGAATAAAAAATATATTTAAATTTTCTTCTAGTTCAAACATTTCCATTTATATAGTTAGATTGATTAGATTATAATCCTGCTTCTAGTAATAATAATATTTTATTGAAAAAATTGAAATTGGATTATTTTAACATTTAAAATATGTTCCAATTGAGGAACTGTGTAGGCAGAGTTTTGATATAATAAAATCAAAACAGAAAAAGTGCCTAAAACATTTTCCAAGTACACGTGTCTTTCAGAATAGAGGAAGGCTGATAGGGATGAGAAGGAATTTTGTACCGGACTTACAAAGTTAATTTTCTGAAATTATATGGGAATAGGCTTACATTTTCTTTTAGAACAAATTTAAATTACAGTTAAATTTATTGAGCTATCTGATGCTTCAATAAGCAACTAGTATTTTTCCAAGCACTCAGCTGTGCTTCTGAACATTGTTCACTCATTTTGTAGATGAGAAAACTGAAGATATAAGAGATTGAGTAAAGGGCTCAAGGTTGAACAACTTGAGAATAGCAGAGTCATGATTTAAGTAGAGTAGGATTCCAGTCCACTGATATCAGCTCTGCTTTTCTGCTATTGAAGGCACTCTGAAAACCTGCCTAACTGGTGCTGGGAAAAGCTAGCAAACCTAAGACCTGACATCTCAACCCCTTTTTAAGGGAAGGCTGGCCCTCTTGCTTCTTTATGAGAAACAGTCACAATATGAGGACAGTAATTGAAGGACATCTCAAAAAGGGGGCTTGTAAAGATGGGATCGTTTGCTTGGAAGACATGCTAGAATCGGTTTCCTTTTTTTTAGCTTCCCAAAGAGTAAACGTGTAGTATACTGAATTATTTTCAGAGAAACTGTAAAGAGAGAGAAGCAGAATTCAGAATTCAGGATATTGTGTTTTGTATTACAAAGCAACACATACATCAGGTAGAAAATACTGATAATCAAAGAAACGAAAGAAAATATGTAGCTGTCACTGAGTAATAAATACTGTTTTTACCTTGGTGTGCATCACTCTATACTAGTATGTTCTTTAAAAGTCAAATCTTGCTATGTGACCTGTTTTGTTAGTTGATAATAGTTTTTTAAAGGTTAAAAGCATGTATTTTTGTTCTTTAGGCATAACTGGAGCTACAGAAATGTCAGTGCAAGAATGTATATTCTTGAGATTTTGACTATCACTTTAAAGTGACAATTTCTTCTGCTCTTTAATTCTTGTGGCTCATCATGATGATGATATAGTACTTGATACCAACAACTAGGTGAATATTAAGACTTTAATGAGTTTAACTGTGAAGTTGACAAACGTATATGTCAATCATATGATTCTTTTTTCAAGTTGGAAGGATAACCCAAGACCAATTTTAGAACAGAGATAATGTGATTTATGAAAGGTAGAAGAGAGCTTACTGAGTGAGTATATATCTTAAACATGAAGAAAATAAGGTTTTCAATATAACGTCCAAGGCCATACAACTAGCCATTGATGAGAGATCATGACTGAAATCCAGCTCTCTCAACTTTCTACTCGGTTGTTCTTTCATCTACTGCATATTGTCTCTCACTAAGGATCCCATTTCATGAAACAGAATAGAGCCCCATATGGTCTAGCTTTATAAGGAGCAATGTTGCCAATCTCCAGACTCATGGCTCTACATACAGAGAGGGTACTTGGAAACATCTCCACCAAGAAATTCCATGAAGCAGAGTAATTGACCCCATTTCTCCTTAAAATATCCCCCTTTTTTTAACCATTGTAAGAACAGAATGCCCATTCATAGGTCTAAAGTTTAAGGTCCTAAGCCAGTGGTCAGCAAACTGTGGCTCGTGAGCCACATGCAGCTCTTTGGCCCCTTGAGTGTGGCTCTTCCACAAAATACCATGGCCTGGGCAAGTCTATTTTGAAGAAGTGGCATTAGAAGAAGTTTAAGTTTAAAAAATTTGCCTCTCAAAAGAAATTTTAATCATTGTTCTGTTGATATCTGGCTCTGTTGACTAATGAGTTTGCCAACCACTGTCCTAAGCCATTGGAAATATTTTTAAAGTTAGTTTTACAAAGTCCTATTAATGGGCCATGAGGCACGGTGGAAGTCTAAGTTAGATGGATAAATATAGGGCAGAAGCTGGGCAGGAAATAGTCAAAAACTTTCCCCAATAAGAATTTTTTTTTTATTCCCTGTCCTCCCTCAACAGTTGTTACTATCTTCTTATCATCACTACCAGAGGCCTGGTGCATGAAATTCGTGCATTTGTGGGGAGGGGTGTCCCTCAGCCCAGCCTGCAGCCTCTCCAATCTGGGACATTTTTCTCACAATCTGGGACAGCTGGCTTCCAACCACTCGCCTGCCTGCCTGCCTGATCATCCCATAACCACTCCCCTGCCAGCCTGATAGATGCCTAACTGCTCCTCTGTTGGTCTGATTGACCACAACTCCCCTCCCCTGCAGGTCTCATCCCCCCCGCAAATGCCCTCCTCTGCCAGCCTGGTTGCCCCCAATTGCCCTCCCCTGCAGGACATCTTGTGACAGCCATCTTTTACCACATGGGGGTGACCATCTTGTGCAAGGATGTGATGGTCAATTTGCATATTACCTCTTTATTACATAGGATAATTAAAAAAATCTAACATGTCTAATGCTTACTGTAGTCAGATGTTGAGCTCAGTGTTATCATATACCTTATCTCATTTAATCTTATGAATCGTTATGTTATTCCCATTGTACAGATTAATAAACCGAGATGTAAGTGATCTTAGGTAATTTGGTTAAATACCTCTTTGCTAGTAATCGAGCTAGAATTCTAATTTAACTCTTTGGGTCCCTGGAGCCCTACTCTTTACAATCTATTATGCTCTTTTTCTGATCAGCATCAACAGCGGTTGAGGTTCAAAACCCAAGTCAGAACGCAGAGCAAGCTTGGAATTAACCTGGAAAGTGGTATGAAAAGAAGAGTCTAAGCTGGGGCCCGTGAAGTGTGACAAAGAGCTTTCCGGTTCATACAGTTCAACACTAGAGATCTGACCATCCCTGAGGTCATTACCATCCCAGATGGGCCAGATGGTTTGCTCTCTTCTCCTTATATACGGCCCTGGAGCTGTGCTTAAATTTTACCATTGTTCTCCTCAGTGGATCATACACCTGAAGCAAGTCCTAGAGTAACTAATAATAACCTTTTTAAAATTAATTCTCACCTAAGGATATTTTCCATTGATTTTTAGAGAGTGAAAGGGAAGGGGAGAGATACACAGAAAGAGAAGTATCAATGTGAGACACACCAATTGGTTGTCTCCTGCATGCAACCCAACCAGGGCCAGGATCGAGCCTGCAACCAAGGTATGTGCCCTTGATCAGAATCTAACTCACAACTCTTCAGTCTGAGGGCCGATGTTCTAACCACTGAGAAACCAGTCAGGGCAATAGTAACCTTTTAGAAATTAGTTTTTCATCAGGCAATTTCTCTATAGAACTCAAGTGTAGAGAGGCTAGGGAATGTGCACAATAGCTCCTCTTCTTATTCTGGGCTGCTGGGTATGCTTTTCTGGTGACAGTGAAATATATTTTTGACTGGGCCAATTGCCAAATTTGTTATAGCACAGTAACATTTTACAATTGATTTTTGAAAGTACTATATTTTTAATTTTTTTCTTATAACATGGGAGGTTAAGTTAATTCTCCAAAGTACACTGTAAAGTACCAAAGCCGTGATTTCACTGCTTTTTAAGTGAGTCAGCAGAGAGCCTATGATGAGAAACTTTCACAAATCTCAGGATTTGCAATTTGAACTAAAAGAGGAAAGAGAAAAAAGCAACTAGCTGATACTTTCAAGGTGTTGTGAATGCTGCTGATCTGTGACACTGACTCTTGTGTTCAAGTTCTAACTATGGATTTATTTGTCCATCATTATAACTTTAATATTGCCTATGCTCCCTTCTGATACTTTCAGGAATACAGAACAATGATATGCTTTAGATCTTTGTAACATTTAGGGTTCACAGGAACCCCAAAGTAAGAGTGTCCTAAAGAAGGCTGAGATTTATTTCTGTTTCTCATAAGCAGGCAATCCATACCTAATAAGGAAACTGCATAATTGTGAGGAACTCACATTCCTTCTTTCAAGTCTTGCTATTATCTTGACCCATAGCTTTCAACTCAAGGTCCAAGGTGGCTGCTTCAGATATACACCTCACGTCTGCTCCCCATCATCATGAAGGTGCACCCCTCCTATTAAGAAAGGACACTTCCTGGAGTTTGCACAGACCACTTCTGCTTGTATTTTATTGTCTAGACTCTAGTCACATGGCCATGTGTAGCTATAAAGGAGATTAAATTTTATTCTGAAGAATCCTATTCTCAGCTAAAAATTGGTTATTCTATTACTAAAGAAGTTGGTGGAAGGTGAGTACTGGGCACAGGTACCAAGGTCTGCCATAAACTTTTAATAGTTTGCTCTAAGGGCTATATTTATCAATATTTTTCAGGGGGCAGTTATCAACTTGAACACTTTTAATAGCTGACAAATTCTCCCTAAGAGCTTAATTTGTTTTCTGGAATAATTCAATGCCTTTTGTTAATGACACTATCTTAAATGACAAGACAGGGAGACTGGTCGTTCTTAAATGATATGAGGAGAACGGGACACAGAACTCTGGGCTGTTCCTCATTCACTTGCTGTGATACAAAGATGTACCCAAACTTTCACAGGTGTATTGCCAAGTTTGGGTTAGTGAGCAAAACATTAATTTTTGTAGCTCATTATGCATATAGTTATGCAGTGTTGTCATTTAAAACGCTGTACTGAGGAGGTCCCTAGAGGCTGTAGACAGCAGGTACACCTGCATGAGATGAAGCCAAGGGCTGCACGGGAGGTTTCTGGGTGGGTTCCCAGTGTGTATCTGTGGATTTGCTATCATCAACATGGGATTTCCATCTTCCGCCATCACTCCCACAGGACAGCCAGCAAGATGGGGAGGGGCGATGGAGAGGCGTATGCTCCTCCCCTTTACTGGCAGGACCTGGAATTCTCACACGTTACAAAGGTGGATCATTTTTAAAAAATAGAATCATTCTTATGTTCAGGCTTTTATATTGATTATATCTAAGGTGATTGCACGCAAATCAGTCTTTCAGACTTTTATGTTTGCTGTTTGCATTATGATAGCAGCATGCACATTTTGAAATATATATTTAAATGCATCTGGAAACAAATAATTAACTGTTTAACAGTATAAACTATTGTCTTCATTTTCATTGGTTTCTTTATATTGTGTTCTCAGAATTGGGACAGAGATTTGAAAAACATTGCTAATTTGCTTTTTGAAAAAACTGAAAATTTCCTCCTTTCTCTCCTTCCCTCCTCCCTTCCTCCCTCCCTCCCTCCTCCCTCCCTCCTTCCCTCCCTCCTCTCTCCTTCCCTCCATCTCCCCTTCCTTCCTTCCTTCCTTCCTTCCTTCCTTCCTTCCTTCCTTCCTTCCTTCCTTCCTTCCTTCCTCTTTTCTTTATTGTTTAAAGTATTACATATATTTTCTTTTCTCCCCATTGAGCTATCCCCAGCACTCCCACTCCCCAGCACATGCCCTCAACACCCCTAGTGTCCTTGTCCATTGGTTATGCTTATGCATACAAGTCCTTTGGTTGCTCTCTTACCCGCCTCCCCATCCCTTACCTTCCCTCTGAGGTTTGACCATCTGTTTGATGCTTCTCTGTCTCTGGATCTTTTGTTCATCAGTTTACAGTTTTCATTATAAAAATTTATATTCTTATCAGCTAATTGTTATTGCAAATTTACTAGCATTAGGTTTTTCATTAAAATTTTTAAAATACATAGAATTTCTTCATTCTAAGTAAAAATAAATTTTTAGTCTGTCCCCACCATTTTTTCATTTTGTTTTCTACTCATTTTCTTAAAAAATCATATTAGATATTTACATATAAATAACAATACTTTTCTGTTGTATTTGTTACTTAAAAATTTCAATACATTCTTTTCTTTTTAAAAAAATATATTTTATTGATTTTTTTACAGAGCAGAAGGGAGAGGGATAGAAAGTTAGAAACATCGATGAGAGACATCGATCAGCTGCCTCTTGCACGCCCCCTACTGGGGATGTGCCCGCAGCCAAGGTACCTGCCCTTGCCGGAATCGAACTCGGGACCCTTCAGTCTGCAGTCTGACGCCCTATCCACTGAGCCAAACCGGTCTCAGCAATACATTCTTTTCTTTAAGTTAGTGTTTCTTATGGAAGCAGAGAGCTATAAAATGCTTATATAGTTAAATTTATTAATTATAAATATTATGATTTTTCCATTGTTTTTACGTATGCAAGATATTTCCTATCCTGTGATCTAGCAATTGCATAAATACTCACCTTCATTTTTCCCTTTAATTTAATTTGTTATACGATTTGAGTTAAAGCTCTAAATCTGTATACTTTTTCTAAATAGCCAATTTTGAATTCCTGCTATTTATTAAATAATATTTTTCTTTTGAATTAATCTATAGTGTCTTATTTATTGCATAAAGAAATAAACAAAACTTAATATATATTTTCAGTCTATCCATCTGTCTTATTGGTGCCAGACATGTTTTTGTAGCAGAGTATCTGTATGCAGTGAGGAATTTTGTTTCAAAAAGTGTTTGGATGTTCTTACAGCACAGTCATTACCATTCTGAGCCTAGAGACAGACAAAACCATTTCCTTTATTTTTTTTAAATGTGAATTTAGAAAGTGCTTTTCTGCAAGAATGTCCTGCAGGCACTTCAAACTCAATTTGTCCAAAATGAAGCCATTATTTGCAGCTTCATTACAATTCTCCTCTTCTAATGTTCCCTAGCATGGTTAATAGCATAGCTTTTATCCAGTCTCCTTAGCCACAAACCTCAGCATTATTTCTGACTTTTTCCTCTACATTTCACCCTATGTACAGCCGTTCCCAGTGTTTCCGAACTCGGTCTTGAAGTATTACTAGAATCAGTTCTCTCCCTTTAGCTGAGAAGACATGTCTCTATTCTCAGCCATGCCAGCTCTCACCTGGACATGGAGAACAGCTTAGATTCTTGTCTCCATTCTCCCACCAGTCCACTTTCTGCTTAGGTATCAATTGTTTCTCTAAATTACAGACCCAAACACTACTCCTGCTCTGAATGCTAAGTGGCTTCCCATTGTCTTCAGAACAGAGTTCAAGCTCATTAACATGATTCTCAAGGCTGGGCAAAAGATAGGTCTTCATGTAATATTTTTTTCTACTCCCTTCATTTCTGGCCACCCATGAACATTATGTTTCTGACACCAAAGTAAATGGCTCACCTTTACTTGCAAGCTTTTAAATATCCTCTTCCCTTGGGCTGTTTTGCCCATAAACACCTTTCTCTCTGTTTTTGTGATCCACACTTTAAGTCCCAAATCAAATATCATTGGCTCTGAAAAGCTCTCCTTGTCTACCCAGTCAAACTTAATTGCCCTATATTCCATGCTCTAATTGACTTTGTGCACACATTCATCACAGCCAATTATTTAAGATGCAGTATATCAGGTAAGACTACATTTGCAGGGGACCAAAGTGGCCATCTATCTTTGGAGACAGAATATGACCTCGCAGCAGATTTTGGGAGAATAACTTAAATATTCCCTCTTGGTTGTACAACTGAAATGTGAAGTTATACCTGCAACATGGACAGTATCTATCCCCCACTCCACCCCCAATCTAGGACACCTCAACATGCAGAACTAATCCCTGGGGGAGATTTAGATATGTTTGCGGAGAGACCAAAGACTATGAGAAGATACACTGAGGTACCATCCTTTTTCATTCTGAAGTTTAATGGTGTGATTTTTCGAATGGGCTGAGAAGGCCCTGATGTGCCTCCCCTCCCTCCCCCAATCACTGAAGCTCCTGAGGACCTGAAGGGGAGCTCACTGGGAAGGAAGGTGGGTCTCATTGTGACTCAGGTTTCACCTGGCACCTTGGCACCCTGGTGTGGTGGTGGGCTTGTGAGTACAAGCTAATGAAGATAAAATGGTGGGAGCCCAAACATGAGGTACACTCTAGTCTCTGCAAGGATCCGACCCAGCAAAGCTGAGGGCTCATTTCCAACAGTGACGCCAGGTGGTAGCAACAGAAGTAACGACACTCATAAACAGAGGCACACAGTGCCCTGATCAAACTTCCCAGCTTTATTTTGCCAAATACAAATTGTCCTTCTTGAACCAAGTAAGCAGCTCTCCCTGTCAGATGTCTGTTGGACCTCAGACATGGGCAATGGGATTATCAAATGTATGACCATATTTGGGCTCCAGGCTGTTGAGCAAGTTATCCCGGTTAAGTGTTGTTGCATCTCCCCATCAACACTGTAACTATTTGCAAAGACCCTTGTGACATAATCTTTACATCTCCCTGATGATGAGAACCATGATTTGAACATTGTCAATATTTAAATTGAATTTCTGGTACTCTATGTTTATTTTAATGTTTATATTACCATTAGAGAGCATGCAGCATTTTAAAAGTTTTGTATAAAGAGGTGTTTTGTGTTTGCAAATACTCCTATGGGACATGTAGCAGTGAGAACTCAAGCGGCAGGCACTACTGTATGTTGTCATTAGCATTAGAAGGAAACCCAGAGACATGCAGTGTCATTGCAGTTTTGAAAATGAATTTGTCTACTTAGTGGCCCTGGAGAAGATTGCCCCATAAGCTGGCTGACAAGTTTTGCAAATTTACTTGGTCTTGCTCTCTTATGTAGAAATTGGCTACGCTCCATTGCAATTTAAAATACCATTTTTCTTGTTTAAAAAGGAGGTTTCTAAGAGCACCCTATCATTGGAGGATGTTTATGATGACCACCTATAATTTAGAATATAAATGTGCTCCCTGGGCACTGGGCTGGCTCAACACCCCCCACCCCAGCTCTTAAGAGAGACTTTTGTGCCAGTTCTTCATGGTTTGTATTATTAGTTCCTTTTCCTACTGTCTGTTTGTGTGAAAGGAGTTTTAGTGGATTTGCCTGAGCTTTAATTTTCATGTCCCTATGAAACCATGTGTTCTGTATTCCAATGGGGAATACATATAATATGCAGTAATGTGGCTAAAATTTTATAAGAATTCTTGTTAAAAATATAGAGGCATTTCTGTAAGGAAAACAGTGTTGATTTATCTACATATCTATGTAGGTATGTATACATGTATGCATCTTTGTATCTCCCTACCTATCCAACATCTATTAATTATATAGTGGTGTGCTAGAGAATATTTAATAATTGGTTCTTCAAGGGGGTGGATCCTTTAGTTTCTAACTTTTTCCAGTTTTCATGGCATAATACTCCTACCATGTCTCATTTCAAGGTGCTAATATAATGTCACTTTTCTGTAGTATTTTCACCATGCAGAAACAATAGATAGAATAACTTTAAGAACATAAATAATAGGAAAATATAGCAAAATAACTAGGGATGACCTTTGAGTATTATCTTTGTTTCAATATAATTTATTTAACTATAAATGTACTAGTATGTAACTTAGATTTCGATATTGGCCATATTTAAGAACTGCTTGCAAATTCCTGAATATTTAGCACTTGGTTCTTGCAAGCTGGTGTAAACTGGTTCCAACACAACACTGTATTAGTCTATTTGCTTCTAACCACTTCTGTTCCTTTTCTGAAAAGAATGGGTCTTTGTGGCTGGGGAGATCTTTACTGAACCTTGTGGTGGGGTTTCAGGTCAACAGGTCTGGAGGAAGAGGAAGAAGTAATTTGCAGAGAGTAACAAAAGGCAAAAGCTTCTGCGTGTGGAGTGGGTGGGGCTGAGATTACAGTCAGCTTGCCCTGTGGTAGAATGGAGAGTATTGACTTCCCCATCCTCGGTGAGAAAATCATACAGAGGTACATACATTTTATATAAATTTGAACTACTTAAATTTGAAAGTGTTGCATAAAAATACTAATAACCCTCCTGTACTTAAAAACTGTAAATGTTATCTTCTGACTTTACATCTGTTTCTATGGGTAATTATCTTTTAAGTTGCCAGAGCAGAATGATGGAGCCTTGAGGAATGTGTCCATTGTATAAACACCATCATTGGTCATGGGATGTTTGATGTAAATCCCTTTTTGCATTTCTTTTATGCTAACTTTAGTAAAATCTACATTGCTTAATAATGTCATTAGTGAGAATGGATTCTATTGGGTAAGGGAAAGAATACAGAGCTCTATATCAAAGTCATGGCAAGGCAAAACTGACACTGTACTTGTATGCTGGGTTAAACAAGGTCTGTGGAAAGAATGTATCTAAGACTAAAAGTGAAATCACATTAGATGAAGTCCAGAATCATTTGATAAAATCTAAACATAAGCAGCATAGGGTGGCGCTTCAGATTCTCTAGCCCAACTTTAGAAATTTGATGATAGATTCTGCCACTTATCACCTGTCTGCCTTTGAGCAAGTTATATAATAACACTGTTTTTTTGGTGGTAAATCTTAGTGCTACTTATCACATTAGTTTGAGGATTAAATGCATTATAAGTAAAGCACTTGGAGTAACTCCTGGCACACTGCAAGCTATAGGGTTAGCTATTATTTTTAAAATGTTCTAGTGACTTAGGAATATGATTAATTAGAATATAATGTAGATATAAATATTATTTACAATGTGTTTCTGAAGGGTCTCAATAAGGATGCTCTTCCAGGAATAAGTTCTGAACCAATCTACACGAATGAAAGAGAAACATGCAAAGTGACCATCACTTCGTGATGCCCACCAGCCAATCAGGAGTGAGCATGCAAATTAACCTGATAAAGATGGTTGTGGCCCTGCCCTCCAGCTGCTCCAGGCCTCTGGACAGCACACATGCAGGTGTGGAGCAGCCGGGTGGGGCAGCATGCAGGCATTCTGCACTGCCCCAGCCACTCTGGGCCTCTACCCAACCTTGGAGGGCTGAACGGCAGCTCCAGCTGGAGCAAAGGCAGTGCAGGCAGCCAGGGGAAGAAAGGCCCATTCTTGCATGAATCTTTATGCATCGGGCCTCTAGTATACAAATAAAGGGTCTCACTACTGTATTACATTGCTTGCATCAGTGCCCAGTGCTCAGTGTTAGTTATTATAATTTGGTATTCCTATTTTTTTTTACTAGTAGAAGTTCATTTTTAGAAGAAATCTTAAAGAAATATAAAAAGTTAAGCTCCTACTCTCTGTAGAACACTGCATCTCAAGTGCCTATTTGCATAGCTCTTATCAGGGGAGCAGAGAAGCTGAAGAACTGCCCCGGGTGCCAAACTCTAAGGGATGGGAAAACAGCTCTAGAATTTTCTGAAAATTTTAAAATCAAGAGGATATTTATTGTTTTTGCATCTAATATTATTTTGTATTAGTTTCAGGTGTACATTCCTGGAACTTAATGCCATGGATTAGTAAAATGAGGGAATGTGTAAATTATATCAATCAGGGAGCATGTGATTTGAACAGAGAAATTCAATATAAAAACCTGTTAACTAGGTAGAGTGTTGTTAACCGAAAGGGCCAAAGAGGGTTAGAAGATATTCTGGAGGTAGAAACTGCAGGAAGCAGTGAGGGCTGAGGGACTAGGGATGAGGCTGGAATTATTAAAAGGAGAGTCCTAGACAACACACCCTGTCCAGCAGAACTCAGACCTCTGAGGAAGGGCTGCTGTTCCACTGATGCTGGTGTCTCTGAGCTGCGAGGAGGGGCCTGAGGAAGGGGTGCCTGGGGGGCTGGCTGGTGATGGAGCCTCAGGATGGGCTGGGACCTGACAAAGGGTTTTCAAGTGTTGGGAACACTGCCAACTGGGGTCAGCTGCTGCCCTGGGCTGAAGAAATGTTGTGGGATGAGCTCACAGGAATAGGAGGCAGAGGGGAAAGAGCAAGCCTTTTCTTCCTCCTCCAGCCTTGCAATGATATTTTACAAAGGTATCCAATATTTCCTTTGTTGTTTTTTTTTAAATTTGTATTGATTTCAGAAAGGAAGAGAGGGGAGAGAGATAGAAACACCAAGGATGAGAGAGAATCATTGATCAGCTGCCTCCTGCACTTCTTGCACTGGGGATCTAGCCCACAACCGGGATATGTGCCCTGACTGGGAATCAAACCGTGATCTCCCAGGTTATAAGTCGACACTCAGCCACTGAGCCACGCTGTCCAGGCTGCAGCCTCTCTTTAGTGTTAGCATTGGCAGAGGCCAACAAGCTGAGGAGTCCCAGGTAGCAAAGCAGAATGTCTGGAAGAGCGGGTTACTGAATAAGAGAGAATTACTTAAAACTTGGACATAAATATTGTGAAATGCAGGACAAACTACTTAGTAGATATTGGTGACTGGATCTTGGGCAAGTACTTAACAGAATCTCTTAAGTGTGCAGCTAAATATGACTTGTCGCTGCGCTCAAGAAGGAAGGAAGAAAGCTGATTTATAGAATAAATTACAGCATCATGTTATAAATGTGCCAACAATTGTGACCACAGTACCATGGGACCACAGAGAGAGGAACTAACCAAATAGGTGGTAAACCTAATAATCTTTTCTTCATTAATTAGGTGCTAGTTAGGTAGCTAAATTATATGAAAATGGAAAGGCAGCATCAATGTTGATGCCAGGTTAAGTAGAGAAATTCAATGTAAAAATTGTTTACTATATAGAGATCAGTAAAAATTGTGTGGCTCAGTTCTGAATGTTTTCCTTATAGATGTTTTTTCCAACTAAATCTCCCCAAATTTCTCAAACCAGCACAGTGAACTTGTGTTTATTTGTTCTTAATTTCAGAGAATTCTGATGCTATTAAATTTAGCATATTTCTCCACTTAAGGAAGTAATTATAAATTTATTTTATTGAATATTACCTTTTAGTATTCTACAATATTGGGTATTTCACAGTTCTTGAATAATCTTGGTGCAAGTTATGTGCTAGTGATATTTTACAAAGGTATCCAATATTTCCTTTCTTTTTTAAAAAATAGATTTTTATTGATTTCAGAAAGGAAGCAAGAGGGAGAGAGAGATAAAAACACCCATGATGAGAGATAATCATTGGCCAGCTGCCTCCTTCATGCCCCACAGTGGGGACTGAGCCCATAACCTGGGCATGTGCCCTGACCAGAAATCAAACCGTGACCTCCTGGTTCACAGGCTGACACTCAACCACTGAGTCCCACCAGTTGGGCTTTTTCATTTATCTGTTCCCAAATACTTGATTTGTACTTCACTCCCTCTGGGAAAATGTACATTGAGTAAGGCATGACGGTAGGTACTTAGTTGCTAACATATTAACCATTCCTGTGCTCTTTCTTTGTCAATAGAACTGGGATTTTGTCCAGGTGTTAGGGCGCAATAAGTGTAGTCTAGTAGCAAATCATAATTGGTTTAAGATAATTTATAGTAAACCTGCTCTCCAATGCTAATGGTTTGTGGTGGGGTTTGTCACGAATTCTGACCAGTTTAATTTAAGGTGAACTCTGAAATGTTCTTCTCTGATAATATGCCCTATTGGGCCTTGTTGTTTGAGGACATGATATTTGGAGTTACCACAGCTACCTGAAAACCTGAGAACAGCCCCCAAAATAATAGTAATGCCAACTGGAGTCTAGGCATTGCTGATCCACTGAATTTATCACTATGGACCAGCCTAATTTGATCTTCTCCTCTTCCTCCCCCTCCTCCTCCTCTTCCTCCTCCCCCTCTTCTTCCTCTTCCTTTAATATTAATACCCTAATTGTTTAATAACTGTTTAAACCATTTTTAATAGGGTTCTGTTTTAGATGAAAGCACAGTAATCTGAAATAATATACATGGTCTTGGTCTTCCACAAATATTTTTAAAGATGTGTTCTAAAAAAGGAGTCGTATTTTGTGGCACATATATCATTTTAAGCATGCAAATAGAATTTTAGGGAGTAGTTTTGTAGAACTAACAGTAGGATATCTTTCTCAATAGGGTCCTCCTCTCTTTGTTCATGAAATATTTTTTTTTCTTTCAATTCTCAAATTGTTGAGATTTTTTACCTGGAAAAGTCACCTGGAACTTTTAACACCCCTCCCCTCTATACTAAAGCTGCGATTCCATGTTGAGTTTTATTTATATGAAATAATTCATTTTCCTTTACTTCTTTAATTACTTCTAAGCCAAACAAACAGACAAACAAAAATCAAATAAAAACCAACTTCCTCAAAACCCACTATGGGTGTAACATTGTTCCTAAGTCAACTGTACCTGTTGAAAAGCAGGATGAAAAGTCAATTTTACAAACTATTCAATGAAAATTATACAAAAACCACTCTAACAACATCATTAGTGCAAATCCATTGTGATTTGCATTCTTGACAAGAAATAAGTGGTGAAACTCAAGGATCAGCTTTTCTTCCCAATATGGCAGCTCTTAGGAATTCTCTCTCTTTTAAAGAGAATCATCTCCACAGACATCCAACTGACTGGGAAATCCTCTCATTTTTGTAGTGCATTCTTGGCTCTGCCTACCTTCCTTTTCTTTTTTTTTAGTGATAGCCTACATAAAATATGTCTGGACTTTCTCAGAGTGTCCAACTTGCTCCTGAAAATAATAATTTTTAGGAAAGTGCTAGCAAGTGACTTAGTTCTTGCTATTAGCTAGACATTTTTTATAAGTGTAAACACTTAGTGTTGAGATGATGTTTGGGCAGTTATACAACATTATAGTTATACAATATCACATGCTATATTGAAGGCTATTATTTTAACATTAACAGAAATAATTAGCATTAAAATTATATATGTTATATATTATCATTACTGTGGAAAAAAACCTAGAAAATGGGAGAAAATATAGCAAAGATTTTAGCAATGGTTTCCTCTGAATATGAGTTACTAATATTTTTCTTCTATATATTTTTGTGTATTCTGTAAATTTTCTATGATGAGGATGTATTACCTTCATAATTAGGAAGGAAATCTACAATTTAAGTAAAATTTTGTTACACACCTTTTGTATAAAAACTACCTAGCTTCTATTTTTTAAAGGAAAATTTCCAACTGCTTTTATTTTTCCATCTTTAAAAAACATTAAGCCACTGCAATGTAAACCTGTTGTAGATATAATAAAATATAAAGGGAATTGGTGCAATATTAGTTCCTTTTTCAGTTGTCATCCTGACAATGCATTTTTAACAGGCAATTTTCTGTTTTCCGGCAAACTAGGTACATCACATTAGAAAGAGAGTCTCAGAACATTTCCTACTGCTCAGATGATGATGTTGTACTGGCACACATCCTGTGATCTATCTTTCCTTTTGCCTATTTCTTATAAAATCTGCATTTCTGCTGAAGGCTAGGTACAGTAGTAACACCCGCCCCCCCTTATTTGAAGTTTTGCTTTCTGCAGTCAACTGTGGTCTGAAAATATTAACCAAAAAATCACAGAAATAAACAATTCTTAAGTTTTAAATGTGTGCTGTTCTGAGTAGTGTGATAAAGCTCACTCTGTTCAGCTCCATCCTGCCCAGGACTAGCAGCATCATCCCTTTGTCCAGAGTCTTCACATATGTTCTACCTGCTTGTTAGTATCTTAGTAGCCTTCTTAGTGATCAGATAATGAGAGAGAGACAGAGACAGGAAGAGAGAGAGGGAGAGGGTGAGAGAGGGGGAAAGGGAGAGAGAGAAGGAGAGAAAATACATTTATATAACTTTTAATACACTATCCATAATAATAAAAGTGTAATATGCTAGTTCAACTGATGTCCTTCTGGATGTCTTTCTGGAAGAAGCTGCTCTGAGTGAAGGTTGAGGCTGAAGCAGTGGGGACCAAGTTCCTTGCACAAATTTGGTACACTGAGCCTCTAGTGTTATTATAATAGTTCTATTAGAGCAGCTTACATGAAGGAATTTGAGATCTTGTGACAAGAATCGGGAAAAATTATTCTGGAAAGGGGATGATGAAGGGGAGTTATTATAACAACTCATATACTTGAAAGCACTCTCTGGTAAATTAAAAATGTGCCCACAAATTCTCCCCTTTCCTGTGTACACATCACTTTGCAATGTGGTCCTTCACTTCCTCTTATTCAGTGGTGAAGCTTTTTTCCCCCCATCCCTTGCATCTCTACTTGAGCATCTATAACTGTTTCCCAGGACTGCCATAACAAACTGCTACAGACTGGGTGGCTTAAAACAACAGAAATTTATTCTCTCATAGTTCTGGATGCTAGAAGTCTGAAATAAAAAAATTGGCAGGATTCTAGCCAGTTTGGCTCAGTGGATAGAATATTGGCCTGCGGACTGAAGGGTCCAGGTTTGATCCTGGTCAAGGGCACATGCCCAGGTTGTGGGCTCGATCCCCAGAGTGGGCGTGCAGAAAGCAGTTTATCAATGATTCTTTCATTGTTGATGTGTCTATCTCTGTCTCCCCCTCTCCCTTTCTCTGTGAAATCAATTTTTTTATTCTTGACATTATTAGAGATATCCCTATTTTCTCCCCTTTACTCACCTCCACCAATCCCTTTCCTTCCCTCAGGCCATCACCACACTGTTGTCTGTGTCTGTTGGTTATGCATATATGTTCCTTCACTTTATTTCATCCAGGAACCTTTCCCTGTCCACTGTGGCAGCTGTCAGTCTGTTCCATGCCTCCATGCCTAATGTTTGTCAGTTCATTTTGGATTCAAGGCCACCTTACTTTATTACGAACTCATTTTAATTTAAATAATTACATTTGTAATAACCCTATTTCCAAATAAGGTTACATGTTGAGATTCTGGAAAGGATTTGATCTTCGGGGGGACACTGTATATTCAGTACACCCATGTGATTTGCTTTGGTGAAAAGGTATTAGCAAACAACAGAGGATAGAAAAGTACTGCTCTTTGGTAACCCGAGACCACCATGGGAAGAAGCCCAGGCTATCTTACTAAAGGATGAAAGACAAACTGCCCCAGCTGAGCCCCCTTCAGCCTGACAAATGCCAGACACAGGGGTTGAGCCATTCTAGGTCATCCAGCCACACACAAGCCAACCATACTGGAAGGATTACCAGCTGACCCACAAAACCATTAGAGATAATACATGTGTGTTGTTTAGGATGTTTGGTATGGGTTGCTATCTGCAAAAGCCAACTAATATGGGCCCTAAGGTGGGAAGGGGATTTAATTTATGTTTCAGAGAGCAGAATAGTCTTGAGATTCTTGCCAACTTTGAAATGTTGTGGCTTTAGGATTGATTTTCTGAGAAGAACCTTAAAGTTACAGTCAGGTTTTAGGTAAATGTGAGTAAGAACTTTCAGATAACTGGGTGTGTCTCATTGCCCCTGAGGGGAGAGCTACAGAGGTTGACAGTATTTGGGGGACTGAATTAGAACCTCTAGTATTCATTTCAAGCCTAAGACTTCAAGGAAAAGAGTTTTGAATGTTAGAATTTTAGAAATAGGAAACACCTTTGATGATTTAATATTCCTTTAAAGCATTGTTCATGCCAGAAATTGTGGAAAGGCCAAAAATTACTCAGCATATTCAATAAAATTCTCAATAACTATGGTGCTGTTGCACATATTCTTCCTAAATAGAGTGTTCAGCCAAGAGTTGGAAGTGAGCCTTTGACATTGGGCTCCTACGCTGTCATTGCAATTTCATTTTATCTTCTGGAATTCCCAGGGCTAAAAACACTTTGGTTTCTTGCCAATTGATGAATCAGTGGGTAGCTAAGCTGGTATTGGGCCAGGACTGAAAGTGGCAGAATAAGCCAGAGATAGAGCCACCAGGCTATCCTCTAGAATGATGTCATTTATCTCTTGACATAACATCAAAAGGAGGATAATGGAAAAAACCTGGAACATATGGACAAGCTGATATAATAAGATACATCAGATGGCTTCTAAGAAACACAAATATCTGGGATGGAACATTCTGAGATAGGATACATTGAGTATAGTTATGCTAACTAAAACATGAACAGGATTTAATTAGTAAATGTGCTGGTTCTGTTTTATTGGCCATTGCTAGAGCCTTGTCAGGCTTTAGCTATACTAAGAATTTCTCTGCTATCTTAGGTAAGTTAAAAAGTTCTTTAAGCTTTAGTTTCTTAGAAAACTTGGTCTTAAATTATCTCTGAACTTTTATCTAAGGGTAAAATTCTATTACTGCTTAGAGGCAACTCAGATATTAAAGTGAGGGCTTAAAAATTCTTTAACTCACTTATAATTCATTTGGAATGTTGAAATAATAATTGGTTGACCTCTTCATAAATGTAGAGGTTTTTTTCTGGAACTGAGAAAAAAATTCACATATATTATCCTACTTATTTATCACAATGGCCATATTATCCCATGTGTTTATACAAGTGAAAAAGCTGAGGCTTAGAATAGTCACAAAACTAGTAAATAGATTTATGTGCTTCAGTTTTCTTATCTTTAAAATAGATATTTATCCTACTTAAAACTTAGCAATTTTGCATATATTAACAATTATTGGCAAAAAATACACAGAAAATAACACTTTAATAGTTTGTAGTCTGCAATTTATTTAAAATTATTTCACTATAAATAATGTTATCTCCATATATGTGCAAGTAAACTCTAATCTACACCATAGGAATGGCACCTTAAAGACTCTAAGAAGGATCAACAACCACCCAGAAGTAGTTATTTAGTGTCTTAGTTAGTCTGGGCTCTTATAACAAAACCCATAGACAGGGTGGCTTAAACCACAATCATTTATCATAGAACTGGAGGCTAAGAAGTTCAAGATCATCATGCTGGGAAATCTGTTGTCTGTTGACCTCTTTCTGGTTTGCAGAGGCTTGTCTTCTTGCTGTGTCCTCAAATGACAGAGAGAGAGGACCTGGTATCTTATTTTATATCTCCATCTCCAACTCCAAATCTCTATCTCTATCTATCTCTATCTCTATCTCTATCTCTATCTCTATCTCTATCTCTATCTCTATCTCTATCTCTATCTCTATCATCTACACCTATACCTATACCTATACCTAATCTATATTTACATTTATATTATCTATGCTCTAATGCCATCATGGGCCCCACCCTTATGACCTCATCTAAACCTAATTGCCTCCCAAAGGACCCACCTTCAAATACCATGACATTAGGAATTAGGGCTTCCATACATAATTTTTAAGTGAAACATTCTTTAATCCATAGCAATGAGAATTTTAAATATTATTCTTAAAATTTGTATCAGAATTGTTACAGCAATTATAGAAAAAAGTATAGAGGTTCCTCCAACAATTAAAACTAGAACTCTCATTTGATCCAGCAATCCTACTTCTACATCTTTATCCAAAGGAAACACAATCATAACTTAAAAATATGTCTCCATTGCCATGTCCATTGCAGCATTATTTATAATGGCTGTACTCTGAAAACAACCTAACTGTCCATTGATAGAGGAATGGATAAGGAAAATGTGACATTTATATACAATGGACTATTACTGAGCCAGAGGAAAAGAAGGGAATCCTGCCATGTGTAAAAACAGGGATATACCTGGAGGGTATTACACTGAGTGAAATAAGCCAGAGAAAGACAAGAACTGGTGATATACTTATATGTGGAATCGAAAATAATATGACAAAAAGGAAAAACCTCCAGTGTTATAGAAACAGAGAATAAAATGATAGTTGTCGGGGGGTGGGAGAGTAGAAGAAATAGGGAAATATAAGTCAAAGTGTACAAACTTTCTGTTATAAGATAACTGAATTCTAGGGCTCTATGTACAGCATGGCGACTATAGTTAACAATACAGTACTTGAAATCCGCTGAAAGCAGATCCTAAGCATTCTCTTTACACACACACACACACACACACACACACACACACACACACTTAACTCTGCGAAGTAATAGATTTATTAATTAACTTGATTGTGGTAATCATTTCACCATGTGTATCAAATCATCATGCTGTATACTTTAAATATATACAATTTCATTAGTTAGTTATTCCTCACTAAACCTGGGAAAATATTTATACCAGAGTTTGTCAATTGGCATGAGGATGATAGAATTAATTTTTCCTTGATGAACGAGTAGCATTCAACATCTGTACCTTGTTACATGTTGGCTCCGGCCCCATTGCTCTTGCGCTCACTCCGCTGTCTGATGACATCCACAGTAGTAGAAGGCTAGGGCTTGGCCTCTCACCACCTTGCATCCCTGTGCTTCACGGACAGCCCTGTCTTCTCACCCAACTTCAAGGCTGACCAATTCTGCTTGCAGAATGTATTTGGAGCAGAGGCAGTCTTCAGAGCTATTCATGGACACTGCTGAGCTGCTCTGCATCTCCTGGAGAGTCAGGAGATTCGTTACCCACAGTCCCAATGTTTCTTCTTGCTCAACTCCAGTCTTAGCCAGCCCATTTGCTCAGGGTCCCAAGTAACTATGTACTGGAGTCTGGGAGGTCCTGCCATACCCTGGGACATTGGTGAAATAGGCCTCTGCCTCTGCTGCTCAGAGTGAAACTGCCTCCCAGCCCCTTCCCTCTTTAGGGAATCAACCCTTTCTAGAATGGACCCTCTCGCTCTCCAGAACTATCAGATAAACAGGTAGACCTTTGTACCTAAACTTTCAAAACCAAGTCCTATAAATTTTTCTCTGGTTAAGGGGATGAAATGGGAGGGAACTCCCCTAACTCCCCTCCCCGCCCTTATACCTGTCAAATTCCTTTCAACAGACATCATAAAATTCTCTATCAGGAAATAATCCTAAGGCAAATGTACATGACTTTTGGGTTATTTGATGTTTGGTATGATCCATGTTCTATTAGAACAGGCAAGCCTGCCTCAAACCAAACCAAATTAAACCAGTCCAAAACAAATTTTTCATTAGAGCTTTGCTTTAGAAGGTATCAGCAACTTTTTCTTGACTGTAGGAAAGTTACAGGTTGCTGAGCTTGGCTTTGAAACCCACCCAGTAATTTGATCAGACCCTTATCTTTGGCTTCTTCATTACTCTCTTCATCTTTTAATTTGTAGAGACAAGTCTCCTGACTTGGTTTTTCCCAGTTGTATTCTCTCTGACTACATATTAATTTTTAAGCTGAATAACACCCATTCTTCAAGTTCTAGCCAGTGCTTCTCCTCCTGTGACAAATTCTCAATGCCCACAAGGTTTTCCTTTGTAGCATGACGGCTTCTAGCATTCAATTTGACATTTACTTGTTCACTAACCTGCACAGTGACTTACTTATTCTTTTATAAATGCATGTCTTATTTTCTCAATTAGGTTTTAATCATCCAACCAAGGGGCATGAATTAGGCAGCACATATTTTTCTCTATGTCTGCAGCAGTATTTATCCCATTGCTACCCACAGAACTAAATGCATGGATAGGTGAGAATTAATTGTACTCATCCCTAACCACATGAGGTAACAGGCAATCACTCCATGCTTAGGTATTTGCTGATCCTAAAAGTCGGAAGCAATCATTTTCTTTTTGGTAGTTGTGTAACTAATACCTCTGGGCACTACAGATCATGTTAACTGAGAAAGAAATACAAAGAGGAACTCAATTACAGTAGGGCATGCAAGATTGCAACTGAAGAAAGTGGCAAATTAAAGTCATACAGTGTGAAGCTGCAAAAGATAAGCCATCGTACATTTGAATATTTTCGTGATTTAAATTTTCATATTTCAGTCCCCATCATGCAGTCTGTAATTTCGGGACGCATCCAGTGAGATAAAGATATGTCTTTGTCCTTTCCATAGTTCTTTCCCTTGCATTAGCAGGCCTGGAGAAGATGGGTGTAGAGGGCCGGCCCCCAGGGAAGGCATCTGGGCATTCTTTAAATCATTGTCAGCTGAATCCGAGGCACCAGGCAGAGCCATGTCTTAGAAACACATCCACCAAAAAGGCTGGATGAGTTATCAGTACTGACTTTTAACTTGCTTCAGGTGTTGGGGGGAGGGCCCTTGAAATGTAGATTAAGCTGAACCCCAGGAATGAGGAAATGAGTGAGGCCTGGGCTCACTTAAGCTCCTTTGATTTTAAATCTTTTCATGTGAAACCCCTTTCTATTTTAGTATAAATAAACACTGCATTTGGGTTGGAATTCTGTCTCTTCATCAGAGAGCAGAGATTCCACCCACCCCAGCTTTATTTTCTACTTCTGTGCCCTCTATTCTTTTCTATTATTTCTCAATCCTCAGCCCCTCTACTCAGTAACTGGACCCTACTCTTCTCTCCACGCTGGTTGTAGAAAAGAGAAGAAAGCCCCAACAGATGGGTGTGCAGGGATTAGTGAGTGAGCAAGCAGATGCATTTGTGTTCAAGCCATCAATGCCACTCTCTTCCCATTATGCCTGATTCTAGATTAGTCACTGCTACTGTGAGCCATTTTCAATGTTAGAAATGGATCTATTCCTACCTCTCTTGGGGCAGATAAAAAGTTGTAAATCATTGCCATGCATCCTTCAAGACCCATGGTAAGTGCTTCTTCTGGAGAATCTCCCTAAACCTTAGTCTCTGTCCTCCCCTTTCTCACTCCCTCCAACACACAGTTCCCTGAAGTCAGAATTCAGAGCCAGCTGAAGTTCCAAATGGTGTGGTGCTATTTGATGAGAGTGAGTGGTTTATTATCTAAATTTTGAACCCCTAAGTGTCTCCCAAGATGTCATCTAGTTTGAAAACTGCCAACAAACAAAAAACAAACCTGAAAAAAGATTAAGAAGTACAGAAATGTAGAAAATATTTTGCTAACATGATAGCCAGGAAAAAAACACACCACCTTTTAAATATTTGTTGAACAATTAGCTATAACTATAGTCTTGTAAGCCACTTTGATCCTTAATGAGTATGAATTGTTAACATTATTTCATTATGAATGACAGAAAACTGTGAATAGGAAGAATTAAGTAAATGTTAATTTTAGGTTTAATGTATGACTTTGAAATAAAGTATATAATTTTGTTTATAGGATATGAATTTTGTTCCACTGCCATTAAATGTTGAACAAGAATTTAAAAAAATTATTAGTCTGTGCAGGGTACAAAACACACACTAGGAGTACCTAATGGCATGTGAGCTCCTTTATCCCTGACTGTATCTATGCATCATTGGTATTATTTAACTTTTCTTGAATGCATGGATAAATCAGTTATTAAAATGAAACAGATCTGTACAACTTTTAATATGTTGAGCTCCTCTCTCTAATTTGATA
This sequence comes from Antrozous pallidus, assembly GCA_027563665.1. NCBI lineage: Eukaryota > Metazoa > Chordata > Mammalia > Chiroptera > Vespertilionidae > Antrozous > Antrozous pallidus. Next base: position 97,001,922 of record CM050511.1, on the reverse strand, counting down.
GCTTTTCTTCCTACCTGTGTTTGACTTGGATAATTATGTCTATCACCTGAGCAAATCATCTTAATTCCTGCTAAGCGTTGTTATTTATCCCCCCAAATTCACACATTGAAGTCCTAACCTCTTTTATCACAAAATGCAACCGCTTTGGAAATAAGGCTGTTGTAGAGATAGCTAGTTAAGATGAGGGTATATTGGAATAAGGAGGACCTGAACCCAGTCTGACTGGTGTCCTTATAAAAAGGATGATATGGATACATGGTCACCCACACAAGGAGGGTGCCATGGGAAGACAAGGCAGAGACCAGGGCGATGCATCTACAGCCACTAAATGCCACAGATGGTTAGGAAAACATCAGAAGCTAGGGAGAGGCATGGAGCAGGTCTTTTTCCATAGCCAACAGAAAGATCCACTCTGCTGAAATCTCGACTTTGAGCTTCTAACCTCCAAAACTGGGAGACAGTACTCACTGCGTTTGTGGTACTTGCTTTCTGCAGCCCTAGCACCTAATGTGATCCCCATCATTTAATGAAAAGAAGATAGATTCATGTGGTTGAGATGGGGTGACTGAGATTTTCTCTTCATTTTGTCTGGGCATTATCTGATTGATTACAGCTCTACTTTTTTGAGGGAAAAGCCAGTTTATTTATTTATTTTTTAATCCTTCAAGCCATTTAATCATTTTCACAAATTTATTTTTATTGTTGAAAGTATTACAGATCTCCCCCTTTCTCTCCAATTGACCCCTTCTAGCCCTCTGTCCCAGGCCTTCACCACACTATTGTCTGTGTTCATGGGTTATGCATATATGCATGTAAATTCTTTGGTTAATCTCTTCCTGCCCACCTACCCACCCTTACATTCCCTCTGAGATTTGATAGTATGTTCTATGCTTCTGTGTTTCTGGGTATATTTTGCTCATTGGTTTAGTTTGTTTTTTAGATTCCACATATGAATGTGATCATGTGATACTTGTCTGACTGGCTTATTTTATTAGTATAATACTCTCCAAGTCCCTCCATGCTTTCTTTTTTTTACAGCTGCATAGTATCCCATGGTGCAAATGTACCACAGATTGTTTTATTCACTCATCTACTGATGGGCAGTTGGACTGATTCCAGATCATAGCTACTTTAAATTGTGCTGCTATGAATGCATAGATAAATAGGTTATTTAGGGTGCATATATTTTTTCTGATTGGTATTTCAGGTTTCTTAGGATATGTTCCTAGAAGTGGAATAACTGGGTAAAATAGATGTTCCATATGTAATTTTTTGAGAAAACCCCATACTGTTTTCCATAGTGGCTGCACTAGTCTGCAATCCTGCCAGCAGTGCACTAGGGTTCCCTTTTCTCCACATCCTCGCCAGCACTTGTCATTTGTTGATGATAGCCATTCTGACAGGTGATACCTCATTGTTGTTTTAATTTGCATATCTGATGATTATGACTTTGAGCATTTTTTCATTGTCTCTTGGCCATCTGTATGGCACTTTGTAAGCTGTGAGACTGTAAAAATCCTAGAAGAAATCATAGGCACAAAATATCAGACATCTCTTAAAGCAATATGTTTACCGATACATCACCTAGAGCAAGGGAAACAAAGGAGAAAATAAACAAATGGGACAACATCAAAATAAAAAGCTTCTGCACAGCAAAATAAACCATCAACAAAACAAAAAGAGAGCCTGTATTTGGGAGAACATATTTGCCAATGGCACATCTGATAAAGGGTTAGTACCCAAAACATACTGGTGTAAGGAGCTCTACAACTTAACAAAAGGAAGACAAACAATCCAATTAAAAAATGGGCAAAGGACTTAAGTAGATTCCTCTCCTAAGTAGACATACAGCACTACTTTTAAACTGCTGTGGGTTTTAAGAACTGAAGCCAAAGATGGTGCATATACTTAGGTGGATGGGTGCTCTTGAGGCTTTTGAGGTTATGTGTTTAACCTTACAGTTTTATTTTCTATGTACCATTGTTCCAAAGCGTTCTAGTATTATATACATTTTTATGAAGTGTATATGAAGTCTAGATGCTTTGAAATTTTTGGTAATTTACGTTAGGATAAACCTGCTAAAAATAGGAATGTTGACTGGTATTTTTCCTTAGTCTTTCTTCCTGGAAATATAGCATTCCATTTTTTAAAAATCAGCATGAATGATTTTATGGACTGTAATGTTTAACAGTGAAAATAATTTGCACCCGAAATGTATTTTTAGCATGTGTGGTCAAAGGTCTGGGAGCCCAAAGAACAACTAGCCTATCACAAATCAGTTTTTAAAAGTACCCAGAGAACACTTGGGTTTTTTGAGGGTCATGATTAGTGAGCATAAATCTAACAGGAGTTGAAAAGATTTTTTCCAAGATTAAAAGAATAAAGTTCATCCTTCCAATTATACTTTGAAAAAATAGAAGAATGTATAAAGTAAAAGGCATTGGCATCCCCCAAAATGTCTACTTTGCAATGTTTATTTATGCATGCTCAAGAAGTCAATGATTGGTATTTAAAAATATTAAGTTCCCTCCTTCACCAGTTGGCTCATTTGGTTGGAGCATCATACACCAAAAGGTTGGAAGTTCAACTCTGGGTCAGGGCACATACATAGGTTTTGGTTTCGATCCCTAGTTGCAGCGCTTATGGGAGGCAACCCATCAATACTTCTCTTGCTCATCAGTGTTTCTCTCTGTCTGTCTCTCTCTTTCTCTCTCTCTCTAAAAATCAATAAACACATATCTTCTGGTGAAGATTTAAAAAAATTCCCATGTGTTGTAAATTTTGACTCTGAAGCTCTTGTTAGAACTTATGATAGTGTAAATTATGCTCAGTGACTATTAATTCACCATGAAAGGAGCATGGCATGTTCAAGATCTTCTAAAAGACCCTGGATGGCTTTGCTCAGTGTTTAGAATGTCAGTCTGCAGTCTGAAGCATTGAGGGTTCAATTCCGATCAAGGTCATATACCGCAATGGCAGGCTTGATCTCTGTCCTTGTCGGGCATGTGCAGGAGGCACCCCATCAACATCAATGTCCTCTCTCTGTCTCTCTCCCCTCCTTCCACTCTCTCTGAAAATCAATGGGAAAATTATCCTTGGGTGAGGATTAACTACAACAACAACACTCTAATACCTTCTGGTTATTTTGAGAATAATCCCACACATTATATCACTTCATCCATGAATATTTTAGCTTATATCTGTAAAAGATAACACATTGCTTAAAAACATAATCACAATACCATGGTCACACCTAAAATATTAACTATAATCCCTTAATTTTGAAATATATCCAGTCTGTGTTTTCAGATATCCCTGACTGCCTCCAAACTGATTTTTTTAAAAATGGAAATTGTTTTAATTGCTTCACATGACACACTATCAATTGAGAGAGGGAAGCTTATGGAGACGGGGTCGGGGGGAGGGGGCATGGAGCCTGGCCTTGCCAGTTGGGGTTGGGGCAAGGGCCTGGTTCTCACCAGATGGATGGTCTTGGGAAGATCTTCTGAGCTGCACCTTCTTAAGCAAAATGAGATGGTCATTAACAGAAAATGTTTATATGACTTTTGTGGCTCACACTTTCAAAGGGAAGGCTCCAAACTGATTTTTAATCTTGGTTTGTTTGAATCAGTTTCTAAACAGTGTTCTCACATATATTTGGCTCTCACATTTCTTATCAGTCTGTTTTAATCTGTAGATTCTCTCATCTCTCCCTGCCCCCACCCCTAACAATTTGTTTAAGCAAGCAAGCAATTTATCTTGTAAAGTTTCTGGAATTCTGGATTTTTCTAACTGATTCCTCATAGTGTCTTTAACATACATTTTGCCTCTTTTGATTCCTGAAAATTGGTACTTAGATCTAGAACCTTGGCGAGATAACTTGATCCAATTTAGAACTCCCCTCACCCGTCCCCCCCTCACACATCCACCCTCCCTACACACACACTTTTAGGAATACATACAAATAATGTCCGTCTGTTTCTCTTTTCTTGGTGTGATGTTACGTTGTTGAGCATTGCTCATTATTTTATTAGGCATTTGAAAAATTGGTGCTTTAACATTTCTTCATCATTTAATACCATATTACACTTCTAGAACTACATAAAATTCCTTGATAGACTGTAGGCTCTCTGAGAGTTTATGTGATATTTTATTGATCCTTACAGCAATCCTGAGAAGTATTTGTGGTGAAGTATTACAATCTCCATTTTACAGCGAAGTTAAGTCACTTGTCTACAATTTCACCACACAGCTGGAATTTTGGAACCAGATTTCCTTACTTGTAGTCCTGCTCTTTCTTTGCTGCCTCGCTAATGAGGCACAGAGATTGTGACCTTCATTTGGAAAGGAAGGGACAGTTCCATGCTTATAGAATGCTGAGTGTGCAGAGTGTGCTCAACGTTGCTTATCATGCCACACACAAAAAGGAGGTGTGTTTGAGGAAGCCTGAAGAAAGTAAGGCAGGCCAACCTGTGTCCTTGACTACCTTCCTTCCGCTGCACTCCTGTTGGAAAGTGACATCCTGTGCTTTTGTGGGCTTGGCCTTCAAGGGAGAATAGCGTCTGGTTATCATGTACACATATGCTAATACTATAGGCCTGCTTTAAAGTGCATAGCCTACTAGAAATAATAAACTACTTAGAAAAATATAAAGCGTCCAAATTAGGAAAATTAAGCAGGTCAAAAAGCAGTAGAGACTTTAAAATGGTATTAAAAGGCCTCCCTGCCTCCACAACTTTAAGGCCAAAGTCAATTGTATAGAAAATTCATACTAAATTTTCAAGAAAATAATCTAACAGTTTTTTTTCAGAAAAGAAGCACTATCAGTTTGTTTAATGAGTTTAGTGCAATCTTGATTCCAATATCAGATAAAGGCAATAAAGTAAAACTATAAGCCAATTTCACTTGGAAATGCATGTTTCAGTACTCTAATTTAAACATTAGTTAATCAAACATTGCGTTATTAAACACTAACTCATTATTCAGATCAAGTTGATCTCAGGAATGTATTGAGATCTCCACATAAGAATATATATCAAGAAAGTTCACCATATTAATGGACACACAAAAACAAAAGGGAGAGAAAAATACAACTATTTAAATGATGGAGAAAAGGCATTTGATAAGTGTAAACACTTATTTGTTAAGTTAATATGCATAAGAATATATAAGCTAGAGGGACTATGCTAAGCTAATATGTCTAGGAATCTAGGACAAGCTTAGAGTTTTGTTAATGGCTTGGTCCCATCACTTAATTCACTGTACTCTTGTTGAAGTTGCTCTTTCATCCCCAGAAGTCCATTACGGAAGGTAGCCAGAATTTTCCTGAAGCATAACATGACTGGGCAGAAAATGGGCAAAGCAGAAGATGGGTTTTGGCTGCAGCTTTTCTAATGGCTTAGGGTAGAGTGGAATGAGGACAAGGACAGTCAATACAAAGATGACTATAAATCAAGCCAGAGACTATTAGTTGCCTGGATAAATTCCTAACTGACTTACTAAACAATAAATCTCTATATCTTTAAAATTTTGCTTTTATGAAAATAGTAGAACTTTTGGACAAAAGATTTTACTATTTCAGTTGAAAAAAGATCCTGTTTGCATAATATACCAGGTGGGGGCAAAACTAGGTTTATAGTTGTTCATATGGAGAATAACACAATAACTAATAACTAATAATTATTAATAATAAGCATGAAACTCTGTTTCATGTACTCACTATTATAAACCTATTTTTCCACACCTCTGTAATATACTGTGAAAGAGGGAAAGAATTAATGGGCCCCTCCCCTTTTCTTGGATTTGTATAAATATGGATTTTCATGCATATTTAAATCTACATTTACCTTTACTTCTCTATGACATTTGGAATTTTTGATAGTGCATTTCTTTCGAAAATCCTCCTCTCCTTTGTTTCCCAAGGCTCTATTTATCGTTCGTCTTCTGGGCTCTTTTTCTCTGGAGCATCATTGTGAATGAGTTCGAAATCCTTAGAGTTCTATCCCTGATACTCTTTCTCATTCAAGATATTCTTTCCAGAATGACAGTATAACGTCACACTTACAGCACAGAGCTTTGACTTAGAGAAACCTTGACTGTTAGCTCTGCCACTTCCTGCTTTGTGATCTTGGGTAACATAATATCTCCAGTCTCAATTTCCTCATGTATAAAAATGCACTACCCTCTCTTAACTGCTAGAGTTGTTGAGATTTTGAAATGACAAATTATGTAACACTTTTATAGCACTTGGCACGGAGAAGGTGTTGAGTAAACAGTACTTATGATGATCTACTTTGTCAACTTCAAATAATATGCTTATGACTCCAGGGTTTCGGCTAAAGGTTCCCTGTTGGACTCCAAATCTCTACGTGCAACAATCCATTTGAGTGGTTTCCAAGGCCAGTGTGTGGCCTGTTGTAAGTCAGTGATAAGCCTCATATTGGTACAAGAGGAACTGGGGAAAAAAATGATACCAGTTGAGTTTTAAATGAAGGCAAGTTTACTTAATTTAATAAATTGCCTTTTATATTAAGATTCACTCCTTGATTTTTGGTGTTGAAATATCCTTTAATAATAATGGAATGTTGATATTAGTAGATGATAGTTTTTTAAAAAATGTATCCTAAATTAAATAAAAAGTTGGCAGTTTTTTAATTGGTTTATTATATTTATTTGGAAATTTTGTTGATATATGAAACCTGAAAGCTTTGGAATTTCTGATCTGTTAGACAGATTTACTTAAATAAACCATGACTATCTCAAACCTGACTTATTACTCATCTGTGATAAGTATATTTATCTCTTCTCCCCTATACAAAAACAATTCCTTTTTATTGTATTTCATAAAATATGTCATAATTATTCATCCCAGATAGTTGTCAGAATATGTGAGTGCCCTAACTGGTTTGGCTCAGTGGATAGAGCATCAGCCTGCAGACTGAAAGGTCCCAGGTTCGATTCTTGTCAAGAGCATGTACCCTGGTTGCGGGCACATTCCCAGTAGGGAGTGTGCAGGTGGCAGCTGATCGATGTTTCTCTGGTCGATGTTTCTAAATCTCTATCCCTCTCCCTTCCTCTCTGTAAAAAAATCAATAAAATATATTAAAACAATAAGAAATATGTGAGTTATCCTCAGATCCTTGGTAGTGCTGTTACCTTTGCATTCAATTGATCACTAAATCCTTCAGACGATCTCTTGGTATTTTTTTAATTCATATTCATTGTCAACTGTCACAATTTTTTTTGGTAAAATTGTTTTCTTTCTACCTCCAGACTCTCTTCATTTCAATTAATCACATCCTATGCTGCTAAAATGATCTTTTTCTTCCCTGCCTAAAATACTCATAGATCTTCCTCTTGCCTTTGGGGTTAAGCTTTTCAGGACAGCCACAAAATCCCTCCCTTCCCATCTGCTCCTTCTCTATCACATGGCTCCCTCATCTCTGCCATAATTAACTGCTTGCATCACTATTACCTTGGAATCTGCATATCCAGTTCCACCCACTGGTAAATATTCTTCTCTCCTCATCCAGAAAATTCCAATGAGTCCTTCAAGATTCAATTCAAGTTTCTACCATCCTAGGCCTTCTCAGACACCCACTTCTGAATCTTGCATCTCTGTTCTCTGGTTCCAAACCTTTGTTATAGCACTTTAATTTCAACATGATGCAATTTTTGGTACATAACCAGGTTTAATTTTCATCTGTGAGAAACTGCTGTGGGAATCACACTTTCTATCTCACTGCTAAATACAATCCCTGACTCATTGTTGCTGCTCAGTAACCGCCAGCTGCATAACAGCCTACTATTATCTTATTAATGGATCTGTTAGACCACATTTCTGTTCCTAGGGACCTTGCAGATCAAAGTATTAATAGGAAAACAATAGAAGGCTATAGTCATTGTATTTATTTTATAATCTATCTACCTAGGGAATCAAGACAGATGTATAAAAACTATTTGGTGTGTTGTACATTTTATACTATTTACTTAAAAAAATCCTCACTGGAGGATATTTTTTTCATTGATTTCTAGAGAAGGTGTAAAGGAGGGAGGAGAGCAGATGGAAGGGGATGGGGGAGAAAGAGGAACATCTATGTGAAAAAGACACATTAATTGGCTGCCTCCTACCCCCACCTCCATGGGGGTTAGGAAATCTTCAATAGAAGTATGTGCCCTTGACCTAGATCAGAACCCACAGCCCTTCAGTCCAGGGCTGATGCTCTAACCACTGAGAAGAACTGGCCAGGGCCATACTATTTCTTTTTTTGTTGAATAAAATTCTGTGACTGAGGGTATGACTAGGGGGTTGTCAAAGGGAATAGATAGATGCTATTCATCATGGCTGCATATTCCTAGGCCCCAGCTCTGTTCTCTAACAAGATTTGCTTGTGAATATGAAATGTGCCCTCTACTTTTAGGTGGTTACGTATATCTTTTATATTGTGTGTAATAATAACCAGAAATAGAAATTTTAAGAGATTATTAAATAAAGTCATTTGATCCTCTTCTTGAGGAAAGATCCTAAAATCTTAATAGTCATCCATTTGTTAAAAGAATATTAAAGAATGCTTATCCATAACCATGCCTTCCACCTTAGTCGTGCTATACAGAGGCGCATATTAGAGAGAAGAAACTTGCTCACCTGCAGACCAGCTGAGCTTGCTGAAAGGTTAATATTGTCTAAGCCTGATGAAAGGTTTAACTTTTCCTATAATCTGTCATATCAGATATGTTCTTGATGGTATGAAAATGTTCTGACACTTCTTTTTTCTTTTAAATCCTCTCCAAAGATATGTTTATTTTTTTTAATTGATTTGAGAAAGAGAGAGAGGAAGAAAGAGAAACTTCATGGGAGAGAGAAAATTTATTTGAGAGCGAAACATTGATCAGTTGCCTCTCCCATATGCACCCAGATGGGGATTGAATCCTCAACCTAGGTATGTGCCCTGAATAGCAATATAATCTGCAACCAACTGAGCCACCAGGCCAGGGCAGTGCTCTGACGCTCTTTAAGTTATGTCTCAATTAATTAACACCTAACTGAATATTTGAGACATTTTATGCTCTTACATTACAAAGAGTCTGGAGGAGGTCAGTTATGTCATTAAGGAATACATTTTTTTGTATCTTCCTGTTCCTCAATATGTTTAATGTTTATCCTCCTCTGTTGCATAATGGTGGCAAGATGGCTGTTGAAGTTTTAGGAATTACTATGATACACCATTAACCCAAATGGCAAGATATTAAAAAGAGACATTAAAGTCATGATTGGTAAGACTTACCATGATTTAGTCCATTGTCAACCCAACACAACTGGGCTTCTGTGAGCAAGAAATAAAGAAGAGAATGGCTGTTGGATAGGGAACTAACCTTGACTGCTACCTGCAATCCCTCCCTCCTACCAATATGGAATATAGTGAGTGCTGCATAAAGGCTTCACCTTGGGGTTTTACTTCTACTCTGACTATATGTAGAATAATCTTTTTTCTTCTTTCTTCTTTCCACTTGACTCTCCATGACTTCACCTTCTCTTGTCATTGGCCTCTCCCCATCACTATCCAGTAGATTTCAGCAGGTCCTACTATATACTTAGTACTTTATGTTCAGTTGAATAATGTGAACATAACAATATTAAGTTACTTTTCCTGTAGGAATTTTATGATTCAACCAAATCATTTGAGATTAATGGAAAATAAATAATGATTATGGATACTAAGTGAATAAAAGCTACTCAAAGTTACCAGAGAATTTTTTCAATAGTGGAAAAAACCTATTTTATTCCCCAGCTGGAGTGGCTTAGTGGTTGAGCACTGATCTATGAACCAAGAGGTCATGGTGTGATTCCCCATCAGCGAGGGCCCATGTCTGGGTTGTGGGCTCGATTTCCAGTGAGGGGCATGCAAGAGGTAGCCAATCAGTGATTCTCTCATCATTGATGTTTCTATCTCTCTCTCTCCCTTTTCCTTTCTCTCTGAAATCTCCTAGAGACAAGGTGAACAAGATGTCCATTTTTATTTCTTAAATTTGAATAAGATAATCCAATCATATCCCACAAAGAGAGAAAGTATATTATGTTGTGACTTTCTTTAATAGTGTGAACTTCCATTTACCTTATGCCTTTTCTCCATCCCATTCAGGAATATTACAACAGGTGCATATATATTGAAAAAAGATGGAACTCAGTGGAGAAGAATTAACCTTCCTACACTTAAAATTAAAAAGGGGTGAATGGAAAAAGCCAGCACAGACAGGAAAGACAAGATAAGTATCTCAAACACCTGAACATGGAGAACATCCAGCACTTTTCAGGGAGCCAGACTCTGTAACAGGAGAGGAAGTCATCTGGAAGATGGCGTTTCTCACACGCTGGCTGTAAGTCAATCTCCTCGATAAGGGGATCAAGTGAAGCAGCACTTGCAGGTCTCTCATTTCTATGAAGTAATCAGATTCCAACAATAGAATCATTCTTTTGTTCAGTGGTTTCCCACCTGCTGCTCACATCCTACCAAAGTCTCTTCTCCAAAGTCTCACCCACCGAGTTTCATATGCTTATTCCCCTATGTGCCTTCGGCGGATGAAATAGATCAATAGTATCAGAAGTCACCCTGAGGTGCAGCCAAGTAAGAAATACAGCTGAGTTGTGAACATTAAAATGTAGGTCATTTAACAGCTGGACAAGGACAGTATGAGAACTATTGAGGAAGTTAAGAAATGGGAGGGAAGAAAGATAACTAAATAGAAATATACAAATGATAACAAAAAATGATTATTTTCAGAAAATAAAGAAATAGAAAGCCAGCACATAAGAAAACTCAAAGCAGGAGAAGAAAATTATGTTAGTTGGGAAAATGTGGATTACAATTATGACTTCACCAACTATTCATGTAATTTTGAACAAGCCACTTAATCTTTGCCTTTTAAAAATAACATTTTTGAAATATCATTAACACCTCATACCATTCAACCATTTAAACTGTACAATTCAGTGCTTTATAGTACATTCACAGAATTCTACAATTACCACAATCTAATTTTATAGCACTTCATAACCTCAAAAGAAACCACATATCCATTAGCAGTCACTCTTATTTTGTCTCCCCCAACCTGATAACTATTAAGCTACTGTCTATCTCTATTGATTTGCTATTCTAGAAATTTTATATAATGTTTCACTTTAGTGTAATGTTTTTAAATTTCTTCCATATTGTAGCATGAATCACTATGTTCTTTTCTATTGCTGAATACTATCCTATTATATAGAAATTAGAGGCTTAGTGCAGGAAATTGGTGCACAGTTGGATCTCTAGACCCAATCAGCAATCAAGGCCAATCAGGGCCTCCCTTCCCCAGCTGCTGGCTGCCAGCCAGGGCCTTCCTACCTAGTGGTCCCCCTGTAGGTCAGCACACATCATAGCAAGCAATTGAACTCCCAGTCTCCAGGTCAAACTCCCTAGGGGACACTTTGCATATTAGCCTTTTATGTATATAGATACCACATTTTATTTTTCCATTTATCAGTTGGTAGATGTTTGAGTTTTTTCTTTTCTTTTCTTTTCTTTCTTTTCTTTTTTTTTAAGCTATTATAGATAATGCTACTATAAGTATTCATGTAAAACCTTTTGTAAGCCACTTAACTTTACCATGACCTCATCTGTAAAACAAGACTAAGGGTTCACTAGTATACCCTGTCTTTCTACTTTTGAGGAAATCTTCATTTAGGTTTCTAATTGATTTATGACATATAGGTATTATAGACTATAATATAGGTAGTCTATAGTAAAACAATTAGAAATTGGATATTTTACTCCCCACTTTTAGTTAATAAACTAGAGGCCTGGTGGATGAAAATGTGTGCACCCAAGGGGGGTCCCTCAGCTCGGCCTGTTCCCTCTTGCAGTCTGAGACCCCTCGAGGCATGTCCACCTGCTGGCTTATGCCCACTCCCCAGGAGATTGGGCCTAACCTGGCAGTCAGACATCCCTCTGGCAGCCCAGGAGTCCTTGGGGGATATCTGACTGATGGCTTAGGCCCGCTAGCACTGCTGAGGTGGAAGGGGCTCCTGCTGTGCTCACAACCATCAGCCTGGCTTGTGGCTGAGTGGAGCTTCCCTTGTGGGAGCACACTGACCACCAGGGGGCAGCTCCTGTGTTGAGTGTCTGCCCCCTGGTGATCAGTGCACATCATAGCAGCCTGTCCGTCCATCATTAGGGTCAATTTGCATATTATCCTTTTATTATACAGGAAGATAGGTAAGAGCTCTTTAAATATTTGTTAAGCAACAGACTATTTAATTTGTTTTTATATCCATTTATTCATCCTTTCATTCATTCACTTGTTCATCAAATATTTATCAAATGCTTATGAGTATCAATAATGTGCTATTTCTACAAGATACATAATGGTGAACATAAAGGAAAATGCACATGAGGAAATTATTTCTGGTAGAGAAGAGGAAAGGTATTCACATTTATAAAATGCTCAGCAGAAAGTGAAAACAACATTTAATGAGATTCAGACACAGCTTTAGTGAATTGTTCATAGTACAACTCTTTGCTTACTATGATATTTCAACAAATATCTTGTTGAAATAAAAGTCTTTGTTGAAATGATCTAGGAAAAGAAGCTTATTGAAATATAAGAAATAGAAAGGATTCAAGTAGAAAGGAATTGCTGTTGACGCTGTTGTAGATTTTATGTTGTTGTATAATAATTGTTGAATAGATCTGAAAGTGGTAATAGCAGCTAGTTACAGAAGTGCAAATCTTATGCTTTAGGGGACTGAAGACCAGGAAGAGACAATGATATGAAAAGGCCTTTCACTTCTTCACAGTTTTATGCCTTTTTGTATGAAGCCAAAATAATTGACCAGGTTGATGCAAGTTGTTAAAAAGGAAAAAGGCTAATTCACTGAAAATTGTTTTTCTTTAGACATTGGTGAAATTTATAAAGGAAAAGGGAGAGAAAGGGGCATAGCTACAGTAAGCACTAAATAATATGTATAAAAAACTTACTTGCAATGGATAATTTCATCATACAAAATATTAATCATCAAAACTGAATCAAGTAAAATTAAAAACAAAATCTTAATAGGTTTATAACCTCTAGAGAAATTGGATTAGCATTAAAAAATATATCCCCTTCCATATAAAAAAGCCAAAATGAAAATGGAAACATAATAGACAAACCAGATTTAGAGAAATTCAAATACAAGTTATATCACATTGTCAAGAAACAAATAATTCAAAAGCCACCCAGAGAACAGAGCAAACAACATTTAATATTATCATGATGCAAAGCCAAGTAACGATTTTTTTATTCTTTATCTGAGGATACGTTTTATTGATTTTTGAGGAGAGAAAGGGAGAGAGAGAAAATGAATCAATTTCATCCCAACTGGGGTTCAAGCCTACAATCTAGGCATGACCCTGACGAGGAATCAAACCCACAACTTTTTGGTGTACAGGCGATCTTCCAACCAACAAATCCACCCAGCCAGGGCAGGATTTTTATTGATAATCGATGGTTAAAAGTCATTCCCTCTTGTGCAAAATTCCTAAACAAAATCTTTGCTAACCAAATGTCACAATGTATTTAAAAAATACAGGGAAAAGTGAGCTTTTTGAAGGAATTCAAGGGAGGTTAATGTTTGTTTAAAAGTACATTATAAAGGATGATACAACGTTCATTTATATTGTAATTATTACCATCCTGCTTATTTGAGAGCCGATAGGCAAAATTTTGTCTATTTTGTTCACTGTTCTATCCCCAGTTCCACACATATAGGCTCTTGGTAGGCACTCAATGAATATTTTTTTTCTTACTAAATGGAATTGCATGTGGGTCAGTAACATAAAAATTTGGTTTCAAAGGAATTTATTAGAACCAAAATGTGTTAGATATTCCAAGTTAATTTAACCACAGAAAATGTCATTTAATCATTTTCAAACTCAAAGTAATGTCTGAGTGAGTCTTTTCCACTTCTTTTGGAGTCAGGATGGCCAAAAATATGTATCCAGCCCTTCACTTGTGTCTAATACGGGACTTACCCTTCCTCACTGAGCCACAGATCTTTCCTCAGAATCCTTCTAAACACAGTCCTAAAGTTACTCAGGATCAGACAGTTAGAATTGGCACATGCAACACAGCCTAACTGGCATTTTTATATTGTCTTAGAAAAAAGTACATATTTACTCTAATAAAATATATAACTATATATAGACTAATAATACTAACATAAAACAACCTCAAGAAAGCCTACCTTTTAATGTAAATTCAGTCTCTCCACTTTGCTTTCTTGCTGTAATTAATACAGGACCTAAGAGCAATAGCGTGGGACAAATTATTTATCATTCCAGTTTTAGCCAAAATCAATTTTGGTTTGTAAACTGTGAAACACTGAATGACTTGGTGAAGAATTAGGATTCTAACTGCAACTTGGTTTTGGCAAAGCTAAACATATATTATAGATGTCTAGATACCATAGCTTAAACCTCTTAAATAAGTTCTAGCCATAAAAGAAACATATTTTTCAATTTTTTAGAAAAGTAATATGTTAAGTGGCCAAGAAGTTCAAGATCATTTCAATAAATCACATAATAGAGGCAATCTTAAATTGTAGAGAATTGTCTGGCATAATTAATTTGGTTCAGAGGCAAGTAATCAGTATCATTTTCTCTAACCATCAAGCATTTCTCATTGAGGATTGCTAATCTCTCATTAGGGGGCCTATTTCTAATTTGAGCAATCATAAAGACAAAGTATCCGTTTCAATCAGTCTTGTACCAGAGAGTACCATTTGTCCATAAAAATATCATCAAAGAGATCTAAAATTTTTTTCTGTGAGGGCTTAGATATTGAACTTCCATTATGAATTTGTCTTTCTGCATACATTGTAACCAGTGTCTCTCTAAGTAGCCTGAAAAGTGTTTTCCAATTTTAAAAATTTGCCTTATTTATAGATATAATGCTTTTCTTATTTAAGTTAAAAATGAGTTACAAAAGATTTTTATTTTTTTTGTCTTCATGTATGCAGGAATGCATTTGTCAAGTAGTTGACTTTAAAATTTTTCTGTCATAGTTAAATGAAAAATACCGTGTTTTCTGTCATATAAGACCACTTTTTAACCCAGGAAAATCTTCTCAAAAGTTGGGGGTCATCTTACATGCTGGGTGTAAAAATACTGTAGCTTGTAGTTATGATGGGTGTTGCTAACTTGCCAGGGACTTGCCCGGCACTCACTCTTTCTCTTTTGTTTGTTATCTCCCTCCCATCATCATCAGTTCGACTCATCTTATACGCTGGAGAATACAGTAATTATAAAACTTACTAAAGACAATAGCAGTGCTTAAAAATAGAACTCTATAAAAATAAGAAAAAATTTGAAACTTCCTGAAAGTAATTAGAAATACTGGGCTGAAATGGGATTTGAGTGATGACATAAGTGTGCATAAAATCACAGAAGAATAAAAATACTATAAATCACTCAAAATATCACTGTCTTTTACACTTAATATTTATTGACAGGTGTTTTTAAAAAACAAGTAGTTATATAAATTTTAATAAAAAATAGAAAATTATTTAGATCATCAAATTATAAAAGCAAAGAAGTTGAATTATTGTATTGTGAGAGTTAAAATTTCAAGTAGAGATATCATACAGAAGAGGTATAACTCAACTGAAAATATCAGTGCTTCTAGGAGGAGCTAATTCTATACCTTGGGGAAGATATGCTTCAAGATTAGGCTAGAAACTTGTGGTGCCAGAAAGCAAGTATGCTTTGAAATGTTCTGATGTTGTGTTATCAGGACTTAGAAGCCAACTTAAAAAATGCTCCCATTGGTCAAGATGTGACAATATGAGCATAAAAAATATAATAAAAATTGCAATAGATTAAAACAGCAGAGCCTAGAAGTCATTATTCATAATTATGCTTAAAAGAGAATGGGACTTTATTTTATCTTCATGTAAATGATACTATATTCAGGTTAGTGTCTTTAGAGAAAAATAGTATTTCTCAAGTATGTAGTATATATATATATATATATATATATATATATATATACTTTTTAGGCTGGGTCAGATGATGTCTATACACAAAGGATAATCCATTGTTATTATAGTTTATGGAATCTACTTTGCTCACCCTTCCTATATGTTCTTTTTATTTTCTCTCATTTAAAAAAAATCCTCACCCAATGATTAAACATAAAAATGAATGTGTTTTATTGATTTTTTTTAGAGAGAGGAAGAACCAGGAATCAAACCTGCAATCTTTCAGAGTGTGGGATGATGCTCCAATTAACTGAATAACTGAACAGAGAAAGGGAGAGGGAGAGAGAGATAGAAACTTCAATGATGAAAAAGAATCACCGATTGGCTGCTTCCTGCATGCCCTCTATTTGGGATGGAGCCCACAACCTGTGCATGTGCCCTGACTGGGAATCGAACCATCCATTGATCTCTTGGTACATGGGATTCCACTCAACCATTGAGCCACACTGTCTGGGCAAGACTATTCTTAGTGAATGAGCTATGGTTCCCCAAGAAGAAATTGGAGTGCTATAGACAGGGACAATGGATGCTGGAGGAAAAAATTCACAAATTCGTATTCTGCTTGGCTGTTTACCAGCAATGTGACCCTGTTACTTAATCTTTCTAGCTTCAGTTTCATTTTCTGAAAAATGATAACACCTCCTTCCTTATTGAATTACATGAGGTAATATATGGAAAATTCCAGGTACATGTTATTCACTCAATAATAAATATTGACTACCAAAGTTGTTGTATTATTGTTTTTTTTAATCTTTATTGTTCAGTTTATTAATTACATTGTTCCTTTTTCCCCCCCTATAGGTCCCCTCCACCTGGTTCCCATCCCACCCTCTGCCCTCACCTCCCTCCACTGTCCTTTCCCATAGTTGCATGATTTTTGTGCAGTCTCTTGCTACACTTCCCACACCCCCTTCCTCCCCAAGAATTGTTAGTCCATTCCCTCTCTATGTCCGTGATTCTGTTACATTCACCAGTTTATCCTGTTCATCAGATTATTAATTCACTTGATTTTTAGATTCATTTGTTGATAGATGTGTATTTGTTCTTCATAATTTACACTTTTATCTTTTTCTTCTTCCTCTTCTTAAAGAATATCTTTCAGCATTTCATATAATATTGGTTTGGTGGTGATGAACTCCTTTAGCTTTTTCTTATCTGCTAAGCACTTTATCTGACCTTCAATTCTGAATGATAGCTTTGCTGGATAGAGTAATCTTAGTTGTAGATTCTTGCTATTCATCACTTTGAATATTTCTTGCCACTCCCATCTGGCCTGAATCGTTTCTGTTGAGAAATCTGCTGACAATCGTATGGGTGCTCCCTTATAGGTAACTAACTGTTTTTCTCTTGCTGCTTTTAATATTCTCTCTTTGTCTTTTGCTCTTGGCATTTTAATTATGATGTGCCTTGGTGTGGTCCTCTTAGGGTTCCTATATATTGGGGTTCGATGTGCTTCTTGGACTCCTAAGTCAATTTCTTTCACCAGGTATGGGAAGTTTTCAGTCACTATTTCTTCAAATAGGTTTTTGTTGTCTTGCTCTCTTTTTCTGGCACCCTTATAATTCGGATGTTGGTATGCTTGAGGTTGTTCCAGAGGCCCCTTACACTATCTTCAATTTTTTGGATTCTCTTGGTTTCTTGCTTTTTCAGCTCAGTGGATTTTACCTCTTTGTATTTCCAATCTTTCACTTGGTTCTTGGGGTGCTCTAGAATATTTTTAGATCTTTGTATAACATTTTTTATTTCAGTCAGTGTATGCTTAATTTCTGGTTGGTCCTTTTTCATATCCTTGAGAGTCTCGTTCATATCCTTGTAGGTCTCGTTCATTTCCTTGTAGGACTCAATCATTTCCACGCTGGTCTTGTTCATTTCTTTGCAGGTCTCGTTCATATCCTTGAGGGTCTCGTTCCTTTCCTTGTAGGT
Source organism: Antrozous pallidus (assembly GCA_027563665.1). Lineage (NCBI taxonomy): Eukaryota > Metazoa > Chordata > Mammalia > Chiroptera > Vespertilionidae > Antrozous > Antrozous pallidus. The sequence goes on along the minus strand of CM050511.1, from coordinate 96,983,945 downwards.
CTTGCTTATTTCCTTATAGGTCTCGACCTTTTGTAGGAGCCTCTTGAGGAGCCCTATAACCGTGGTTTTTGAATTCCATGTCCAGTCGTTTTTTTCCTCCATTTCTTTCACATCTGATTTCTTTCCATGTCTCTGCATGGTGGCTGCTTCCCTGAGTTGGTCAATTAGCTTTGTGTGGTAGACTTCCTACAAGGGACAGTGGGTCAACCTCCCCAGTTACCTGAGGTGGATATGGGTTGCACAGTCTTGCTGAAGTTAAGCTCAGTTTAATCATTGTTAGCACTTGGAGGGGTTGACCTCCAGGCCAATTGTCTGTGACGTTCAGCTGTGCTCAGGTTGGATGGGCGGAATCTCCGGGCCAAGCAGACAGCATTAGCTCCGCCCTATGCAGCCCCAGGGACTCTGTGCCGGCATCAATGGCCGCCAGCACCTCTCAGAGAGAGACGCTGCTGAGCTCCACCAGCTGCCAGAGAATTCAGACTCTCCCCAGATGAGTCTGCACACCCAACGTCTCACCCAGGGTCGTAAAACAAAGCAGTCTGAGGGTTTCCTGAATGAAAGAGCAAGTCACGAGTGCTCTCTGAACGGTCAGGCAGCTGTGCTGTTCCCAAGTTCACGCGCACTCCGCACAAGCTCGCCTTCTCCACAAGCCGGCAGACCCCTGCAGCACCCGAGCTTCGGCGTGCCCTCCTACTGTCCAGATTTTACCCCGTATGATGGTGAGTTCCCTGGACTTTGCCCAGAGCTGGAGAATCAGTCCAGTGGGATGTCTTTGTCTCCCCTGTTTGAGAAAACTGGCTGGTTTTCAGCCGCCTGCCCTATCCTCTGGCACGCGCTCCAAACCTCTTTCTGCGTATATCTTCAATGCTGTTCGCCGCCGCTCCTCCGAGTCACAGTGTCTTATCTTCACTTTTATTTGTAGAATTTTCACTCAGCCAGCTTTCCGGTGATTCTGGATGGTGTTTGTTCTTTCGTTAAGTTGTAGTTTTAAAATTACTGTGTATGGTGGCAAGATAGGTGTTTTACCTATGTCGCCATCTTGGTTCTCTCCGTTATATTATTATTTTTACAGTTCTTTCACATACTTTAAATCCTGACAACATCCTGGGAGGTAACAAATATATTTTGTTATCCTTATTTTATGGATGAGAAACCTACACTTAAAAGGCATTGCCCAGAGCCTAGAGCCTGGTGTTCTTCCCAGTCCTCTGTGCTTCCTTCTGTAGAGTTGTTAAAGAGAAAACCACTGGCCCCAAATGGCATAACTCATGCTAAAGCCCCTGATACCAAACCTAGATTTAGTACCTGACCTATTTACTGTTTCAACCTCTCCCAGGAACATAGTCTTAATCAACCAGCCTGGAATTTTCTGTTCAAGCACCAATTAGGTAATTTATCCCAAGTGTCCTCTCTCGCCCCCTGCATCCCACAGCCAACACACACACACACACACACACTCACACATCCCCTCCCCCTGCTACACAACCCCCCCCCCCCGAGAAACACACACCCCATAGAGAGAGAGGCAATCTGCCTGATTTAAAAAATCCTTGCCATTACCCCCAAAAGAGGTCCTGGTCTAAAAATAATTCTCTTTTTTGTTGTTGTTGATAGCTTCCTTGCCCCAGCCTTATTTCTCTAAAAACCTTCCGTGTTGTACAATCTTTCTTCTAGTTGCTGGCTGGGATGCTGCCAGAATCATGCATTGCTTAATAAAGTCAATTAGATCTTCACATGTATTCCTTTTAATTTTTTTTAAACATAGTGAAGCCTGTCATTGCAGTTCCATCAGTGATGGGAAAAAGGCAAAGGAATGAGAGCGAGACAGACTTTTCTTTCAGAGAAATAGATCTCCCTGACCCTCAGAGTGAACTCTGTTGGCTAAGAGGCTGTGGTCTAGTCTGGCTACTGTGTTTGCTTCTTGGAAGCAGGTGTTCTAAGCAGAGAGCGAGGCCCTGAGGCTCAATCACAGGAAGGTGCCAACACTGCCATTCAATTCTGTGAGGCCGTGGCTGCCCTGCAAAGAGATCCAGGTTTGTAAATGTGTGTTTTGCAAGTACAGCTTTGATACTGTTAATGATTAACAAAATGTGGGCGTACAGAAAAGCCACCTGTCACACACCATGGAATTTTCCAGAGCAGGTCACAGCTGAGAGTGAGGCAGATCAGCCTTTGTCTTCCCTTTCAGCTTGTCACCTAGGCACCCACATGTAAGAGTGGGCCAGAATGTTGGATAACAAGCACAGGTTTTTGGCAATAACAGTTTTGCTGTCTCTGTGAGGTGAGACCTCTGAAGGGTGAATATTTACTCAGTCTAAGAGCTGTTTTCAGAAACAAGCATGCTCCAGCTTCCTGTCTCTGAGGTCCACCTTCCCTTACTGATCACTCTACCACAAAAAAGTCAGAGTATGCTGGTGCTAACCCAGTCAGCATTCTCCCACTATGCAGGAACATGACCAGAAAAGTGGTAGAGCGTATTTATTCCCTGTGGGACCTATTGACTGATTTCTTGCGGGTCCTCCAGATTTATTTTTCGTTATGTTCTTAAAGCACATGAGGTGAGATTTTGAAAACTACCCCTGTTGCATATTTCCTGCTAAGTACTCAAGGCGGCCGGGTGTTCAGCATTCTCTTCAGTACTGACCCTTTGCCGCCTTGTATATGAGTTATTAAGTCTGTATCTCCTATGAGATGGAACTCTGTGAGAATTACAGTAGAGACTATACACTGAGTGGCCAGATTGTTATGATCTCTGAACGTATAATAATCTGGCCACTCAGTGTATATCCTATATAATAAAAGACTAATATGCAAATTGTCCCCTGGACCAGGAGTTCGACCAGCAGGCAGGCCGGCCAACTGCCCATGTCCCCTCCCCCTGGCCAGGCTGGCCAGACCCCACCCATGCATAAATTCATATTCATGCACTGGGCCTTTAATGTGTATGTGTGTGTGTGTGTGTGTGTGTGTGTATATATATATATATATATATATATATATATATATATATATAATCTGGCCACTAAGTGTATATGTGTGTATATAAACACACACACACACACACACACACACACACACACACACATACTGAGTGGCCAGATTATTATGCATTCAGAGATCATAATAATTTGGACACTCAGTATATATCTTCCTTTTTTCCCTCTCTTTGAGTGCTTCTCAGAGTATAATCTGTGGCCAAGCAGCATCAACATCATCTGGGAAATTGCTAGAAATGTAGACTATCTGACTTTGCTCCTGACTTGCTGAGTCAGGATCTTTTCAAAAGATCCCAGATGCTTCTAGGCACAGTAAAAATCGATCAACACGTTGTCAGCACTTTTCAGACAGTGCATGTTAAATAATAATAAAGACAACAAAGCAAGTTAGGCAGGTATTATATATCACTTCTAGAACACACTCCACTGCCACTTTTTTCTACCCCTCTGTTCAACATTCTCTGGGAACTCCAGAATCCCTAAAGCAATGGGAACCTGATACCTCAGAATCCTAAAAGCAGTGGACACTTGATACTTCTGAGCACAGATGAAGTTGGCAGTTTCATAATCTACTTGCCCAACTCAAAAGAAAAGGAAAGAAAAAGAAAGGAAGGAAGAAAATTGAAATAGGTAATCATGATGGAGGGAGAGGGAAGAGTCACTGCACCTCAAGTTCAGGTTCCTAGTGCTCCACCCAAGGACAGTGCTTGCTGCCTGCAGAGGGTTGTCATGGTGAGCTTCAGGGAGCAGTAGGCATTCTAAGGCACTATTTACTTCCCTTACCACTCCATCCCACCTTGTCTAGATCACTCACTCTTATCTGTTTCATGTGTTGATTTTTCTACTCGGGCTTTGTTTAGGGGAGAAAAGCAATCATTCCTCAAAATATGTACAAAAAGACCCCATAAAATGATCCTCACCCTAAACCCAGAAAACAAACTTGAGAAACCACTTTGCTAAGCCATGCATGTTAATGTTATCAGAAAATGGGTTAATAATTATTAATGTGTTCCATGCACAGTACAGTAATTAGCATTTACATATTTTAATTAAAGAAAGATAAGGAGGGACTTTGAGGGACGTTTGCCAATGATTCTTTTTCTGCATTTCAAATTTTCCACATCAGAAGCTGGTTATTTTGTTTACCCGCAGGGTTCATTCTGGGGGTGATTATGGTTACATAATCTCAGAGTGCTGTTTCAAAGAGTTATTTTAGTTGGGTCGAGTTCTGTTCAATATTTATTGATTGCATGCTCTATGTGGAGGGCGGTAGTAGGAGCTGGGTATATATAGAGTATAACACGATGTTGTTTGCTCGCCAGGAACTTTTAGGCTGATGGGCTGTTCCGGCACACAAATAGATCATTTCAAAAGACTAACTGACGTGTTTTGATGCAGGGATACTTAGAGTTCTGCGGGTCTCAGGAGAGGGGCATTGTGTGATTGGAGAAGAGCCACTTCTCCTGTGAGGTGATCCTTGAAGTGTGTTTGAGTGAGAAGTAGTAGATAGGTGGAGGTATGAATGCCAGAAACACAGTCCAGGTAAAAGTTACGCTGAAAATAAAAATGCTGATGTATGAAACAGCATGATCTGTTTGAAGAACTTTGCCAAGATGCAGATTATTATGCAGGAGAATCCGATGATGTGTTTGGAGAGATGAGCTTGGAAGCAAATAGGGAAGTCTCTGGAAAGTATCTGCCAAGTCCACATGCTTAAACTTATCTATGGATACTGGACATTGGGACTTCTACATTGTGAAAAAAAACCTCAACCATAAACAATTATTGGCTCAAAACAAGAAGATACTAATTTGCAACTTTATTATGAAAATATTTTTTTCTTTTTCATTAAGGTCTTTTGATCTTCCTCAGTAGGGGAATGGCTTGTGAATTGATGTCTTTTCACAGGGTAGTGAGGGAAAGACCAATCAGATATAAGGAAGTGACACAAGTGACCAATCAAATACAAGGAAGTGATAAAAGGCAATGCAGCCTTTATCCACTCGATAATTGATACTTGCTCTTAGAGTCTTCAGTCACCATGTAAATAGTTTGACTGCTCCAAGACCACCAACCTATGAGGAAGCCCAAACTATCCCTTGTGTAGAGACCACATGGAAAGGCTCTGAGAGTACTGGAAGGGAGAGATATGTCTGACCAATCCCCCTGGTGCCCCATCCTCTTACTGTTCCAGCTCCAGCTATCATTTGACTGAAATCACTCAAGATGTATTGAACCAGAATTGCCTAATTAAGCATTCCTATGATTCATGACCCCCCCCCCCCCCCAAAAAAAAACATGAGATGTTAGAAAATGCTTGTTTAAGGCACTACGTTTTGGGGTAAATTGTTATGGCACAATAGATAACCAGAACAGATTTTGGTATTTGAAAGTGGGGTGATATCATAAAAAAACCCACACAGTGAAACATATGGACTGAATGGTGGGTAGACTCGAAATATTAATGAAATCTTAAGGAGCTGTGAGGATCATATTAGCAGTTGCTCAAAAGGCCTCAAGTAGCCTGGTGGTGAAGGACTAGAGTGAGAATATTTTTGGAAGCTGGAAGAAAAGAGTCTCTTTTATGTAATAGGAGAGAGTTTGTCAACACTGTCCCTGCAGTGGCATGGGAAATAGAAAAGGTATCCGAAGAACCCAATGATCGAGCTAAGATTTTCAGGCAGAACACTGACAGCGCCTATTTGTCTTACTGCCTATTATAAAATGCAAAGAGAGATGAGCTGAAAAAGAAACATTTCTGTTTTCCAGCATAATTTACAGGGCACCTAAAGGATTAAGGGTTTGCTAGATTTGAAAGAAACATTTTCATTCCTGGCCTCCCCAGCTGCTGGAAGATTCTCAAAGTAAGAAATGCCAGTAGGCTGGAGATTAAACCAAACCGGCAGACTTTTCTGACATGGTCTATAGATGAAGACAATTGTGTGTGTTTTAAGATGTTTTCTTAAGATAAATAGGTGTTTCTTACCTTCAAAAAGCTTGGGTTCTAATGTAGGGTTTAGTGGAGAAGACAGACAAGTAAGCAAATGCATCCAATTTAGAGCCTGATAAGAAACAATGGGGAGCTAAGAGAGTCTACAACGGGGACCTTTACTCTGGCTTGGGAAGGAGGTAGTCTTTCGGGTAAGGCCTCCTAAGGAGGGGCGTGACCAAACTAAGGCCTGAAGAACAGGCATTAGGAAATATGTGGTGTGGGACAGGAGGTGACCGCAAGTAGGGAAAGCAGAGTGAAGCTCTAGGAAGTCCTCAGAATAACCTCCTGAAGGAGCCGGACACCCTTGCATTCCTTGCAGTGGTTTCCTCTTCCATGGTGGCAAATGAGATCAACAGGCTATACATATTCTTTCTTTTGAAGAAAGTTTTTGTTTTGATTTCTAAAGGATACAAAAAGAGAGAAGGGGTGGTAGGAAAGAGAGAAAGAAACATCAATGTGAGAATAAATGAGTGGTTACCTCCTGTATGATCCCCAACTGGGACTGAACCTGAAACCTGGGTGCTTTGGGAATCAAACCTGCCACCTTTTGATGTGCAAGACAGTGCTCCGATTAAATGAGCCGCACCAGCCGGGCAACAGTAGCGTATCTGAAGTTAGGACTTTAACCAGAGAGTTAATGAGGGTCCCTCAGACAGACTGTATTGGAGTAAAATGCTTCTTTATTCAATGTGGCCAAGTTCTCCTGCTCATTTGAATTGCTTCACATTCCCTAATGTTCAATCTTTAGTTATTTGCACACTAAAATCAGACTCTGTTGGGTTTTTCCAAATTCTGAAGTCTACTTGGCCATCTCTGATTTTACAGATTATAAGAAAATTAGAGGCCCGGCACACAAAATTCATGCACGGGGGAACGGGGGAGGGGGGGCGGAGGGTGGGGGGGAGGGTGTCCCTCAGCCCAGCCTGCACCCTCTCCAATCTGGGACCCTTCGAGGGCCAACTGCCCATTTAGGTTCCATCCCGGTGGGATCAGACCATATTCCTGCACCTAATTTCAAAGATTAGTCACCTGGCACAGCCTGAGGAAAGCAACGCAATGGCAACACTTATCATCTAGAAGAGAGGTGCAGAGTCCTCTTGTATTTAACATCGAGTCCTTTTCTCTAGTTTTCAAGTTAGGCAGCAGCAGTGCAGTATTTCTTGTACCTGGGACAAATCTACTGTCAAAAAATGCAAAGTCCAAGAAAGAACTTTGGTGGTTTTTCTATTAATGAAACCGATATTTAATAACATTTAATTTATGATTTTGTACCCAGAAGTTAGTTTTCCTGGTGATTGACTAAAGTCCATAACTTACTGACTCTGGCACTGATGGGTGATTTACTGTTCTATCAGTTACTTAATTAGAATGAATTATTCATCGTTTTCTCTGATGAATGACCTAATTATTATGCTAATCATAGTAATCTAAGTCTTCAATGTTTTCTAAAGCATCCTGACTAATGGGGTTATTAAATATGTGTATGATTATAGTCTTATAAAAATTCAGAAACATGCTTTGACAGACATTTTAATTTATATCTAGGCTTTCAAAAACATCAAATGTAAGATAGCTTTTGCCCTGAACTCAATTAATTTCTTAAATGTCATTTTCTTTTCCCAATATAAACCTGTGAATGAGTGTGATAAATAAAATGACAACCACTCCATTAGTAAGACTAAGAAGTGGAACAGAATTTTATAACGAGTCCTGCTTTTGAGGACTTTGGCTTTAATGAGAAAACGTCCCTGCATGGGTAGGATCACTATTGAAGGCAAAAGGCGTGAACTGACCTGATATATACGGTTATATTGTCCAATCTTAATTGTTCACAGGAGAAGCAACTGCACCATGGATTAATGAACTATTCACTGTTCATATCCAGGACATATTCTCCTTATTTCTTTGTCTACTTTGTTTAATGCCTCAGACCCAAATCATGACATTGGCATGTGTTTGTCTTACTTTATAGCAAAACTTAACATTTGAAGATGTTAGGGTATTCCATTGCTTTCAGTAATAACTACATTAGTAACCAGCTCTCAAGGGCATCTAAAGCTTGAGCATTTGACACATAATCAAGATAGTAGGAAGCAATATTTTAACAGGAGGTGTCAAACTAAGCAGTTTGACAGCCCATGGCTGGGTCTATATAACCTAGAACAAATTGTGTTCAATTTTGTCACAGTATAGTTGTTAAAAGGACTTTTAAAAAAATTAAAAACAATAACTCATGGCTTTGGTGAAACATTAAGGCTATTCTGAAGAAATAAGACTGAATCCTATTTGGTAATAATTCATTTTGTCTTTGAGCACATAGATAGAGATGATGAAAATAACATTTTAAATTATTGAATTACTTGTAACCTTTGTTAATTTTTTTCTTATTTTTTTGACTCCCTTATTTTCTCTATCATTTTTAAAACATTGACTTCTAATTCAAGCTCTGGGGATCAATAATTGTGTCTTCTTGGACTTGGTGAGTGGAAGATATTTGAGGAAGTTATAGTCATACTTGTAACATTCCTCTTCATCCTGATCCTGCAGTCCTTTTAGCGATCAGCTATGAAATGAATGAAAAGTATGTGCTGTGTTCTGATAAAGCATCTTCATTCCCCTCTGCTGGAGCTGCTATGATTGGACATAGATCTGGACAGGACAACTTTGGTGGGCACCAGCTATACAATGATGCTGATCCTCTGGTTGCAGGGTGGGGGGTGTCATTTGAAAAGTTGATTGGAAGGAAAAACAGTATTAAATAGTTTCTGTTCTGCTTCTCCGGCTATCTCTAGCATCTGCTGAACCAATTTCAGCTTACTTTTTGTTCTGACTTTCCTTTTTCAAGACTATAATAACTATAACTGTATTAGTTTCCCAGGGTTATTGCAATGAATGACCATAATTCAATAGAAATGTATAATTTCATAGTTGAAGAGGTTAGCAGTCTGAAATCAAGGTGTCAGCAGGGCTCCACACTCCTGAGTTTCTGGTAAAGAATCTTGCCTTGTTCTCTCCTAACTTCTGGTGGTTGATGGCAGTCTTTGGTATTTTTTGGATTTCAGCTGTGATGTTGGATTTAAGGCTCACTCTACTCCAGTGTGATCTCATTTTAGCTATTTATACCTACAAAGATCCTATTTCCAAAGAAGATCAGACTGTGAGTTTCTGAGTGGACATGATTTTTTGGGGGAGAATATTCAATCTTATACAATTACCATATGATTTCTTAAAGCAGAATATCCTGAGATTCTACCCCAAGTTCATTACCTTCAAGAGTGTTTTTACTGTACGTCTGAGTATAATAAAACAGCTGAAGCCTTCAGTGCCCAAGAATATTTTTCTTAGGTTCTCATGTTTGACTTATAATTTGGTTGAATACAAAATTCAAGTGGAAACTCATTTTCCTTTATTACCATCCATATAGATGATTGTGCTGACTTTTGCATTTTATTGTGCTTGAGAAACCAAATGCCAGTCTATTCTTTTTCTTTGTAGGGGACCCATTCTTTCTCTTTGTAGGTTTATATTATATTCTCTTACTATGACTTTGATATTGTACATTAAAATTTTAAAATTTGTTTTAGGCAGAGGAAGAGAGAGAGAAAGAGAGAGAGAGAGAGAGAGAGAGAGAGAGAGAGAGAGAGAGAGAGAGATATCAGTGTGAAAGAGAAACATTGATTGGTTGCCTCCAGAATGTGCCCTGACCAAATTCTAACTGCATCTTGGGTATGTGTGAATCAAAACCACCACTGCCACATTTTTGTGTATGGGATGATGCTCCAAACAACTGAGTCATGCCTACATTTTAATAATAATTCACTTAGGTACAGATTTTTATTAATCTCTCCTGCTTAGTAATATGACTTTAATCCAAGTCATCCCGATGAAGGCATTGCAAAATCTCTGCCAGGGTGATGAACACATGTGAGCTACCTGGCCAAAGTTGGAAACCAACTTCTCCAACTGCTTTTCCCTAAGCTATTCAAAGGCGGGCTTCCACCCTGAAGATACTGTCTGTGTTCTGCCAAAGCTGCTTCTTCTTATTGGTTAAAAAACCTTTTTAGATCCAATATATATTTTTATTGAACTACATTTGATACATTTATATACTGTAATATGTATCAGGAAACCATGTTGTACTCATGTTGCCCATTTCTGTATTGGAAGGCCAGGCTGTGATCCTACCAGGCCAGTGGTCGGCAAACGCATTAGTCAACAGAGACAAATTATCAACAATACAATGCTTGAAACTTCTTTTGAGAGCCAAATTTTTAAAACTTAAACTTCTAACGCCACCTCTTCAAAATAGACTCACTCAGGCCATGGTATTTTGTGGAAGAGCCACACCCAAGGGGCCAAAGCTGCCGTTTGTGGCTCATGAGCTGCAGTTTGCTGACCACTGTTAATAAGGCTAATTAGGGAGATGCAAGAACAGACCTAGAAGGTATTCTTCTCCCACTGCTAGTTTAGGCTCTCATCCCCAGGCTGCAAGCAGTCATTCATCTTCATACCCACTCCAGTGAGAAAGAGACTTTGGACTCCCAGGTTTTTTGTAAGTGTATGTGTTTGGGGTGTGTATTAGTTCCTATAATCCATATTCCCTCTTTTAAAAAAATACATTTTTATTGATTTCAGAGTGGAAAGGAGAGAGGGAGGGAGAGAGGGGGGGAGGGAGGGAGGGAGAGAGAGAGGGAAACCATCAATAATAAGAGAGAATCATTGATCTGCTGCCTCCTGCACTCCCTAACATTGACCCATGACCTCTCCTGGTTCATAGGTTGACATTCAACCTCTGAGCCACACTGGTTGGGCCACACTCTCCTCTTGCTGCTGTCTTCGTCCAGGTTGAAGAACACAGTAACCTCCATTATGTTGCCATTGGCTCTGGAACTGGGAGACCGTGGTTGTACTTCCACTTGGTAATGTGCTTTTTTGAATTAGTAGTACTGACAGGGCCGGGGAGCACTCAGTCTCAGAGGAACTTTCCACATTCGGCACATTCTCAACGCTGTGACAAAGGGCACAGTCACGCTGATTGCTTTGCTGGGCTTTCACTGGGGGCCTGTTATTCACCAGCCCCGAATGAAATTGTAAAAGAACAGGATATTTTTCACATTGGCATCTGCGAAGTCTGTGCTGCAGAAAGCAGTATATACTTGTCCTTTCGCTTGACAGAGAACACAAAGTCCTCTGGGTTGTTCATGGCTCCCTCAACGCATTCAGCAAAAGAAAAGCTGACATTTTCAATGTATTGCCAATCCTAGAGAAAAGCTTACTAAATTCTTCACACAACTCACATGTGTCTAATAAGCTACCATTAGTTACATAACTTATATAAGGAGACTCTAAAAGTAATCAATCCCTAGATTAAATTAAAACATCCTTCTAACTTTCTTTCATTCTGTTATACTTGGCTTAGACTTAATGGGTATGTATACATAGTCATTGGCAATTATCAAATGAAACAAACACATTACTGAACAGTGGGTACTGGTCCTTGAGTTGGAATGTTAATGGAAGTGTAAAGCAATAGGTGTAATGTGGTTGCATTTGGCTTGGCCTAATTTCTCCTAAGTATAGATATTAAAGTTTTCTTCTTTTATATAATCACAATTGTTTCTTTTTGTTTGTTGTTTTTTTAAAACTATATTTTTATTGATTTCAGAGAGGGAGAGAAAGAGAGAGAGAGAGAGAGAGAGAGAGAGAGAGAGAGAGAGAGAGAGATCAATGATGAGAGAGAATCATTGACTGGCTGCCTCCTGTACACCCCACAATGGGGATCAAGCCCACAACCTGGGCATGCTCCCTGACTGGGAATCAAACCATGACCTTCTTCCTGATTGAGAGTTCAATGCTCAACCACTGAATCACGCTGGTTGGGCTCATCACCATTGTTTTTGATGTCAAGGGTTCCATTTCCTATTTCGGGTACTTTTTAATTCTCTTGGGTCATTTCAAGGGAAGTGTGTCCACCTGAGGCATTTGAGATTAAGCTTAGCAAAGTCTCAGGTACAGATGGACATCACTTCTGCGAGGCATTCCACGAGTGATATGCCTGCAGTTGTCAAATGACTATCATCACCGGTGGGCTGTGCTGCAGGTGTGTCTGCACTCCCAGGCGCCTGCTTGCAGGGGTGAGATGGAACTGCAGTGTCCATGAGTATGTGGAAGGCTCCTCATAGTCACATGTCAATGGGCTGTGGGTTGAGGGCCAGGGTCTGGCTCTGGCTGTGCCATCACACTTCAATCCGTGTGGAACTTGGGGTTTGAGAATTCTAACATTTGCACTCGGAATTCCAGGTAATTATATTTGTCAAAAAGCAGGATAAAGTATAACTTTATTTAACAATTTGTTAGCTTGACCCATACATTGTAGATACTTAGACATGAGGTAAGGGCCTCCTCTTAGCGCAGGCTCCACATGTTGGGAGAGCACCCAGCATGACCACAGAGAGAAGACAGTATTGTCCATACAACTTAGTGCAATCATGGAAATGTTTCTGAGCTGTCCACATCAGCAGCCCCCAGCTCCGTGGGGCTATTAGGCACTGAAAAGGTAGTTAGTGAGACTGAGGAAATGAACTCTTACTTTTAGTTAATTTTAATGAATTTACATTTAAGTAGCCACAGGTGCCTAGTGGCCACAATGTGTTTATTTGTGCTCCCAAGCAGCTCTCTGGTGCTGGAAACCAGTGAGGTTCAGTTCTGTCTCCATAGTAACTATGACTCTCTCCATGGTCCCCCAGGTCTGGTCAGGTTTAAGGACTACTGGCGTCTACCGGGGTAACAGCTTGTTCTATTTGGTCTTATAATTCTTTCTTAATGTGGAACAACTTAGGCAGTCTCCCCAGGGGTTGGGTGACTTGAAGTCCTGTTCTAGTCTGGGATATTGTAATAGCATCAACTATGCATCACTTCCCCTAAGAAACTCCCTTTTGAAGTTTAAGAGTCTTTTATTTTTTTTATCTCAACAAAATAAAACCCTTGCAAATCAACATCTTGGACTTTCAAAATGAGTGTTTCTAATGGGGATTTTGAGAGACTATTTTTAAACTTCAATTCCTACCCTTAAAAAACACACAAAACAACCCCAAACCTGAACATTGATTGTTTCTGTCTCTTTGCTTCCTAGTTACAGTTTTAACTCTTCTCAAAGCAGTAAACATTCCTTTCACTATCTCTGTAAAGATTCACACACAACGTGCTTTCTGAAAAGTATAGACATTACTATTTCATGATAAATTATTATGAAGAGAAAGCAATAGGACTGTTATGTGTGCTTGGACACACTCTAGTGATGTTGATCTAAAGATGCCACTCACTGTGATGGGAAAGTGAAGCTAAGGCTCCTTCAAATAGAGATGGAAGGATGTGGGTGAGATCAGGTATACCCCTTGAACCAGCACTGTCACAGGTCCCTGGAATTTGTGCCACTCACTCATGCTGAAGCTTAGGAACTCACTGAAAACTGCATTAACCCTAAACAAAAGTGGGAAGGTTGCTTTAATCCCTCCACTCTCTGGTTGAACTACTCAGACCACATGCCCTTGGTGCCCAGAATTTTTACAGTGCCTCTCATTCTCCTGCTTCTTGACCTCAAAGCACATACAGACTATTTGGGGAGACAAACATTAAATAATAAAGACACAAAAATATAATTAAAATGGTCTCAAGTATGATGAATGGAAAGAAGGAATGCTATCAGAGAGTCAGTAAATGTGGAGTTTTCACTGTGCAGTGATATTTACATGAGCATGTGAAGGTTGAGTAGGGCTTGGACAGGCAGAGAATGGGAAGAAGAAAATTCCAGGCAAAGGCAGAGGACCTGGTGTGTTAAGGAAGAAAAGGAGGCATAGTTTCCTTCAGACAGATGCCGTGAGGGGACAGTGATGTGAGAGATGGAGTTGGAAGGGTGGGTAAGGGGTTCATGGCTTGATTAGAAGTTGAGTTGTTTTTCCAGGTGTAGTGGGGAAACCATGGAAAGGTATTATGGTCCTGGTAGGAATTTAAAAGGAATCAGATCTACATTTAAAAAAAATATATATTTTTATTTATTTCAGAGAGGAGTGGAGAGAGAGATAGAAACATCAATTATGAGAATCATTGATAGCCTGTCTCCTGCACGCCCCCTACTGGGGATCGAGTCCACAATCCAGGCATGTGCCCTTGACCAGAGTCAAACCCGGGACCTTTCAGTCTGCAGGCCAATGCTCTATCCACTGAGCAATGTATGCCCCAGTCAGGGCATACATTTTACAAATTTTACTCTACTGCTTTGTGGAGGAAAAGAGGAGCAATGAGCGAGTGGGGCAAGAGTGCAGGGAGTGAAAGACCCCTTAGGAGGGCACCAACGGCATAAAGCCAGAGAGGGTCATGCGCTGATCAGGGTGCGGGCGAATGGAGAATGAACATGGGGGAGTTTCTCGTGCCCTGCAAAGTGAAAGGCTCTTACTGACAGACAGAACTATACAAGTACTCAGCCCTTAAATTGTGCTGTTAAATTTCTAGATTTTTTTAATGTAGCATTTTAAACTATTTTAATTGAGGTGTAATTGACATCACATATTAGTTTTGGATGTACAACATAATGATTTGATATTTGTACACATTGCATAATGATTGCCACAATGAGTCCAGTCAACATCCATTACCATATATGATTACAAATTTTTTTTTTCTTGTGGTGAGAACTTTCACAATCCACTCTCCTAGCAACTTCCAAATAAGCAATACATTATTATTAACTATTGTCACCAGGCTGTACATTCTTGTATCTGTTTCTTCTCAATAGTCTTTAACTCAAAATATTCCTGATCTCAAAGTGGCATATTTGGGGGTGGCAAATTTTGCCACTTTTCATTCAATTTTCCAAAAGATATGAGCTTTCAAATTAGAGATATGGGTTACCTTAAAGGGGCAGGATGAACTGTTGGATTTGTAGAAGTGACAGGTTGTTTCTATTTTTTTATTGACAAGTAAAAACACGTTTCACCCAGCTGGCATGGCTCAGTGGTTGAGCATCGACCTAAAACCAGGAGGTCACAGTTTGAATACAGGTCAGGCTACATACCCAGGTTAGGAGCTTGATCCTCAGTGTGGGGTGTGCAGGAGGCAGCTGATCAATGATTCTCTCTCATCATTGATTTTTTTTCTCTCTCTCCCCCGCCCTTCCTTCCTCTCTAAAATCAATAAAAATATATTTAAAACAACAACACAAAACAAACTTAATTTCTTTCCACCTGAACCTAAACTTTATTTTTTCTCTGTCCTTTAAATTTTTTCCCCCTTTATTGATTAAGGTGTTACATATGTGTCCTTATCTCTCCATTCTCCTCTCCCCAACCCCCACCCCTACTCACCCCCCCTCCCCATGTCTGTGTTCATTGGTTAGGTTTATATGCATGCATACAAGTCCTTCGGTTGATCTCTTCCCTTATCCCCATCCTCTTCTACCTTTCCTCTGAGGTTTGACGGTTTGGTCGATGCTTCTCTGTCTCTAGATTTGTTTTTCACAGAGAAGATACATGATCTGATCAGAGGCTTTGCTTTCAAAAGCAGTCACAGGTCCCAGGCACAGCGGCTTGTCCCCCAAGTGGCCGTTTGTGCGAACTGCAACTAATATCCCACAAACTGCACAGGGGGTGTGAAGGGCATGATAGCTTCCTGTCCCAGGAGAAAGCATTTTTCTTTTGGATATGGTCTCAAACCTGAAGACGTGCAAAACGAGAGGTAAATGTTTAGTAAACACAGACCTGCCACATCAGGACAATGAGGAGAGCATTGTAGCAAATAAAATGCCGATCTTCATTTCCGTTTGAACTAGACCTTGACAGCATCCTAAGCCTTTTGCTATCCATGAAACCAACATTTAAATCCATAACTGGGAACGGAGCCGGTTTGAGGATGTGGCTCTGTAAGGCCCAGGGGAGTGACTGACAGTAATATTTTACAAGAATGATTTAAGGAAACCCAGAGGACCCGTGAGTAGCAGGACATCCTGCCATAATTAGCCTCCTTCTGACCTGTCAGGGCAGCTCCTGAATTCTAGTTTTCCCAAAGGTTCTTCTGATCTTGGAGGTAGTACTGGAGGAGCTTCTAGACTCTCAGATTTGCACTGAGCTCAATTGGAGTTTCTTTTTAAGACTTGAAGGAATTATAAATTACAGCAGGCTTTTTGGTCTCAATAGTCACAGACCTCTGCTGAAATAAATGTGCTCAGTAAATGTGTATTTTGATGGAGTAGACTTTTGTAACTAGCTCTCTAAGAATGAAAAGGAGCCTTGTAGACAAAAGGAGATAAAGAATATGCTTTCTAAAATCAACATATGATTTATAAAAACACACACACACAAAGAAAAGCATTCCAATAATTTGGGTCCAAGCTGAAATTGCTTGTTAAAAAACATACTAAACATTTATCGTACTTTTATAGTGCTTTTATACATTTCCATATATCTTATCTGATTCTCACTATATAATGCTATTCCATTTAATCTATATTTATTCAGTGATAACATTTGATTAAAGTCACAATTCATGCAATTCTTGTCTCAACAGGTTCAGTAACCTTAATATTTCAGGGCCTAATTCTAATTTGCTCAAATAATAAACTGTTGCTACCAATTTAGAAATATTCAAACCTCGCTATAGTGGTTAGAAAAGTTTGTTAGTATTGATTCTAAGTAAGTTATTTAAATTCTCAGTGGTGCAAAATACCAGCTAAGATTGACACTCATTGTGTTAAAATGTGGATTTGCCTGCAACAAGCTGGTGGCCTTGGATAAAAATTTAAATTTCTTTTTGAGTCTCAATTTCAACATCTGTATGTAGGAGATAAAAATATCTACCTTTTGGAATATTATTTTTCATCCAGAAATAAGTAAGTATCCATTATGTGCGAGACGCTATTCTAAATGTCAGGATATAATGCTGAATAAGGTATACAAGGCTTCTAGCCCTCTATCTGGGGAAGACAGACAGTAAGTCATTAAATAAATCATTTCTGATAGTCTTGAATGTTATTTAGGATATACAACAGGATTATGTGGTAGGAATGCCTGGGCTGACAGGAATATCATTCCATAGACAAGTGATGAGGAAAGGCTCTTCTGAAGACTTGACATTGAGGTGACCTGGATGATAAAATGGTGCTAGCCTTGGGAAGGACCAGTAAATAGGAGGGCAGAGAAGTGACTCAAGACAAGAGCACTTTCTGCCCAGCTGGTACGGCTCAGTGGTTGAGTGTCGACCTATGAACCAGGAGGTCATGAATCCATTCTCAGGTTGTGGGCTGGATCCCCAGTGGAGAGCATGCAGGAGGCAGTTGATCAATAATTCTCATCACTGATGTTTCTATCTCTCCCTCTCTGAAATCAATAAAAAATATCTATTTTTAAAAAAGTGTATCCTCGCTTTGGACAAGGCAGGAGCCTCACGTGAGAGCAAGAATCACATAAAAAACAAGAGCACTTTGATGGACAATAATGGGAACAAAAGCTAGACTGGAGCGGGTTGTTATGAAAATTACTATCCACACAAAATGGGTGTCTGGTACACAGTATGTGCTTAAAAACACGGCACGTATTACTGAGAAATAATTTGATGTCAGATTTTTGTGGATTGCCTATAGTAGCCACTCTCCTTGCTGCTTTACCCCAACCCCTTCTTCTTCTTCTTAAAAGACTCCTCCACCCCAAATTGTTAAAGTTTTTCATTCTCCCATTTGCCTAAAGATGAGCCATTATGAGTCAAGGCCACTTTTGGTGGTGTCATTCCCCCTGGCCAATGACTAGTTCAGACATCAGCGCGTGAGCTCATCCTAGCCAATGGGAACCTAGGGGCAGTCCTGTGAGGGCTTCTGACAAAGGGTTTCTTTTTCTTTCTTTATTTTACTCATAAAAAGATACTCATGGAAACACACTACCCTCTCCTTCACCAAATATTAACACATCTGTTTGGGATATCTGGAATTGCACAGTCATTTGCACAGCGATCCAGAGAGGAACTATCTTGGGCGGGCTGTGGGTGGTGGAGTGGAATTACGGAAAACCATCTTTGGAGACCTGGATCTCAGGCTCACGGCGGTACTCAGACAGTCTTTTAATCAGCCCTTCTCTGAGTGTAAATCTCACAGAGTTATGCGTGATTCTGAAATTGCTTCCAGATTACCTAGCGCCAGATATCGTTTTAAGTTTTACATATCATTTTAGAGATTAGTAAAATGAGACCAGATGAAGGGATGTGATTGGCCTAGGGACAGAGAGCGAGTAGGATGCAGACTGGTACACAAACCCGGATTCTCTAGTCACCTGTAGAGGCCATACTTGAGTAGGGCACCTGCAAATAAAGATGTGTTTGTTAGGCATCCATAGGTGACATGATGCATTGCTTGTAAGTTAGTTTCTAGTAGTAGCAACTGATTTGGGACTGGGTTTTCTCCATTTATCTACTAGTGGGCCTGGGAATGCCAAGGAAGTGTGTGTGTCTGCAATCCTTGGTCAAGATAGACACTGGGTATCCCAGAATCCAGGCTTCCCAAGATTAATTTGGCATACATTAACACTCCAGTTGCATACATTGCTAATTTTGAGACACATAGGAAATAAAAATAACTTATTAATTTAGACTTAATGTATGATCCTTCCCAATGCAGTGCTGTATGTACCTTGTGGTACCAAATCTCCACTTAATTTTGAGCTCTGAGAAGATATAGCTCTCTGCATTTTATCACTGAAAAAAAAATAGACCATAGAGAGTTTAAATATTCTGCTACAAACTACTGGCTTTTAATTCAAGTGGGTCTCATTCCAAAGGCCCAGCCGTTAACTATCAAACGACTGCAGTAAAGTGTTACTAAAACTGTAGGATAAGCTGGAGACTGACTACACAATGAGGTAGCATGTTGGCTGTAAAGGGGTTTGAACATAGAACAGCCTTGGAGGAAGTATATGAGAACAATAATAGTATTGCTCTGTGTTGGGGATTATAGTTAATTTTTGTTCTCTTTACTATGCCACCAGTTTTTAAAGAAAAACTTCTAAGTGATATTTTTAAAATAAACTCAGGCTTCTTTTTTTAGTCTACAGACCTGGTGGCCAGATGCTGGGCAGTGAATGTAGGATCACGCTGCCACCTGGCCCCTTGGGCCATTGTCCCTTTCCTGTTGTCTTCTATTCTCGCTTCAGTTGTAGGTCTAGGGGAGGAGACCCCCCTGCGCTCCTGTTTGTTCACTAAGCCCACGCAGGGCTTCTTTCTCCACAGGATGCCTTCTTTCCATCTCTGTGGGCAAGGCTGAGCCCGCAGAGCTTTCATGTCTTTGCCTGTCGGCTCCTAAAAACGTCCTAAAGACAAACAGAAACCAATTGCCCAACTATTTGTTTTGGGTCGGATTGATTGGAACATTAAATAAGTGAACACAGCGTTGTCTTTTTTTCATCCTGTGCTGATAAAATAGGCATGCGTGTGGAGTTGTTGGAGTTCCTTTTTAGGCTAATGCACATACTCAAACACAGAGCCTCGGATAATTGCTGAGTAAATAACCCCCTCACCTCTTCAGTTTCTATTTGTACAGCAAACAAATCCTTGATAAGATTCAGGTTGATTGCAAAATGGATTGCCGACAATTTTCCCTCTCCACTGGCAGTCCAGTTACTTGTTGCAGGCTTACTAGTATATGCCTTTAAAAATTTGCATTCTGCCACCCTCCTATTAAACGTTGAAAGATGTTTACAGAATGCTGTTAGTAATATTGTAAAACACAGGTGGGTGAGTTGGAAATTAAAAAGTCTCTGCAAAAGATTGAAGAGAAAATCTTATACTTAATTAGTATTTCAGCCAGGAAATAACAACCCTTCTTGTGATAAGTGCTGAAATACTGTCAAATTCAAGTGATTGGGTTATAAGGAGACATTAAAATTCCATGATGTGTCCTGAACTCTGAGGTATAAATGGATGTTTATGAATGACACTGTCCTTTATGGCCATCTGTCTTTCAGGTTTACTTTGTTTTATTAAATCCTCAAGCACACGCATTTCTTATATAGTTAAATCAAGTTCCACTAATACATGGTCTCTTTTTCCTTATCAACATAGTGCCACTTTTGGTCATTACACTGCTCTTTCCCCCTTTTTGGTTTGTAGTGCAAACCAAAACTGCTTCCTAAACCATGTGAGGAAGAGGGCTCTCCTTTCTCTATCTCTCCCAGATTTTACACCTAAATCATTCCTAAGGTGAAATGGTTAACAGAGGAATTAAAAGTTGGCTCTGTCTAAAATGCTTGATTGGCCTGCCTCCCTCAAAGGTGATGACCTGATTCTTCATGCCTTCAGTGAAATGAATGAATGCCTGTACATCATCTATCCTACAAGATGGTGGGAAGTCTCAGAGAGTTTAACTCGAAGGGTTATGTAAATCACTTTATAACTTGTAAGTAGAGAAATGAGCTCTTAATTCTATGCACTCGTTTTGCAATATCAAGACTATTGGTAGGCCTGTGGAAGAGAAAAAGAAACATTTGCTTATCTGTATTACACCCCAATGAATTTCCAGTGTTTAAAAGTTTTGGTGCATTAAAAAAATATTTTGGTGTATATAAACGCATAAACATATCTATGTATGGAACTGAAAATTTACTCCAGGTAAAATTTTGTTTCTTTCTTTTTCTTTTTTTTTTGCATGCAACACTATTTTATAACATTTCCTTACTTTATCAGTAAATACAACTATTTTTAAATGACTGTATAGTACTCCATTGCATAGAATATAACATTTAAAAATGAGCTACTGTATTGCACTATTTATAACTTTTCGGGCACTTACGTACTCACACTGTTTTCAATGTACACCCGGGTTCATTATAGCTGGCATTCATATAGCACTGACCTTGTGCCAGATACTTCTCTGATCACTTTACATGTGTTAAGGATGTACAAGTTTCCAACAGGCCTTAGAGTTGGGTGCTATCATGATATTCATTTTACAGAGGAAATTGTGGCACAGAGAAGCTGGCTAAGTCTCTGGGACCACACACCTGCCAGTCCATAGAAATAGAATGCCATCTAAGCATGTAACTCCAGGCCCCTTCCCATCCCCACCCTCCCACCCCGAATCATCAGAGATTTTCAACTCATCTCTTAAAATATTCTTAGGGATCGATTTCTAGAAGCATAATGCGTAGGTTAAAGGGTGTGAACTTATTGAGGCTTTTAATTAGTTTATAGAACTGATGTGCCAAGCTGCATTTTCACATGACTTTATGGGGAAGCTTGTTTTACATGTTTTTATTAACCTTGAGTGACATCGTAAGCAAAAATATTTGGTCTGTCTGATAGATGCAAGTTAGTAATTTCATGTTGCTTTATTTGCATTTCCTGTGAGGGTAGTGTTAGTGTTTTTACCCTACAGCCTGGTCTCTAGTTGACTGTTCGAATCCCACTGGTACCTATTTATAGGGTGGTTGTGAGCAAAAGTGCATCAATACTCACAAGTCTTTTAGAACAGAACTTGTATACAGCAAGCACTAGCTATATGGTGGTCATATTATTATTATTATTTATTTGGTAGTGACAGGGTTCAGAACACTTCCCCAAAATATAGCATCTTGAATATTGAAGCTGAAGGAATGTGAGAAAATGGCAGGCTCTGGAAGGACTGTCTGACTCCCTGCTTCTAGCCTGAGTAGGTTTTAAGATCTTGTTATGAGAGGTGCCATCCATACTCCAGAGAAAATGAGCATCCTTATCTCCAAGAATGAGGGATCCTGGGAGGGATCAGAATGTCAGCCTTGCTGAGTTTCCCTCAGTTTATTGTAGGGAGCGGTTATAGGGTTAAGTCACAAACAAGTCCCAGTTTAGAGGGCACAGCCCTGTTAGCATAAGTAAGCTTGATCTTGTGGCTGCTCCCTAGATCTTTCCTGGGTATGCAGCAGGTGCTGCCAAAACAAGTGAAACTTACAAGAACATTGTAAATTACCTTGTTTACCTCTGACTATAAAATAAAGCATCAGCTTGCAGTCTGGATCTGTTCTGTGGTCTCGGTCACGCTCAGAAGATCCCCCTAGACCCAGCTTATTCTCTTTGTCTTTTCTTCATCCGTCACCGGCCGTCCCTCAGGCTCGCCGACCCCTTGGCTGTGCTGGCATGACGCAGTTTATTACCTTCGTTCACACCCCTTTGTCCTATCCCATTTATCTATAACTTTCTTCACCACACCTAGTATGAAAGCCAGGTTAAGCATTTCCTTGAGTCTTCATTTCCTTATAAAGGGCCCCTTGTCACACAAAAAGCACATTAAATACAATGTATGCTCTTGTGTTAACCTATCTATGTTGGTCCAATTACAGACCCCAGCTAGAGAGACCGGAAGATGGCAGGAAAGGTGGACATCATTTCCTGTGTGTTTCTTTCTTGCATTTTTCTTTTGTAAATTTTTAATTCATGTACTTATTTTCAGAAAATTCTTAGACAAGTTTTTCTACAATGTTCCTTTCAAAGAGCATTGTAGTATTTTTCTTTATGACAGAAGGAAAAGAGACTAGGCATTGATTGAACCAGACGTAACATTTGAATGAAACTCATAAAATCTATAGAGTGCATTTAAGAAGTACAGTACTTTGAGAGACTGCTTCCCTTTGCTCCAGCAATGAGTGTGTAGAGCAGAGCATGGATTGCTTTGTGATTGAAAAGACGAGATAATGGCAAAGACAGACAAAGAGAATAAGCTGGTGTGGCTCAGTTGGTTGCACCAAAAGGTCCCGGGCTCAATTCCCAGTCAGAGTACATGCCTATGTTGCAGGTTGTAGTGCAGGAGACAACCAATGGATATTTTTATTATCTCCTTCTCTCTCTCTCTCTCTCTCTCTCTCTCTCTCTCTCTCTCTCTCTCTCTCTCATCTCTCTCTCTCTCCCTCCCTCCCTCTTCCTATCTCTAAATGAATAAAAACATATTTAAAAAACAAAACAAAATACATTTGTTAGAAAGAAAGATAATGGAAAAGTCAAGTTTAGTGTAATAAGAAATACAGCAAATGCATTTCATTACACAGTTCAGAGGACTAAGCAGCCATTTCTTGGAATTGCAGACTAACTTGTGACTCTAACATTTTGTGACGAAAAACCGAAATGCTGCAGCTGGTTCCTAGTTTTGGGGAAAATGTACTTAGTGTTTAATTAATAGCGATAAGCCATTACAGAGAACAACAAATAAAATCAAACCAAATACGCATACACGCTAACTGCTGGGGGAGGTGGAAAAGTGTGAATCCTTCTATTTGGATTAAAATAGCAAGCTCTGATCATTGTCTTGTGAGGTTTGTACCCACTCTGTTGTGGCACTAAGCATCCTGGTGAGGTTAAAGAAACGCTAGCTGTGACAATAAAGCAATCAACAGAATGAGCATGAGCCTAGAGCCACAACCTTTAAAGCAGTGGTGGGGGAAAAGTCAGATTTGTAGATCTGCAGCTAAGAGGCTCCCAAACTTCTTATTCTAATTGGCTGTTTGCACTGAAATGTAAGGTATGGGAAACGATCCCTTAACCTAGATTATTAACAAAGCTATCAAGCCCGTGCTGGAGTATGTATGCTGTGCATGCACTGTGCAGGGCACTGTACAGTATTTCATGGAATCACAGCAGCAACAACCCATTATGGGCACTATGGTCTTCACAGCAGCCACAGCCATTGAGAGATGCAGTAACACCCAAAGGCATGTCTCTTTCCAAAGCCATGCTTTATCCACCTGGAAATGGTGCCTCAGCCTTCTCTAGCCCCACCACCTTTTGCTGTTGTCCATGTCTGTCCTAATTACTCATGCATGCATGCATCATAGGTTTATCCAAATAGTTATGGAGCTCTTAAAATGTGCCGTGCCTTGTGCTAGATGCTCTTAATACAACAGGGACTTGATACATATGTTTCTAACAGGCAGGGAATGGACAGTAGATCAGAGGAGGCAGAGAATTACAATCATTGTCATCCTCAGATAGCATTTACTACATAGACGGCAGCAAGCCCATTTCTAGGCACCTTGGCACAGTTTGTAATTTTTGCAGCAACACTTTCCTGTGGTGTTATATCCTCCATTTGCATATAAGGAATCTGGGGCTTAGATACATTTGGCATTTGGTTTATATTTTAATCAGCAGCGAAGTGTGTGAACTGGGATTCCAGCATCAGCCTGCAGGATGTTCTGCTGCCTCATTACCGCATCGCAGGGCTCATTACTGTGCCCCTCAATTATTCAATCGATTTCTCATCATGCACAGGAGTCCCAGTGCCACCATCTTCTGCATTTTTATGCCACTGCTGTGTTGCCTCTCTCCATCTAAGTCACTTCCATTGCAAGAATTCCCCATAGATGAGATCATTTTTGTACAAAGTAATGTGTTCAACATAATGTGCTAATACTGTTTCTCACAGCCCTTACCTTCACCTCTCACCAGAAACACACACACACACACACACACACACACACACACACACACACACTTTAGGCCATAGAGGTGTGCATTAAATAAACTAATAGTCAATTGTTAATGAAACAGTTTTTGGAAATGTTAAGATTGTAGTTGCCTTTTGCTTTTCAAGGTACATATATGCCAATTCAAAGCAATTTTCAACTGCATTAGTCATACCACCTTTAAATCAGTTTTCTTTTCGGATGCCTCACAATCTTTGGTGATGTGACACAGCTTAGACGCATCTTTCCAAATCATTGCATCCTCTCCTATAAATGTGTCATAATCATATGCCAGCTCTGGCAAAGGGATACATCTTCCTCTTTCCGGTAGGCTAGCTGCTCAGACTTGTGGGATTCTCTGTCTCAGGAACACATTGGCCACAGGAAGCAGCTATCTCTGTATACACAGTGAGTTCTTTGAAGAGCATTAAAATATTTCAACACAGGGTATCTTAATTAAACAAGTTCAGATACTCAGGGTCCCTGAGTGGACAATTAGTGGAATTAGTGGACAATCTCTCTAGGTGTCAGTTCAATTGCCCTGATGCTTGACAGAGGAAAATTAATCCTTCTGTCAATCCAAGTTTATGTCTTTTTAGAGTTGGCTAAAAAACTTGGCCAAAATTTCTGACATATCACCTCTCACATGTTGGGTCTAGGTCTAGGTCTCCTCTCCGTGAAATAGCGGAAGCTTGTGGCTGCTTGACCAATAGATTACAATAGGTGACTATGTGACTTCCCAGGCAAGGTCTCAGAGGTCATGTAGCTATCCCCTTGCTCATAGGAACACTTGCCCCAGAAGCCCTGTGCCTCCATGTAAGAAAAGCCTGAATGCACCCACTTCCATGGCTGACGGTCTCAGATGAGCTCAGCCTTCACAAGCCATCTCCACCAAGCCATGCCACTAGACATGTAAGTGAGGCCACTGTGGGCCCTCCTGACCAGTTTATCTGCCAGCCACACACCACTGAGTGACCTTCATCCACATCATTTAGAAATTTCACCCAGCCAAGTTCTGCCTTAATTTCTGACCTACGAAACATGAAACATAGTAAAAATTGTTGTTGCTTTCAGCAACCATGTTTGGGTACGTAAAACACTGTCTCATACATCGTGATGGCAACTGTAAGACTCTTAGTTCTGGGCCTGACTCAGTAAATGTTAGGTATTATTTTTACTTATCAAGAGTCTACTTTGGTTCCAAAACTGCATACAGAGTTCAGTTGGGCAGTGCCAGGAAAGATGGAAAAATATGAAAAAATAATGTGCCTATTGTTAGAGTCATAAGCAGTATAATTGCTGCAAGTGTTCAAAAGAAGGAGAGGTAAGTCATTGTGATGAAGGTGGGTTCTTGAGCTGCGTCTGAGGCCCCCGTTGCTAGGGAGAAGAAGGGGGCATTTGTTGACCAGAGACTGTGCAAGATCATTTATCTGTATTTTAATTCCCACTTAGAGATTAAGAGGCAAGAGAGGTGATGCATATATTTTGACCACCTCCTGTTGACCCTGTTGGTGAGGGAGAGATTTCTGCCCTAGGGTCATGGGGATGGCTGAACACAGGATCCTGGACAATGGACAGATGAGATCAACAGCAGTTCATTTGCCACATATATTCACAGCCTGGGGAGGAGGACACAGCACCCTAGACAGGGCCACACAGGTTTGCAATAGCCTCCCAACAGGGGCTATCGGGAGGCAGCCTTTATAGTATCAGGAGGGTGGGGTGACCCCTGGTTCCCATAGGAAGATGTGACTTGGCTGGTTAGAATAATTTGACAGCTTGCAGAGCGCTAAACTAGCATTCATGGGTAAAACAGGAAGCATGCCTGACCTTTTTGATAAGAAGGGTTGTTTGGCTAGGAGACCTTGTGTACAGGGGAAGAATGGGGAAGGGAACTTGCTGCCCAGCCATTTGAAAACCTGCCTATTTTATCAGATACATAAATAAAAAAAAAAACAGCACATGATTCAGAGCCTTAATGTTTATCCTTATAACACAACATAATCTGCTCAAGAGGCCAAAGTCAATGAGAAGTGGAGCTTACGTTTGAACCTGAGTATGTCCAGCCCAAAGTCCCTCCACGGGCTCAAATTCTAGGCAACAGATGCAAATGAAGAAAAGGCCAAGTTTAAATGTGCCAGTGAGTGAGTGTGTACTGCTATTTCCCATGTCATTCTTCTCTGTCTCATTGGATTTAATCTAATCCCAAGGCACCCAATCCCCTAAGAATACTCATGGACCCTAATATGCAAATAGACCAAATGGCAGAACAACTAAACAACTAAATAACCAAACAACTGGTTGCTATGATGTATACTGATTACTAGGGGCCATGCACAGAACATGGCAGGCATCGGCCACAGAGGGATGGTGGAGCAGGTGAGAGGGGGCGCCAGACTCAAGGCGGGGTATTGGTCACTGTCATTAGGGCAATCCTCTGGTGGTTACTGAAAATTCTTTGCTCCTGTGCACCACAGTCCCACCAGGCACTTGCATCTGCTGCCAGCACCAGCCCCACTTATATCAGCTGCTGGCACCAGAGATGCTGCTCGCACTGGCGCTGCTGCTCACACCTGCTGCTAGCACCTGGTGCCAGCCCTGATTGCTCTGTACCATCAGTGGGTGTGAGTGGCAGCTGCCAGCCCTGATCACTCCTCAGGGCTTCTCCACTTCCCCCTCCTCCTGAGGGGTGATTGGGGCTGGCAGCTGCCACTTGCACCACTGCTGGTGATGGCCCTGTTTGCACCCATACTGGTGCTAGAGACTCTGCTCACACCTGCTGCCAGTGCCCAGCACCAGTCCTGAAGGCTCAGCACCAACAGTGGGTGTGAGCAGCAGCTGCTGGTCCTGATTGCCCCTGAGGTCTTCTACAACTCCCCCTGCTCCTGAGGGGTAATCAGGACAGCAGCTGCTGCTATCACAGCTGTGGGCCCTGGCCCCTATCACTCCATGCTATCAGCAGATGCAAGTGGGGCCTGCAGTGTCAGTGCATGGGAGTGGCTGCAGTAGATAAGGGACTGGGGGCTCTGGTGGGACGGGCTGAGTAGGGCTGTGGAGGATAGCCTGAGACCTGCCCCTGTGCCCACTGCAGCCTTGCAGCCCACAGTTCCTTTCATAGTGCACAAATTCATGCACTAGGCCCCTAATTCTACTATAATTGTAAACGATGTCACCATTGCTAGAAGCTGGGTATACAGGACTATTTTTGCAACTTCCTGTGAGTTAATAATTATTTTAAAATAAACTTTTAAAAATGTTCATGGGGCCTACAGTTTTGAATTGTGTGTCTGGATTTGGAGATAGTTGCTGTGGTCCCTGTAGGGCAGCAGAACCATCTGAATTAACATTTTTACCGTATCTCACCCACCTCATGTCCACATGTGCCTCCATTTCAAGACTAGTTCTATGGTACTTATTAAAACCACTCTCTTGCACACACTCTCAAACTCCCATTCCTTTTTTCTCTGCAGTTTTTATTATTATTCATTGGCCATCCCACAGGGCTGGTTAAACCCTTCTGCTGTGTCTTCACCTGCAGATCTGGCTCTTGCTGGAGAAAAGCACACAGCCAAGCTGACTGATGTCACTTAGCACTCATGACCCTGACACCCCCCGTCCCCCGCCGTGGTCCCTTACTGTTACTTGGTGCATATAAAGAAATGTCTGTATCTCCCCCCCCCCAATGTGATGGTATTAGGAAGTGGGGTATTTGGGAGATGATTAGGCAGAGGGAAATATTTTCATGAATGAGATTAGTGTCTTATAAAAGACCCCAGAGAGCTTGCCTGCCTCTTCCTCCAAATGAAAAGGCAGCTGAAATGAAGCAGGAAGAGGACCCTCATCAGATACTGAGTCTTCCGGTGCCTTGATCTTGGATTTTTCAGTCCCCAGAACTGCAGGGATAAATGCTGGTTGTTTATAAGCCACCCGCTTTATGATGTTTTGTTGGAGGAGCCTACATGGACTAAGACACCTGGTAATTCTTATTCACTTCCCTAGTTTTTTTTATTTTAAATATGTACTTGCTCTTCTTCAAAACTCCAGTATCCCATTTTCCAAACGTACTCTTTCATGTTGCTCCATAGCAGTCATCTCCCTTTAATATTGAACATTCAATTACTTTAGTATGTATATATGTATGTATTTAACATTTCTCCACAAGGATATAAGATCTAAAATGTTTTATTCATTTTCTACACTCCTGTGTGTTTAGTGCCAAATATAGTGCCTGACATATAGTGAACATTTAATGTATATTTATTGAATGAATGAATGAATGAAGAGTTGTCTCTTTGGGGCTTCAGGCAACTGGGCATAAAGATGGTTACATTAAGGACAGTAGACCTAGTTTCCACTTCTTTGTCTTTTTTTCTGTTTATGATGTCTCCCAAATGCAGAAGTGAGGAGAGCTAACGTCTAATAGGGCACTCTTTAGAAGCCTCTGATATTTATTACCTACCGAGTAAAATCTTTTTATACGTCACCCTGAGATGTGGTGCCTATGAGGAAAGTCTCCTCATAGACGCTAGTTGTTTTGAGGCTACTTTCCACTTAGGGAATCTAACTGTGTAAATGCAATGACTGAAAACAATGAAGATGCTGGAGTCCAGTGTCTTCATTACTTTCTTAAAACTAAAACCCAGTCCTAAAGATACATAAGCATTGAAATTTCTGCTAAATGTAATGCCTGGGAGATGTAACAAGAAATTAACAGTTTTTTCCATGCCTTGATAAATTGTTTCTAATAATACTTCTACTGTTTTTGCCACATGTATTTTATTTTTATTTTTTATTTTATTTATTTATTTTTATCTTTATTGTTCAGTTTATTAATTACATTGTTCCCCCCTTTTTTTACCCCACTGTAGATCTCCTCCACCCTGTACCCCTCCTCCACCCTGTACCCATCCCACACTCCGCCCTCACCTCCCCCACCACTGTCCTCTCCCATAGTTGCAAGATTTTTGTCCAGTCTCTTGCTGTACTTCCCAAGCCCCTTTTCTCCCCAAGAATTGTCAGTCCATTCCCTCTCTATGTCCGTGATTCTGTTACATTCACCAGTTTATCCTGTTCATCAGATTATTAATTCACTTGATTTTTAGATTCATTTGTTGATAGATGTGTAATTGTTCATAATTTATATTTCTACCTTTTTCTTCTTCCTCTTCTTAAAGAATATCTTTCAGCATTTCATATAATATTGGTTTGGTGGTGATACACTCCTTTAGCTTTTTCTATCTGTGAAGCACTTTATCTGACCTTCAATTCTGAATGATAGCTTTGCTGGATAGAGTAATCTTGGTTGTAGATTCTTGCTATTCATCACTCTGAATATTTCTTGCCACTCCTGTCTGGCCTGCATTGTTTCTGTTGAGAAATCCGTTGACAATCGTATGGGTGCTCCTTTATAGGTAACTAACTGTTTTTCTCTTGCTGCTTTTAATATTCTCTCTTTATCTTTTGCTCTTGGAATTTTAATTATAATGTGTCTTGGTGTGGTCCTCTTTAGATTCCTGTATTTTGGAGTTCTGTGTACTTCTTGGGCTTTTAAGTCAGTTTCTTTTACCAGGTTGGGGAAGTTTTCAGTCACTATTTCTACCTTGCTCTCTCTCTTTTTCTGGCATCTCCATAATTCAGATGTTGGCATGCTTGAGGTTGTCCCAGAGGCCCCTTACACTGTCTTCAATTATTTGGATTCTTTTTGTTTCTTGCTTGTCCAGCCGAGTGGATTTTGCTTCTTTGTATTTCAAATCTTTGACTTGGTTCTTGCGGTCATTTGGACTGCTTTTAGGTCTTTGTATAATGTTTTTTATTTCAGTCAGTGTATTCTTAATTTCTAGTTGGTCCTTTTTCATATCCTTGTAGGTTTTGTTCATTTCCTCATAGGTCTTGTTCATTTCCTTGTAGTTCTCATTAAGTTCATCAGCCTTTTCTAGGAGCCTCTTGAAAAACCTTATTACTATGGTTTTGAACTCTATGTCTAGTCATCTTTTTTCCTCCATTTCTTTCACACCTGATTTCTTTCCATTTCTCTGCATTATGGCTGCTTTCCTGAGTTGGTCCATTAGCTTTGTGTGGTAGATGTCCTCTAAGGGACAGTGGCTCAGCCTCCCCAGTTACCTGAGGTGGATACTCTTACTGCAATCCTTTATGGGTTATACAGTATTGTTGGAGTTAAGCCCAGCTAATTGTTGTTAGCATTAGGAGGGTTTGACCTCCAGGCCAATTGGGTGTGGAGGTGAGCTGTGTTCAGGTTGGATGAGCAGAGTCTCCAGGCTGAGCAGGCAGTGTCAGCTCTGCCCTATGCGGCGCGCGGGTCTCTGTGTTGGGTGGTAATGGCCACGCACCTCCAAGAGAAAGCCGCCGCTGGTCTCCACCCATTGCCAGGCAACTCTGCATCTCCCCAAATGAGTATGCATACCTAAAGTCTTGCCCAGGGTTGTAAAACAAAGCAGTCCGGTGGTCTCCCGAACGAGGAACAAGTCATGAGTCCTCTCTGTACTGTCGCGCACTTTACGCGCAAACTGTTGTTCCAAGCTCCGCGCACTCTCCTCAAACTTGGGGACCTCTGCTGTGCCTTCCTTTTAGTGTATGTGTGTGTACCCCGGACCTCGGACCTTGCCTGGCACTGGGGAATCTGTGCAGTGGGATGTCTCGCCCTCCCCGTTGGAGAAATCCAGCCGAGATTGCTGCTGCCTGCCCTACAGCCTGCATGCGCACACGGCTCTGAACCTCTCTCCGGGCATATCTTCAAGGCTGTGCTCCGCCGCTCTTCTGAGTCTCAGTGTCCCACCTTTACTTTTATTTGTGGAATTTTCACTCAGCCAGCTCTCCGGTGATTCTGGATGATGTTTGTTCTGTTGTTATGTTGTAGTTTTGGAATTGTTGCACGGGGCAGCACAATAGGTGTTTACCTATGCCACCATCTTGGTTCCTCCTCGCCACATGTATTTTAATATAATAAATTTAACACATCTATCTCTCCTAATAGGTTGCTTTTTATTTAAGGAGAATGAATTCAGCCTATTTTGCTTTGTACTTTCCCAGTGCTCAACACAGCGCCTGGCATATAACTTCCTAAATATTTGTTAAAAAAAAAAAAAAAAAGGATGCGAATTAATTTGCATACCTTCACATGCTGTATTCCACAACCCTCTTAACAATCTTCCTACATAGGCACATAGCACCATTTGAGATGGCGGAAGTGACACCTTTCTGTGTATGGTGGGAGGAGGATGGTTATGACATAGGAAGTGGAAGGAGAGTCTCATGATGACTGGACCACAGTCATGTTCTCAGCAGTTTTAGTGGAGTACATCGGGGAGCATATGGAAGTTTAGAATCTGGAAATTAATATTTTATTGTTACTACATTTAGTTTTATTGTGATGTGAACTCTTAACATGACATCTATTCTTATAAAAAATTTCAAATGTACATTGTTGTCATTTTTAAAAATCTTTCTTTTTGAAAGTATTACATATGTTGTCTTTTCTTCCCCAATTGACCTCTTCTAGTCCACCCCTACCCCTGCCTCAGGCCTTTACCACCCTATTGTCTGTGTCCATGGGTTATGCATATATACATAAAAGTTCTTTGGGTTATCATTGTTGTTGACTATCGGTACAATGTTGTACAGCAGATCTCTAACTTATTCATCTCAATTAACTGA
This sequence comes from Antrozous pallidus, assembly GCA_027563665.1. Taxonomy (NCBI): domain Eukaryota; kingdom Metazoa; phylum Chordata; class Mammalia; order Chiroptera; family Vespertilionidae; genus Antrozous; species Antrozous pallidus. Next base: position 96,951,831 of record CM050511.1, on the reverse strand, counting down.
AACTTTATGTCTATTGGCTAATAACTCACCATTTTCCCCTCACCCTAGCCCCAGGTAGCCACCATTCCAGTCTTTGGTTTTTGAATTAATTATTTTGGATACCTCTTAAAGTGGAATCATATAATACGTGTCCCTCTATGTCTGATTTAGTTCATCAGCATAGTGTTCTCAAGGTTCATCCATGTTGTTGCATAATGTAGAAGTCCCTTCTTTTTTACAAGCTGACTAGTATTTCATTGTATGTAGGTAGCACATTTAGAAATTGATATTCCTATGACCGCTCATGTACATGTACCCATTAAAAAGTATCCAGTACTCTCGGGGCTGTGATCACCAGGCTGATGCTCACTTTCTAGTGGGTGAGATCTATGAAGGCTGTCATGATCACTGCTGCATGAGTATCTCCTGAACTTAGCATTGTGCTGAAACCATAATAACTACTCAAAAACCATTCACTGAATGAATGAATGAATAAAATGGGCTCATTTAATGTTGCTCTTCCTTCAACTCTTTTTCCTGGACCAAATTGATACTTGACTGAAAACCACCTTTATTAACTTGTCTTAATCTCATCTTGTATGTTACTATTTTTTGTCAAATACTATCATACAGGGAACAATAGGAAATGCTTTTTGGCTTGCAATATTATTGAGTTTCCTCATATTTAAACAAAAATGATAGAATACTTTTTGTCTTAATTAATGGTTCAAATGTACTTACGGAAAGTTCATATAAGTAGACCAGCACTAAAACATACGGGACTTGTTTTTACTGTTCTATATTTATTTGAATGACATTCAAGGAATTATTTTGCAATACATGACCATTTTCTTTGCTGCCTACATGTAAATTCTTACTGTTTCAATATCTTCAATGCCTAATTCAAATAACTATAAAAAAAGAAAATTCACATCATTTTTTTCCTTAAAAACTTACTTCTAATTTAATTACTATTGTATTTTAGTAAGCTACTACTGCAAACAAAGCTAAGATTTTGGTGCTGTATTTTCAAATGCTAGAGCAGTCTTGAATCTCAATTAGATTGTCACAAAATAATTTGAATTTATTATCCAATTTGAAAATTAGAGCCAGTAATTTGGGCCTGACTCACCTGAGATGTATTTATTTATACCTTCATAGTATCTAGGATATAATGTTCAATTCCTCATTTTGGAATCTCTCTCAACAGCATTTACCGTGGTTGGGAACGTCTGAACTGGGCTTGTTTCACTAATCCAGGCCTACTTTATTTTCTATAGGTTACATGTAATGAATAAAAAGCAAACATGGTTTAATGCTTTCGGTCTGGGGTTAGAGATTACTTCAGAATGTAAATAGTTTTTTTTAATGTCTGATTATAATGATGTCCTAAGATATAAAAGCAGTTCTTCTAACAAATTGTAATTTTGGTTGGAAGGGGTAGCATATAAAAGCAAAAACATAAAATTACCTTATATATACTAGTATATATGTATTTCATAATTCCACAGATTATATTAACATCAGAATTTCTACATAAAAATAATAATAGTATTATTTTGGACTCAGGTCTTATCCACTAAGTAACAGGAAGCTCTTACCCAAATCTTTTCAATCTAGAATGGAGGTTATGTGAGTTTTTCACATGCACTCTAAAAACTCTCTTTCTAGACAGAATAGCATAGAAATGTCCCTTTGAGGGGAAGGGGAAAGGGTGGAATATGTTTCTAGAAATGGGAGAAGTTAGTAAACATAACTGACATTACTATTCTCTAGTAAATACGCAATGTCTTAGTACTACTGTTACTATTACTATTGTTACTGCTATTGCTATTACTATTACTATTACTATTACTATTACTATTACTATTACTATTACTATTACTATTACTATTATATATCTTCTCTCTTCCTAGTAACCCACAGGTCACTTTTTGACTTTCTTTAAAAGGACATTATTTTACTCTATATTTGGGGTCAGGCAGGAGTGGAAAGGCTGGATTCGGCAGGGACTAGAAGCAGGCAGTAGGGGGAGCCCAGTTGCAAGAGGCCAGGTATAAACTGGTGGGGAACAGTCAAGGTTAAGTGAAGGTCCAAAGGCTTCAAACCAGAAATAAGTTATCCTGAATACATAGAGGCAGGGTCTGTCCCAGGTGACACAGAGGAGGGTGTGATGTCCGTATTCTTCTGACCCTTGTCTCCTGCCCTCTGGCACCATCCTCCTGCCCTCTGCACCATCCTCCTGCGGCTCTTCTCTTTTCTACTGGGCACCAGAGTTCACATTATCTTGCGAAGCTTGGGCTGTTCTGGTCCCTTCTTCCCTTACAGAATGTTCCAGCTCAGAATCCTAAACCTTGACTCAGTAGATACCAGTAGCTATAGTAGTGCTATAATGTAATGTCACCCTTTTCAAATTCAGTCCATGAAACTTACATGGACTCATCTGGAAGAAAGAGGAATTTCAGGCAGATTGTAAAGAGACAGTTTGGTCCCTGATGCATGCAAAATCCCATTTCATAAATCTTTTTCAAGTGTTCCGCGTTCACAGCAGAGATTTATTTTAGAATCATAGGGTTTCATAGCTGAGGAGAGATTATCTTTGTCCTTATTTCCTCATCTCTTAATGGTTCCCAGTACGTGGTGTCCACAAGAGGTGCTCACACAATGCTTGTTAATAAACATTAACAGAGAAATAGCATTTCTGTCCTATAATGACATCTGCTGTCACTGTTTGTGACATGCACAAAATACAGTTGATGAAATCTGTAGATGAAATACAAAAGCAACATTTTATCGCTGCTGTGGGACTGAATTGTTATCAGATATTGGCACTTCAGTTGGTTGGTTTAATCCAATTTTGATTGCAATGGTGAGACATTTGTAGAGCAGGCTCTGCCTCTGAATGGGAGAGGTACATCAGTGAGTGCTGGGTTTCTAAGGTTGCAGGAAAAGAGCTATGCCATCTGGTCCCTAAAACAACTCCCTTGCTTTCTGTGCCCTGAAATTCCACAAATGGAGCTTCAGATTTTCCCTTTTGTTTCACTTTCTTATGAAAATAAAATAGATTCACCTGGGGAGATATTACAAAATCCTCATGCTTAGGCCCAACTCCCAGAACATCTGTTTTTATTAGTCTGGATATGGCCCAGGTATTAGTATTTTTAAAAAGCCCCTGAGTAATTTTAATGTGCAGCTAGTGTTGATAAACACGGTGTTAATGAGACACTAAGAGACAGTTATTTGCATCAGAACTATCCGAGTGGAGGCATTTTGCTTTTGTTTTAAATCAGATGTCTTCTTGAAAAAACATGTTATTAAAAGGGAGAAAGACAATAAAGAAAGAGCACTCTGGATTCTAAAGAAAACGGCGTGGTCGAACCATTTCACAAAGCTCTGAGACTAGGCTGGCTAGATTAATGACAAACAACGAGGAAATCAAGCAATAGCACACCTTGCCCCCTTCCCTTCCCTTGGGCCCTTAAGGAGCCATCCACATGTGGGTCAGGGCACAGCGAAATGTGCACACACTGTTCTATAGGCAGCGCAGGTTTTTTTTTAAGATACTGCCAGCTGCTCTGCAAATCCATTAGGGAGATATTTGGTCCCTCTTTTGAATTGAAGTTCCAGATTAATGGGCCTGAAAATCGAATAAGCTCAGGGACTGCTTAAAGATCCATGGCGAAATGAAAACAAGTCAGAATAAAAACAAACCTGTAGCTCATTGCTGCAGAAGCTTTTCCGTTTGTATTGTTTTCAGACTTAAAGTAAATCTGAAATGTCAGACCACATGGGAAAATCCGAGGCGGAGGGTATAGCTAAAACGTTAAAAAATAAAATGAACAACCATTACATAGGCATTTTTTTTTTCACCGAAGTCATAAATCCTTTGCTTTTCTTTGCCTAGATACACCTCATTTTTCAAAGCAGCAAGACTGGTCATAGAAAATAACTGAATTAAAAGGAGGGCAAAGGTAGTCTTTGTAAGGAATGAACATATCCTTTTTAAATTGCTTGAGAATCCCAGAAATGTTTTCTTCCCTATAAACAAAAATGGAGGCACCCGATTAAACTGGCTCCCTGCCATTCCTTTGGGATGAGTTTCTCCAGAGCTGGTTTCTGTGAGGCTGACCAACCCGGCGTTTCTGGCCTCTCACTTGCACTAGCTCAACCTCAGGCTCTGGGAGAAGGAGCCTTGTAATGAGTACAAATGACCGGATGTTTCATGAAATCTGAAAAAAAAGAGATGCTTTGACAGCAATCAGTGAAGACCACTTTCTCCACTCCAGATTTTCCTTTGACATACTTCCTCTCGTGGTGTGTGGTGGCGGAAGGACTGCATGCGTTGTTGGGATCTGGCTAAGGGATTTATGAGCTAACTTGTGTAGCTTGCAATCTCTTTAGTATTTACCTCAGTTACTGCTAATTATTCTAACGTATATGTAGCTTACAGGAGCACGCCTTGGTTCACTATGTGCTCATCCAGGACCTTCACCAAAGGTGCAGAATCGTGATCTTGTAGAGTAGAAAATGTGCCACCCTAAGACATGTTACTTTGGCATACTGACTATTTTGAATTAAAGTTACTTGAGACATAGCCTATACAAGAAGATAGTATAGCCTTCCTCTCGGTCCCTCTTAAAACATAGTCTCTCATGAGAAAGGAATGATCCCTGCACAGGAGGTAGAGAGACATCCTTATCATCAGAGATAGAAAATTCAGGGCCCAGAAATCTGGGTAAACAAACTAGACTTAGTTTCTTCACTAATTAGACAAAAGGCTAAGTTCCTTTGTCTTATAAGTTCTTCACAGATTTATTGTTTGTTTATCTAAAAAATATAAAGGGTCCCATATTTATGCAACCTCTAGTGTGTACAAATTAAATTTTTTTCTTTTCCTGTTAATCTGTCTCATGTCAATTGAATTATTAGACCAGCCAAAAGAACCTAGAAGGTTAGAGAAAAATATTTTTCTCCCCAGCAATATAAACCAGCTCCAGAAGTATGTTGGTAGGAAAAGGGATGAAACAAAGCTTGGAATATAAGGAGCCTGAAACTAGTCTGTGGAAAATTCTCCCAATGTCAGACATGTAAAATTGTAAGTGGAAGGTTCAGTTCATATTGATGACTGTTGAAAGCAGATATTCTTACTAGTCAGCAACACTGCATAGAGAATTACATAAGATAGAATTTATCAGAATTCCTGTGTATACAGGACACAAATCTAGAGCAATAGGACAAGTTGGAGAAGTTGCCTGCTCTATGCATTCAAGTACAGCGGATGGCACCTTAGACTATCCAGTATGCCCTGCCTTGCTGAAATGTGGCAGCTCCAAACCAAATGGCAGGCAAAATTGCCTTCACTGAAGTGAAGCAATCAACTATGATAAAGACTTGTTCTTCTAGTGTCTGTATTTGGAAAATATTTAAAAATTATTACATGAAGAGGTGATAAAATATAGGAACAAAAGAATTATAGAGATTTTTCATCTAGTTGATTCATACGTATTATACTTTTTTTCTGGATTTTGTAAAGTTTTCATTTTTAGTCTACATTTAAAAAAGTTATAACTGGTGATTTCTCTCGTTCTAAATAAATAGCACTTTTATACCTAATCTTATATTTTCAAGTTGGTATTATTTTCTTAAAGAGGGAACTTTCAAATTGTACAAATGTCAGGCTCCCCCAAACTTGAATCTGCTTCTATTTCTGTGTGGGAGAAATTTTTACATTATGAGAAAACTATAAAGGTTAAGGATGGAGTGGAATTGTGGCCCCTGAGCAGATACTTTTCCACTTGGTTAAGCGAGGAAATTGGGTTCTCTTCTGAACTCTGCCATTTATTGGCTGAGTGGTCAGACCAAGATCTCTGAGAGAGAGGGAAAAGGTATATAAATGATATTTGTTGGAGATCTAGTAGTAAAATGCCTGGGTCATACCAGCATTTTTTATATACATTATCTCATTTAATCCTCATAACTGATTTTGGAGATTGGAGGAAGAACCTACCTACATCAGGTGACGTTAAGGACTATGACTTTTTCTATGACTTACAGATTTAAGATTCTAAGATTTTTTTCAGCTGTAAAATGAGCATAATTATGTTTTATTTATCTGCTTCACAGGATTTTGTCAGCCATCAAATGAGGGAGCCTGTGAGAAAGGATTTTAAATCTTACTCTATAAATATAAAATAACATTTATGGTCTATAGCTCTGAATGAAGCCATGTGATTTGGGGGAATTAAATTATCCTATCTAGTAAAAGAGTAATATGCAAATTGACCATTACTCTAACACACAAGATGGCTGCTCCCATGTGGTCAAAGATGGCTGCCCCATGTGGACACAAGATGACTGCCACAAGATAGCCAGCAGGGGAGGGCAGTTGGGAGGGACCTGGCCTACAAGAGAGGGGAGTTGGGGGCAATCAAGCCTGCAGGAGAGGGCAGTTAGGGGTGACTAGGCTGGCAGAGGAGGGAAGTTGGGTGCAACCAGGCCTGCAGGGAGGGGAAGATAGGGAGGACCCAGACCTGCAGGGGAGAGCAGTTGGGGGAGACCAGGCCTACAGGGGAGAGTAGTTATGAGTGACCAGGCCTGCAGGGGAGAGCAGTTAGGGATAACCAGGCTATCAGGGGAGGGCAATTAGGCATCAATCAGGCTGGCAGGGGAGTGGTTAGGGGGTGATCAGGCTGGCAGACAGAAGTGGTTAGGGGCAATCAAGAAGACAGGCAGGTGATCAGTTGGGAGCCAGCAGTCCTGGATTGTGAGAGGGATGTTCTACTGCCCGTTTAGGCCTGATCCCAGTAGGATTGGGCCTAAACGTGCACTAGGACATCCCTCAAGGGGTCCCAAATTGGAGAGGGTAAAGGCTGGGCTGAGGGACACATACCCCCATGCATGAATTTCATGTACCAGGCCTCTAGTTTAACCATAACTCCTCTGAGATCTTGCAGCACAAGTAACTACTTAAATATATTTCATAGAGAGTGACATTGCAGGTTTTTTTTGTGCTCATGGGGGTGAGTTGCTTCCTGCTTGAACCTCCAATCTTCATGTCTCTTCTTACCATTGAAGTTCTTGACTCCATCTGTTGCAGAGCTCAGGGGTGTAGAAGGATAACCACAATGGTAAAAGGAGACAAAGAGCTTAGAGCTGCGTTTGGAGAAAGAAATCACCTGTAATATACAATATATTGGAAAAAGTCAGCTTCCGCCAGAGGAAATGAATATAGATTTGGTCATTTCATCAAACCTTATGCTTTTGCAGAGTCTCAGAATAATATGTTAAAAGTATCCCAGGCTCAAATAATAAGATTCCTGGCAAAACTTGAAAGAAGATAAATCAAAACTGAACCAAAATAGAGTGTATTCTCTTTGCCAGGCGAGGTAAGGAAAATTAATTTTTTGTTGAGAAGTAACTTTTGGTTAATATCAGGATGAAATTGGAGAATTATTTAGAGAAAGTTGTTTATGTTAAAGTTCATGTTAACTGTATATTAATATGTAATAGATCTTTCATTTCATCTATGTGATTAATGTTCTCAAATAAATTTTTTCTTTAAATTACATGAATTTAAATATGACTATAGATATTTTCATAGCTAGGTACTTGAATTAGGAGCATTATAATTATTATAGTCAGGATCTGGTTTTTGGGTAAGGTAAAAGTGGGTTACAAGAACTGCTTTAACAGGCTTATTACTGAACTAGAGGCCTGGTGCATGAGATTCATGCATGGGGGTATGGAGGGGGGTTCCTCATCCCAGCCTGCTCCCTCTTGCAGTATGGGATCCCTCAGGGGATGCCCAACTGCTGGGGAGCTGGCCTAAACTGGCTGTTGGACAGTTGGACATCTACCACCACTGTGCTCGCCAGCTGTGAACCCTGCTTCTGCACTGAGTGTCTGCCCCTTGATGGTCAGTGCACGTCATAGCAACCAGTCATTCCACTATTTGGTGGATTTGCATATTGCAGTTTTATTATATAGGATACACTACATGTAAAGCCAGACTGAGATATAGTACTTGATAAGCAGGTTAATTAACTTGGTGCTTTTTCAGATGGAAATTTTAAATATATATTTTAACACTTTTGTAAAGTGGAGGTGGGGAGATATATTTTTCAAAGAAGTTATGTTATAGCAGACAAAATCACATCCATTCATTAATACTATCCCACATATTTGTCAAATGTTTTCCTGTTTTAGCTAGTTCTCATCTTTCTGTGTTTCTTTTATAACTTTCTAACTTATAGACATTATAGAAGAATCCCAAAACAACATCTTTGAAGACATAAAACCTGTTTAAAATTTAGTGAACTATATTACTCATGCTTCATAAGTGGACCTATGTCTGACTTAATTTGTTTTCAGAACCTTAGCTCACTTTACTGACACCTAACTCACTAAGTTTACATATGAATAGGGGAGAAAATACTTATAGGATAAAGTAGTACAGTAAAGGTTTTTAAAATTTTGACTTCATTTTACCTACTTCATTGGGAAAGGGACCAATTTACATTGTGTGACTATACCCTAATGATGCTTTATTATTCACTAGAAATCAGTGTCCCAGGCAACTGCTCATTAATCCAGCTCTAGATAAAGGTAACTTATTTTTCTTTCTTGTCAGGATCTCCTCTCCTAAATTATGTTTTGTTTGGTTCTTATTTGTAATCTCTGTTTACATTTTGCTGTTTTATTGCATGTGCTCTGCTGTAAGTCATATTAAATCTTTTGTGGATAGTGATAAGGCATAAAACAAATAACATATTTCAATCCGTCTTGCCTGGTTCCTTTTGCTTTTATCTTTGCCACCTGCCTCAACGTTAGCAGAATTCTGATGAGACGGTGGCCTGACATATCCCCACTGCTCTGACGTCCACTTCCAACTCTAATTCGACCAGCAGCTGTTTTTCCAGAGGCATGCTCGGGCTAGAGGGTGTATGTGAGGACTCTGACCCTGCCCCAGGCTGGGGATTTAGAATGACTCTCAATTATTCTACTGGCAGTTAATCTGGGCTCAGAATCTGAACTTTTGTTCCTAAAGAGAGGTTGTACCTCTGGGATCTGTGCATCCCCAAAAGGGAAAAAGCCTTGTCATTCCTTGCAGCTCATTCCAAGAGGACCTGCTAACTGTGAAGGCTTCCGAGGGTCACTGTGATCTTCTCTGCTACCCCACCCCCCTTATTTGAACTACTTTAACATCCTGTATGTATTCTCTCCTTTTTAAAAAATTAACTCTTTATTGTTGAAAGTATTATGGATGCCCCCTTTCTCCTCCACTGACCTCTTCTAGCCTACCCTAGGCCTTCACCACCCTAGGCCTTCACCACCCTATTTTCCATATCCATGGATTATGCATATATGCATACAAGTTCTTTGGTTGATCTCCTCCCACCCACCCATCCTCCCCAACTTCTCTCTGAGATTGGACAGTGTGTTCCATGCTCTATGTCTCTGGATGTGACCCTCCTTTTATCTAAGAGAACATCCATCAAGATTTTTCCTGCTGTTTGCAGAAGAGACTGAAGTGTTTCCAGTTTTCACATCATGTCTGTGAACAGCAGTCCTTCCACTTGTAGACTTCTGTCACTCCCAGGTATGCTTTTAGTTTGGTATGGAAATAAAGTCATGAATATGCAGAAAGCATAATTATAATCTAAGGGGACCCAATAGTCACCTTGAAATAGAATAAGAAGAGAGAGACATGGAGGGAAGGAAAAAGAGAATTGAAGAGAAAAAGAGGGAGAGGGAAAGAGAGAATAGAAAAGCTTCTAGTGTAGTAATACCAGCAAAACAGTTATGGAGACAGATGACTATTAGAGTAAATACCACAAAACATTTTTAAAAGAGCATCAAAGAAGTTCTATTACCCTATCTAAAGAAAGTGTGATATGCAAATTGAACATCACTCCAACACACAAGATGTGGTCAAAGATCCTGCCCCAATGTGAACACAAGATGGCCATCACAAGATGACCAGCAGGGGTAGGCATTTGGGAGGGACCAGGCCTGCAAGGGAGGGAAGTTAGGGGCAATCAAACCTGCAGGGGAGGGCAGTTAAGGATGACCAGGCTGGCAGCAGAGGGAAGTTGGGGGTGACAGGGCCTATAGGGAAGGACCATGCCTGCAGGGAAGGGCAGTTAGGGGCAGGGGAGCAGTTAGGCATCAATCAGGGTGGCAGGGGAGTGGTTAGGGGGTGATCAGGCTGGCAGGCAGAGTGGTTAGGGGCAATCAGGAGGGAAGGCAGGTGAGCAGTTGGAGCCAGCAGTCCTGGATTGTGAGAGGAATATCCGACTGTCCGTTTAGGCCCAATCCTGGTAGGATATCCCTTGAGGGGTCCCAGATTGGAGAGGGTGTAGGCTGGGCTGAGGGACACACACCCGCATGCACAAATTTCATGCACCAGGCCTCTAGTAACAATATAAGATCTTCCTTCATCAACATTCCAGGATTTATCTTCAGTTCTTTGGGTTTGATGAAAGGAGGTGTCTTGCTTCCAAGGAAAGCTGCAATGAAGGCCTCAGAGACAATGGCTCACCTGGTGGGGCAGTGATGCATTCTTCCTAAAGATGTTTCAGGAAACCCAACCTAGACCTCTTCCTTCAGCCTCTACAATTATCTTCTAAACACCTATTTTCATGTGGTTAAACCTCTTTTCTGCCTCAAATACATACAGCAATATTCATAGCAGATTTAACATAATATGAGGGAGGGGAAGAACAGAACCATGAAGAGTTTATGGCATGGAAACACAATTTCAAACTGAGAATGGGACCTTAGACATCTTTATTATTGTCTTTAGATCAATTTCTCTTGAGAGATTTCACCAGATACTTTACACCACAGTAAATCCCAGCTACATGCAATTTTATCCCTTCTTTTAAGATTGTTTCTGACTTCCAAAATCCCTCTAAATTGCGCAGGAATTCACTTTCTTCATTTCCCAATGCTGAACCTAGTTCTCAGGCCAATTTTGTATATCCAAATCCTCCAGGGTGCAGAGCAACTCAAAATAACTCACATAACAAGAACAATGCACATATGCAAGGTGTTTTATCCATTAGATAATAACAGTTGGTAGAAAGCCAGTAAAACAAAGGCTGACATAGCACATGAAAAGTTTAAGGTATGACCATATGGTGTTATCCTCACTCCCAAAGGCACTACCTACTTCCCAAAGGGGGATTGCTAGGTGTGGAATGAAAAGCCAGTACCACCAGCCAGCTTTCCCTCTCTGCCTCTCACCTCAATCTTCAAATATGGAAATCAATCTTGCTTGGTACTTTTGATCAGATTATAGGAGTCTTAATTTCAATCCAATGCTTTCCCCCCTATTGTTATTTTGATTATGTTTCCTTTTAGCTAATACTTCTTCTTCCTTTTGGAATATCCGTATTCTTCACTTCTTAAAACACCTGCTGCTACTCTCCAAATTTCTTTTCTTTTTCCTTATGATTTCATTCTCTCTGCTTAACTGCCCTCTCCTGCCAGCCTGTTTGCCCCTAACTGCCATCCCCTACAGGCCTGGTCCCCCCAAACTTCCCTCCCCTGCAGACCTTGTCGATCCCAACTGCTCTGCCCTGCAGGTCTGGGTTTCTCCCTACCCCCAACTGCCCTTCCCTGCAGGCACAGTTGCCCTCAACTTCCCTCCTCTGCAGGCCTGGTCCCTCCCAACTGCCCTCCCCTGCTGGCCATCTTGTGGTGGCTATCTTGTGTCCACATGGGGGCAGCCACCTTTGACCACATGGGGGCAGCTATCTTTTGTGTTGGAGTGATGCTCAATTTGCATATTACTCTTTTATTAGATAGGATGAGCTTTCTTAACAGCAGCCACAGCCAAGAGCAGCAGGAATATAGAATTCACTCTATTAGGCCTTTAGAATCTTATAAAAAGCATCTGATTAGCAGAACCTAATTTGCATCCAGATGATAGCACCTAGAAAATACTTAGTGTAAAAGTCAAGTGTGGGAATCCAATTTAGGGCTGACTTTTCACAGAGCCAGTGAAAAGGGGCAGAGAGGTAACCAGTGTCCATGGTTCATTAGATAATGTAGGGGCATGGAGATAATTCTTAAAGAATCATGGGGAAGCAGGATCTGGGGGACAGAGTATGATCATGATGCCTCAATTTAGGATGCAATTGTCTTTGGGTGACTTGGATTGTCTTAAGGTGGCTTAAGATGACCTCAGGCTAGGATGGTGAGTCTTGGAATGGCTACTTGATGTGGACTTCCAACTTCTAGGACTGTATGGCAATAAATTTCTGTGGTTTATGCTACCTAGTTTGTGGTACTTTTTAAACACAGCCTTAGCAAGCAAATAGAAAGTACAAGAATTTTAAAAAAGCATATAAAGGATATGATCCACTAAAAATTAAGAAAAGTAATCCTGATATTATGTATACTATGTATACACACGGGGGGCCAATCAGATATCACCTTTCCAGAAGATGAAAACTTTGGCTATACATTTACTTGTGACTGAAGCAGCTGTAAGAAAACTCTACACTATTATACATTCATGAAGGATTAAAAATAGATTTAGCCTCTTAGGAGTTATCTGAAAAATTTTGATTACAAATGGAACGTTTGGAAGCAATCTTTACCAAAAGAATTGGAGGCAGTAAAGGAATATGAGTCAGAAGTAGGAGGTTAGAGTCTTTTAAAAAATTAGGTCATTTTCTGACCTAAAATGTCCCATGTAGTGTTATCATAAAAAAAGATAGTCAACTTTAGGGGAGTGGCTAGAATGAAAATTACTTGGACTTTTGACAGATTTTCATGGGAAATTGGGCCTGCTTCCAAGTAGATATCAAATGCAGGCTGGTAAATAGATCAGTTTGTGAATGTCATCCCATCCCTTGGTTTCTGCCAGAGATGAGAGAAAGAGGCCACACCCCTAATTCCTCCTCCAGGGAACACAGAGCAGCCTTGTCTCTTTCCATCCATAAACAAATCTTCCACCCAGCCCTGACAGCATGTTGCAGCAAATCTAAGGGATTTGATCCCCAATACAGGGGAAGCATTTCTTATTAATCTAGAAACTTCTAACAGTTTTACTGACAAGTTAATTTTTCTTTCCTTCCGAAGTCCCCAGTTTCTGAGTACTTTCTGTGTATACTTTTTTCTACCAGTCTGAATGCATTTCAAGAAACAGCCTATTTCAAAAAGGAGAAGCTATTTCAACTTTTCTTATTGTATAGGAAAATCATGATTATATTTTTACCCTCTTGGAAGACTTTACAAAAATGACCATTTCAGTGCAGTCAATAAAGACTTCTAAGTAGGATAGTATTTATATACAGGACAATCAGGATTATTTTGCTGTAAGTCCAAAGAAGAAATGAAAACTTCTTTGTTGTTAACTTGAACTAGGATGTTAGAAAAATCCTTTGAAAAGTTATTTGTATAAAAATAGCTCGTGGTAGCTATCATTTATGAAATGTTTACCATGGGCCAACCTGTATTAATACCTTATTCACTTATCATACATACAAGATTTTTGAAAGGACCACATCCTGTATGTGAAAAACTTTGGGCACCTGAGGGCTACTGAGCTGGATGGAGCTCAGGGTAGAGTCCCTTGTGTATCAAAATTCATACCACAGGCTGTGCTCACATATTTGAATGTTATTAAGAAAGTCCCAAAGGCTTTTATCTATTGAAATTAAGTAATGATAGCAAACAATGACAATTGGAATGTTCTGCTTCTTTGGGATGTCCATGAGTTTAATATGGTTATTACTGACATTGAGGCAGGTGGGGTCCTCAGTTCAGTGATGCCATTATTATGACTTAATCATCCTGCAGGCATATTTATTCAGATGTGCGGGTGCAAAACCTCAGGAGCTTCCTGTGTGAAATCTGAAACTGGTCCCTGTACACAGAGGACAAGGAGAGACCAAAGAGAGAGGCAGACAGCTCCAGGTTGGGAGGTGGCAGTTTGAATAAGCAAGAGAATTTGAGTGTGAGACTTGTCTTGGGTAGCTGCCAGACAGAGATGTTTGCACTCACCCTCCAGAATCTTAAAAGGTTAGACACCTCTTTGTGAGGTTCAGTCATGTTTTCCTTCCAGATGGTCTTAATTCCGCATAATTATTTTGAGATTCAGCCAAGTTGTTGCCTGTATCAGTAGTCTATTCCTCTGCTATTGCTGAGTAGTATAGCATTATATGGGTGAACCACAATCTCTATACCCATAGATCTACTGATGGGTATTTGGCTTATTTCAAGTTTGGGACTATTACAAATAATGCTGCTGTAAGCACCCACATACATGTATTTGTATGTACACATGCTTTTCTTTCTTTTGAGTAAATGCCTAGGATCGGAATGGCTAGGTTATATAGTAGGTGTGTGTTTAAGAAACTGTTAGTTTTTCAGAGCAGTGGTTCCCATTTGTTTCTATCCCTGTGAGCAGCATATGAGATTTCCAGTTGCTCCATGTCCCTCAAATGCTTGGTATGACCTGTCCTTTTAACTTTAGACATTCTAGCAGGTGAGTAGTAGTATCACATTATGGTTTAATTCCCTAATTATGAGTGATATAGAGCTACTGCCATTAGTAAATCTTTAGCAAAGTGTTCAAATCATTTACCTTTTTACTTGTTTTTTTCCCCCCTTTATCATGCTCTCTAATAGTTCTTTATATATTTGGATAAAAGTCCTTTATCAGATATGAGATTTTCAAATATTTTCTCCCAGCCTGTGGTTTTGTTTCTATTGAACCTTTAACAATTTTTTTTGGGGGGGGAGCAGAATTTCTTTGTTTTGCTGTAGTTCAATTTATTTTTTATTTATGGATTGTGCATTTGACATATTATTTAAAAAATCTTGGCCTAACACAAGGCACAGAGATTTTCTCATATTTTGTTTTAGAATTTTTTTAGTTTTTGATTTTACATTTATATCTATGATTCATTTATGAGTTAATATTTTAATTTGTATTTGGGAAAAGATATAGATTGAAATTAATTTACTAAAAAGACTATCCACTAAATTGTATTTAAAGCTTTGTGGGAAATCAATTGACTATATGTATAGTGGTCTACTTCTATTCTATTTCATGGATTAATTTTTAAAAATCTTGGAGCTGTTACTGTGTCTTAATTACTGTAGTTTTATGATAAATTCTGAAATAAGGTGGAAGAAATTTTTCTACTTTTGTAATGTTATTTTGGCTATCTTTGCTCCTTTGCATTTCCAAATGAATTTTAGAATCGTTTGTCAACTTCTAAAAAAATGCTGCTGGGATTTTGATCAGAAGTGTTTTGAATCTATACATCCATTTTGGAAAAGTTCCATCTTACTAACTAAATTGTCTTCTAATCCATGAACATATATCTTCATTTAGTTAGACAGTCTTTAATTTCTCTTTTTAGTACTAGGTCTTGCACATATTTTAACAGATTTATCTGAAAATAGTTCATATTTTTATGCTATTATAAATTATCTTCGTAATTTTAATTTTCAATGGTTGCTAATATATAGACATACTGTTGATTTTTAGATATCAATATTTTATCTGGAAACTTTGAAAACCCACTTATTAGTCTTAGTAGCTATATAGATTTTTTTGCATAAATAGATCATCAGGACATCTGTGAGTGACTAGATATGTATATGGGTGGTTAGGATAATGAGGGGTCTTTAGGATGGCCATCATGTGTCTGACTTGGATATCATTAATAAAATCAAAATATATAACAATAATATGTTTTACAAGAATAAATATGATAAGTTTAATGTTGGATATGGTGAATACTATGTTCCCATGAATATTCAAATGGAAATTATTAGCAGGCAATCATATCCATGCTTAGGAGAGCTATCAGGAATGAAACTATCAGGAATGAAATACATTTGGGAGTCATCATTATAGATGGTTTTCTGCTTTATAGGAATATATAATGTGAAAGAAAAAGAAGAATGTCAATGATAGAATTATGGTGAGCATCATGTGTAAGTTAGGATGGAAAGACTTGGAAATTTTCATGGGCTGAGGTCAGAGAGAAGAAATTAGTTTAGAGAAAGACTCTTCAATTTCCTTTTCTTTGTACTTTGTTCAGAATCATGAATATCTGCTTAGATCTATGAGAAAGTATATTGATTCCTACAGGGGGAATATCTCTGTCTTCAGGGTTCGTTAAAATGAATTTGTTTCTCAGCCTGACATTGTATTTCTGAAATTGCAAGTCTGATTGTGAGTCCACATATATGTCATCATTTTTTAAAAAGTTTGTATTAAAATATGTTTTTTATAGTTATAGAAATAATGCACATGCATTGTAGAAAATTATAACACACATAAAAAGCAAAATTATAAAACAAAGATTACATTTCCACTTTCTCAAGGGTCACAACCATGAATACATAATACATAGTACATAATATTATGCATCCTGTTTTATAAGCTTTTTTTCTTAATCAATGATCCTCATCTTTCCTATTTGGTAAATTGTTATCTCACCTAATACCCAGATTATATGCAAATTTCCACTATTGGCTAAAAAAATGTCCTTTACAGTTGGTTTGTCTAAGTCAAGACCACACATTTCATTTTATTATTGTCTCTTAGGTTATTTTATTTGGTATAATTAATTTCTTAATGGTCTTACTTGTTCAAGAGACTGTTATGTAGCAAAATCTTAAAGACTTAGTTTTTAAAAAATAGCCACTATTGTTCATTGAAAAATGCTATCATATCAAAATACAGAAATTAATCTACTTGTCTGTTTACTAGTGTTAACAATGGGTACATTGTAAAATCAGGCATCCTATATAATAAAAGCTTAATATGTTAAGTTTCCAGTTATCCAGTCATTCATCTAACCAATCAAAGCATAATATGCTAATGATATGCTAAGGCTGCTAAACCGCTTGCTACAACATGCACTGACCACCAGGGGGCAGATAGCAGTTGACTGGTCGACCAGTTGCTATGACGTGCACTGATCACCAGGGGGCAGACGCTCCAACCAGCAGGTTAGCTTGCTGCTGGGGTCGGGACTGAGCAAGACAGGCTGGACACACCCTAGAGTCCTCTAAAGGTCCCTCCCTGGCTGGCCAACCTCCCGCATCCCTCCTTGACCCAGATCATGCACCCCTGGGGTCCCTTGGCCTGACCTGTACCCTCTTGCAATCTGGGACCCCTCAGGAGATGTCAGAGAGCCGGTTTCGGCCCTAGCCTGCAGGCCAGGCAAAGGAACCCATTGGTGCGTGAATTTGTACACCAGGCTTCTAGTATTTATATAAGATGCAGACAGCAAGAGCAATATGTGTGGTGGAAGAGTTAGTACTGCTTATGCGGGATCACGGGGCTTGGGTTGGCAAGACCTGGATTCTCATTTCGCCCCTCTGAGTGAGTCTAGCACAGCCTCCTCTATTCTCCCTGCAGTGGCCTTTGGGGTTCCAACTCCACAGTTCTTGGTTCCTGTAATGTCACTTATTTCTATCATCCCAGACATAAGGATGATAGCTGTTTCCTCTTTCTGGTAGGTTTTAAACATGTCTACGTACAAATTCTTTGACATTCCTACCACTAAGAGTTGGAGCCTATGTCCCTTTCCTTTGTATCTAGACCAAACTTCCTGACTAATCAGCAGAGATAATATGGCAGAAATGATACTAAGTGATGCTGGGTAGATCATAGAGAGGTGGATCTTCTAACTTTTTCTCTTGGAGTACCTTCATTTAAAGCCTAACCCATCAGATAAGAATTCTGAGACTGCTGTATTATGAGGAGTGGAGGCCACATGGAGAAGTTCTGTGTGGGGGTTTTGACCCCTACCTGTGTTGTGTTGGTTTTGGTCCCAGTCAACAGGTAGCATCGATTATCAGTCCTGTGAGCAAGTAGACTTTCAAAGTGACTCCTACTTCCACCACTGACATATCTGCATGAGAGAACCCAAGTGAGAGCCACCTAACCCAGCTCACCCAAGTCTCAGAATTGTGAAAGATAATAAAAATAGCATTGTTGTTGTGAACCACTAAAGTCTGAGATACTTGGTTATGCAAAAAATAGAGGAATGGAACACTCAGTGATTCATTTTTGAGTGACCTTATCACCCTTGCTTTTCTCTCTTAGCTCATTTACCACCTGCGTAACCAATTCTCTCAATTAAGTTTCCTCTTTGAAAAACCCAGCGTTGTTTCTGATTTCCGGACTCATGGATAACCCTCCCAGGAAGGGCTTACACAAAACAAGTGGGAAAAATGGAAAAATTTAAAAAGGAATCCAGATCCCAGGTCGATCTCTTTAGTTACATGACTTGTGGTATTTATTATGAACTGGTTGTGTAAAACCAAGATTGTAAAATGTTTCTGTTCTCTCAGAAGCTATATATGTCACCTTTCCAGAATGTGTGGAAAACGGTGCTACACATGAATAAGCACAAAACACAAGGATCTCAGCATTTGTTATTTAAAGTTCTTCTAATATAAATGCGATTCCTTAGTGATAATCTTTTGTTTCCCACTACAACAAACTGTCTTTTTTTTTTTTGCTTCCCCACTTAAAGGGGGTATGGTTTAAGAACACACTCCTCCTGGCTGGTTAGAGCATGGTACAGAAACATCAAGGCTATGGGATGGATTCCAGTTAGGGTATAAACAAGAATCAACCAATGGATGCATAAATAAGTGGAACAACAAATCAATGTTTCTCTCTTTCTCTTCCTTCTTCTTCTCTAAAATCAATAAACAAAATAAAGGTTGGTAAAAACACATCCCTAATTTTATTTTTATTTAATGTCTTTTCCTTAGGAAAATTATAATCGGTGCAATATGAGGAAATACAGTGAAAACGATCCCAGAACAGAGTGATTCTTGCTATTTAAGGTGGCTTTGCTTGTGATCTGCAACTTATGTGGTAAGATGCTTGCTGCTCCCTGAAACAGCCACACCTTGTAGGGTACTTATGAGGTACAGATTGGCAGAATAGTCCTGGATGTAAAGTACAGCAGAGGGAATACAGTCAATAATATTCTAATAACTAAGTATGGTGCCCGGTGAGTCCTAGAAACATCAGGGGGATCACTTTGTAAAGTATACAATTGTCTAACCCAGTGGTCGGCAAACTCATGAGTCAACAGAGCCAAATATCAACAGTACAACGATTGAAATTTCTTTCGAGAGCCAAAATTTTTAAACTTAAACTTCTTCCAATGCCACTTCTTCAAAACAGACTCACCCAGGCCGTGGTATTTTGTGGAAGAGCCACGCTGAGGGGGCCAAAGAGCCGCATGTGGCTCACGAGCTGGAGTTTGCCGACCTTTGGTCTAACCACTAAGCTGTACTCCCAAAACCAACACAAAATAATACCGAAAGTAAATTGTAATTGAAAAAAAGTAGACTTGGGGGTTGGATTTACATAGATAGAGATGGTAATTATAAAATGAATGACATGGGAATATTTCTCTTAGGATGTCAGGCTCTGCTGGGTTCTTCTGAGGGTGATGTTTTACAGCTTTGGAGGGCTTGGGTCCAGAGCTGGTCATATTGCAGGAAGTCAGACTTTGGGGCTTATCCCATGGTGGAAAAGAGGCTTCTCAGAGCAGGCATTGCCTCAGTTCAAAGCCCTGTTTTTCAATGGCCATCTCGTCTGCTTCCTTCATTAGTATTGCAACATTAGTTCAGATCCCGTGTTTCCCTTTACCGTCAATTTCTTTGTCCCTTCTCGTTTTGTCTATAAGCCACACATGACCTGGTTCAGCCTCAGCGTCTCCAGTTCTGCTCTAGGCACTGAGGTCACTCTCTTCCTGATACAGCAGACACTAAAGTGGGAGACTCTACTCCATCAGGCAGTAGAAGACACGTTTTGCTGCCAAAAGCTTTAAAACGAGTGCTGGCCCACACAGGGCACTGAGCTGCAACCTTGCCTTAATTTCTGCATTGTTGGCCTCCTCCATAAAACTGGATTTCTACTTGTCTCTAGTTCACTGCATCAGGTCCTGTTGGTACGGGAGCTTAATCCTGAACCCATTACATACTCTGATGGGTCTCTTAGGCTGCCTAGTTCTGGCCTAAGTCTTTTGTTAGCTTCCTCTTTACCATCCACGGATGAAAACTGTCTCCAATTTACTTGGGCAGCTGATGGAGCCTGTTCCCAGAAACTGATGACTCAGAGTCTTGACCCCAGCCCCTCCCCCACTTCATCTTAGCCTTTCATTGAAAATGACCCCAACTGGGAATCTTCTGCTGCTGTGCCCCTCCCTCCACCCCCCTCCCCTCATTGAGTACAGGCGCTCAACTGAATGGAAGATGAGCTTGTCATACTCGTCTGGATACTGATTACTCCTCTGGGTCTGTTTTCTCCAAACTTAATGCTGTCTGTTCCTGGTTTCTTCTCTTTTCCTTCCCCTCTCTCTCCTCTCCTCAATTGGTCCTGCTAATTGTTTGTTTGAGCCTGTCTGAATTAAGACATTCTTTGGACTTAACCTTTTGCTGGCCTCTATCAGGCTCCACTTTCATTCTTGTTTCAATAAAAACACTTAAAAAGCTTTGCATTGACATTTGAGAGGGGGGGAAGATAAATGCCGAGGTAAATTTGTGAAGCCAGATGCTATGGAAGCCAACAGGTGTTGAATAGAAGAGAAAATAATGGAGAAGCAGGTGACCAGCATTTATCGAGAGAAACTAACAGGAAAGAGGATCCATAACAATACGTATAGCCTCAGGTGGCTCTATGGTCAACAATGTGCAGAGCTCAGCAGTGAACAATGGAACGTAAAGCTTTACCGAAGAGGATGAATATGATCTTGTAGGCATTATGGAGACTTGGTAGCATGGAACAGAGTAATGGATCAGTGTCACCATTGGAAGCCGATCTTTGGATGATGTCTCTATCTATCCATGCCACTAATGAAACTCAGTTTTATCTCTATGTTCCTTTCTAGTTATGACATTTCATGAGCATCACCCATAGCTCATCCGCACAATTGGGCCTGTATATGATGGGTTTATGCAATCATTGTTCTCAGGTTTTTTAGAGTTACACTTGTCCCAGAAATGGGAGAACAATTCTAGTTGTTGAGAGATGATGTTATATAAAACCAGTTACATCAATTATGAAACATTTGTCATTGTGCAATATTTATTTCTGGTTTCATAAAAATCACAACATTTGACAACAATTCACATGGAAGATCATAATTTTCTTGTTGGTAGAGGGTCTTACCTTCACTTTGTAAAAAAATGTGATATCTGTGAAGTGTAATAAAGTGAGGTATAATACAATAAGACATGCCTGTATTTACTATTTAGGAAGCATTCAAAATGGAGACTATTCAATAGAAAGTATATCCATACAGGCTAAAGTGAATTTCTCACCCCAAATTTTACTTTCTAAGTGTCTAAGTTCTTAACTAAAATTAGACTTCATAATTTAAAATTACAAATTTTGATTTATGAAAAATTAAGAAAAATGTAATTTAAAAATAAGATGAAAATGCAAGAATATTCAAAGCAGCAGTCTAAATTCTCTAAATAGGCTATAAAATTGGAATATACTTTATATCTTTTCAGTATGAAAGGCAACTTCTCAGTTTCATGTTGCTCTTATGGTAACACTAGAGGCCCGGTGCATGGATTCGTGCATGAGTGGGGTCCCTCGGCTTGGCCTGTGCCCTCTCACAATCTGGGACTTCTCGGGGATCTCGGACTACCAGTTTCAGCCCAATTCCTGCAGACCAGACCAAGGGACCCCACTAGTGCATGAATCCATGCACTGGACCTCTAGTATGCACATAAGATCTTTGGTTAATCTCTTCCTACTCTCTCCTACTCCCTCCTTCCTTCCCTCTGAGATTCATCACTCTGTTCCATATTTCCACATCTGTGTGTTGAGCGTCTGCCCTTGTTGGTTAGTGAGCATCATAGCTACTGGTTGAATGGTTGAATAGTCAGACAGTTGCTTAGGCTTTTATACATATTCACTAGGGTCCCAGTGCACAAAATTCATGCTCTGAGGAGGGGTTCCTCAGCCCAGCCTGCCTCTTCTCATGTATTGGGAGCCCTCAGGGGATGTGCTACTGATGGCTTAGGCCTGGTCTCCATTGGAAGTGGACCTAAACCGCAGTCCGGCCTCCCTGTGTGGGAGGCGACCAGGTTGATCAGAGGAAGCACCAGGCCCATCACCCCACTGCTGCAGCTGCCAAGGTATTTCATCAATACAAAGTCCAGTCCCTTCACCATGAAAAAATGACGACTTTCTTTAGGCATTTTCAAGATGTATATTTCATAGGATATGACATTTATTTTTGTATTTTTCTTTTTATCCTCACCTGAGGATATGTTTCCATTGATTTTTCCTCCCTTCCCTCCAATCCCAGGATTTAGGCTTGGGAAGGGGTGCTCCCCTCTCCCCTTGCCACCCACCCCACACCATTGAACCATTCATTACAGACTCAGCCCCTTCCCAAGCCTAAAGCCTCTGCCTCAGGCTTTATGCTTAGAAAGGGGTTCCCCCCCACTGGCACCTCTGATTGCTGGCTTATCTCTTCCCCCCAATGACTCTGATGGCTGGCTGAGAGTGACATGGGTGCTGAGGAGGTTCCCAGGACCCAAGTATATATGCAAATTAACTGCCAGCTTTGTTGGGTTAATTTGCATATTCACTCTGATTGGCTGTAGGTGTAGCAAAGATACGGTCAATTTACATGTTTCTCTATCCTATATAATAAAAGAGAAACATGCAAATTTGACCATACCTTCGCTCCTGATTGGCTATGCTACCAGCCAATCAGGAGTGGGGTGGGGCCAAGTGGCGTGAGTGCCTGGCCCGGGGGTGGAGATGAAACAGCAATGGTGGCGAGCACCCAGCCCCTGGGTGCTGTGAGGGGAAGCGGCAACAGCAGCAGTGGTGGCGGCAGCAGGGAGCGCCTGGTCCCCAGGGGCTGTGAGTAGAAGTGTCAGTGAGCGCCCAGCCCCCGGGGCTGGGTGGTCACAGGCAACTGGGGCTGAGCTGAGCAGGGGGATGGCTGGGTGCCCACGGCTGGGGGTGAGCCATCAGTTGGACATCCCCTGAGGGCTCCCAGTATGTGAGAGGGGGCAGGTTGGGTTGAGGGACCACCTACCCCCAGTGCACAAATTTCATGCACCGGGCCCCTAGTTGTTATAAAAGATATATATGGATTTGTAAAATAGCAAAAATATTCTTTACAGGATCATTTTTATTTAAAGAACTAATCCTATTTATTGGCCAGTAAGTGACCACCACTGGCTTTTTATCTGCCCTCTGCTTTGTTTTTTTGTAAACTAAATAGACAGTCAATAGAGGTGGTAAAAACATGTCTTTGGACAAATCATACTTTTGGATATGTATGCTCTGAATTGTAGCTGTAAAAATATTTATCCATTTTATAAAGAAAGTACGGGAAGCCACGCAGCATCTTCAGAATATTAAGGATTTTTGAGAAGGAATACTTGGGTATGTTTTATAACCTACAGCCTACCTTGGGGGAAAATGATAATAGAGATATTATGATATTTTTAAGTACTTACAGGAGTTCAATAAACCTGTACTTACACTAGTAAGTATTCTGAAAGCATGTTTTTGAATGAATAGACAACTGTCCGGTTTTCCTTCCACTGAAGATGAAACTCAGAAAAGGAATAAGTTGTTTTTCTTCAAATGTGCAAGCAAAAGCTTGACTTCTATTTGACTTTATTGGATAAAGTATTTTTCAACATTCTTAGGAATTACAATAGCAGCAGTTATTATTACTTTTTTCATTGAAGCTCTCACTCTAATTTTTATGTCTCAGCCTAAGTAGCACTTGTACTTACCTCCATATCCCTCCGTACTTCATTCACCTCTGTTATGGCTTGTCAAACTATACTGCCAGTATTTGTGGGCGGGAGCTTAATGAGTTTTGAGTCCCTGTTGTTTAACATGACATGTGCTCAATCAAATAGGCCTAATGAACAGTTGGAAAATGAATGAAATATATCTTGTGGAAGGAATAAAGATGATATGTATGCCCACAGATGGAATATGGGTAGCAGCCACCAAATCAGGCCTCCTGTTTAATGAGACTTACTGGGAATGGAGGTATCTGAGAATTTTAGAGTGGCCTCAGTTAGGATTCAGTCCATATTGAGTCTATTTTCCAATCCCCCCTAAGGCTAGTGTGGGCTGCGAAGAAATGGAAAAGAAACAGGTTCTTAAGATGGGAAGTATGCCCCTAAGAGCATTCTGGAAATTGTGACAGAGTGTCTTTTGGTTGTTAAACATCCAAAGAAGTTGGACCCAGAGATTCTAGATGCCTTGCCATGTGTAGGAGCCTCCTGCACAGCAAATGTAGATGTAATCTGTGCACATCACATATTATCTTATCCTGGAGATGAGCTCTATCTGACGTATGAATACAAGGTGCTTGTTATACAGTTTTATTTTATTTTCATTTTTTAATTGCACCTATTCACAAAACCATACAGGTTTCAAGTGTATATCTGATAAGGGGTTAATTTCCAAATTAAAAAGAACTTATACAACTTAACACCAGGAAGACAAACAACCCAATTTAAAAATGGATAAAGGACCTGAGTACATACTTCTTCAAAGTGGGTGTACAGATGGCCAATAGGAAAAAAAAGCTCAATATCACTAAACATCAGAGAGATGCAAATTAAAACCACAATGTTATATATAATTTTAATACAGTTTATTTTCCAGGAAATATAACTGATGTATAAATAGAGAGGAATCTAGTATTTTTTTTTTGTGTGTGTGTGTGTGGAGTCTAGTATATCTTTTGTTTGTTTAGAAATCTATCAAAAGGTATTTCAGACAGTTATGTCACTATGTTGATCGAAGCTGACATATTACAGCCTTGTCAGTTTGCAGGTGTGCCTGTGATACCCATGGATGGATGGTTCTATGTCTTGCTTCAAGTAGCAAAGCACTACAGTACTTCACTCTGTCAAGTCAAGGCTTACATCATGAAATATATAGTTTCTTATGAATTAGTAAACTTTTATTTGTTTCTTCATGCTAGGGTTAGGCTGTTACATTTAGTTTTTTTATGTGAAGGTATGTTACAAAGTTCCACAAGCCCTTTTCTGAATCTCTTAGCTCAAAGTGTTTTCAGTCTTATTCAGATTTTAAGAAAACCAATGATGTATATATATACCTGATAAAATATAACAATTTCAGAAGCTCCCCAGTAACTAGACACATTGATCTTGCTACAGCAAATACTCATAATAGTTGGGGTAAATAGAATAAATCACTTCTATCAGTTCAGATCAGGGGATGTAGCCATGTAAGGTTTGGTGACAAACTTTTATAAAAGTTGTCACATTTCAGTTTATTGGGCTTTATGTTATCTCTGCGTAGATGGACTATAGTTTCTGTGCATTTCATTTCAAGGTAGTAAGAGGGGGTATTAAAACATTTGGAGATCTGAGGTGTGTTATAGTTAGAGACCATGATATAGTTGAAGAAATTCTGACTTTTACCAGTAAGTAACTATATGCAGTGAAATCATTGACTGAGTTATGACCCAGATTCAAAGTCTGAAATAGTTCCCTGAGGCTAGAGTCCATTCATAAAATATGGAGATGTAGAAGCCAGGTTATTTATCGCCACCTGCTTTACAACAAGGGACTGCACTCAGGGCCATAGGTGCTTTATTGATCTGAGAATGTTATTTAGTTCTCTACAAAAATGAAACATATAAGCAACAGTCAAAAAAGCCAGATGAATTCTCTAGGTTGTTAAAAAGAGGTTTTGTCCCTTTCCATTTCCCATAAATTCCCAGATGTATTATGTTCTAAAACTGGAACTTATTCATGCCCTCACAAAGTACCAGGGCTTAAAAATCAAAAGTGGAGAAAGCTGAAACAAGATTATTTCAAAAATAGGAAGCAGGAATGGGGATAGAGGTAAATGAAAAGGTAGAATAGAAAGAAAAAATAGCCATATGGAAACACTTTGGTGGGATAAAGTGCACAGAGAATTTTATTAAACAGAGTGAATTGATTGGAGAAGAAATGACCATTAATCCAACTAATTGTTTTAGTTGGATTGACTGCTACTAGTTCATCCATTCAAATTCTCTGGCTTATAATTTTACATTTAAAACAGGTAGGGATACATGATAATGGAAAAAATTAAATTAAAATTTTAAAAAAACCTCACACACAGCATAGGGGACCCAAAAGCCAGTTCATAGGGGAGTTTGGAATAAACCCAGATGACTAATTCTGAATGCAGTTTCCTTTTCACATAGAGTACTTGGGCTTCAGTGGAGACTCTGAGAATGAGGAGAGAGGACGTACCTGAGACATGTTTAGAAGTGAGTACAAATAGTACTTGTGGATTTGGTAACCATGTAGAGGGAGACACAGGAAGGGGTTGGAGACCCAAAGTTTAACATCTGTTCAAAAGAAGAGTGCTATTGCAAACGTGGAGATGGCTAGAAAGAGGAGAATGAGGAGTACCGGGGTTGTATTTCAGATATATGCTTAGGTAACAGATCACACCTTGTTGGCAGAGGGATGTGTAGAGCCTATGAAATGCCCTGATCCTATAGAGACTGACCCAGTGCAGGGACACTTGGATCAGAGGGTGAGACCCTATTAAACTGTGAACACTGAGAAGGTACTGCAGGGTTGAGAATTAAAATGGAAATGGGCAAAATAATAAACTCACGGGGGATCCAGATAAGAGGACCTGAGAGGGCATTGCTGTGGTCCAGATGTGAAACAGGTCCTTCCTGCCAGAAGCAGGAAGATGGCACCATTTCCCAATAGGTTTCCTTAAATTCCAAGTCCCCCAAGAGATGTCTTCAGCCAAAGAGGCTAGAAAACTGAATTCTCATGAATCAAGACCAGAACTAGTGATAGGAAGGAGCCAGGAACCAAGGAATATCTCCATGTCTCTCCATTCTGTGGTGCCCCTCCCACCCCAAAACTCTGCTTCTGTTTCCCTCTGGATATCTGTGTCTCCTCTTTCCCTCTTTTTACAGTTTCTTAATTTCTCTGTGAGTGGAGTGAAACATCACTGAGAATGCCCCTGAGTGCTAGAGCTCACAAAGTCTGATGAGAATCACTACATGTGGTTATAAATTGCCCAAGACAAGCTGATTGATCATGGTTGGGGTAGAGGTCCCATGGACTCAGGGGTGGGCTCTGTGTATACTCTTTAGGGGGGGACAGTGTACTTGACTGTAATTAAATTGAGCAGCCAAAGACGTTTGCTTTCATGTCCCCCCCCTCCCCCCCGCCTCATGTGTTGGTTCTCACTCAGGAATCCCTTCATAGCCTCTCCCAGTAGTGAGGTCTGCCTTCACTCTTCTCAAGCTGTCCCTTCCATCAGAGGCTGTTATGTTCTGTATCCACGCTCCTCTGGGCTCCAGCAGGAAATAAATCCAACAAATGGTAGTGTTGGTTCCAGAATAAGACTTGTTCTGATCTTTGGTAACGCGTTTTTGTCCTGAAAGCCCCTGGTCCCAGGGAAACCAACCCTCTCTGGTGAACTGGGACTATTGGTCACCCTAAAAGTCCGATGAACACCTTATTTATCTCTCTGAAATAGTTATAGAGGGTAAAGGAGCCTATTTTTCTTCTCCTCTTTGGACTAATCCATGTTGTTTATCTCTGCAAATCTATACTAGCTTTAAAAAAAGTCTATTTCTTTGAGCTGAAGTTCAATAAATATCCAAGTTTAGCAGATATACATTTATTACATCATGCATACTAGTAACTATAAGGAATATTCCACATAAATATTTTTAAAATTCTGTCATACTTGCTTTAACTAGCACTTCCCAAACTTTATGTTCACAGGAATCCCTGGGGATCTTATTAAAAGTCAGATTCTGACTCATGAACTCTGGCGGGGGTCTGAGGGTCTGCATTTCTGATACTCTCCCAAGTGGCATGATATTAACGTCTGAGGACCGCATGTTGTCTAGAAAGATTCTAAATCGACTAGAATACTATTTGGGTGTATGCCTCTCTATGATCACAATTTCCCAAAGCAGTGAGAGCCAAGGAGAGATTGATATCTTTATACAGTTTCTGCAAACAAATAGATCTTTTGCACATCAAATTTTAAACGTGTCCACTTGTTTTAATTTTTAAAGCTTGGATGTGCTTTGCTGTGCAATACATATGCAGAACTAGCTCTGCTTCAGTTAATAAATGTCTGAGCTCACAAATAATTCCTGATTGAATATTCAACTTGTTTGACTGCCGGCATCATCGTCTGATGGGATAGGAAATTTTTCTCTCATTAAGAAGCTATTTGGATGATCATTTTGCCAAGCCAGCTTCCTCAGATCCCATTTTCACGACTTGATGTGAGAACCACTGGAAACAGAAGCCCCAAGAGAAAGGCAGAATCCTACTATCACGTCATGAGTTGAGTGCCCCCTGGACGTCTCAGTAGCAAATATGTCTCAAGAGTCTAGTTTCAGCTGCCGTTGGCCGTCCTCCAGATTACAAAACATCACTTGGTGATCTTTGCATATTTCTATTCGAAATAAGAACCTGAAGAAGAGATGCACTGAAAGGTGCCGGCCCATTTTCTGTGTCCCCCTCATTGGTACCCCTTTGGCACGTGTGCACTGTGCTGCCTGAGCCTGCGCAGACTTTGATCTTTTGAACAGATGCCCAGGACAAAAGGTTAGATGGGCTTTAGGGACGGCTAATGTCTCCTTGGGCAGCAGACTGTTATTAAGGCTTGATTGCAATCTCCTGACATGATAAAACAGAATGAAAAAGCAGGAACAGCCTGCTTGGCAGGGCCAAGTACAGTTGGAAAGCTCAGAGAAGGCAAGGCATTAGGAAGAAATAATGTTGACAGAAGCTGGGCAGGCAGACAGGGCTATTTAATTCAGAGGGGACGTATTAATTAATTGACTTGGGGTGAGGGAGATCTGATTTCTAAGCTAGACTACAAGCTGTTGCTGGTCTAGTTGGGGACAATACCCTAACAGCTGTAGGAATATCACCCGTCGTCTGGGTGGCTGACCTCATATCATATCCATCTTCCTGGGTCCAGACTCGCCAAGTTGTGCCATTTGGATGCCAGCAGCTCATTTTTCTTACCCTTCAGTGTGTCTCTTACTGTATTTGCTTGTCTAGTTGCTTGTCTCTGCTCCTAATTTCTTCTCTAACTCCCCTGGAGCATGAAAATAATCCTGGCAGATGGAAAAGAGGAAACTGGGACGCAGTTGAAAATTATTGCACCTTAAATTATTGCATAATTTCAAATATGTGAAGCCTTGGCTTCCTATATTTTTAAGATAGGTTAAATGCTATCCGCAAAAGAAAAGTCTAGTCATTAACATTTACTAAAGCGAGTGTCAGGCTCATGGGGTCCTGACTTCCTGTCTAGTCTCTGCTCTTTTCACTGCCAAAAATTATTTTCACTCAATTCTATTGTTTCATAGAACAAAGGACATGCCTGATGATGTCCTCCCACGTGTAGTTCTGTGAAAGCTTTTATTATAGTAATTCATGTTCCAAGGCAAACAAATGCCATGATGTATTTTGAAATATAAGGCAAAATAAATGAGTTTTGAGGTAACTTTTAAAAGTATTTTGATGGCGTGGAAAAAGCATTGGATTTTAGTACAGAAGATCCGGTTTAAGCAAGTGACTCAAAAATCTAAGGATTCCTGTATATATTTGTCAAAGCTCATCCATCTACAGCATTAAAACAGTAATTTTTTGTATTTAAATTAAACCCACATAAATATAACTAAAACATGTGAGTAATACTAAGCTTTACTTAGTAAGTATGAAGCTAACACATACTCATCTGAAACTACATAAAAGCATAGAATAATTAAAAAAAGAACTAGCCACAACATTTCAACTATCAGATAATGGCATCCATTACCTGGTTACAGTGGGGTGAATTAATCATAAGCTCTTGATCATGGTGCTCTATCACCATTGGTCCATGCAAACTGCCTCTTTCCCCCATAGTGCCCTGTTCCAACTCCTATTCCCCTCCACTGTGTTATGACTGAGCTTTATGTAGCTTTTATGTAGAAGATGAGGAAAACTTCTGAAGAAGATGAAAACACTGAAATAACCTTGCATGAAAGGTTATTTTGATATTACTTGCTCTGCACTCTGCTTCATACTAGAACAGTAAAATTAAAGTTATTTATGAAGGATGAATATATTCCCTGATAAGGGAGCTCAAGGCAGACTATACACTAGGAAATGTCTAATGTTTTTCTGGAGTACTTACTTGAAACAGAGAGATTTTTCCCCTTACACTGTTTTTAGATTACTACCATTTTAAAAATGAGTGATTACTTGGGAACTTCTGGAGGTTAAAATATTCATGTTCAAATTGTTCTTTGTTGGTATTGGAACTGGCTAATGACTGGAAGAGAAAGCAGAGCAGGCCACTTTCTATGTCGGTGAGGTTTAGCTTTGCACGTCTGTGCATGGGCAGGGCCAAGGGCAACGCTGAGTATGTGAGAAATACTAAGGAAGGAATGAATGGGTTGGGAAATTAAGCAATTGGCTATCTAAGGGAAAAAGTGAAAGTATAAAAAAGAGTGTTGATTTTTCAGAGTTTCTGAAAGATTACTGGCATTCAACTTTGACTCAAAAATAAATTTATATAGGACATTAAATGGGGATAAACAGTGAACTTGGAATAATTTTATCTCATTGTGCCTCACTTTTTAAAATCTGCAGATTGGACATAGTAATTTTTACCTCCTTTAATTTTTTTCTATGCCTCCCTTTTCCTAATTGCTTTAAATTTATGTTGCTATATGGTATGCATTTTTGTAACCTTCTTGTACTTCCTGTAAGAATTGGGTGGAGTAAACATAAATTGAAATAATTATAGCTGTTTTATTTTAAATCAAATTACACCTTCTGTGACTAAGCTTCCACAAATTCTCCATAAATAAACATTTGTAAACATATATGAAGAGTCATTATTAACACTCACTTTGCTTATCATATATAATAAAAGAGAAACATGCAAATTTGACTGTACCTTTGCTCCTGATTGGCTATGCTATCAGCCAATCAGGAGTGGAGGTGGGGCCAAGTGGCATGAGCGCCAGGCCCTGGGGGTGGAGATGAAATGGTGGTGGTGGTGGTGAGCGTCCAGCCCCTGGGGCCAGGAGGTTTCAGGCAGCTGGGGCTGAGCTGAGCAGGGCGATGGCTGGGTGCCCAAGGCCTAAAGCCTCTGGTGAGGCTTTAGGCCTTGGGCAGGCTGGGGGTGAGCCATCAGTTAGACATCCCCTGAGGGCTCCCAGTATGTGAGAGGGGGCAGGTTGGGTTGAGGGACCACCTACTCCCAGTGCATGAATTTCATGCACCAGGCCCCTAGTTACTATTGTAATTAAGTAAAAGATTATTTTCCCCCAATGTAAGTCATAGCTAATGTGCTTCTCTACCTGCTCATTCCATTGGTCCATGTTAGAGGTCATCTGTGACTTGCCATTTAGTCTTATTTTTCCTATCTGTCTAATGGGTGTTTCATATCCCCTAGTCTTGGGAATGTTATAAGATTAAATAAGGTAACAAGGAGTGTTCTCTGCTGGTTTCACCCTGTTCATTCCTTCCCATTCTCACCTTGCCAGAAGGTACCCCCCTCCCCACCCACGATAGCAGCATTAACATATGTGCCATGAGATGGGATCAATACTGATGAGAGAACATGGTTTCAGAGGTGCACCATTCTGAATGACCTGAGCCTGTTCCCACCGTAGGGTGAGAAGAGCCCGATTCAGTGGCTGATACCACATGGAGGGACAAATACATGGAGCACTGGGATCCTGGGAAGAGAACAGAGAGGAAGAAAAGGAAGAGGGTAGTGGGGAAGATATTCATGGGGAGAGAAAATCTTGGAAGACCCTCTGAGGCTGACTTTATTAGATAGAAAGGTGATCCTGTGGAGCTAGCAGGTAAGTGCATTGCCTGTCCATTGGGTCCAGTGTTTTCCTGACCAGTACAGATGCCTCTTTCCTGGGAATGAAAGCCTTGTCTTGGGATCTTACACAGCTTTAAATAAAGGCTAAAGGTTACATGTATGTTAATATTGTGGCGTATACCCATATTTCATTGAATCTAAGATGCTATCAGTTGGAAGATACATCCTTATTTTATGAACCATTGAGAACAGACAAAGAAGCCCTGTTAATTTAATCATGGCACAATATTTTAATGTCATGAACTTTTTATTTAAACATACCAAAAAAGCTCCTTTAGATGTATTTACACATAGCATGCTCTTCTACATCACTCTTGAGTATACATATAAAGGCAAATAAATGTAAAATAAATTGATTAGGATATTCCTAACTGTGCTCCCAGAGTTTATTCTTGTGAATTGTTTTCTACCAGCGTCTTCGATGTGTATGCCTTTTCACATAGTGCAGTTGGCCCTTCCTGCAGTCAAGACCACTGAATGATGTAGTGTTATTTAAAGGTGTGCTTTGCTATTGCTCTGGTTTTCCTCCAAGCCTGTGACACTGGTCTGCATGTGTTAATAGGCAGGTGAGGACGGCTATGTCATGACTGTCACTGAGAGATCTGCACACCAATTTCAGAGATGCGAACATGTGAAAAAACATGAACTAGAATTTATGAAATATGGTGGGAAACACCCAAAAGTGCTAAGATCCCCATGACCTCTTTAACCACCTGAATAGCGTTCATGTTGAGTCTTTCACATTTATTTACTGGTGAATACATGTTGTGGGCTTCCGTAGCCTGAAAGAACACCTGATTCCTGAATTACTGTGGTTCTGAATCTTTAAATGATGGCTGGCTGGACTTAGGGTCCCCAATTCTAACGCCTCCAGAATTATTTCTGGGAAAGAGGGTTCTGTAGTCTCATATAGAAAACTACACAGCCCTGTGTGGAGTGCTTTCCCTCCTTTGCTTGTGCTTATCAATACCCACAGGCCCTGGTGAAGCCACAGTGTCCACACCAAGGTCTGATCTGATGCTCCCAGTGACTGTTCACCTCCAGGGAGTCAGAGATGTAAGAGTTTTCATGCAGAAATGGGTTCAATGGTATTCCCCTCAATTCTTCATCTCATTTTATTCCCCAGGTCCCAAAGTAGCAAAGTTCACCCCTAGAGTCAATTGCATCTGACAAGAGACTCCCAGCTTCTGCATACAGAGAATATTGTTATGGTTACCAGATGGGAGGGGGTTGAGGAAATAGGAGAAAAAGGTGTAGGGGTTAAGTACTAATTGGTTGTTATAGAATGGCCATGGGGATGAAAGTATAGCATAGGGACTATCTATAGTAATAAAAGGGTAATATGCTAATTAGACTGGATATTATTCCAGACATCCGTCTGGATAAAGCTGCAGCTGGAGGGAAGCCTGGATCCCTGGTGCCTGCTGGTGGCTGTAGGGAAGCCCAGATCCTGGTGCCAGAGGGAAGTCGGTGCCGGCAGCCAGGAGAAGGAAAGCCTACTCTTGCAGGAATTTCGTGCATATGGCCTCTATTAGTCAATAATCCTATATAATAAAAGCCTAATATATTAAGTGTTAGGTCAACCAGTTGGCTGTTCAACCAATCAATGCATAATAGGCTAATGATATGCTAAGGCTGCTCAACCGCTCACTATGGCAGGCACTGACCACCAGGGGACAGACAGTTGACTGGTTGACCAGTCGCTATGATGTGCACTGACCACCAGGGGGCAGACACCCAACCAGTAGGCTAGTTTGCTACTGTGGTCCAGCTAATAGGGACTGAATGAGATGGGCCGGACATGCCCTGCAGCCCTCCCACAGTTCATCTCTGGCTGACCAACCTCCTACAGTTCTCCCTGGCTCCAGTCATGCACTGGTGGGATCTCTCAGCCTTGCCTGAACCCTCTCACAATCCAGGACCTCCTGGGGGAGGTTGGAGAGCCAGTTTTGACTCAATCCCGCAGGCCAGACTGAGGGACCCCACTGGTGCACAAATTCATGCACTGTGCCTCTAGTGTTCTAATAACTATGTATGGGTGAGATGAGCATAAGATTTATCAGGATGATCACTTAGTAAGTTATATTTCTAATCACTGGGGTGTATACCTGAAAGAAATATAATATTGTATGTCAATTGTAACAAATTTAATTCAATTTTTTTCTTTTTTATTGTTTAAAGTCTTACAAATAGTAGTACATATGTTTCCTTTTATTTCCCCCATTGACCCTCCCCCTGGCCTCTCCTACCCCCCAGCACATGCCCTCACTTCCCCTCCCCCGCAGTGTTTTCTATCCATTGGTTATGCTTATATGCATGCATACTAGTCCTTCAGTTGATCTCTTACAGCCCCCGCCACCCACCCTCCCCTGACTTACCACTGTAATTTGACAGCCTGTTCAATACTTCTTTGTCTCTGTATCTAATTTTCCCCCATTTCTTTTCTTTAAAAAATCTTGCATCTGCATAATGAAATAAACATACAAGAACAAAAAAACATGTTTGAGTCTCAGTTTCAATGTCCAACAGTTCTGAGTCTCAGTTTCAATGTCAAATAGTTCCTTATGTGTACATGTCAGCAATGATATCTGGAAGGTGGACAAATGGTGGCAATGCAGGTTCCACTCTCTCTGGTTTGGTCCTGGGCTACCTGCAGTGACACACAGCTGCTGACTGCTAGCATGGCAAGATGTCATCAGCGTCTTCCATCTCTGGTCTGTTTTAGTGGTAACAAATTTAATTTTAATCATAGTTTGTTTCCCTAAAGATTACAAATTTCTTGAGAGCAAGAGTTATCTCAAATACCTTTGTGCAAATCTTCTAATGGTGGACAGTCAATATAAGTGATTAAGGAATTTTTATTTAGCTTCTAATATGACTTATATAGTCATACAGAAGAAAAATATTCTATTTTCAAGCAGAATTGATCCAAGCCAAATCACTTAAATTACCATAGAGTTCCAAATGCTTTGGAAACTGCATTAACTCACTTTGCAAAAAAAATGATGCAGAAATTATATTTCTGCCAAAGCCACTCTACATTGTATAATTGGACTTTGGGAGAGGTGGCTGAGCTTCTGGGGTGATGTGCTTTTTCAGTCACAGAGCTCCTAATTCATATTCTATCATGCCTTCTCTTTAGGGGAAATTTGGCCTCTTCTGGGTATCCTTCAAGTGCTCTTAAATAATTTTCTAGTTTATTTGTGGACCTAGGACTACAATACCACCAGAAATCCAAAAACAACTCTAGATCTCTAAATTAACAGTTGTTTTTTTCGTATCTTGCATCTCCCCATATTTGCTCTCCCTGCCAGCTTTAACCTTCCTCTCAGACACTAGAATCAACAGTTCTCTGTAACCTTGGCAACGGTGATGATAGGATAATAGAATTAGAATTTCCCAGGGGTCTGTTCTATCATCATGCTCTTGAAAGAAAAAAATACAACATAATTTGAATTATAATTTGTGATACTTTAAAGTGGCAATGTCCAATCATTTTAAAGATATGGCATTTATTAATAAAACATAATGTGTGTTAAAATTTTATTGATTGAAAAAATTTCAACCACAAGAATAAGATAGGAAGTCTGTCTCATTTCTTTTCTTGTTCATTTTTTAATATATATATTTTTTCGGCCAGACTTGTATGTTTATCTTGACATTCTGCTTTTTCATTAATTTAAAATGAATAAGAAAAAATTATCAGCAGGGTCATCTCTGAGAGGATTGTCACTTTATTTTAATGGATTTGAAATTCTGAAGGATATTTTTACAATTTCCAACAGAACATTCTCACTATGGAAAAATTAATTGCCCCTCTAGGGATTTATACTCCCAGATTGTCACATGACGCACTGACATTCTGTTGTGCTGCCAATTTGAAGAACTGCGTTTATGTTCTAGGCTGATGTTTCTAAGACTGTGACTTAATGTTTCCATTCTCTTATTTCTGTCCTGATTTTGGAAAAATCTCAAGGATAAACACTGGTCTTTTTTTTTTATTTAGTGGCTATCTTGAGTATCTCTGGGTCTGAGTTAGTAATTTTGGTGGTTTATTCATCAATCTTTATTCTCGAGTGTCATGTTCCTTCAGACCTTTTCCCCACCCCTCAGCAGTTGGAATTGCTTTGAGTATGGTTCCAAGCAGAAATTTAAGTAGTAAACTCCCCATGTATGGAGAAGAATAGACATAATGCCATTCATTGATTATCTCATTTTTTAGGAATTATAATATATCAAATCCATATACCAATATCTTAGAGTAATAATAAAGTAAGTTTAAAAATCTTTTTTTTTTGCCTCAAGGCATATTTATAAGTATTCTATAGACAGTGACAATCTCATTGAAGAAGGACATAAAAGTGATTTTTTCTTTATTGCAGTTTGAAGATTCTTAGCCACAAGATACACAAGAAACTCATTATTCAAGAGGAAATAGAAAAGTCCTTGTTTGTGCTTAAGAATGAAACTTAAGCGTATTAAGTGCGAAGTGGACTGGATCTTTAAGCCACTTGGCTTTTGTAAGTTGAAGGCAGCTAAGTTAAGTTTTTAACACCATTTAGCAGGCAAACTTGATTCATGATTCTTTCATTTCCTCTGGGACTTGGATTGTATAGGCAGAGTATATTATTTGTTGTCCAGCATTCAACAATTTCTTAGGTAGTGTAGATGGTCCTTTTTATGATACTGATAGCATTGACTGAGATGTTTTTACCTAAGAAGTCAATAAACATTATTTCTTACCTTGCATATGGACTGGAAGCAAGACAAAAAAAAAAAAAGAGATGGAAGTAATAATCACTCTCTCCTAATTTCAGTTTGTTTTGACATTAAAATCTAACTTTGCTAATTTTAATTCAGCAACCATTTATCTAAGCATTGTTTATATACAAACCCTTTATAAGATCCATTGGGGAATCAAAGATGAAAATTGAACTGCAAAATTTATTTTGGGAAGCTGTTGCTCTGTGGACTCTAGTTATTCCCCTTGTGTTAATTTTAGAGTTTGGGTACAAGTATAAAACGGAAATGTTAAGTAAGTGTTTATTCCACAGCTGAGCAGCCCAAGGAGCCTGAGACAGCTATGCCCCTCAGGATCCATAGTGACAGGATGTGTGCCAGCACTGAGGCCCTCTGTCCTGGCACAGCACTTAGATACGCTAAACTCTCAGTCCAGAGATGTGGAGCATGAACAAGGCTGCTGGAAACTGGAGCCCTTACATAGGATCTAGCTGGTGGCAGGCTGGTTTAGTCTGGAAGCCCTAGAATCAGACCCAAAGAAGAATGGGTTGCCTTTATTCCCTGTCAGATACTTATCCTTTTCCAGTTCCGTTCTTCTCACTATCCTCCAAATAGTGTGTATCTTTAGTTAGCTTAGGGAACCAAATAAGAACTCATAGCTGTCGTTTACTGAGCAGTGTGCTAACCATTTCATATACATCACTCTATCTAATCTTTGAGAGCACTCTACGGAATAGAAACTATTGGACAGATGAGGAAACAACATTATGAGCATCTCTTGTGAGATTATTTGTGACTTTCCAGCTTTGTGCTATTGTTTTTTGAATTTTCTAAAATAGGTACGAATTAAGGTCACAATCAGTTAAAAGTATAAACATGGAAAAGCCCGAGGTGTAGTGGGAGGGCCAGCTGCTTATTTTCTCCCTGAGATGCAGACAGGCTGGGCCCTGGCTGCAGTGTGAGTTTCAGAATGGCTCCCTACAGCAACGCGGTTCTTCAGGGGCCTGCCAACGTGACAGAAAATACACTGAGCGCAGCAGAAGGGGAATCTTCTCTATGCATGGGCGATTTGGATATAATATTTATCAATGCTGATCACCTGAATTGCTTTGGCTGATCTGGCTGGCATGGGGGATTTTCCATTCTTCCTTCATTGCTCGGTGTTTCCTTTCCAAAACCATTCCCTCTGTCCAAGAGAACGAGTTTCTACTAGCAGAAGTGGGCAAGGTCTCTCTTTTCTGTTAAAAAGTTATTCTTTAGAAAAGCCCCTTGTGCATAGCGACGTAGGCTGCAAATTCCCTGTATGCGAAGCTGGTGAATCTGATCAATGATTTAAGAACTAGTAACGGGAGCTCTATGCAGAAACAGAGCACATTCACTGCTCTTTTTAAAGGCTGCTCGTGGAGGGTGAAATGCAGGGGAAATTAGCGCTGGGAGAAGAGTAGGACATCTCCGATGCTACACATTTGATTCCCTATTTTATCTCTGGCCTCCATTCTGGACAGTGAACTGCACAGAAACTTCTGTCCCTCAGGTCCTTTTCAACACTCCCTGTTGGCTTCCACGCCCGAGTCTTTCATGTCCTCGCCCACACTTCTTTTCTGTCTCATTGCAGGCCGCTTTCTTGCACTTGTCCTGTGAAAGAGCCCACCATAGCTATTGAATATTTAACGGCTGGGATCGTTTTGCAGGTTTTAGTTTAAAGGTAACCATAGCGCGCACACACACACACACATACACACACACACACCACACACACACACATTCATTATTAATCGCAGAGATGCGCTCCGAGTTCTTGGGAATCTTCTTTCCTTTCGATGTGAGTTTCATAGGCGCGCTGCTGTCACGGGCATGACGCCTCGAGATGGCTCAGTGGCAGGTGGACGCAGGCAGTGAGGGGGCCCCGAGGATGCTGTGACCCGCGGCGGGCACGCGCGGCGGGGACCATGCTCAGAAGGGAGACGCAGCTGGAGCGGGACAGGCCGCGGCGAGTGCGGTTTCGGATCGCGTCGTCCCACAGCGGGCGCGTCCTGAAGGAGGTGTACGAGGACGGGCAGCCGCCGGGCTCCCTGGACTCCGAATGCGCCAGTGTCTGCGGCCTGGACGGGCGGAGCGAGTCTGACGGCCAGCCGAACGGCCACCTGGGGTCAGAGAGTGACGAGCAGGAGAACGACCAGGACAACCTGCTGGTGCTGGCGAGGGCTGCCAGCGAGAGGAGTTTCGGGACCAGGAGGGTCAACATTTTAAGCAAAAACGGCACCGTCCGGGGCGTCAAATACAAAGTGAGTGCCGGCCAAGCCCTGTTTAACAATTTGACCAAAGTGTTGCAGGTAAGTCGCGGCTCTTGGCTCCTCCCGAACTCGTTCCTGACCCACCATCTGCAAACCACGCTCTGCTCCAGTGTGAAGCCAGCCTCTCTCTTATTCCTGGCTCCTACATACTGCATGAGCCAGTCTAAGATACTGTCTCCCGTCTAAGACACTGTCTCCACAGCCACTGGTTAAAAACCGGGTTACGGTGCTTAGCAAACCGGGTTGCCTTTTTAAAGCCAAGTTTCTACCAGTTAAGGTCTTTTCTTCCCGTGTGTAATGACTAAAACAACATAGTTGCTTCTTAACCAAGAGAAAAAAGACACACTGTAGTGTCCAAAGCATCTGAGCAAAACTTAGAAGTTAATTTCTGGCTTATCATCCTGAAGACACCGAGTTGGTGTTTATCATTACTTGCCTAGGTATGTAAAGCAGAAAAAGATTGAGCACTCAGTGGGGATGGATTCAGTTGTCTGTTGTAAAGAGAGACAGAGAAAGATCAATCAGAACGTCAAATCTCAGGCAAGGTAGGGGAGTAGGGGAAACAGATCAACCAAAGGACTTATATGCATACATATGGGCCTAATCAATGGACACAGACAAGGGGGGCGGGTGTGGGAGCCTGAATGGGAGGTGGGGAGTAATGGGGGAAGAAGCACACATATGTAATACTTTAATCGATAAAGAAATTTTAAAAAAAGGAAAGGCTAACTCTGCCTCTCTCATCCCTGAGGAGGTTGCAGGCTCATCTGAATTGCATCTCTCCATTAATTTGCTCTTTAGAACTCTGAGAGTAGTACTTACAAAAGTTATTCTTCTATAAAAGTACAGACTGAGACCCAGATTTTATAGTAAAAAATCACTCTTAAAATGTGATAGATTCTGCACAGTAATGTAGGGATGTATTATTCAGGTCCTGGGCCCTTGGCAATGAATTAATCTTAAGATAGCTTTTGGAATTGCCTGGAAACATTAGTAAGATGATTTTCGGTTAAAAATAGGGATCAGATTCAGGAATGAAATTTCATTGTCACTACCATTAAGGTAGAAAACTAATATTTTTCATTGTAATACCATTTTATGTTATTCTCAGTATTTAAATAAAATGATATTTTGTGAATTATTCAATGTCTTGACATTATATAAAGCTACTGGAGAAAGGATTTTATAAAAGGTACTTGATTATTTTTTTATTTTAGAGGAAGTATTTGGGAAGATCATGCCATGCGGACTTTATAAAAGAAAATAAAGGTTAAAGACAGTTAAGATATAAGGTTATTTTTATATATAAAACCTGTGAAGGATTTCAGAGATTAAGGGTGGAAGTAGGGAACCAAAAAATCAGAAATGGATGACTATGTTTTCCCAGGTTGGAAAAAATATTGTATAGATTTCTAGATATGTGACTATTAGGTTGAAATCATCTTAGTGGCCTCTATGTTTCATTAAATGCAGATATTATTTTTGCCAAGGTGTAGACTAAGACTATACAATAATTAAATAAAAAAATGATTGCATTCATTATAATTCATTTAGCTTGCCATGATTCTAAAGGCTTTATGGTTTGGAGCATTATTTATAAAACTGTTATAACAATTTTAGTACTTTGAATTGAATTTCTTCAAAAAACTATCTTTTTTGAATAAGTACCTTAAATCTTCAAAACCTACAAGAGAAAAAATTTTCCTCCTATGGCTTTATTCTGATGGTGCTATAAATTTGCAAATAGGAAATGGGAAAAAATTCCAAGTGAAAATTTTAGTACTAGATTAGCTTATAATATTTACTTGTATATTTTTCTATGCAAAATTCTATTGCCCCTGTTTGGGGAAAATATATGAAACTGTCATTTTTAAAATACTTTAACCCCATTCCAATATACTTTAAGAAGAAAATAGTGGTTACTAGCAGAGGTCTCTCAAAGTCTTTGATATTGAATCAGTCCCTCTTTCCTACCCCAAACCTAGTCCTCCTTTCTTTATAATGTGGGTAATCAGCATATTGTAGGTATTCACCAATTTTGGCCATCAGCATCAGTTTCATCATCATCACCACCATTATCGCCAGGGAATGTTTTTCTGATCTCTCCAGGATAAAACATAAGTTAAAGGCACTCCTACCTTGAATCAGGGCTGCCAGTTGCACTATTTCAAGGGCTCCATTCACCTAATTATCTGGGTGAACAGCAACACCTGGAGTTGTGCAATAGAACTTACATGGCATTAGGTAGAGAGCTGACTTGGATACTTGCTGCTTGCTAAGGGATGTGTCTTAAGTGGTGATACATGTCTTAGGCATATGTCTTAGAATGATTAAGTTTCCATGTGCATCTCACAATGCAATAGCAGAGAAGTTCTAGGGGCTAAAAGCAGAAGTTACATTTCAATTATTCCCATACTGGGTTATGGGAGATCTGACTCTTCTTTGGATCTCTTTATGTTTTCCATTTCCCGTGGAAAGTAAGCAGGAAAGTTAGCTACATGGAACTGTAACAGCAATTTCTCTTAGTGAAGAAAAAGTGAGGACTTGTATCTTGGATATTTGATTAAGGTTCCAGTGCACAATCAGTTTTACTGAAGCAAGGAACTGTGATTGGAGAAACAGGTCCTTTTTCCTGTTTTCAGTTATAAAATCTTGAAGCATTTAACTTGAAACTTGAGAGGAAACTCTAAATATAACTAAAATCTTACAAAGACCCTATCAATCACTTTACTTCCTCTCTATTAGTTTGCCATTCTGTTATTCCTATCTCATTAAATACTGGCATGTGCTGTGTAAAAATTTTAACTGTGCAGAGAATAGTGATTGAAATAATTTGCTTAACACATTTTTACTTCTCAGCAACACTTATTTAAAAAGTCATCTGTGAGTTATGAGGAAAAATTTTTGCTTGATTTATCAATTAATTTTCCTTGGAGAATTCTGAGCAATTGAGGATGTACAATATTAAACAAGGTTGCTATGGGTAGTGATGGATCAGAAGGGGTAGAGAGAAAGGACACCTGGATTCTCAGGGGAGCCTTGTAGCAGGTGGATTTTTGGATCTTTGGTGAATTCCTCAAGGACCGCCAGCCAGTCTAGATTGTAGCTCTTCAGATCCAGATGTTTGACTTTTATAGCTCTCATGGAGATGCCAAAAATTTAATACTCAGGAAAGACCAGTTTGGAAATCTGAAAATCTTGAATATAGAGATATATATTGGAAACTTTTCA
Organism: Antrozous pallidus; assembly: GCA_027563665.1. Lineage (NCBI taxonomy): Eukaryota > Metazoa > Chordata > Mammalia > Chiroptera > Vespertilionidae > Antrozous > Antrozous pallidus. Next base: position 96,909,663 of record CM050511.1, on the reverse strand, counting down.
GGTTGTTCTTACATACATTAATGCTTGAGAATCATTGACCTAGAGTGTAAAAGGGAAATTCACCCCATTTTCTAAAGTTAAACATACTCCATAATTTTTTTATGTCTTCAATATTTAATGAGGAGAACAAAGGAGATATTGATTGATCATGATTTGTTAGATTATAAGGAGGATCTTTCCTGAGCCAAAGATGAATAAAAATATCCTGATAGACATGCTTCCTATGAGTATTCATTTTTAAAATTTTTAAAAAATATATTTATTGATTTTTTTTACAGAGAGGAATAGCAAGTTTAAAACACCGATGAGAGAGAAACAACTATCAGCTGCCTCCTGCACACCCCGTACTGGGAATGTGCCCGCAACCAAAGTACATGCCCTTGACTGGAATCGAACCTGGGATCTTTCAGTCTGCAGGCCAATGCTCTATCCACTGAGCCAAACTGGTTAGGGCTCCTATGAGTATTCTAATGTATCAATTAGTTGGTTCAAGAGTAGGCCCAGAAATCTTATCAGTACACTCTGATATAGGTCTAATGTTTTGGTTATTTTTAAGACATTCTGCTGTAAGGATATTTCTACCTAGATAAATGATTTTATTCCTCATTAATGGAATATTTTAGAAAGAAATTATTATTTTAATTTTTAAAGTAAGTTACTGTGTTAACCTATGCAACACAAATTATAGAACCAATGTAGAGCTCATAGCTCTCATCACCCAGTTTGCATGATAGATTTGAGCTATATCTTGTTCTTAGCAGCAACATATTTCCAAAATCTCTTAGGATGGCTCAGTAATTCAGATAATTATGATAATTATTTTTCCTAACTTATTCCTACAAGATTAAATTTCAGACAGTAATTAAATTTCAGACAGTAAGTTTATCTCGAGTTTATCCTCCAACTTATATACTTTGTTGTATACTCCATTAGACTATTCTATTGTAATTTTCATAATATCATTTCCCTCTTTTCTACAAATTTAAATTTGTTGTATAGAGAAAAATAAATACAAAGAAGAAAAATAATTACACCACATATTATAATTTGGTAGCCCCTTCTAAAAACTCAACTATATATATGGTTAGCATGTTTATATTTATAAGTATTCTAATATTTCAAGACAAATAAAATAAAAGTAATATTGAATTTGCAAAATAAGTTGCATTTTGCCAGTTTTCACATACACAATTTTGCTTCAGTGTACCCACAATTTTGTGAAATAAGCAAGAAAATTATTATTATAATGCAGTTTTTATATAATTGAGTATCAGAAAAATCAAGCATCTGGCCCAAAGCTAGTAGCATAAGAACTATGCCTTTATCTGTTTTAGCTATGTACATTTTACAAAACATAATAATGTTATATTTAAAAACTCCCAACTTTATCTTTTGAAGTGTTATAATTACAAATATGAAGACTTATAAGATTAACTAAGTTATATTATGGTTTAATCTGGTCTTTTGCAAGGTCAACATTTGGTTAGCAGATTTTAAAATCTGTTATTTAGTGACTATTCAGTCTTCAGCTAGGGAAGGTTTTTCTATAGAGGTAAATCAACTCCATACATTTTAAAACTGTATTTTTAACATGTATCAAAACTTATCATATCTATCACATCATTTGATGAAATTACCATGAAGTTACAAGGGTCACCTTTGGAACAGGATGCCTTAATTATTTCAATAAAGACTGTACTCAGTATTGTTCACTGACTTTAGGATGGTTAATATTAACAGACGTTTCCAGCCATACTTATTATCTGTCTCTAGATCACAGAATCTAGCTTTTTAAATAAAATATTACTCCAGTGAAAACAAGGTGATACTCTTCATGACTCAGTTTCTTTGGACCACTTTGGAAAAGCAACAATAACAATATTAACATCGATTAAGTGTTTACGGAAGTCAGGCATATTCTTATTATTTATGAGCATTGGCATCTTTATTTTTCACAACTTTATGACATAGTGTTACCATTAACCTATTAATAATAAGTTGAACTTCTCTGTATGTGGAACATACAATTGTAGTATTAAAAGGTTATTTTAAAGCAGAATATAATAAATAAGCACCCACTATCAAAATAAGCACTCACTAATGGAAATATTGCCTTTTTAGCTATCAGGGAGTATACAAGAAACTCTAGAATTTTTACTATAATTCTAAACAATGCAAGAAACTACCTGAAGCAATTAGGTGACTTGTAATTCAAGAAACAGGAAAAAAGAAGCCCCCCAAATGAGTTGGTATTACTGATATATTTTCATGTGCAATTAAAGACTTGCAAGTCAATATTCTTTAAAATGCTGTGACCACCTTCCACATACTGTCTCTTTGCTATTCTTAGTCATAACATTTGACACTGATACTGATTAGGACCTTTATAAATTCTTTCTTGGAATTACGAATTAAGTAAAATTCTCTGAGACAGTGGTTATTTTGTTCTTTTCCATCTCTTTTGGCTTTGGATATTTTCCATGTTGGATAAGAATAGAGTTTGCATCATGAAGCATTAGTAGCTTGCTCTATTCAATTCTTTCTGCTTCAATATTTTTCAGTCATTCATTTAATAGCCATTTACTGCTGCTCTATTATGGAGCAAGCCCTATGGTACATAATTTGAGGGATGAAAACAAATTCTTGCCTTCATAGAATATTCAGTAGTGTATTGTGAGTGGGTGTGTACAACAATTCAGGGAAGAATTCAGGTGTGAAACTCACTTTTGTTTCTTATTTCCATAAGACTCTCCTCTGTTTTCATGTTATATTTTTCTCCTTTTAGCCTTTCTCTGATTAGACTATAATTTTATTGCATCCCTTTCTTCAGCTTCTCTTGCTTTCTAAACTAGTTCTGACTTCAGGCCCAATAACTGTAATTAATGACTCTTACCTTGATCCAGAAGTCTGTAATGATGACGCTGACCATGAGGACTGACTTATCCATGTTCTGTGAATCTTACTAAAACTTTATCTCTTTAGTTCATTGAATATCTTATTGGGATATCTCTTATTCTCCTCTGTTCATTAGAACCCTTGTGTCATCATGACATTTTTAATGTGTGGGAGCTTGGTTTTAACTGTTTGATGCTTAATCCTATGAATCTATCTGAATTCTGTCTTTAGAATAACATGCTGAGAAAAACCACAGGTTCCACAGATGACTTGGAACTGCTTAATGAACTCATGCTGGCAACCCATGGGTACCACATAATTAGGGAATTATCTTTAAAAGCCATATAAGTGCAGGACTATAAAGACATCCTTTGGGTGGCCTGGTCATGCTTGCAAAGTTTTTGATATTTTCTCTAAAATTCAGTTTTGTGAATGTTGTATAAGAACAATATAAACATTTAATAGTCCATGAATTGATACACTATGTAACTATATCAGTCCCTCAACCATTATTGCCTTGGAGGGATTTAAAAATTATAAGCAAAATAAAATATCATTTAGAAATTTTTGGTTATGGAAATTATATTTATGATCTCTTTGCTCAATTTCATTTTTCTAAGGATTCATTAACTCATCTGATTGCTGGCAAACTATTTGTGTCTTAGAATATTTCATTAGGAGGGAAGGAATAGATGTTCATTTGTTCATGTAACTCTCCCACACATTTAATATATCAAATTATGGGAGTAGTTTTTACTCCCATAATTCCCCAAAAATAAAACTAGGTCATTAAAGAGGTTTCTCCTTTTCTGAATCTTTTATATATATAATTGATTTTTTACAGAGAGGAAGAGAGAGGGATAGAAAATCAGAAACATCGATCAGCTGCCTCTTGCACATCTCCTACTGGAGATGTGCCCACAGCCAAGGTACATGCCCTTAACTGAAATCGAATCCGGGACCTTTCAGTCTAAAGGCCGACGCTCTACCATTGAGCAAAACCGGTTTCGGCTCCTTTTCTGAATCTTTTATGTAGCTAGTGGTATGGAATTAAAGATATTTCTTTTTTATTATTATTATTTCTTGCTTTTAGATAAAGAGCAGGCTGACAGCTGGTGGGAGGTGGGGGGGCAGACATTGGGGATGGAGGTATTGAGCAAAAAAAAAAAAGAGAAAGAACTCAGGAAACAGACAATAGCATGATGGTTGCTGGAGGGAGATGGGGTGAGAGGAGGTGCAATAGAGTATGAAGGGATAAATGGTGATGGACAGTGAACCCACAATACAGTGTGCAGATGATGTGTTATGGAATTGTGCACCTGAATCCTGGTGGATCCATCGTCATTGCTGACTCTTCAGCCCTATGATGCTGCAGGCAGCCCATGAGGCCTGTCACATAAGTCCTTTCCCAGGATGCCAACTTCTACTTCTTTTGACTCTTGGAATTACCCAACCTCATTGCTTTATGCCCAGCTCTTTAAAGCATAGCTGTATTAATTACTCCCAGGGGCAAAAGAATATCAATGTTTCTAGGTACCAAAGCCCACTTTCTATGTGAGAGAAAGAAAAGACAGTGGTATAATCCCCTAGCAATCTCTTAAATGATTTTGGTGCTTATTGTTTTTCCACTAATGGGTCAAGTTACTGTTCTCTGGGAGAAGATGACCTGGTTTCAGAAGTACATCCTATTTTGGCATTCTGGGAAAATTTACTTCTATAATGCCAGTTCTCTTCATCAGTAAAGTGGGGATAATGATAGTGACTATTTCCTATGAAATAAATGAACTATCATGGATAAAGCATTTTGCACAGTGCCTGCAACATTGTAAGGGCTCAGTGAACACTGTTACTATTTTTATTACTTATCCCTCAAACAAATTTTGAATTAATTCTTGCTAAGAACTCTGCCAGGCAATGAGTATGAAAATATGAATAAGGCATCATTCCTGTCCTCAGAGAAATTAAATTCCTTCTTAGGAGGGAGACAAAAACATGGTTACTGTAAAATATAAGTATTCAGGAGCTTCCTGGGGGACAGAGGTAGGACTCATGACCCAATTTTGTAAATCTCATAGAGATTCTGCCCCCTTCACCCCCCCACCAGCCCCCAACCTCACATCTTTTAAAACCAGGACTGCGTGGAAAGTAAGTCCAGGGCCACTCCTGAAAAGGCATCCTGATGCTTCACACTTTATTGGTGGAACTCACTTCCCTTTGGGAAATCCCAGCTGCTGCCTCTAAACTTGGCTTAGTCCCTGTCACACAACCTGCTTCCCCAAGGCTAATTCCTCTGTTTGAGATCCTGTCATGGGGCAGCCCCTACCTGGTTTGCTTTGTCTTGGATTCTGTAGTTCTAACCTCCTGTGGCTACTTGGCCATGTTGGTCAGCCTGGCTCTGCTGCACTTGGCTCCGTATCTGAGAGCGCTGCCAGCCCGGCGGCACCCATGTGACTTGTGTCTGAGCATTCCTCCGCAACGCCTGTCATCCCGAAGCCTGGCCTGCTCCACCTGCACAGACCTGCACTCTTTCTCTTCTTTAGCAATAGCTGGATTGATTTATGATGTCCTTCAACACTAATCCGGGTAATGTTTGTATCTATACGGGATGTGCTGTGCTACAAGCCACATTGTGTCAGAAGCTCAGAAGAGGCCTCTGAGGTTGTTTGCTGGCTTCATAATGTGATAAAAAAGCCAGTTCCTGTTCTGCTCATTCCTCTTTAGCTTATTTGTGATGTTCCCTCAGAGATTCCAGATGGCTGCTATAGCTTAAAGCCAGGCCAGAATCAAAAGCAGAAAGGGAGGAGGGACAAAAGAGAATATTCTCTGTAGGTGTGCCTTTTCTACCAGAAAAAAAAATTCCAGAAACTTTCTGCATGCCTTCTTATGCAGTTCACTGAAAGAATAGAGTGTTATGCCACTCCTTGTTATAACAGGAGGCTGGGAAGGTGAAGTTATGGCAGTGCCTCTAAAGCAGAAGAGCGCACGGGGCACGGGGCTGGAATTTACTTATCCATGGAGCTTGTGGATAAGTAAGCAGTGGTGCCTGCCACGTCGTCATCCAAGAGCTTTGATGAGACAATGTTAATTTTATGCAATTTAGTTCACTTTGGGTTATGTTACCTGAATTGCAAAACCATTTTTATTAGTGATCTTATTTCACAACCTGCCTATATTTATTTTGCCTGTCTTTTTGTTTTTCTGTCTTTCCAGTTTGTTTTTCTTAATTATTATATTCCTTTTGATTTCTGATTGCTATTTTTTTTTCAGGCCTAGAGCTTTATTTTTTTCTTGATGGTTATGATTATTCTAACACTGAAACTTCAGAACCTCACAGTGACCTTAGGGGTGACAAATAATATATTTTCAACTAACAGCAGTTAAAAGTGTTAAGTATGTTAGTTATTTTTTATATCTGTCGTGGGGTGCTAATTGTGCAATTTTAAAGAGGTGCATGCCACATTTGACTTAAGCTGAGCAATCTGAAACAGTAAGGAATTTCCCCCAAACAGTACATATTGCTTTATTTTTTTCCCCTCCCTGCCTGCCTCCTTTAAATTGAAACCAAAATAAAATACAAAACACAATGAATACAGAGTCACAGCAATCGTTTCCACAGCCCCTTCACTCCCTCCTCGCTTCCTAAGCCAGGCACCTGGGGGGCTCGGAAGTGAGTGGGCTACAACTCATTTCGCATTTGAGAACAATGATAGAAAAGCCCTTTGCATGCAGAGCAGGGCAGACTCTTTCTCAGAAAGCCTTTCCGGCGTGCTGCTACAGCTCGCCTGCTTCTGCTAGTCATAAACAAGCTTTCACAAAATTAAACACAAAACACAAAACCCTGAAGAGTATCATGCTAAGCAAAATAAGCCCACCAGCCTTAGAAAGACAAGTATCACATGATCTCACTCATTCGTGGAATCTAATGAATAAAATAAACTGATGGACAAAATAGATCCAGGGACATTGAAGCATGGAACAGAATGATGGATTTCAGAGGGAATGTGGGGTTGGGTGGGTGGATGGGGAGAAGTTAACCTTGGGAACTTGTATGCCTATATGAACAGCCCATGGACACAGGCAATAGTGTGGTGAAGGCTTGGGAGGAGCAGGTGTGGGATAGAGGGGGTCAGTGGGAAAAAAAAAACAAAGGAGATATCTATAATACTTTCAACAATAAAGATAAAATTTTTAAAAAAATTATTTAAAAGAATACTGTTAGTATAAGAACAACTCTTTTGAGTACCTACATGTGACAAATTATTTTAGGTCTCTTTCTTATAATAGTTTCTTTAATCCTCAGGGAAATTTGCAAAGTTGATTTTAACTTGTTTTACTTGGTAAAAAATGACAACATCCCGATATGATTTAAAGGACCATGAGAAAAATGGTCCCCAAAGAGTTTGGCCTTAAGTGTTGATCTGCTATCTAAAATTGTTTCTGCTGTTTTTCCTCCTTTCCTACTCATGAGATCTCCTTTGTCCAAAATTGAGTTCCCTAGAAGCAGAACTTGAAATTAGCTTCCTGTGCAAAGTGATTTATTAAGAGACCATTCTCTGAAGAAAGGGGGAGAAGGAAACAGATTAGGACAGGAGAAGAAAGCTGAGCCAGGCAGTGATCTTGGCTAGAAACCAGCGTCAGCCTGGACATTCACAATAGCAATTGCACAATAGATTTGATCCCCCTTTCAGCAAAGAGCTGGCCTTTGGTATGCCTGTATCAGTCTATCATTGGCCATTGGCTGTGTGTGTGTGTGCCTCATAAATTCTGCTGAGACATTTTGAAACATTTATCCAGGAAAGGGGGAATTCTATCTTTTAGCAGCCAGTATTTACAGTAGCTGGGGATGGATCAACGAGCATTGTGAAAGAAATCTGGAAGCATCCACTATAGTCTGCCTTTTGCAATATTCAGAATTAGTTGCTTCTTTCATTAAGTTTATTTCATCTGCACACAGCCTTGCCACAGTTAGTGAGAGAATTAGGGAGGTAAATTATAGCCCCAACACTGCTATTGGTCTTAAGGTAATAACTAATATTTACTTTCCCTCTTTTATTATCCAACTTAGATACCCCTTATCTTACCTTGCACTTCTCATCCAGGCACCTTGTGCAGTTGGGTTAGTCCCTGTGGAACCTGAACCTCTGCTCATTATGCCCTTATTAGGCAGTGGTTGCTATACTTGCCTATTTACATTGAAAACCAAGGGAGGTACCTGAGGACCAGGCATAGTTTTACCTGCCCCTTATATGTAGCAGCAGTTCTTCCTCCTTGAGACAATCAAGCTCTATTACCCCCGCCGGTTATGTAACTCCTTTTTATATCAGCTGGATTACTGTCATGATGAGTCCAAGGTTACCAGGTGTCAAGTGTAGCTTTTAAGTTTAGTGGGCCCCTTTCTGCATTGCTAGGTGGAAGGACTCTCTTCTGGGTCCAAGGACATAGACTAATAATGCCTAAAGTTGCAGGAATGGAAAGCACAGTTATCCAGGTGGGTGGCTGGGAGTCATGGTGAATAGGATTATTCCTACATCTACTCGCTGGTTTCCGGACCCGTGAATTCTAGCTATTTGGCAATATAGCTCCATATAATGACCATTGGTTTAAAGCACTGACTTTAAACAAACAGCCAGATATTTCTTCAAAAAATGGGCTTATTCAGGAACAACAAAGAACTGCAATTTGGGACCTGCAGTCTAATGACAAACTACTTTGTGCAAGTACAGAGAACAAAGGAGAGAATGTTCTTCTATAGAGGAAAGGGTTATTATATATTCAGAAAGTTTGCAAGATGTTATGAAACCCTTGGCAGTTTGAAATTGGCCATGGTGTGAGTATTCCCAGCAAATACTATGAAGTAGTATTTGTGCTTCTTTTCTTCCCCTTGAAAGTAATTTACCAGCATACCACTGCTACTAAAAAGAGGCCAAAAAGAACATCAAAATAGGAAAAGGTGAAGACTCCTTAATAATTTATCCTGGAGCCAGAGCTAGTTCCTGCACATTTTTCTTTTCCTAAAATGCACTCAGAACGTGCCTTCTGGTTATTTATTTTCTCAGTAAAAAACTGATCTACCTCCTGGGTGTGGTCAGTAAGTCTGTGTTGTTGTAGACATGAAGAAATTCTTCCTATATAATTTTCCAGCCTTCCAGCCATCTTTTCCTCCTGCAATTGAAAAGCTAATCATATTTCTCTCTTGCTAAAAACAAACCAATAGTTCTCTGTAGCATTTACATATTAAATCAAAACTTTTTAGTCTGATAGATGAGGATGAGTTCCTCTCAAAGGCAGAGTGTGAAATAGGACGTGGGTACAGGTCGTGTGTTGGGGAGGTCATTTCAGGGCAGGAGGGAGATGGAGGAATGAAGAGGAAAGGGGATAAACCAATGCAAAGGTGCACTGATTACTGGCATGGGCAACTGGGCTTCCTTCCATCCCTTTAAGGAGGGTCTAGAATGCCTTTCTGAAACCACAGCATCTGAGTACCACAGGAGGAAGCATTTCTGGACTCTCTCCCCTTGGTGAGGGTGGTCCCAAGAGGTCTATAACCCCCACCCTACAAGGATCCTACTGAGCTCCATATACTGAAGAGCTTAGGGAGTGGTCTTCTCCTAGTGCCCCACACTGAGGACATGGAGAAAATCAGGGCAGGCATTACACAAGCTCACGGTGAGCTTCTACCACTGAAAATGACTTGAAGCTCAGAGAGTTTTTCTTGAAATGGGACTGTGAAGCAGAACAAGAGGCAGCTGATCCAAGGATGTAAGACGCTCTGCAAGGCTTTCCATTTTCTCTTCCAGTCTCTCCCTGGACTTGTTCTCCCTGATAGCCTACACATACCAATGCAGTTATCCTAACCATACTCTGCCATTTTATATAACCCATTTTTGCTTACTGGCTGATCTCTCTTCTCAAAATGCAGCCACTTGCTTCTCTTAGTTAAGTAACCTCAGATGTGACCCTTTCCTATTCCATGTTTCCCCCAGTCAGTGTTCAATGTGCAATTGCTCTTGCAATATCCTTATTGTAGCTCTATGAAAGCCCTAATTACAACATGCTATAACTCTAAAAATAAGCATTTATTTATGCTCTGCACAAGGCTGTGTGGATCCAAATTTTAAATATAGTACAGGGCCTAACATAGTACATAATTACATAGCTACATAATAAATATTTTAGAAATAGTGTGGACTGAATGAATGAGTACATTCTGATTTTTGCAATGGGTTTATTTTTCAACAAATTTTTAAAATTCAATCTAAGACTATTCCAAAGCAATTGAAACTTAGATCTATTTTGAAAGAAGTCTACTAGCTGTCCAAATATGCCACTCATTATATGTATAAGTAAATAAGTAAATAGCACTCACTATATAACTATATGTATAACTAATAAAGCAATAACAATGAAACTAAGAAAATCAAGCAATAAATCAATGAGTGTATGACCTCTGCTTAGAAGAATTAGATGAGTAAGACACAAACATATAATAACAAGATGACTAATGATAAAAGAGGGGAAAATAACATGCTGAGTTATGAAATGGTATGATGTGGTAGGGGGAATAGGGAAATGAGTAGCAGGAAACATATTTGCTGTGGTATCAGAGGACTCTGAGACCCTGTGGGCATAGAGGACAGGGAGGTTTCTAAGCAGCAGATTGGATTTGAATTAGGCAGCATGTGCAGTGGTTAGCAGCAATGACTCTGGGGAACTCTGAGGTTCAAACTCCTGTGTCACATATTACCCAATAGCTGTGTGATCTTGGGCAAATTTCGACTGCCTCATTTATAAATGGGAGTTTATAATTAGGCTTAGTTCCTGTGGTTATTGTAAGGTTTAAAATAATTAATGTATTTATAGACATCAAAACAATGCCTGGCATATAACATACCTATTAAATATGATACACAGTACTTACTCTAAAACATGGGAGGTTAGTCTCTCAGCAGAGACATAAGATATGTTTGGAACCCAGTAAAGGGACTAGTTTACTTGTAGCAAAGAGTTTGTGTGGGAAAATGGCAAGGGGTAAAACTGGAATGCTGCTTTGGATTCCTAGTGAGGACCTCAAAAATCAGCTAGAGCCAGTAAGGACAGCAAACAAAGAAGATAACTGTGTGTCCTGGCTTCCCCTGGATAATTGTGGTTTAATTATTGTATTGATATAATTATCAGGGCAATTTTCATGTCCCAAAGTGTCTTGTTTGGGTAAAAGATAGCTTAAAGAGTGACATTTTAAAAGGGGTCATAGTGTTGTGTGGAGATTATCTGACATAAATGTAAGGGGCACTGGAGCAGAGCAGTGGAAAGATGGGTTGGTAGCAACTATTGCATGTTTCTTTAAAATCATATTTAATGCCCCGCTCCTGTGGCTGAGTGGTTGAGTGTTGACCTATGAACCAGGTCAACACTGGTTCCATTCCTGGTCAGGTCACATGCCAGGGTTACAGGCTGGATGCCCAGTAGAGGACTTGCAGGAGACAGCCAATAGATGCTTTTCATTCATCATTGACATTTCCACTTCTCTCTCCCTTTTCCTTCCTCTCTGAAATAAACAAAAATACATTAAAAACTAATATTTGTTTCCTTTAGGATCATTAAAGCTCACTACTGGAAGGCACTTAAAGATAATCTGGTATAATACATCCTTCCTTTTTTTTTATATCAGCACATTGTGATTTGGTGTTTCTTCATGATTAGATTCAGGTTATGTATTTTTGGCAGGGACATTATATAACTAACTGACCTATCTTCTCTTTCTGGGGGCATCAGATCTGAAGTCATACGATGTCCATTTGGCCCCTATTAGTGATCTTAATTTGATCACTTTATTATGTATGGCCTGATTTTTCACTGTATAGTCACTTTCCTCCTAATAATTAATAAATAATGTGATGTGAGATATTTTGAGGCTGTGTGATTATCTTGTTACTCATCAAAATTTTACATCCAAGATTAAGCACTCATTGATGTTTGCATGGATCAATGTGGAGCATCATGTTTACAAAATGATCATTTTTTCTGTAGTTATTAGGCAGCATTTTTCTGTAAGGATGATTCTTTGTTTATAGATTTATTTACCCACCTATTTACTATCAGTATGTAGACTCATATATTTTTTAAAAAAATGATTTACTTATTTCAGAGAGAAGAAGGGAGAGGGAGGGGGAGATAGAAACATGAATGATGGGAGAGAATCATTGATCACCTGCCTCCTGCATGCCCCAGTTGGGGATTGAACCCACCCTGACTGTTGAACTGTAATCTCGTGGGTCATGGATCAACATTCAACCGCTGAGCCATTTCAGGTGGGCTAGACTCACAGATTCTTATTCACTGGGTTCTAATCCATCACTGTGCTTATTTATTTTAATGCTCTAACTGATCCAGCCTTGGCCACTTGGAGTCCCTTAAAAATGGCACTGGTGTCTTCTTGACATGCTCCCATCATTTTTTAAGCACCTCCTTTCTTTTGGCACAAGGTGTTCCAGGCTCATCTTAAACCTTTCCTGCTCATATCAGGAATTAAGCACTTCTTCAAAGAGCCTTGGCACCCTTTGGTGCAGAATGACATTAGGAAACAAAAATAAATTGCAGCAGACCAATTAACTGAATTTTTCTAATTTCAATTGCCTATTATTTTTCCAGCAACTTGATTATCATTGTAATGTATTTAAGCATTTTCCTAATAACCTTCTCAGAATAACATTTTCAGATATAACTGTCTTAAAAATATGCTGAATCTATGCATGTAAAAATTTTACAGTTTATTTCCTTTCCTATAGTTATAACTGAAATGGAATCATTTGGACTAATGCTCTTCCACCATATTTGCAGGGGATTTAATGAGGTGGAGAGAGAATGAAAGATGGAGAGAAAGTGATTATTTCGATAGAGACAAAAGGTGGAGGAGAAGGGTAGTAGGTTTGCTCCCCGCTGTGGGCATGCTGTTCCACATTCATCCTCTCGGTGGACAAAGCTGCTGCTGCTGGTGGAGGGAGCTCAGTTGTTATTCAGCATTTATTTCTCTAGTTTATTTGAAGCTTGTGCTATTCTCTCCCTCCTAGTGATTCTGAAAGCATGAGACATGGGTAATTTTATTTCTGTTCCTTATTGATCCTATTGGTGGGGGAGAGGAATGGAGTGATTTGGCTTCAGGAAACCAGTGTTATCTAAGGGCGGACCAGACCTCTGAGATCTGGTCTTTTGGTGTCTTCCCTATCTATGGCACTCTCGGTCCGGTCCTCAGGGTAATTAACATTGAAATGAAGATTTCCAATGAACTGGCGTATGTTGATGAAAACGATGAGAATAGAAATGCATGCTCTATTTCCCCACTATCTTTCATTTTAACAGTGTGTGGTTGCTTTAGTGTCAAAGGTTGAGAGGAACAAAGCCAAAAATTACCCCCTTAAAAGGAACACTAAAGAGAGTGGCTTCTGCAATTTGTTTGTATACATTGCCTTCGGAGGCTGCTGCTGTTTTTTTTAGATAGGCATCCATATAACCCAAAGTGCAATCTGTGGCTTTATGAAAATCGAATGTGGTTTTATTGCTGAAAGCAGAAATTTATGGAGGAGGAAAAAGTGTCCCATTTCCTCCAGTATTGACAGCACAAATGAGAGTTTAGTGTTTCATTCCAATGAGACTGTGGCTTTCATTAATCTCACACTCACAGCTGATGAATGAAAATGGCTTTGTCGTGCTAGGCAGACTGCTCCCGCAGAGTAATTAATCCCCAGTGAAGGGTTGGAAGAACTGCCGGTGAAAATGCTGCATGTTTGCAGCTCAGCTGAGCCTCACCAGTGAGGGCTTCACTGCACGGACTCATGATTGTACATTTCCTCTCTCCAACATGGGCGAGGGACAGATGGAGCCGCTGGCCCTGACATAGGTGGCCAGTCAGGGTGACAAGGAGTGCCGAGGGCTTCTTAGGTAAGAGCTTCTGAGGCTGAATGTGTTCACTGGGAAAGATGCTGCCCTGGGCAGAAGGCTCTTTAGTGCTTCTGTATGGAATTGGAATGATTGGGATTGTGAAGCACAAATCTTGAATAGGAAAACAAGACAGGAATCAGAAACAGGGCTAGGAAGGAAGGACGTCCATGAAATATTCACCATAAAATATAGCTTTTCAATATTAGGAGGTCTGATGTGGATCCTAACTCGTGAGTATATGCTTTAGGATTCTAGCACAGCCAGCACTTACTTATAGCTGAGTATAGAGTGGTTTGAAATCAATTTTATATGCCCATCATCTTTCTCCAAAACTCACCCTGGTGAGCGACTCCCTTGCCACACCAGCCTCACCTTCATGAAGGCATAAAACTAGGATCACAGTTAAAAACAGAAAAAGTAAAAGAATTATTAAGTTAAAGACAGTGTATGGCAAAAGGAGTACATGAAGCACAGCTTATTTTTGTATTATTATTCACTAGAGGCCTGGTGCACAGATTTGTGCACTGGTGGCATCCTTCAGCCTGGCCTGCACCCTCTCGAAATCTGGGACCCTTTGTGGGATGTCAGACTGCCTGTTTTGGCCAAATTTATGCAGGCTAGGCTGAGGGACCCTCCCCCCCATTGCATGAATCTGTGTACCAGGCCTCTAGTATGCATATAAGATCTTTGGTTAATCTCTTCCTGCCCTCCTTCCTCCCTGCTTCCCTCTGAGATTCATCAGTCTGTTCTATGTTTCCATGCCTGTCTATTGAGCGTCTGCCCCCTGGTGATCAGTGAACATCATAGCTACTGGTCAAATGCTTGGCTGGTTGTTTAGGCTTTTATATACATAGATTAATCATTGTACTTTTTTCCATATGAATAGCTGTAGACCTACTTTTGTCCCATCCTGTATGTACTGTGATCTTTGCTTTTTGTGTATAGAAATTTTCTTTCACTTCATAGTTATGCAAATAGCATAATTGGGATTTGGCTTAAAAATGTATTTTGGGCAACATACAAATTGTCAATTTTATTCCATATCATCTTAATCTTGCCCATGCTTCTGCACCCCCATCTATTACCAGTCTAGGAGATGCACGTGCACATTATTCCCACAAATACCAATTACTTTAAAATTCCAGGTACTTCAACATTTCCTCCCATAAGAGACATAAGTAATAGATAGTGTTTACAAACCAGACACCATTTTGTGGGTAACAGTGAGGATGGTACATAGCTTCTTCTATGGTACCTTAACTTCACTCTCTCAGGGGAACATTTCAGAATGTTAGTGAGTGAGCATGAAGTTATTATGGGGATAATAATAATTTACAGCTGCTGTGGCTCAGTGACTGAGCATCAAATTATGAGCCAGGAGGTCATGGTTTGACTCCTAGTCAGGGCAAATGCCCGGGTTGAGGGTTTGATCCCCAGTAGGGGGCATGTAGGAGGCAGCTGACCAATGATTCTCTCTCATCATTGTTGTTTCTCTCTCTCTCTCTCTCTCCTTCTCCTTCATTTATTCTCTCTCTCTCTCTCTCTCTCCTTCTCCTTCCTTTATTCTCTTTGAAATGAAAAAAAAATTAAAAATAGAAAATCACTTACAAACATTATTGCTATTACCAATAAAAAATTACCTGGCACAAATTGCACAACTGATGATGATACTAAATTTGAAAAATAGTTCCCTAGATTAAGTAGAAAAAGCAATAGAGAATAAGGTGTTTGAACAAAGATAGAGGATCTGATTCCTGAGAGGGGCTCCAATTTATGGGAAGACAAATGGATCAGGTTCTATAATTCATTTTCACATTCAACAAGCACTCATTAGCAACTGACATGCTCTTCACAGTTATATGTACTTCTAGAAAAAGATGTACAATAAGCCTGTGTGTATGTATAATGTACCAGGAATAATGATTAATGGATTTATTTTTTAGGTATATTATCACATTTAATATTTAAAATCATTCTATGGGAGAGATGAAGTTGATTTCATTTCATGGGTAAGGAAACAGAGGCTTAAAGTACTAACACAATCTGCCCATTCTTCCTAGTTATGCCAGGGATATTTCTAGGTGCTGTATATATAGCAGGAACAATGAAAAATTCCCGCCTTTCTGGAGCTTATAATTTATTTGGAAAGGCAGATAATAATCAAGTAAATAAACAATTAAACAAATAGTGTACTTTCAGTTGGTGGTAAATGCTATGAAGGAAATTTCCAAAAGATAAGGAGATTCAGAATGAGGGATGGGTAACAGGTGGGGGCAAGAGTAGGATTGTCTTTCAAAGATTGAAGTCAAGCAAATCTAAAAACTCATGTGCTTCACAAGCCATTGACTACTTGACTAAAGCATTCAGGTTCCCCATGGCCCTGTGAACAATAGGAATTTGTTAGTAGAAATCTTTAAATTGCTTTGTGTAATTTGTAGCTCATGACTTATTATGAAGCAATGAACACATTTGCTCTGAGCATCCACCATGAGAGGTTTGTGAGATGTTTCTAAATGCATGGGAAGATGTGTGAACATATTTAAGAAGATTTTATGTTCTTACTTGGCAAGCAGGTTCAGATTACATGTTTAGGTTAGATGACCTTTAACCAAGACCAATATTGTATGTTTGGAAGGAGTAAGAAAACTACAGTGAGAGGGTCAGTGAGGAATTTGGGAGGGCATTAGTAAAGGCAACTTCCTAAGAGAGCAGAACATGAAAACTATAGATACCCCCATGAAAGCTTCTAGTTTGTTATACTCATGATGTATAAAACTAGGAATAATTCAATTCTAGAAGCAAATAAAAAGTGAGTCACTTTACAAAGTGTATCAGCCCCCTAATTAGAGGATCATTTTCAAAATAAATTGCAGCAGACCAATTAACTGAATTTTTCTAATTTCAATTGCCTATTATTTTTCCAGCAACTTGATTATCATTGTAATGTATTTAAGCATTTTCCTAATAACCTTCTCAGAATAACATTTTCAGATATAACTGTCTTAAAAATATGCTGAATCTATGCATGTAAAAATTTTACAGTTTATTTCCTTTCCTGTAGTTATAACTGAAATGGAATCATTTGGACTAATGCCCTTCCACCATATTTGCAGGGGATTTAATGAGGTAGAGAGAGAATGAAAGATGGAGAGAAAGTGATTATTTCGATAGAGACAAAAGGTGGAGGAGAAGGGGGTTGTACTGAAAGGTAGCTAATTCAATTAATCTCATCAACTGATTTTACATTTTATACCTAAAATTTGCTAATAATGTAGATTTTGTGCTGATGGATGGATTTATTGTGGTAATCATTTCACAATATATGTAAATATAAAATCATCATGTTGTTCAAATCATCATGTGAGCAAATCATCATGTTAGCAAATTTTTAAGTATACAATGTAAAAACGGTTGGTGGGATTAATTTTATACAATGATAAGACCCTGAAGCTGTTGAACACATCTAGAAGTAAATGAGCAAGAATTTCAATGTAGGATACCTTTGGGTGGGTGAAGATCAGATATCTCTGACTCATTAATTACTCCATAAAATTTAAGCTGCTGTTGGGGAAATGGCTTTGACTGTACATTTTAGATCACCTCAAGATGAAAGGTTTCTTTCAAATGGGTTCTGATCTTAACTCTTTTTATCCAAAGATGCTCAATCGATATTTTTTTAGTTCTTCTAGCTAATGTTGTGAGTAAGGAGTGACTCAGCATGTCAGAGCTCTATTCTAGGTTATAATAAACTGGAAAGAAAAATGTTCAATGAGTTCTAGTAGAGAGCTAAATTTATTTGTATGTTTTCTTCATTATGAGTTTCTCTGATCCCAAGTCTGGGCAAATATGGTAAAAATACTCAAAGTGTTTATTAGAATGTTAGCTCCATATGGACTGAAATTATGTTTTAGTCTTTTTTCAGTCACAACTGTATCAACAGTTCACAGAACCATGCCTAGCATGAAGCAGATGCATAATAGATATTTTTAAGTAAATAGATAATTGATGTAGTACCACTGAATTTATTGAATTTTTCAAATTCACTATCCCTAGATTTTATGATTCTGATTTCTTTAAATTTTTTTTCTTTTGGGAAACAATCCATTGAATGAAAAGTGATATTGACTTTTCTGTTAGATTCTAAGGCTTCAGTGTATTGTGCTGTGTCATTTTATTAATCAAAACTGATGTTACACATATTTCACATTAGTTTGCTTTACAAAATTGTAAGTCATTCATGATTCTTTGTTAATTGAAGATCTTTTTAACACTGAAAACTTTGACTTCAGGACTAGTGGTTATCAGAGGTTATTCTTTAATTGAGGCTGATAGCTAAGTTTGTGATTTAAGATGTTCTTAATTGCCCAACTTTTAAATTGTGGTTGAAGATTTTTTTCAGCCAGGTTTATTGAGGTAAAACTGATCAACGAAATTGTTTGTATTTAAAGTGCACAACATGATGATTTTATATTTATATATACTGTGATATGATTACCACAATAAATCTATCCATCAGCTCAAGATCTACATTCTTAGAAAATTTTAAGTATACAATATAAAATTAATAACTATAGTCACCATGCTATACATTAAAGCTTTGAACTTATTTATCTTACTAGGGGTCTAGTGCATGAAATTCATGCACTGGAGGGGGGTCCCTCAGCCTGGCCTGTGCCCTTTTGCAGTCCGGGAGCCCCATGATCTATTGCCTCACAGAGGGAGGCTCTGCCCACCTGCTGCAGCCTGCTGGTCAGTAGCCTGGGCCTCCCTCTGCAGGGTGATCATGGGGCAATGGCAGGGCCCCCGACCAATTTCATTGCACCCTCCTTGGCTGGCCTGGTGCCAGTGCGTGTCATAGTGTGGTTGTCCAGATAGTTGTTCTGCTGTTTGGCCATTTGGTTTATTTGTATATTATGCTTTTATTATTATAGATTATTATTACAGATAATTGAAAGTTTGTACCCTTTGACCAATGTCTTTCCATTTCTCTCATCCCCCAGTTCCTAGCAACCACCAATCTACTTATTTCTATGAATTTGACTTTTTTTTAGATTCCACATATAAGTGTTACTGTACAGTATTTGTCTTTGTCTAATTTATTTAGCAAGATGTACTTCAGTTTCATATATGTTGTCACATATGACAGGATTTCCTTTTTTTATTTGCTAGAGTAATGTATCATTGTGTAAATATATAGTGCATTTCTTTACTGACTTATTCATCAATGAACCCTTAGATCGTTTCCATAATTCAGATATTATGAATAATGCATGGGAGTGTATATATGACTCCCACTGTGCATGGGAGTGTATACATGACTTTGAGATAATATAGCTATATATGTGATAGTGATAGTTTTATAAGTTTTGTCAGTAGAAGCTTTCTCACATTTACCATTTGTAAAGAACCTATTATTTGTTTGATAATCCTACATGTTGATAAGGATTTTATTGATCTTTATACAAGAAGTCACTGTGTGAAATCACAGGTTTATACTTTATCACTAACATTACATATATTAAATTTAAACTCTGTATTTATTCATTATAATTTCTTAATAAACAATGAACCACAAAAGAATTATAACTCATCACCAATAGAGCAAACCAAGCTTAATCAATTTCATAATTGACTAAATATTCAACTTATAAACTTTAATAAAGAGAATTAATGAATGATAAAAGTAATATTTAAAAGTTAGGAAACATTTTATATGGCAACATTAGTTAATGTTCCACTTCATTACAAATAATAAATCATCAGTTATTTTTATGTCTCTATATCACTGAAACAGCATTGTGTGCTTAGAGGGCTAGTGGTTATCAGAGGCTAGAGAATAAGAATAGGTATACATTTTTATTAAAATTTAATTGTCTAAACTGTTGTTAATTTTAAAAATCAAAGAAAAATTATTTTGTTAATGTCATTGAGAGGTAATATAGTCATTTAATTGAAATAATACCAGTAAAACCAGAAGAGATTTCTAGGAACCAATGGGTACTGTTCCTGGACTCATTTATTGGGCTATCCTAGAGTTACAATCTGATCATAGAAATTAACCATTTATTTTAGTTCAAAATACCCAATGAGGTAATCATTAAAATGTAACAGTTTAGATTTCTGGTTTCAGTTCCAACATGTAAAAATCTTAGAAGTGGTCACTTTCATCCTTACAAGAAAATCTGAACAAACCTAAGTTGCTGACTTTTCTTGGTCCCTCAGAAAACTCGGTTGCCAGGCAAACTGCCATCCTGAAACCTGGAGAGACATGCATTCCTGGGCACTGCTTACCTGAGCTGAGAAGAAAGGAAATAAGTATTAACTTTGGAGCAGGAGAGTAGTAGTTGAAGACAATCATATAGATTAGTCTTCATGGGAGGGAATTTATACAAAAGATTTTAAGTTTTGAAAGACTAACCCTTGGGAAATACTAGTAATTAACAGCAGTAACTTACTCATGGTTGTACAAAGTATAGGCACATCATTCATTTTATGTAATCCTGTGAGACCTCGGTGACATGGTGCAGGAGGGTTTTACCTATTTTATGAATGTGAGAATACATTTATTATAGGTTATTTTATTACAGAGTAGCAGATTAAATTCACAATTTGGGTTTTATATCTCCAAATTCAGAATTTTTAATGCCAAGAAGTCAAGAGGAAGGAGATCAACCAGGCATGCTGGAGATCATCAGCCACTGATTGTATCAGCCACTAATTGTATTGTAGGTGATATATGAGCATAGGAATGGGTCCCCCCCTCCCCCCAAACACACAAAATTATTTCTGGAAAGGATTTTATTTCTGAAAAGCAAAAATGTAATCAGTAAAGTTCATTGAATCTGCTGGAATTCTGGGTATTGTAGCAGTATCGTTGGTTTGTCATGACAGAAACAAGACCAACTCAAACAGACAAAAACACAGAAAGAGAAATTTATTTATTGACTCATTTAAATAAACTACAACCATGACGGGATGGAGTTGAAAACGAAAATGGAAATACTGTCAAGATCCTTTCATTTCTGCTTCTTTCCTCCTTTTCGGTGTTTTGGGATGGTGGGGATGCCATGTCTGACCTCTTCTACCCTTATATTCCCCTAGGGAAGCAGAGAGAAGATGCTCTCTCTTTCCTATGGCTGGCTGAGGGGGTGACTGGGGCATGCAGTTTAGAGGGCGGTTGCTTTCTAATGGACTTTAAATACCATGTCAGTAGGTGCTACCAGGAAAACAGTGGCTGATGACAAAAGCCATCAGGCTTTCCTCAGGTATGGCTCACATCTGCACGAGCATCTCACCACATCTTGATGGAGAGCCATGGGGAATTTTGGTGCTCTTCACTGTGGTTTAGAGGTGGTGAGCCAGCTTTTATTGCACCTCCCACTTCACAAATGCATATTTTAGAGCTCCACTTCACAGTCTTAGTCTCCAGTGTTTGTGGAATGATCCTCTGCTTGAACAAAAGTGCATTCTTTCATTTTAATTGGAACTCTTTCTCCTTTTCATATGTTGTTTAAATTGATGCAATGAAGACAAGTGAGAGTCCTTTAGGTGATTTGAACGCATCATGTTGGTTGCTGGGCAACACTCAGCTGCAGCCTTTGGCCTGGTGAGGGGGTTTCAGTTCAAATCAAAGACAAGCATTACTAATTATCCCACTCAGAATTCTATACACCTACCAAATGGCTGAGCAACAGCAACAACCTGCAGTTTCATGCTGGGTATTTTGCAAAAGGTACATTAGTCATTGTTGTTACGTCAAACATTTGTAATCAGGTAGAAAATATATCCAGTGTACATGTTTCCCTAAGGGACAAATCAGTGTGATATATACTCGTGGCATTTTGTTGGTTTGCTTATTTTGGATTAAGAACATCACTGGAGATTTTTCTTTTTTCTCCTAAACCACAGCATATTGTGTTAGAATATTATCATGGAGAAAGTACAAAAACTTTAGGTTCTCACAACCTTAAGTTTAAATTTTAGTTTATTTTTCATTCAACAAACATCTGCTTAGTGCCTCTGATTATACTTTAGACACCTGTTAAGAGTGGAGGACATAAAATCAAATAGCACAAATCCTTCGTTCGATCTCAGGAAGTCCATAGCAGGAGAGGGTGGTGCAGAGTGAGTGTGAAGTGCAGAATATGGGCAGCACACATGCCACTGTAGAGAGGGCTAGGGAGGGTGCCCTATGTGGTGCTGCTTGACCTGCATTGTGTCAGCTGAGAAAGGAGAGGGGACAATGGGGAAAAGTCCTTTCAGGCATAAGGACTACATAAGAGAAAGACAGAGACACTAAAGGACGTGGCATGATTTGGAGAGCATGTCTTGGAGAATGTGTCTGAAGAAGTTGGCACATAGTTGAAATCTATAAATATTGGTTAAATAATCAGTACATGACAGAAGTGCTGTGGAAAACAGGCTAAGGAAGGAAGGCTTTTGGGGTATTTTGCCATTTATCCTGAAAGCTATGGGAAAATTACTTATTACTAGTGACCCAATGCATGAAATCTGTGCACGAGGGTGGGGTAGGGGGGTGTCCCTCAGCCCAACGTGCATCCTCACGACAGGCCTCCAATCTGGGACCCCTCGAAGGATGTCCTACTGCTAATATGCAGGGATTGGGCCTAAACTAGTAGTCAGATATCTGTCTCCAAATCCGGGACTGCTGGCTCCTAACTGATCATCTGCCTGCCTGCCTGATTGCCCCTAACCACTCTACCTGCTGGCCGGTTCACCTCCAACTACCCCTTGCTGCCAGCCAGCTTGCCCTCAAATCCCCCTGCCAGCCTGATCACCCCCAACTGCCTCTCATGCCAGTGTGGTTGCCCCCAATTACTCTTTCCCCTGCTTGCCTGCTCACCCCCAACTTCCCTCCTGCTGGCCTGTTCACTCCAAACTGCCTCCCCCCACTGTCCTGATCACCTCTAACTGACCCCCATTGATGTCCTGCTTACCCCCAATGGCCTTGCCCCCCACCAGCCTGATCACTCACAACTGCTGACCTATCCTGGCCTGATCACCCACAACTGCCCTCTTCTCTTGGCCTCTAACTGCCTCAACCTCAGCCCTACTACCTTGGCTTCGTCCAGAAGAATGTCTGGAAGATCTCCTGGAAGGTCTCCCAGTCTAGTTAGCATATTACCCTTTTATTAGTATAGATAGAGGCCTGGTGCATGGGTGGGGGCCGGCTGGTTTGCCCTGAAGGGTGTCCCATATCAGGGTGGAGGTTCCCTTGCAGCATGGGGTAGCCTGGGCAAGAGGCCTGTGGTGGATTGCAGGCTGGCCACTCATCGCTGGTGGGGTGCCTGGACAACCTGGGTGAGGAGCTGATTGCTCCCAGCCCCTCCTTTCTTTGTTTCTTTTTTTTTTCTTTTTTTTTTCAGTGCCTCCTTGAGCAAAGGTCAGGCCGGCTGGAAGCAGGTGTCTGGGATTTATTTATCTTCTATAATTGAAACTTTGTAGCCTTGAGCAGAGGCCAGGGCTGGCTAGGGTGGTGGGAAGCATGGCTTCCTCCATTGCCAGGGCAACCCAAGCCTCCTGCTTGTTCCAGCTCTGTGGCCACTGCCATGTTTATTGGGTTTAATTTGCATACTCACTCCTGGTTGGCTGGTGGGCATGACTGGTAGGTGTAGTGGAAGTATGGTCAATTTGCATGTTTCTCTTTTATTTGTGTAGATTATTATTTTATGTCAAGACATGACATGATAAAAAAAATGACCTGATCAGATTCTTATATGCACTCTGGAGAAGGGATAGAAAGGGCCTATGTTAGGGGAATGGAGGCCAGTTTTGAAGCTGGTGAAAAAATTGTGGGGACCTGAGTTAAAGCTGTAGGAATTGGGACAGAAAGAAGGGGAGAGGCTTGAAACATATAAGAAAAAAATTGGTCAGGTTACTTGATGTACAGAACATGGGGAGTGGAGAGGGAAAGCTCTGGAGGAATCTGTTCCCAGATTTGGAGCATCTCTAGCGACAAATATGAGGTTAGCTTTGGGCATTCTGAATTCCAGGTCTGGAGGGTATATCCATGAGGAGATGCTACATAGAAAGCTGGACACCCAACCTGGATTGTTGGAGCAAATTCTGAGCTGAAGATGTATACTTGGGAGTTTACCAATCTTTAATTAGCTATTAAAATTTTTGATGAGGTCCTCCAGAGAGATGGTGGCTGTGGACCAAACCGAGAGTTCATGGGAACCAAAATGTTTAGGGGAAGAATGACCATAGCTGAACATGAAAAAGGACTAGCCAGACATGTAAGATAAAATTTGATAAGGATGTTATGTACAACAGAAGGAAAATATTTTTAGCATTTTATGACCTTGAGCAAGTTTGCAATCAATCTCCTTATGATACATTTATGTTACAGTGAGAGTGGAAAAATAGTAACTATTGCATTTTATTTTATCAGGATTATAGTGACAATAAATGCATTCATTTGACATAATGCCTGTAACATAGAATTCATTAGTGAGTATATTTTCTATTTCCAGTGTTGATAGCATTGCTAATAAAATCCTTCATGATAAAAATCTTCCACTTAATGGACTATTTAGTTCAATAATTTAGTTAGATCTCTTGCCTAATGTCTGAATCTGCAAAATCTAATAATCAGCTCCAGTAAGGAGCTCTGTTATCAAAGCAAGCAGTGTCTGATGAAGAACATTTCCAGAATTAATTTTATTTTCTTTCTTTTGATAATACTGTGATCAATCTTGTTTAAAAAAGAACAACGCTGGCATCTGTTTCTTATTTGAATATAAATCAATATCAAGTGTTAAACTTCCTTTACAAAATTACATCAATCATCTCGAACAACACAGTATATTCTTGGAAAACGTAACTCCTAGAGTTTTGAGCAATATTTTTCACATCTGCTTCTGTTTGGCTTCATTTCTCACAATTTACTTGCTGTTATTAAAGCAGCCTAATTTGGGGGAATTTCAGAGAAGATGGGAAGGCAACATTTTTTTTTGCTTTTGACTTATTCTATTTGAAGCTGAAAAATTAGCTAGATTCCTTTGTGGAGCTCACAGACAAATTGAACCTCTGAGCTTATCCAGTCATTTCAAACATTTTCATTTGTGTTTTCCTTTTCATATGATACAAAGTAACTTACTTATTTGGTTATGCTTATTGTTTGATTTTCAGAACAATTTCAAAGGCTTGTTTGATAACGGGAGGCAAAGCATATTGAAAGCTAAGAGATAGAAAAGAGTAGAATTTACTGTGTCTCCTAGAGACACAGTAGATTGATAAGGGAGCAGGAAAATCTTTTTTTAATGCACTTCTTTTTTTATACACCTTTGTTTGTTTAGTACCAACTTAGACAATAGGCCTATTAGGAAGTAATTGTGCCAAAGGCCTTGGAAGAACAATGTGTTTTATACCTAATTTACTAGAATTTACCCTGATTTTGTGATCACAAAGCAAGTAGATAAACACAATGGGAAAGATCTAATCTGATAACAGAGGTTTACATATTCTTCATATCTCATACATTCGTTCAAGTTGGGCTAGATGATCTCCAAGTTTCCTTTCTGTTTTAAGATTGTGTACCTTTCATTCCTATCCTTAGGATCCAGTATCTTAAAGTCTATCTATCTATCTATTTATCTATCTAGTCTAACTATCTACCTATGGTAGGCTGAATAATGGAGTTATTCCCTCTACCCCCACCACTAAATGTGTCCATGTTCTAATTTCTAGTGAATATGTTACCTTACAGCAAAAAGGACTATGCAGATATAATTAAGTTAAGGATATTGAGACTGAAAAATTATCCTGGATTATTTGATGGGTCTGATGTAATCACAAGGGTTCTTATAAGAAGGAGGCATGATGGTCAGAGCCAGAAAGGAGGTGTGGTCTTGGAAGCAGAGGTTGTTATACTAAATACACTTTGAAAGTGGAGGAAGGGACTATTGGAATCCTTTTCATGTCCTGTGTGTCCAGGTTCCAATGCCAGGGTTCAGGATCTGGAGAAGGCCACACACAAATGAAAAGAGGCTGGAAAAGTATCAATTTTGGGAATAATGGGGGCCAGGCGGGAGTCCACCTCTAGGGGGAGGACACCACCAGCTCTGGCTTTCCTATCCATTTTTATTAGGGCTAAGTGATAGATCCATGTCCTTTAGGTCAGGAAATTCCAACAATGAAATCAAGGAGCAAGAATTAACATAAGAATAAAAGTGTGGAAGCTTCTTCAATTACCAATGTGTCACCTAAACAATATGTGAATAGTTCATACTTAACATAAGACTAAAAGTGGCAGCTCTTCAGCTACCAATGTCTCACCTAAGTGGTGAGTAAACAGATCCATTAAGGTTTGACCAGGTTTCTTATTTGTTCTATTTACATCTCTATTGGTGAGGTAATGACTGGTTTCTGCAAGGGACCAGCAGCCAAAGAATGTAGGCAATATCTAGAAGCTGGAAAGGCAGGGTAATGGAGTCTCCCCTGGATCCATTGAAGGCAGTGTGGTCCTGCCAACACTTTATTTTTACCCAGTGAAACCCATTTGGAACTTCTGACCTCAAGAATTGCAGCATAATAAAATGTTGTTTTAAGCCACTAAATATGGTAATTCATTATAGCAGCTATAGAAAACTAATTATACTATCTATCTAAAATCCTATCTAATAAAAAAGAAACATGCAAATTACTGTACCTTCGCCACGCTACCAGCCAATCAGGAGTGAGGGGCGTGACTGGGGTGTGGTCACAGTGTGCCTGGACACAGGCAGGAAATGCTTCCCTTCACGAATGCTTGGCTTCATGCTGGCAAGGGCAGGGAACAAAGCAGGGACCACGCCTCTGTGCCTGGCACTTGTGAGGGTCTAGCAAGCCTGAGAAGCTTGGTCCTTGAGGCGTCTGTGGTGTGGGGAGGGCTGGGCTAGGACACCAGCATACTTTCAAAGCAAGTTGTTTCCCACTTAAATATCCTCTGATGAGTATCGTTAAAAAAGAAATAAATATTCAGCCATTGTCACACCTTGAAAAGTTAAGGTAATTCCTTAATATCACCTAATATCCACTGTACATTCAAATGTCTTTCTTTCAAAGATGCCTTTTACTGTTGGTTTGCCCTCTCAGGAGGC
Organism: Antrozous pallidus; assembly: GCA_027563665.1. NCBI lineage: Eukaryota > Metazoa > Chordata > Mammalia > Chiroptera > Vespertilionidae > Antrozous > Antrozous pallidus. The sequence goes on along the minus strand of CM050511.1, from coordinate 96,882,730 downwards.
TACCCAAGGTCTTATTTCAGCCCTGATATTCCGCTGCTTCCACTGACCATAAGTTCCCAATGCACTTCCAGCCAGAGTTAAAGGGGGCTTCTTCTGTTTTTAAGGCATCGCCATATCCAGTGCCTGCCAGGCCCCTGTGAAGGCACTACTCCTTTGTTCAGGGTGCTGGGAGCTGAAGCAGAGAGGCTATGAGGCCCAGCTTACCCAGGATGCTGGCTCCCATCACCCTCTCCCAATTATCCTGGCTCAGCCTTCCTTATGCATACCTGCTCATGGAGAGCATAAGGTGGTCGTGGAAGCAGGACGGGAGGCAGTGGGGGGACCTGGCCGTGGCATGTGGGATGGGAGGCCTACACCCTCCCCCAATCCAGTGGGGCTTGGCAGGGGACCTCAGGCCTCGACCTCCACCCAGTGGGGCTTGACGGGGGAACCTCAAAGTGTACTTTCTGTCCTGGTGCTGGGCTAGGGGACCTCTAGCTGCTCCCCCTGCCAGGCAGGGCTTGACAGGGGACCACAGGCCACGCCTCCCACCTGGCAGGGCTTGACAGGGAACCTCAAGGTGTGCTTCCCGCCCTGGTGCTGGGTCAGGGTACCTCAGGCTGCTCCCCCCCCGCCCCAGCTCCAGGCTGGGTCATCTCAGGCCATGCCTCCCACCTGGTGTGGCTTGAGAGGGGACTGCAGGCCATACTCCCAACCCAGCAGGGCTTGACAGGGGACCGCAAAGTGTGCTTCCCATCCTGGTGCTGGGTTAGAGGACCTCAGACTGTTCTCTCCACCTGGCAGGGCTTGACAGGGGACCTCAGGCTACACCCCTACCTGGCACCAGGCCAGGGGACCTGAGACTGTGCCCCTCCTGCTTGGCTGGCCTTGACAGGAGCCCTCAGACTGTGCCCCCACCCAGCGGGGCCTCACAGGGGACCTGAGCCTATGTCCCCGTGCCAGTGGGGATTGATGGGGGACCTGAGGCTGTGCCTTTCTCTTGGTGCTGAGCCAGAGGACCTGAGGCTGTACTTCTCTGCCTGGTGGGGCTTGATGGGGGACCTCAGGCCATGCCCCCTACCCAGCAGGGCTTGACAGGGGATCTCAGGTTGTGTCTCCCACCTGGTGGGACTTGATGGGGGACTTCAGGCCATGTCCCCATTCTGGTGCTGGGCCAGGGGACCTGAGGACGCCCCCTCCCCTGCAGGGCTTGACAAGGGTGGGACTGGCGGGGTCTGGATCTACCCCAATGCGGGGGAGGGGAGGTGGCTGGGTCTGGGTCTCATGTGATTTTGAGGCACATGTGAGTGAGTGGGGACTTGACTCTGGGTCCAGTGGTGGCATGCCCCAGACTCTGACAGGAGGAAGGTTTTCATATACATTTTACTAATTTTCTTTAGTCTCTGATACTTCTATTATAGAGAAAGAGCAAATAGCAATATTAAATTATTTCCTCTAATTAATACCCTTTTAATGTGCATGAATTTTGTGCACCAGGCCACTAGTCCATATATATTTATGAAAATTGAGAATTCATAAATTTGGTATATATCCCTCTAATTTCTTGTTCTGTATCAGATTAGATAGGGCAGTGGTCGGCAAAATCATTAGTCAACAGAGCAGTAAACTGTGGTTTGCTGACCACTGAGATAGGAAGAGTCAGTACTTGACCAAAAGGGTCATATTAAAAGGCCATTCTGTGACTTACTTGGATAAAATACTAGCTCCATCATTTGTTAGGTGTCTGACTTTAGACTTGTCACATACTTCTCTGTGTTTTACTTTTCACATGTGAAAAGTTAAGACAATGATAGTGCCTACTTTCCCTATAGAATTGAAGGATTTAGTGCTCATAAAATATATTTTTTGGCCTGAATACAGTGTTTGAAATCTGGAGAAGAGCCTATTTGGATGAGGTTAAGACCATGACAACCATTATAGTCAGAGGAACATTAGGTTTAAAACTAAAGAGCTGAGGAGGAGGCAGGAATGAGGGATTTGCCTGAGGCTGTGTCCAGTCATCTCAACTTCTAAGTTTCCACTGGCTCTGTTACTCTCAGTCTTCAGTCTATTCTGGGAATTCCACAGAGACTGAGACTATGTCTCTTCATCAGATTGGCATTTGTGAAAACATCAAGTTGAGAAGAGATGCAGATATTTCAACCCCGCTAGGAGAGATTGGCTTGATGAGGCTGATAATTAAGGCATTTTCTTTGATGTAGAAATTCAGGAGAGGTTTTAATGTTTTGTTTGATTTTTATTTATGATATGTATGTATTTGGGAGAGATGAAGAAAAGTAAGACCTCTCCCTTTTAGAAAGAGCACCAGGATCTCTAGCCAGGTAGCTCCGTTGGTTAGAGTGTTGTTCCAGTATGCCAAGGTCGCAAGTTCAATCTCCGGTCAGGATACATACAAGAATCAACTAGTGAATGTATAAGTAAGTGAAACAACAAATTGATCTCTCTCTCTCTCTCTCTCTCTCTCTCTCTCTCTCTCTCTCTCTCTCTTCTCTCTGTCTCTCTCTCTCTCATAAATTAAAAAAAAGAGCATCAAGATTTTTGTCAAGTAAAATGGTCAAGGAAGGACTATCTAAGCACTTAGTACTTCAATGCTATTGTTTAATATTTTAGTCCCTCTTCGTTGGTTTTGCAACTTGCATCTTTCAAAAGATAAGAGGGAAAAATAATTTTTCAGTGTTTCCATTTGCAGAATGTTCTTGAGTCATTTGTTACTTAGCTTTTTACAGTTGTAGTAAGCACATCACTTAGGGATTGGCTGCTCCTGAATATGGTGATTTGGGCATTTGTTTTGATATCACTTTTATCTGCTGAAATGAACATAATCTCAATTGTCAATAAATAATGCTTGTGACAATTTCTATAGAAATAAAAGTATTTATATTGGAAGAGAGGTACTTTTGTTTGGTAGGAAGGTGGTTTTCATTAGATCTTAGTTCCTTTTCTCCCAGCCTTGTAACTTAGGGTGATTGATGATAGCTAGTGTATTTATAAAGTTTTATAATTTTCAATGTGCCTTCAGGTGCATTTTACCTGTGATCCTACAACTCCTGTAGGGGCTAGATTATAGCTACTCCTATATTAGAGAAGAGAAAACATAGTCCCGGGAAAGTTAACTTATTTTCCCAGTTTATGCAGGAATGTGCCAGAGCAATGGCTCAAGATACAACATGTTGCTTATCCAAAAAATGTTTGAATGAAATAATTAAACTGTGACTCTCCGTTTCTTCCCCTATAAAGTGTATGAGGAGACACATTAGACCAGATGTGATATCACAAATTCAACTCAGAAGGGGTAATATAGGCAATGTTAATGCAAGAAATTGTCCAGACATAAGAGCCTAGTATTAAATGTGGCAACTAGAGACATGTGCCACTAACTGCCATCAAGCTTCAGTTATTGTTTTTGTGCAGGAGTGCAATAACCCTAGTGTTGTCAGATTTTCTGATTTTTCAAGAAAAGACTAAGTCTAGCTCTGTAAGAAACCTCTCTGCATTTGATTAATGCTAAATTGGCAAACCTGTGACCTCTTTACAAGGTCTCCATGGTGGGAGATGGTGGGCATTTTCATTCCCATGAACTCTGATATATTGTTAAATCAGCATTTTCTTTTGCATGGAGGATTTTATTAGCTTCTTTGACTTTTCAGTTCATGTCCAGACTAATTCAGTAATAGATTTGGACACATGGATAATTCCTAAGGAAATAACTGAAATTCATTTATTTATATGATTTTTGAGCATTATGAAAGCAGAAAACGTTATCATATTTGCATGCATTACTCAGGCATTTCTTGGTGCCACCAAAGAAGCAAACTTTTCTGAACTTAGGAAAGGAGGGGTTTTATGATGTCTGGTGTAGGTACACCACTGCACCACTTTCACTCAGAATCAATGGTACATGCAAACAAATGTGAAGTGGTGATTTAATTCATTAGAGAGATTTTTTTGACCACTGTGTAATTATGAAGTTAACCTTTGTCATTCAAACTTATGAAGTTGATGACCTGTGAATTTGGATTTGTTGGTTATAATGGTAGTGATGATAGTGCTGGGGCTGGTGTATGCCAGTAATATTTTATAATAATGATATCCTATCTAATAAAGTATAATATGCAAATTTGACCATACCTTCGCTATACCCACAAGCCACACCCACAAGCCATGCCCACCAGCCAATCAGGAGCAGATTATGCAAATAAACCCCAACCAAGATGGCTGCCACCACTGAGAGCAGGAGGAAAGCTTGGGTTTCCCCAGCAATAGAGGAAGCCAAGCTTCCCTCCTGCCATTGCTGGCCTAGGCCTCCACTCTAGGCTACAATGATAAAATTTTATAATTTTCAATTATAAAAGATACAGAAATCATGGCAGCCACTGAGCTGGAGATAACAGAGGCTTGGGTTTCCCTGGCAACAGAGGAAGCCAAGCTTTCTGCCTGCTATTGCTGGCCTAGGCCTCCACTCTAGGCTACAAAGTTTCAAACAGAAATGGCTGCTGCCAGGGAGCGAGCAGAAGTCCTGGCTCTGCTCCAGGCTACAAAGTTTCAATTGTAGAACATAAATTAATTCCAGATTCCAGGGCTTCCACTTGGGTCACTGGGGGGCGTGGCCGGCCTGCAAACCTCTACAGGCCCCTCGCCCAGGCCACCTCTCACCCCAAGGGAACCCCCACCCTGATCTGGGACACCCTTTAGGGCAAACCAGCTGGCCCCCTCCCATGCACCAGGCCTCTATCCTATCTAATAAAAGAGTAATACGCAGATTGACCATCACTCCAACACACAAGAGGGCTGCCCCCATGTGGTCAAAAATCCTGCCCCCATATGGACACAAGATGGCCACCGCAAGTTGGTCAGCAGGGGAGGGCCATTGGGAGGTTCCAGGCTCTGCAAGGGAGGGCAGTTGTGGGCGATCAAGCCTGCAGGAGAGGGAAGTTAGGGGTGACCAGGCTGGCAGAGGAGGGAAGTTGGTGGCAAACAGGCTGGCAGGGGAGCAGTTAGACATCAATCAGGCTGGCAGGGGGAGCTCAGGCTGGAAGGCAGAAGCAGTTAGGAGCAATCATGGAGGCAGGCAGGCGAGCAGTTTGGAGCCAGCAGTCCTGGATTGTGAGAACAATGTCTGACTGTCCGTTTAGGCCCAATCCTATCGGGATTGGGCCTAAATGGGCAGTTGGACATTCCTTGAGGGGTCCCAGATTGGAGAGTGTGCAGGTTGGGCTGAGGGACATCCCTTGCCACGCGCCATCTCCCGCCCCCCCGCCTTTCACAAATTTTGTGCACCAGGCCTCTAGTTAATAATAAAGAGATATCATTTTACTGAGTGTTTATTATGCATCAGCTTTATGCCAAGGTTTTTCTATTCATGCAATCATTTAATTCCTATTAATCCCCATGACGTAAGCATTAGTGTTGCTGTATTTCAGCTAAGAAAACTGAGATATAAAGAGATTAAATAAATGGTTCAAGATCATCCAGTTATTAAGAGGCAGAATCAAACCAATGTGAGGGAAAGAGGCTAGAAGATATATATTGAGCATGTACTACATAGACAGTTATTTCCTGGGTTCTTAGTTCTAGATAACAAAGTGAAGTTCCCGCTTTATTGGGGCTATATTTTATTTGTGGAGTTTGACAGTGAACCAATAAACATATACAATATAATGCCCAGCAATACTAGGTACTGAGGGACAGAACTGGGCCAGAAGATAGAAGGCCTGTTTCCCATGGGATGCTGAGGGCTGATCTGGCTGAGGAGTGACTTCTAGGTAGAGACATTAGAATGAAGTGATGAGATAAATAATGTGCATTTCTAGGACTGTCCTGTAATAGTCCCTTCATACAACCCAGGATTCATTTCTAGAATGGTATGTCCCATTGCTTGCTTGTGTTTAAGAGGGACATGTGGTATATCCTACAATAAGAGCAAGGGTATAAGAGGCAGACCCAAGTCAAAGTTCTAATCCAGTTCTTTTTTACTCTGAGCTATTTGAGCACCTTAAATTTTATTCAACTTTAGGGTCCCCATCTGGAAAATCTAAATATATAAAAGCCTAAGCAACCGAATGACTGGTCAACTGGTTTCTATGATGCACACTGACCACCAGGGGGCACACGCTCAATGCAGGAGCTGTGCCCTGGTGGGCAGTGCACTCCCACAGAGGGAGTGCCACTCAGCTCACTGACGGGTGCCAGACGCCAGGCTCACGGCTGGGCTGGTGAGCACAGCTGCGTCAGAGCAAGCCTCTCCCATCTCTGCAGCGGTGGCAGGCACAGCGGTTCCAGGATGAGTGGGAGCGGCCTGGCACCTGGCTTCACTAGTACATCCCTTGGGGGATGTCAGGCTGCTGGCTTGGGCCTGAACCCTACAGGACAGCCTGTGGAAATTGGGCCAAAACTGGCATTTCAATATCCCCTGAGGGATCCCGGATTGTGAGAGGGAACAGGCCAGTTTGAGCACCCCCCCCCCCCCCCCCCCCCCCCCCGTGTCCCTCATGCACCAGGCCTCTAGTTTGTATCATAATCCTTCTCTTTTATGATCAATGAAAATTGCACATGTAAAGTTCTAGGGACTTCAGATTGCACCTTTGAAGTCCCTAGAACTGCACATAAATATGCAGGAGTCATACAATAAATAATAGCTATTATACTTATTTTTATATTTTGTGCCTTATAGAGGGACAGAGAGAAGTTCCCAGGGTTTTTTTGTTGTTGTTGTTGTTTGTTTTTGTCAAAGTGTGGCGAGGGGATATGGCATAGATCGCTTTTCACCTTCAGGGCTGAATAGGAAATAATTGATGGAATGGAAACAGATCCAGGAAATAGGCTAAGAGAGATAGCTGGTGTGGATCAAGTGGGTTTTGAAATCACATTAGTTAAGAGCAAGAATGAGATTTCAAGAGGTTATTTGAGAGCAAGGTGAGCAGGAGTTTCCTTATTTTAATTCAGTATCAGAAGCATTCCATAATACAGAGTCGGGGGGAGAGGAGAAGGAGAGGAGAGAGAGAGAGAGAGAGAGAGAGAGAGAGAGAGAGAGAGAGAGAGAGAGAGAGATTTGTAAAATTCCTTTCCCTCTATAGGCATGTGGCTGTTATTGGAAATGAGAGTTTCTGAAGCTAGGTTGTCCCATTGGCCCATTTCCTGATAATCAAGAAATCTGGATCTAGTCCCAATTTGTCTTCTGGCATGCTGGCCCTGAACTAATCACTTCACCTCTTTGCCTTTAGCTAGAGGAGACAAGATCCCTACACTTTGCCCATCTCAAAGGAATTTGTTTAGACAGAAAAAAAGTAGTTTAAAATGTTCCCTCTGTGATGGTACTTACTGTTAAGTGTGGGCGCATAAGTTAATAAACAGGCAAACCTCCTCAACTCTCGGGCAGTATCTCTCAGGCAATGAGTTAGATCTATAGCTGCCTCTGGTTTGGCAACAACTTTATATCCAGGGGAGGGGCGGCATAACAACAGTGGCTCCCTGGTTCCATGTGGCTCTGTGGGAAGCACACAGACTTTGGAAGAATGTGCACCTGGGTCCAGTCTTCTAACTTGGATGAGTTTTAACTCCATCACCTTGTCTAGGACACTGATCTCTTCTGAGCTTAGGTTTCCAGACCTATAAATAATGACAGTAACACCATGGAAGCTATTGTGAGGATTAAATAGATGTAGAGCATTATGTCTCCCACCGACATTTTAAAAATGTTACTTTGCATGGGGGGCTTATGTTTTTTAAAAATCTTTACTGTTGAGAGTACTACAGATGTCCCCCTCTCCCCGCACATCTCCACTTGGTTCCCACTGCCCCAGGCCTTCACCACCCTATTATTGTCTGTGCCCACAGGCAATGCATATATACATGTAAGATCTTTGGTTAATCTCTTCCCACTACCCCCCCCCACCCCCTTCCCTCTGAGATTCATCAGCCTGTTCATGGCAATACAAACATATCTATCAACAACTGACTCTAAAAATCAAAACAAATGAACAAGGAATGTAATGAACAAAACAAACTGACGAATAAAATGGAACTAGAGGCATGCAAACATGGAACAGACTGACAAAAACTGTTGCTTTCAATTTTTGTTTAAGACCTGAATTCCTGAAGTTGTCTGGAGGCCACTAGTTTCTCAGTGGTTCGGGGGCATTCTGGGATATGACCAGGAGGCCTTGTCCAAGGTAGCCAGGCTCGACAGGCAAGGGTCAAGTTGAAATGACTCACTGGATTGGCTGCAGCTGAGGACCTGGATCTGCTCCAGGTTCACCCTCTGACAGGAAGGGTGGGATCTAATTCTTGTCCTGGGTTCCAGTGGCAGTTCCATTGGTTGTGGGGCTCCGGAATGGTCTCAAGGTGACTAGGCGACTGGAGTGCTTACTCTTTCACAGTGACTAGTGCCGAACAGAGTGCAGGCTGAGGACATACGTTGACTATTCAGGAAGCTCTGGGTGTCATTCACAGCAGTTGTCCAATCCTTGCCCAGACGTCTAAATTTGCTGGATTGTTGCGAGGCTTCAGGGCACCACTACGATTCATAATGAGGAGAGATAGAGGACGCTGGGGGAAGGTCAATTGGGAAAAAAAAAAGGCGATACATGTACTTATTTGTAATACTTTAAACAATAAAAAGAAAAAAAGATTCATATTTTAAAAATAAATGTTGTATTTAAAATTTTTAAATTACAGTTTGTATTCAATATTATTTTGCACTCATTTCACTTGTACAGCAGGAGTTGTTAGCAAATCACACACCTTACAAAGTGATGCCCCTGATATTTCCAGTGCCTACAGGGCACCAAGATGCATCTTTTTAATCAATGGAAAGGAAGAAATAGCCTGCTTTTATTAGCATCTAGGTCAGCTCTTTGAACAAGCAGGCTACAAATCCTGCTGTCTCAGATGCTTCCTCCTTCATTACGCTATTCCCATGGTAACCCTCAGCGAGGGAGAAGAGGGACAGCTAACCACTGACATGCTATTTTTAGAATCAGGCAGATGCTTTGCAAGTCTGTTGAAGGAAAGAAAATGCAACAAATGTAGTAGAGGATTTTTTTTTATGACCAAAGACAGGATCATTGAAAATTCATATTATAAAACTGGAGAGGACCTTGAGAAATCATTCAGCCTACCTTTACCTTTAAGAAGATCTCCTTCGAAGTCATACCAAAAGTTGTGCAATAAGATGATTTTAGGATTTTACTTAATAATCTATTCTAATGGGTACTCATATCTCTTACTCTGAGTTTACCCTGCATTCAATCTCAGTTCCAAGACCAAAGGAATTGGGAATGAGACTATGCATAGCATTGTGCTCAAGCTGTGGACTCTACAACCCTGAAGGCATAGCTCATTTAGCCTCTGCCACCAATGACATTTCCAGGTGTCCATAGTACATGTTCTATGCAATTCTCCCCACTAGCCTTGCTTCACTTTCCTTTTTAAAATGTAAGTCCCTCCCATCCTCCTTAAAAGCCTTTGGGACTTCTCATTGCTCTTAGATGACAGGCTGTACATCTTTACAGTGGCCATAAAGTACAACATCATATTGACCCTGTACATCTGTCCAGAATCATTGAGTACTAGTGTAACTCTGTTTCAGCAAAAGAACTTATTTCAGAGTCTCAAGATGCCATCTGCCTCCCAGTCAAGATCTTTGCCCTCACATATAATACTTTCCACCATGCTCTCTACCTAGATAATTTCTCTGACAAATCCTTCTTATACTTCCAATCAGTATCCAAATATCAGGAGACGCTTTCTCAACCTGTAGGATAAGAGAAGGCACTCCTGCAGGAGCATCTCCTAACATTGCATGCATTTTATTAACAACATTTAACAGTTTGTTATTTTATATTTGTTTATGTAACTTTTGAGTTTTTTCTTTATTACTCTGGTTCTATGTTGTTAGGAATTACATTATTCGGTCACCATTATGTATCTAGTGCCCAGCACCATGTTTGGCAAATGAATTGCTCTAATTGAAAGAATGACTCGCAATTATTTTAATGGGATATAATTCCTGATTCTCTGCCAAGTCAAACTGCCTAGGCCCGTGGTTGGCAAACTGTGGCTCATGAGCCACATGCAGCTCTTTGACCCCTTGAGTGTGGCTCTTCCACAAAATACTACGTCCTGGGCATCTATTTTGAAGAAGTGGCTTTAGAAGAAGTTTAAGTTTAAAAAATTTGGCTCTCAAAATAAATTTCAGTCATTGTACTGTTGATATTTGGCTCTGTTGACTAATGAGTTTGCCAACCACTGGCCTAGGTGATTGCACTGGAGCTTCTCAAAATGTCACGTGGATCTAAGTTTCCAGAAAACTTGTTAAAATGCAGATTCAGATTCAGTAGATGTGGGTGTGGACTATGATTCTGTATTTCCACTGGTAACTAACTAGCCTTAGAATGTGGTTTCCCATTGGAATCACCTCAGGAGCTTTAAAAAAATTCTCCGCTCTGTGGTCCCAACCCTAGAGATTCTGATTTAATTGCCATGTGCTGGTGTGGGCTTTGGAGATTTATAAAAGCTTCCAATTGGTTCTAATGTCAAATATCACTCTAGGAGAGCCACTCATTCCAAACAGAGCTCATCCTCAACAGCAGATAAAGGGATATTTTTGTTAACCTTTGCATTAAATAGCATCCAATGTGACCACCTGATATGGGCGTATCTCATTACTGGTTTTTAAATGCATGACTCCCAGAGACACACAGGAGGGTGGTACCTATGGTTTAATGTGTGCACAGAGAGCATCCTATGTGAGTTGGTTAATGTGGCAGCAGAGAGTTCCAATCTCAAACTTTCCTACTTCTACACATGGGGCAAATGCATTGCTGATCAAGTATTTTTAAAAATACATGTAGCTATTGAAAAAAGATGGAACATTTTGGGAAGATCATATGCAGTTAAATGCAGCTTTTGCAGCCAGAAGAACAATGCATACTTACTCCAATAATAACAGGAAAAAGAGAACTTTGGTGCTCTCCTGAAAGCTGCAGCATTTGCAGCGAGTTCCCTCATTCCAGGCTTGCTCATAATGCTGAATGTGAACAGGAGCAATAGGCTCATGGGGTGTTGGTTGCTGTCTTTGAAGATCAGTGCTTGATCATCTAAAGCAGTGGTCAGCAAACTTCGGCTCTCGAGCCACATGCGGCTCTTTGGCCCCTTGAGTGTACCTCAATCAGATTGAGGACGTTTTTAGCAAAGGCCAGCTTAAGAGTACCCTAATTAAGTTAATAACAGTGTACCTACCTATATAGTTTAAGTTTAAAAAATTTGGCTCACAAAAGAAATTTCAGTTGTTGTGCTGTTGATATTTGGCTCTGTTGACTAATGAGTTTGCTGACCACTGATCTAAGGCATAGTGGTAATCTCCTTGTCTTCTCATTTATTACCCTGATTTTTCTACTGACTTATTTTTGTGTGGGTTTTATTTATTTATTTATTTTTGTTGTTATTTAGAATCTATTTATTATACTTTCATCCCTTCAAAAAACTGTGATTTGTCCTTAATGAGTCCTCCATCTCTGATATGAAGATCACGTGTTGGGAAAGCCTTCTCCAGTGATTAGTAGAGAATGTCTCCTCAGCAGGTTTCACTCTGTAAAAACCTGGGCTCCTATTGCTTTCATCCTTCTTTGATAATTGAAATCTTTCTCCTGCTGCTAACACTCGGGAACAATGTAGTAAGTAACTTCCAATTAAAGTTTTCCATATGTGGCAAAAATTTGTGTGTGGTTTTAATCTTAAAGATTTCACAGTGTCTAATAACATTTTTGCACTTAACACAGTACTATATTTCAAGCCCTATACTAATTGTTTTTACATTCTTGCTTATTTTATCTTCTCAGCTGTTAGGTAGCTGTTGCTATTATAACATTATACAGATTAAAAAAACACACATCTAGGACTTATTAGTTCATTAGCTTCTAAAAGATGCACAGATGGTCAATGGCAGAATCCAGGCATATCAGATGCTGCTTCTACCCCAGTGTTAAGATATTAGCAGTTTTTAGGCCAAATTCAGCCTTCAGATATATGGGTCTACCTGGGCTCAAGTTTTAATGAGGTGCTAAAATTTAGAAATAAGAACATTTACTATAAAAATCTGTTTCAAGCAAGCATATATTTAAAATAATCATGTCTGACAAAAGTGAATAACATGCCTACAAGCCTGAAGCTTGCCTGAAGCGGAGTAACATTTTTCTGTCTCATGTGACACTTGCCTTGCCTCTCACTACTATCTTCTTTAGTCCTGACCTGTCTGAGAATTTATGACACCTGCTTGTCTACTCCAATTCTCTGGGTTTTCAATGGAGCCTCTAAACTCTTACTGAAGGAAGGAATGACTCTTTCATCATTAATAAGCTTGCTCATCAGGAAAGAAAGATGTCCTCTCTTTCGGGGAGGTGGAGAGCATTCTGTTGCCATCTTCATGACTCTGGATCTTTTCAGAACTATCTGTACATATGTATCCAGCAGAGTGTTCTGATTTCTTTGAACCCAAAGTGGTGGAGCTTAGTATCCTACCTTCTGATTCTGGTGTTTAGCTGGCTGGAGCAGTTTCCATTCAGCGTTTGGACTTTGCCTGGGTTTACAAATTGTGTGATTGTGTTTCAACAACTGGAGCCCTGTGAAGACTCCTATCTCCCTTGTCTCATGGTGCAGCCATACTCTGTCCACTCTCCTGCAAGTAGCACTGTGTTAAGGAGGAAACAGATCTTTCCTGATGATGTCAGGACAGACCTGTATGGTCTGAGCAATGCTGGGCAGGGTTTCCTGGCAATACAGTCCCCGATTTCTGATGTAGCAGGATCTGTTGAAAAAACAATTCTCACAGAAGGATACTTCTATTTGTTGTGACAGTTGCTTGCTTCCATTGCAGTATATCTGTGTTTTTTTTAAAAATATATGATTTCAGAGAGAGGATGGGAAAGAAACATTGATTGGCTGCCTCCTGAATGCCCCCACTGGGGATCAAGCCCACAATCCAGCCATGTACCCTGACTGAAAATCGAAGCAGCCACCTCCTAGTACATGGGGCAAAGCTCAACCTTCTGAGCCACACTGGCTAAGTGGAGTGTTCCTGTTCCTTTGTTTCCTGTCACACCTGGCTCTGACCCACTCCCCATTAGGCTGTTGATTTCTATGCACTCCCCCTGGGTTACTCAGTCTTTCATTCCTTGTGGCAGAGTCTTCTCACTGCACACCGGAGATCTGTTACTCCACAGAGCTCATGCCCATGTATTGTGCTATTTTAACCTCAGAAAAATCTTATGACATAGGTCCTGTTATTCCCATTTGTGGTGCAAAAGATTATGAAATTTGGTAAACTGATTAGCAAAAGAATTTTCAAATGGTTAAATGCTAATTCATTTTGTTTCATATTTTACTTCGGGCTTAAGAGGCAGATATAGTAATTTAAAAATGTCTATAAAGCATGAGAAAAATAATTTAACCAGTCCTTATTTCACCGTATGGTATGCCAAGTAAGACATCATCAGTTTTAAGATATGCCATCATTCGATGTGCCACTAAGAACAGCAAAAATACTGTCCATTAAATTATGTCATTTAAATTATGTTGATTGCTATCTCCATCTCAATTACAGATGTTTTAACTTAAAAAGTCATGTCTGAGAATTGACAAATACAGCATTTACTTAAATTGTATTGCAGGCCTTTAATATATAAGACACTTGCTAAAACTTAATTATCTTAAAATTAATTGTCTTAAAATAAAACGTAAGAAAGTAAATGCAAACATATTTACCCTACAATGTTTCCCCTTTAGCAACCATCAACGGAGTTAGAATTTGACCGTGTGGTGATTTATACCACTTGCCTTCGGGTGGTACGGACAACCTTTGAAAGATGTGAACTGGTTAGAAAGATCTTCCAAAACCATCGAGTAAAATTTGAAGAGAAAAACATAGCTCTGAATGGCGACTATGGAAAAGAGTTAGATGAGCGCTGCCGACGGGTTTCCGAAGCTCCCTCCCTCCCTGTCGTGTTCATCGATGGCCACTATCTTGGGGTAAGGAAAATCTTATTTTTATTGAACCCAACCAATATTGGTAGAGATATGTAAGCCTATGACAAGGTCACTTGCAACACAATCACTAAGACACTTGCTATTTTTCAAGTTCAAACCAAAGGGAATCAAACTGTCCCAAACAATTGTACTGGTATCTGTTCAGCCGAGTTCATCCTTGCAGAAGCACAGTGAGATAAAATCAGCATGGAATTACCTTTTTTAATAGGATACATTTTTTAAATGTTAGTTGACTTGAGTTTTGTGTTACGAAGCACGACATGAGGTATTAAAAACTACTTTTTTGGTAGAGGCAAGAAAAATGGATATTTGTAGGATATATATTTGTGAATTCTGTTATACCCCATTCATGACCTAGCACTCAGTTTTCTACCTAATGAACTTAAGATGACAGTCCTGAAATGAAATCAATAAGAAATGGGGCCTGGAGCCAAAATTTTATCTGCTTGTTTAAAATTATTCTTGACTTTGGTAATGCAGCAGCATGAGACACAAATTCAAGCTTACAACAGGCAGAGAGAACTCCCAGAGCAACAAGAAAGCGTGTCTGCTTCATTTCTCTTTGAGTAATACTGATAACTCCCATTGATCTATGGGCATGCTTAATCTGTGAGAAGGCCAGGAGAGGGCTCTAGAGAGCGCACTTTGGAAAGACTGGGAGCAAAGAGAGGGGGCGGGGGTTGACTACTGGATCTCACAGAGAACAAAGAGGGACTGTCAAAGGACAGACAAATATTTGGATTTAGGTTTTGTTTTGCATCTGGTCTTAACCTTCAACTTTCAAGGGAGTTTAGAAAAACAACAACAAACAAAACCAGAGCAGAAAATACTTGTGTTTCTTTACAGGGGATCTCACATTCTTGAAATATTCTTATAGGGAACCTGTGTTCTGATCTCCTGTCTGGAGCCATAGTTATTTGAGGCAGCCTGTTAGCTATGGAAAGATAAATGCAGGAAGCCATGACTCAATAGCTGTGACATTATGCCACCTGAGTTTTAGAGCTGGGGACAGACTGCATTCCCAAGCAGAGGAATTTTTATTTGAAGTATTGAACCTCATACATGGTATTTCAATATAGACCCTTAGGTCTCTAAAGCTGTAACAATGGTGGTGATAATCATGATATGTCATAACAACAATACTAATAATAATGCTGTCGATGTTACACGTGCCTTCCTATCCAGTCCTCCCCACTGCCTTGGAAATCAATGCTCTGGCATACTGGTTAAGAGGCCCTGGAATCAGCCAGCCTTGTTTCAAAGTCCTGCCCCAAGGCTTCCATGTCATTCTGGGCACTTTGTAAATCACTTTGTGCCTCAATTTCCTCATTTATAAAATGAGAATGATAATAGAACTACTCTCATTGGCTAATTGTGGAGATTTTATGATACACACACACACACACACACACACACACACACACACACACACACACACTTAGTTCTTGTGCCTGGAACTAAGTTCCATTGAAATAAAACTAAGTTGTATTTTCAATAAATATTAACAATTATTATTTCTGTTTTGCAAAATAGAACATTAAGTCCTTTGTACCAAGTCACATACATAGCTGGTAAATGGCAGGGCCAGACTCAAGGTTAGGTCTGTCCGACTTCTTAGAACCTTGCTCTTTGGTACATGACCTCAAGGAGAGGATCTTTAACTGGTTGCTGATGCCTTCTTAGCACCAACTCCCAGGCTTGGCACAAAGTCTCAAAACCAGATGTTGAATGGATGTTTCAGTGATGCTCTCTCATCTCCTCAAAATCTTTCCTTCTCTCCTGAAGACATTCTTCCCTAAGGAAATAATCTGATAAACTCACCTATACCAGGGAGCAACTCACTGATAAGGGCTGTGAGCATTTTCCTTTAACTCAGGAAAAACTCTACTGACAATGTAAGATATTTCTCATTGTGGAACTTAAGTTTCTGTGAAACTGCACAGTGAAACTTGGTGGGCAACCGCCTGCTTACACGGTTTACAAGGTTGGCCATGCCTGTCACACTGTTCTGGCCCATGCTTCTTCTCCGCCTGCCTCTGAGACAATCTAACAGGCTGGGGCACCTTTTCTGCTCTTGTCTGTCCTTTGACAGTCCCTCTCTGTCTTGTAGTTTGGGGAATAGAAAAAGAGTGCCACACAGGAGGTGGGGCGCTTTTGCTCTGCCATCAATCTATTTTCACATTTAGAAGCCCAGAGGAGGAAGGATCTCACAGGTGCGACCTTGTTGCTTCTGAAATTTGAAGTTTAATGCTCCAAACTTGGAGAGAGGCCAGAGACACAGATTTTTTCCCCTCACAAAAAGAGAATAATTTATAAATCTATCATTCAAATTGGAGGTAGACACTCCAGAATAACTTATATAACAGATTCCCTTCCTCCCACAAGAGCCTCTTTACTTGAATCACAGTGCACAGCTGTCAATGGGAGATTCTGCTGGCATTGCAGAGCCTGTTTGCTGCAGTATCCACACATCTGAGATGGAAGGATGCCCTCTGCTGGGTTTTGGCATGTGGAGAAACATAATTTTTTTAGGGAGAAAAAGAAGCCGATGTTAGTCATTTCCAATGTTGGTAATTTATAACTGTGATGTTTTAAACAGTCACATGAAACCATTTGGTTTTGTTTACATTGAGCTGAGTGAGAAAAATTAAGCTGTGTGAATCATCTGCATAATACCACTTTCTGTAAGGAGGGAGAGAGAGAAATAGTGTCAGAAGGAGCCAGAGAATGAGTTAGACAGAAACAGAGGCACCTGGAGGCAGACTGTGTGACAATGAGATGGGTTGCGAAGAGAATGAGAACATTTTGCAGCTCCCTTTTTTCCCACCATCACAGCCTCTCAACTCGGGTGGGGGCGCCAAAGGAATTTGGTTACCTTCATTGAAGAGAAGACAACAGAGTTCAATGGGCAGGAACAGAAGACTTGATAAGGATGCCGAGTTCTTTTCTCCTAAGGACTCTCAAATACAGACTAAAGATACAAGCAATGCAATTGTCAAGGGAAAGAAATTACTATAGAAAACAAATTTATACTGCCCTAGGATGCTCCATTGCTTGGGAGTAGGGTCTGGGGATGGAAGGGGAGTGGGAAAGGGATAGGACATAGCAGGTGGGAGCAAGTTCAACTTGGAACTTACTTAGGGCAGTTGTCCTATTCTTTTGGCACCAGAAAAATCTTTCTTACACAAGATTATGTTCCGATAGCTTAGAAGTAAATTATCTTAGAAATTGCAGTAAGAAATACATTAGTTTTTTATTCTGGACCAACCATAAAACTCTACATTGGAAATCTACAAAATACACACTGGAACTGAGCCATAAAACAGAATGAACCTACATGGAGACTTTGGTAGGAGAGAGAAGAATAGAAGGCATGTTGATTTAAGTAGGTCCCTTAAACTAGCTGATATTGAGGTGTGATTATTTGATAATACTATATCTTGAATTGAAATGCTGTTTATTCCATTAACAATGCAGGAATCCTTACTAAGTATAGGTAGTTCACATACTTAATATGTGTCTAGGGATCACTTACAAACTTTCTCTCAAGCCTGTTTACTCAACTCAGGGAGTTCCCCTTTCCTACACAGCTTGGTAAAGCTGTCATGATAATAAGTTTAAGAAACCATCGATCTTACCTCATGTATTTCTTGCCACTCAGATATCATAGTTCATTGCTACCTAAAGTGAAAATTCATGAAAACAATCCTCTAAAAATCATTGTTTATTGAAATGAATCATCAGTAGTCTACCTCTGGTCAGTATCTATAATAATAAAAGTGTAATATGCTAATTAGACCAGACAGCTGAGTGACCTCTGGACGTCATTCCAGACGTCCTTCTGGACTAAGCTCCGGTGACGGGGGTCAAGGCAGAGGTGGTTAAGGGCAATGAGGCAGACAGGCAAGTGGTTAAGGGCAATCAGGCAGGCATGCAGAGTGGTTAAAGGTGATCAGGCAGGAAAGCAATTAAGAGCAATCAGGCAGGCAGATGAGCAGTTAGGATCAGGCCTAAACTGGAAGTCAGATATTCCCTGAGGGGTCCCAGATTGCAAGAGAGGCAGACCAGGCTGAGGGACACCCCTCTGCCTCATGCACGAATTTTGTACACTGGGCCTCTAGTTACAACATAAGATGAAATTGGCTGGATGTCTGTAGCAGTTATGAATTACATTATTTTTAGAATAACAGTGATCCTTTTACACAAAAAAATTCCTAAACAAACAACAAACCCCAAAACATGAAAAACCAGAGGTTTACCCCTACCTCCTTCCTTCCCCTCCCCTCCCCCACACACAATTAAAATACAATACAGGAAGATGCTCCAGAGAGGTTTAAAGTTGCATGACATCACCCAGGACCACTTTCTCTTTTACAGCTCGGCCATTCTTGGCACATGCCTTCTATCTTCAAGATCTCTTGACAATTAACTCAGGATAGTGGCTGAGACTCTTCACCTCATGCTTGCATTCCCGACAGGAAGGGAATGAGAAAGAAAAATGCTAAAGGAGCTCCCTTTTAAAGCACTCTTTCAGAATTCCCACCCGACTGCCATTTGCATTGTATTGTTCACTTCTGGTTGCAAAGTAATCTGGGAATTGTGATCTTGATATGTTGAAAAAAGTCAGATTTTTCTTAGATGAGAAGAGGGATCATGGATATTGGGAAGGCAGTCAGTTAGTTTTGATATTTTAGAATTTAATTATGGAATCAATAAATTTAGATTTTTATCTTCTCTTCTTTTTTCTTTGGAAGTCATCTTCATCCTTTTTGGGTCATTAGCAATTTCATCAGATGTCTAAATGGGAGAAGGATCCAATGAACATTAAAATCTACCCCTATTGTCTTGCATTTTATTTTTAATAGTCAAGGAAAATGTTTACTCTTTAAGCCTCCTTGCTAAAAGTCGTGAAATATTTTTTCCTGGTCTGTTGACTCCACTTCAGACAGTGCAGGGAAAGGGAAGTTTGCAACTTAAACCTTAAATCAGGCTCTTGGAATTTAAAGTAAGTGGTGGCTTTCTTGTATGATTGCTTTTTTGTCCCATTTTCCTTAATAACTGAGGAGAGTTTTTAATATCAACCACCACAACAACAGTAAAAGCTAACTTGAATGATAATACTATTATCATTTCTCTCACTGACAATTTTGTACCTGAAGAAAAGCAGGGATTAGCGGTGTTAAGAAATGATTAAATACCTTCAGATCACAAGTGATCATTAAAATTTAGGGTGTCTACTTCTAGAATTTAACCATTCAAAATCAAGGCCACACAGTTCCTTAACTCTCATCTTCAATATCTTTCCATTTCACTTTTTAGCAGCATATACACATCCTGCGTTACTTCATCATTTGAAACCGCTCCATACTCAAAATCTTGAACTTAGAAATGTCCTACTCTGGCCACAATTTTCTTTCCTTTAATCTCTCTCCTTTGTTTCTCTATTAAAGTTATTATATCATCATCGATATTGTTTATCCTTCCCCCTTTTCATTTCTCTCAGCTGATAGTCACAGTTTTGGTTTCATTTACTTTCTTACCATTTTGTACTCAGGAATATAATAACACCTAGTCTGTCGTCACTTGCTGGGTAAGCTCTCTTGATTTTCCAAGGTTGTTAGTTTTCAGTCCTCTCAACCATCTGTTTCCTCCTCTTTTACTCCAAGAGCTTTATTGAAGAAAATCACAAAATCATAGCAAAGACATCTACACCAGCGTTGTAATATCAAGATCCATTATCTAATATTCCAATTAATATTGTCTTGGTTTTCTATTGTGAGTGACATAATCAGCGCTCTTAATGTTTTCTAATTTCCCCAAACAAGAATCCCTGCTCCCGCTTTTTCACATTCTCATCTCCTGCTCCCTCTTTTTCACATTCATTATGATCTTTATCTTTTTTCCAGGCTTCAAATATTTTTACAGTTCCTATCTTGTGGGGCATTTTAAATTTTTGCAGATATTTTACCTCAACATTAAAAAATGCCATAGAATGATTCTTCTTTATTAGTTTCTTATTCCAAATCTCTGGTTTTGATCAATGACCCCCAATTCTCCTTGTCACTCAGACTCAAAATCTCACTTTTCTTGGACTCCATCATTCTTTTCCTCATAGGTAGTCAATTGCCAAGATTTACTTTGTATCCTGTGGGATCTCCCCTCTTTGGGGCTCCTCCGGAAGGTAGGGAGCAGCAGAGCCAAGTGGAAGCAGGCGTCTGGAAGCAAGAATGAGTTCTTTGTCTAACTGGTATGTATGTTGGACAAGTTATTTAATCTCTCCAAGATGAACATAATAAAATACCTATGCCTAGGTATTTTAGGAATTAAATGAGATCAACCATAAATATTCACAGTTCCTGGAGCATGGCACACACTAAGTACCCCTTTACTAATTTTATTAAGGCAAGAGCTCTAGAGAAAGCTTACACATAAGGTCTATAGGTGGAAAAAGATGGAGAGAAAAAAGCAGCATTAGGATAATACTGGATCAATAAGTCATTCATGAGAAGAGAAAGGTGTAGACTATTATTATGAGACTACACTCAGACATCTATGTCCATGTGGTCTAATCCATGGGGGCAGGATGCTTTACAGCATCTGAGCTTCTGGAGAGAGACTTTGTTGTTAATCGAAAGCAGGTATCAAGATCAAATAGCACTAAGTTTTATGTGAGCTGATATGTAGGATATTAGAGATACTCCATCTCCATTATGATACTTTTCCATAAATAGTAAATATAATTATTTATGTAGTGTTATATTTGTTTGTTTTAATACCATTTAAATTACTATTTTAATTAACAATGCTATTTAAAACACATTAATAAATATCTATAACATAAGAGATTTAAAGATTACCAATATATCTCTTTTTTTTAAATGAAACAGAATTTATGTAGAAGAAACTCTATACCTTGTCCACTTTTTCCTTGTAAACTTTGATTTCTCTCTCTCTTTAATAGTAAAGTCACTTTTACTTTATTCAACTCAGAAAGCATTTCATTACACCAGTAGATGACATCTGTTTTGCTATTTATTACTAGAACAAAGCTAAAGATTTAACATGTGTACCCAAGTAGGGGAATTAAGGTGAAGGAGTTAATTTCTTACATTTTTTAGCTAACATCTCCCCTTCGTCTCAGATCAAGAGACAACCCTTGAAGTGAGACTGCAGAAGACTTACTTTATTAGGTTTTGCAAAGATAAATGTAGATAGATGCTTATAGAAGTTTCACACAGAAGCACAGACTATTGGATTTGAAAGGAAACTTAGTGGTCGTCTTATCTAATGTTCCTCTCAGTGCAAGAATCCTTTCCACCACATCCCTGAGCAAAGATGAATAATCTTTGAACACATCTATTAACAGTATCCTCACTGTTGTTCAAGCCAATCTATTTTATGGTTCTGCACCTTTAAATATTAGAAAGTTCTTTTTTCATGTCGAGCACAAGGCTGCCTCTGACTTTCTTTACCTGTTGGTCTTAGTACTTCTACCTAGAGCAATGCAAATCAAAACTGGGTCCTCATCCTCATAACTAAGACTTCATATACTCGCCGAGACCGGTTTGGCTCAGTGGATAGAGCGTCGAACTGTGGACTGAAGGGTCCCGGGTTCGATTCCGGTCAAGGGCATGTACCTTGGCTGCAGGCACATCCCCAATAGTGCAAGAGGCAGCTGATCAATGTTTCTCATTGATATTTCTGACTTTCCATCCCTCTCCTTCTTCTCTGTAAAAAATCAATAAAATATATTTAAAAATTTTTTTAAAAGACTTCATGTATAAAAATGATTGCATGTTTTCTCCATGGTTCCCTTGATTCATACTCTTATCCAAAGGTTTTTTGAACTTCCACATCCTAATTACTTACACTCCTTAGGCCACACTTCAGTCTTTGAGTGCAGCACCCAAAGCTAGAGCCAGCCTTCCTAGATTTCCTTTGGAGCCTAGATTTCCTTTAAGCATCTTTACCATACCATTGGTCATACTGAGTCTGAGGCCACGTACACTGTGGTCTCCTGGTGGATGGACTAGAGCTGGGCGGTCCAGGATGACCTTACATAGCTGGAAGGGGCTCCTCGGATTTCCTCCACCAGGCTTCTCTGGGAGATTATCTGGAATGTGTTAAATGGTGGCAAGGGAGTTCCTAGCAGTGAAAGAGGACAAGTTCAATGCTCAAACACTTTTCAAGTTTCTGCTTGTTTAGTGTTTGTTTTTGTCCCATTGACTAGAGCAGGTCACAAGGTCAGATCCAAGCACAAGGTGGAGAGAACAGACTCCAGTCTTGATGGGAGGACCACCTACGTCATGTGGTAGAGTGTCCATACAATGAGGCCTGTACAATTTAGGACAATTACCACACAGTCTACCAAAATGCAGCTAATCATGGCTTTTTGCCTGCGACAGGTGTATTCACTGACATTTTCATATTTTTCATGGAGTACTGAATACTTTTACTAAAGTCAGTCCAGATAACTATGTTTTAACATTCCATGTGCCCATGAAATTTGTTTGTGGAACAGTTTGGCATTCAATGAATAGCTGTATGGAACTAATCAAAATACCAAATCTCCCTGAAATTTCCAGAGGCACACACCATCACCTTGTTCCTTTAATAATATTGTAGCATCACTAGTCACACCTTGTGACATCCTTGGTCCACTGACCAAATCATCATCTTAAGCTTTACAGATATGTTTGGCTATCATCTTATTCTCACAGAAGAAATGAAGCAGCAATAGTTTCTTCATCTCATATTTCGGTGGTGGAGTTAATTCCATGGCATGAAAAACCCGAGAGTATTAAGTACCTCAAAACCTGTTTATGCACAATTCAACCTTCAGCCCCAAAACTCAGAGCCTGTTAAAGAGAGGAAACTTTGGAGACATGCAGACATTACATATTTCTAAATTATAAGCCCAAGGAACAACTTCACCCACATAGGCTTTTCTCAATATATATCCTGATCCTAGCTTCATCCTCTCACAACTATAAATATGTTGTCCCATTTGCCCAAGGCTTTGGTTCTACGAGTTTGTCTGGTGTATTTCTCAGTATGGCAGAATACTTTAAGTGTCTAGTAGGTCCATTGTTCACTGATTTGCATCCTATGTCAAAAACGGAATCTTAAACTTGCTTCTTGGACCTGGGCAATATAAAGTATAAATCAGTTGTGTCTATTTGTAACTTGGACACAGTTAAAAGAGGCTATAGAATGTGCCACTTAATAAAGGGCTCTAGGAGTCAATTTGCCTATATTTCAATTTAGATGTAAATTGCTAACTATTATCAATCTGATTGAAAAGAAAATGTACTTGCATGTAATCAGTGTTTTCTTATTAGGATTTAAAGATATAATATAAGCATTTGAGATATTTTTTTAAAACCTAGAAAATGCATAAAAATAAATTGATTTACAGTGCTATCATAGTGAAAGTTAATAGAAATTTTAATAAGCATACCCATTTCTAGTAGAACTTAAAGTCAGTATCTCAGTAAAGCTACCAGGGGGTGAGGGCACATTAATGGGGGATGAGGGATCAATGTGGAGATAAGGACACATATGCAATACCTTAATCAATAAAGAAAAAAATGAAAATACCAAACTGTTAATTTAAGATGAATACATTTAAAAGAAAAAAATGGAAAACAGTTGCTGACTGCATAGAAGAGGAAATTTCACTATTGATTCTTACAGTTTTTTTGTTGTGAAAGCAATGATTTTGCCAAGTTTCATAGTTCAAGCATCAGAACATTCTACTGTTCCAGAAAAAAAAAAAATAATAACTAGTTAAAAAAAAAAAAAGAAGAAAAGCTTTGATTTGTAATGAACTCTATTTTTGTTCTTGTGAGCATACAGGTTTAGTATCCTTTCCACCACCAGAGGGCTCTCACAATATAAGAAAATATATTACATAGGAGAATAAAGGAAAATGGATGAACTCATTTATGATATACTTTTCTTTAGTGCTCAATTTAAGTTAAATGTCTTAAGTAAATAGATTATAAACAAAATTTATAATATATATTTCCTTATAGGAAAATAAAAAAGATCAGGGGAATGATTTTAAATGGACTATTCAAGAATTTTAAACAAATATATAAATATTTTATTATGTGAAGGCTTATCCTGAATCAAATGCATATACAATTTACATTTTGACTGGGGAAAAAATAAAAGGAAAAGTGCATATATTCTGTGAGAGTTTCTGGCCCAGAGGACCCATTGTTTCTATAAACATCTAGTTTGTTACCATCGTATATAATAAAAGAGAAACATGCAAATTTGACCGTACCTTCGCTCCTGATTGGCTATGCTACCAGCCAATCAGGAGCGGGGGCGGGGCCAAGTGGCATGAATGCAGGGTCTGGGGGTGGAGATGAAACAGCAGTGGCAGCAAGCGCCCAGCCCCTGAGCGCTTTGAGGGGAAGCTGCGGCAACAGCAGCAGTGGTGGTAGTGGTAGGGAGTGCCCGGCTCCTGGGCACTTTGAGCAGAAGTGGTGGTGAGTGCCCAGCCCCTGGGACCAGGTGGTCACAGGCAGTTGGGGCTGAGCTGAGCAGGGCAATGGCTGGGTGCCCAAGGTCTAAAGCCTCGCCAATGGCTTTAGGCCTTGGGCAGGCTGGGGGTGAGCCATCAGTTGCACTTTCCTGAGGGCTCCAAGTATGTGAGAGGGGGCAGGTTGGGTTGAGGGACCACCCACCCCCGTGCACAAATTTCGTGCACCGGGCCCCTAGTGATATTATATAAACACTAGAGGCCCGGTGCAAGAAATTCATGTCCAGGGTAGGGGTTGTCCCTCAGCCCAGCTTGCACCCTCTCCAATCTGGAACCCCTTGAGGAATGTCCAATTGCCCATTTAGGCCCGATCCTGACATCGGGCCTAAATGGGATGTTGGACATTCCTCTCATGATCCAGGACTGCTGGCTCCTAACTGCTCACCTGCCTCTGCCTCATTGCCCCTAACTGGCCTACCTGCCAGCCTGATCACCCCCTAACCACTCCCTGTCAGCCTGATCAACACCAAACTGCTCCCAGGCTGGCCCAATAGCCCCTAACTGTCCTCTCCTGCTAGCCTGGTCACCCGTAACTGCCCTGCCCTATCAGTCTGGTCACCCTTAACTGTCCTCCCCTGAAGGCCTCATTGCTCTGAACTGCCCTCCCCTGCTGACGTAGTCACCAGTAACTACCCTCCCCTGCTGGCCTGGCCCCCCATAACTGCCCTCCTCTGCAAGCTTGGTTCCCCCCAACAGCCCTCACCTGCTGGCCTGGTCCATTAAAACTGCTCTTCTTTGCAGGCCTGGTCACCCCACAACTCTCCTCCACTGAAGGCATGGTCCCCCCCCCCCCAACTGCCCTTTCTGGCTGGCCTGGTCCCTCCCAACTGCCTTGCTCTGCTGGCCATCTTGTGGCAGCCATCTTGTGTCCACATGGGGGCAGAATCTTTGACCACATAGGGGCAGCCATGTTGTGTATTGGAGTGATAGTCAATTTGCATATAACTCTTTTATTAGTTAGGATAGAAGCCTGGTGTATGGGTGGGGGCCAGCTGGTTTGCTCTAAAGGGTGATCCAGATCAGAATGAGGGTTCCCTTGAGGTGTGGGGTGGCCTGGGAAAGGGGCCTATGGGGGTTTGCAGGTCAGCCATGTCCTCCTTCCCCCTGGCAACCAAAGTGGAGGCTCTGGGTTCTGGGATTTATTTATCTTCTACAATTGAAACTTTGTAGCCTTGAGTGGAGGCCAGGCCAGGCCAGGGCAGGTGGAAAGCTTGGCTTCCTCCATCACTGAAAAAACCCAAGCCTCCTGCTTGCTCTGTGGCCGCAGCCATTTTTGTTTAGATTTATTTATTTTTTATAATTGAAACTTTGTAGCCTTGAGTGGAGGCCTGGGCCTGCCCAAGTGAAGGCCCTAGTATCTGGGAGTTATTTAACTTCTCTAATTGATACTTTGTAGCCTTGAGCAGAGCCAAGCCTCCTGCTTGCTCCCTGATCACAGCCATTTTTGTTGGGATTTATTTATCTTCTATAATGGAAACTTTGTAACCTTAGGTGGAGGCCTGAGCCTGCCAGGGTGTGTAGAAAGCTTGGCTTCCTCCATCTCCAGGGGAAACCCAAGCCTCCTTTTTGCAGCCATCTTGGTTGGGTTAATTTGCATACTCACTTCTGATTGGCTGGTGGGCATGGCTTGTGAGTGTAGCAGAGCAATGGTTAACTTGCATATTACTCTTTTGTTAGATAGGATTACAACTGTACAAACATCTCACAGGGGGATTCGACAAAGTAAATAGCTCTGGAGCTAAGTGGCAGGCTGCCTTCTGCCAGGTGGAATTATGATACATTGTGCTGTGGTTTTGTTTTGTTTTTAATCACTCTTTGGACTCCCAGTTTGGTTTAATTCATCCCAAGATGCCCGTCTCTCCAAAAACAAAAAATTAAGCTAAAGACCTGACCATATGTTTTGGTCCTGATGGTCCTTATTCACTGGATTAGATTCAGAGAATGAATAGAATGAATAAAATGAAATGAACCACCTGTCCAGCAACAAGCCCTGAAATGCTGATGCAGAATAAAGGGGCTCCTCTTCTCTGGGTATAACAGAGGTCAGTCTTGCAGGAAATCAATAACATTCAATCCCCAGAAGCCAGTGCTCAGCTTTCCTGTGTGAATTTCAGAACCTCTCTAAGACTCATGTGGTTCATTTGAGGGACAGAGGAGGCTGGATCAGAATTAGTGCTTTTCAAATAGTTCTCTGTGTCCCCTAGAGGCTCATTTGACCTTTCCTTAGGGGCACCTGATGGGCAGTGTGAACAGGAAGGATGTCGGTCAATCTATTCTCCAAATGCCAAACAACACTGCCGATCCACATGCTTTCTTGTATTCCACATATGGTTTCCCTTGAGTGACTTGAAATAAACCGAAAAGTTCAGTTAAAGGACTTGGGAAACACAGAAATAAATGTCTAATGTCCTTTTCAGTTATTTTGTTATTTGAATTTCTTTGGAACTTGGGTCGTATTGCTAAAATACAGTGTGGATGCTGACCCACAGTCAGAAGGCATAGGACTGTATATGTGTCTTTGCACAGCCTCCAGACCTTTGTAAAAAATAGTCACCTTGGAGGGCCCAGGAGGAACAAACGTTGAGCAGCCTCTGTGTTCAAAGCATCAGAAAATAGTCTAGGAACTTAAAGATTTTAAATCTCTAGAATCTGAATTAGGCTCATAATTTAAAAATGTGTGGGGTGAGGGAGTCGGGTGAGTATGGATACGAACTATATCACTCTGAACTAGTGCTATGTAATAATTTGATGGTAAACCAACATTTATTTAGAAGGAAGAGTCATTTCAATCAGGGCAATGACAGCAGGTCTTACAAAGGAGGCAGCATTTGAGCTCTGTGAAATGAGTTAGACTCCATTAAGAGGTGGAGGGAATGAGCCCTTAATTCCATGCCACATGTGTCCCCAGCATAAAAAATTTCTAGAGAGGAATCTGGTGCTGGCCTAACTTGTGGACATCTCTGAGTCTTTCTCATGAGGTGACATTCAGTTCATTTCTGAGAAAGAGTTAGCTGATGAAATGCAGGGGAAAGAACTCTAGGGAATAACTGAGTTTCTTTCTGAAAGAAGAACAGATCAGCTTAGATCTCTTTAAAATCTTAGTACCAAAGGAAAAAGTCATGAGCCTGCTCTGACATGCAGCTTAGCTCCTTGCTGATTATTTCCAGGTCCCTGCTGTCTGTCTTTCATCGTGGCTGCAAAATCAAAGGCCCCAAAGGCCTCCGGGTCCACCGAGGGTCCCAGGGCCTAAGAATTCCTCCTTGTTCTTCTCATTGGGGTCCTCAGATGTCACATTTTTTTAGTATGCTGTGCTTTGGAGCTTGAAATGACTTGAGCTTGAGCTTGAGTCCTTTATTTTCCCCTTGAGTGAGTCAAGAGAGTTCAAACATGTGACAGGGGGTATGAGGAGCGAGTTTGAAGGACCTGGGTATTGGAAAGTGCTATCCTAGCTTTGGGAATGCTTGCTGAGAATCCTGGCTCCACTCTGCCTACTGTGTTTTGTCTCTGGAGTAAAAAGGGCAAGATCTACATTTTCAGATTTTTATACATCAAAATGAGAAATCCATTTCATGCTGTCACTGTCTGAGAGCACTGATGCAGAATGACACCAAATCTCAGTTCTTTCTCAAGCGGGAGGCTACAATAAAAACAACAATATGATTTTTCCTGAAGACTGCTAACTCCAGGCCACTCATTCACTTTGATAGTGCAGAACTCAGGTTAACGGGAGATTATTCACAATAACTATTCTTTCAAGATCACTTGTGTCCTACATTCAAAATCATATATTATAAAATGTCTTATAATGCATAGCATGACAAATTATTAGGAAATTGGAATTGAAAATAAAATTGAATAATCAGCTATATTTTTATTTTTTAGAAAAAAGTAAATTTTCCTGAATGTCTCCTCATCATTCACTAGTTTAATATTTTTAAAAGATTTTTAAAAATTGATTTTAGAATGAGGAAGAGAGAGAAAAGGGGAGAGAAGAGAGGAGGGGGGGAGAGAAAGAGAGAGGGGGGGAAATCAATGCAGAGAAAGAAACATCTATCAGTTAGTTGCCTCCTGATTGTACCATCCCTCTTACAGGGTCAAATCCACAACCTGGGCATGTGCTCTGACCTGAAATCAAACCTGACATGGGGCAATGCTCTAACCCATTGAGCTAAACCAGCCAGACACTAGCTTAATATTTTTGAAATGACCAATTAATAAATGAATGGGAATCTATTATGCACTGTGTCAGGCCTTTTGGAGGATTTAAGAGCAATACCAGCTGTGAGGTTTGCACGCCAGGAACTTGCAGTAAGCTAGGAAATACAAGAGTATATATGGAGTCCTATGTGCCATATAGTTTCTCCCCCATTCCCAGATTGTTAGTGCTATAGAATATCAGCTGAGGAAAAGATCACTGAAAAGTGGAGTTACCCTAAAAGAATTCTCGAGCTCATAGAATTTCATTGTTTCGTAATCCTTTCCACCACCAGAGAGCTTTCACAATACAACAAAATACATTAAATAAGAGGAGGCTCACTAATGAGTTCCAGAATGTGATTTCTCATACTACCTATTGATCAAGACAAGTCAGAA
The DNA here is from genome assembly GCA_027563665.1 of Antrozous pallidus. Taxonomy (NCBI): domain Eukaryota; kingdom Metazoa; phylum Chordata; class Mammalia; order Chiroptera; family Vespertilionidae; genus Antrozous; species Antrozous pallidus. The sequence goes on along the minus strand of CM050511.1, from coordinate 96,853,542 downwards.
GCCCAGATACAAAGTAAGGGATTAGACCCTACCTCTTGATCAGTGAAGTGACATATGTCTACAGGGAGAAGAGGAAGTGATGGTGGCCATTATTGGAGATCCTTTATCAAACGTATATAGAAACTGTGGGAAATACAATTAGAAAGTTTGCTGGAGCCAGTTAATGGGATAATTTGTGGGCTGTGCTCTGATATATGGAACTGATTGGTTTTATTTCTGGGCTTTTAGAGCCAGACTAAATGGATTTTAGAGTGGCCATAATGATAAAATTATTTTTAATGGTTTTAAACATTTTTTGACATGTACCACACGTTTTTCTTCTTTTCCCTACTCTTGACTGTTTAGGCCCACTGTTTTAGGAAGTACTACAATAAGCATCTTTGTGAATGTAATTTTCATATTGTTAGACTGTCTTCTTAGAGAAGTTTTCAAAAATGAGATAACTGAGGCCAAGCTCACAAACATTTTCACTCTTTTGTAGACATTATTGTCCTTATTGAGAATATGTGCTCAACAGAGAGATCTTCTAACTACTACTCAACTCTGAATGAGTGAGCATAGGCCATGTATTTGCAAATATTTTCCTCCGGCATGCAGCTCCCTTTATAGTGGAGTTCATGGAACATTCCGTCCTGTCTGCCCTTCCTTTTGCAACATGTCCTTTAAGTATCTGACATGTGGATATTATCCTGTTCAAGTTTTTATCATTAAGTCACATTTTCCACAAGTCTTACATTCCTTTTTCTTTTTAGAGGAAATATAGTTGTGGAAATAGAAGCGTTAGGCTCAAGGGCTTATGTCACCATCATACTCAGAAAACCATGTGGCTATTTCCTAAGCAAATTCTAGTATGTAACCAGAGACATGGCATTAAAACTGAGCAAATGCCCTTTAGAGAGCTAAATAATTTAACACAATTGATAATTAATAGTCAGGAAAAGAGGAGTACTAGAAATCAAGCCTGGACTAATCATTTTATTGGAATGTCAATATCTTTTGCACATCAAAAGTCACTCTTCGATTTACTTAGAACACAGATAACTAATTTATTGTGATTTTATAGTTTATATATGATAATATAAGATGTATTATGCTGCCTAATATTTTTACCTTTAAGATCACAAACATTTAAAGGTAACAAACATCTTATTCAGTTACATAATTTTCACTCTTTTCTCTTGTCATAATTTCCTTACTTATTACCCTAATGTTAGTGTGGAAAAAAGCTGAAAATCAGATTTGTTCACATTGAATTGCATACATTCATAGTGGATCATACTATAGTCTTAGTAATCTCAAAATCCTTGCTTTTGTTTTCATATTGGGATGCAGAAGCCCATAATGTAGTAGCTTGATTCAGGCTGAATCACATGCTGAGAAAATGACTTTGCGTCATTCATGTCAGTATGTCCAGAATAGTAAAATGAGGTGATTGTGGGTGAAGTAAAGTTTACCCATTTTAGTATAAAATTTTTACTTACATATGAAATATAATTGAAATGGGTTTCTTAAAAAGGATTTTAAAATGTTTCTATCAAGATGTTACAATGTTTTTTTTTTTTTTTTGGTATATCTACTTCTATAATTTCTTTATTATTTCCCCATTTGGAGATAAAATAATAAAAATGTAGTTTTTGAAAAAATTATTTTTTATTGTTGGTAGTATTACAGGTATTTCCCATGTAAAAATGTAGTTTTTAAACAAATATTTTCCTTCCCCCTCTTTCCCAATCTTTAGCAAATATCATACACACTATATTTCAGCATAGAAAATATAAACGAGATTATAATCAATGATGGGATTTCCTCCCTTCTTCCCTTTCTTCCTCTCCCCACTTCTTCTCTCTTTCCTCCCTTGTCTTTCCTTTCTTTCTTCCAACTAGAGTATGTTTTATCTTTCACAGGCAAAATATACGAGAAATTAAAAGAACAGCTGAAAATGTGCTCCAGCCAGATTGGAGCAATTCACTTCAGTGACATCTCAGAAACATTCCCTTTATCCTCTTTGTTATCTGTCTCCTTCTTGCTTTTCCTGAACTCTGGGAAAAGCTATTCTTTGGTGCATCTATGATCTAAAAAGCCTATTGTATCAACTTCTCAACAATAAGCTCTAGTTTTCAATTACTTACTTTCAACTGAGAAACATCGTTAGGTTCCAAGTAGGTATTTTGCTGGACACCATGTGTATTTTGAAGAGTGGAGCAGACACACTGTCTCCTTGTTTCTTTCATAAATAATCAAGTGTGGAGCTCTGTGAGCATAAGACTCCATTTGCTAATGCTGACTGTGTATGGGCCTGGAAGGAGCTTTCTGATCTGGGAAAGGAGGGTGAAAGGCTTTATAGGGCTGTTGCAATAGTAGATCAGTGGAAGTTTACCAGATCCAGGGAATAATTGGCCAAAGATGATTCTTGAAATTATTCTTAGAGATTAGCAACAACTGTTGATCAATTTGTATAATGTCAAGAAGGACGAGAGGGCTAGTTATGGGTTGAAGTCTGCACAGGCAACTATGGGGAGAATCAGCTTAGGACACAAAGACAGAGTGCAAAAGTGAAAATCCTTAGTCCTTTAATATTTCTTCTGAAGGTAATATGAGCAGTTTATAAGCAGGAAGAAATGAAGAGAAATATTCCTATTAACACTACCAAGGGTACTAGATAATTTTAGTATCATCAAAGTTCTTATGTGAACTGGTAGAAATGGCCAAAAAGAATGAAGAACCATCCCTATACCATGCTCTGCTCCAGATCTCATGATAGTGGGGACAAGTTATGCAAGTTAAAATCTCATTAAGTATGTGCTGATATTCAATTTATTCCACCATTTTTTAGTATTTATGTACACAGTCTTCTCTCATAAATTAGTAGAAAAAAACAAACTTTAATAATCACCATAACAAGTGTATAATCACAAAGTGAGAGAGACATGTTGAAGGAACAGAATAAGGTCTTTGAGAACACCTAATGGGGTATTTTTACTCACAGGGGTAGGGTTAGAGAAGACTTTCCTGAGGAAGTGAGAGGAAATGAACTATTGAGGTGAATTAGATGAACTATTGAGGTGAATAGAAGTTGAAGGGAAAGCTAATTAAATCTAAGTTTTGAAAAGTATATTATTAGCTTATTCTTACATATTACTCTGAAATAATTCGCAATATAGATACGTTTTATTCTTTAACTTTTTTGGTGGAAAGACTAAGTATTTAAAAAATATTAATATACAATACACAGTACTTCTAGAGAAACTACTTTATATGATAACATAATGATGAATTCATGTCATACATTTGTCCAAACTCATAGAATGTACAAACACCCTCATGTAAACTATGGACTTGGGTGTTAATGAAGTATCAGTGTAGGTTTAACAATTGTAACAAACATCACTCTGGTGAAGGATGTTGATAATGGGGGAGGCTATCCATGTGTAGGTGTTGGAGTATGTTGGAATTCTCTGTGCCTTCCTCAAATTTGCTGTGGACCTAAAAATGCTCTAGAAAAACATTACTTGATAAAAAGATATATAATAACCACTTCAATCATGAAAAATTTTCATATTGTCTTCCAGTATGTGCATATATACACACACACATTTATATTTATATTTTTATTTATGGTGACATTCATGATAAATGGGTTATTTTTACTGTATTTGTTAAGCCTAATATATTAGCAAAAATATTTCTTATTTTTCCATATATTTGAAATTAAAGTTTGAGAATGATTTTATTATACACCATCATGATGACACAGTTGAATTGTTAAAACATTTCCCTCTTGTTGGAAATTAATATTTCTAGTTTTGTGGTTTGTTTTATGATAATGTTGGATACAGATTTTTGTTCATGTTGGAATTATGTTTTAGAACAAAATCCCAGAGATGGGAGTATGAAGCTCTAATCATATTGTAGAAATATACATCAATAAATTTTAGTTTTTTTGCTTTGGATACTTTACAATATGCTTTTTCTTATAAGGACTTTTTAAAAAGTTTACTTATACAGTTGTTTTGTTTGCATGTGTAGAAATGATCCATTTAAGACTATTTCTGGTATAAGTAGTTTTTTTTGGAAGAGATGAAGCAGTGTATATTATTTTTCTATTTTTTTTTACTCTCCTGGAAATAGTTGCACAATTATATAGCCACCACCAGGAGTCACTACTTTACCACATCTTGGCTGTAAGGAGCTCATACTTGGCAATCCTATGCACACAGCTGAATTGGGTGATGTTGAGGAAAGCTACATATGGTGCAAATCTTACTAAAATGCCAATAACATTTGCTGCCTTAAAACAACAACAAATCACAAAGTATATGTATGCCACACTTTAGGTCAATGTAATGAATTGGTAAATTAGAGAATTATATTTTAATTTTTTTCATGATTCTTTCCTTCTAAGGTCATGTACAGAGTAAGCCGTTTCATCTTTATAGAATTGGAGGCCCACTCAGCCAGCTCAGGACAAAGTCTCACTGAGTCTGCAGGCTTAGCAGTTGTTTAAAATAAAACTATGGTTTATTTACTCAGGAATGATGTCAGGCAAAACCAGGCATTACCTGCTACTATTTAATCTTTCTGAGGAATACCTCAAATACAAATATCCTGAAGCATTCAGATTTCTTCATTAGGCTACTACTATATCATAAGCTGCATTTAATCAATAAAGAGTAGATTGTTTTTAAGAATGTTGTTGTTTCTCTAGAAACATGGAGATAAATTTACATATTTTTTCAAGTATTTTTTTAAGATGAAATTTAGGATCAAAGTATTCATTAGAGGCAAATTTATTGTGGAAGTGAAGTGGATTTTATTTATAAATCCTGCTTTATATGCAATGTCACAGAAACTGATCTCCAACATAAATAGAGTTACTGTCATTTGTCCTCATGACTTGTGGTTTGCTCTGCTGTGGCTAACACTGTCTGATTAAAAATATACATTATGGCCGGGTAGAAATAGCTTTGGTTACAAAATGACTGGGAACAAAGAAAAGACATAAATTTACTATACCCAGTGCTATTTTATGGTGCTGATAAGTCATCTTTAACTTCGACTTGAAGTGACTTGGAGAATAAATCATTTTAGTTTTTATAACTTGCACTTATTGATATGTGGGCCCTTTGGCTCACACAATGAAGAAATCTGGATTAATAATCTATGTATTTGGAAGATATATTTATAAATCTAGTAAAATAACACTTTCCTGTGACTAATTTTATTTTTGCTTTAAAATTGTCAAATATTAATTTTGTTGTGAATGTATGCAGCACAAACATAAATCCTAAAAAAGTTTGGATTTATTATGGAGAGCTGTCATCCTCAATTATAGTGTTTTGAAGATAACTCTGTAATTTCCCCCAAAAAACTGCAATTATAAAAGATGGTAAAATAACATACTGACTTATAAAAATATAAATTATAGTAAATACTGTACACTTTATAAGTTAATGTTTTCTATTAATAAAATAGACATAAAAAATGAATATCTTATAATATGCATGCATGCCCCTCTATCTTTTTTCTCACAGTGAGCACCCTTTGTTACAATCCCTTGGCCACCAAGTATTCTGGGTTCTATTTTCTTAATCCTGTTTACTTCTGTTCTTTTTTCTTAATATTGTTTACTTCTGTTTTTGTCCCACTACATTAGTTCCCTATCTTGCCATGTGTAGTCTTTAGCCATTTTGATAATTTTTTGATCAAGTGAATGACATATAAACTTTTTATTTTGTTTATAGATATTTTCATTGATAAACATAAAATATTCTATATTATTAGGAGATTATTACTCATAGGTATGGTACATTTGGGTAGATGATGCATGCCTTAAAGCAGATCACTGAAAGTTGCAATTTGGATTGCATAAAGGCTATTTTTTTCCTTGTCATCTGTGGAAAAATTTAAATATTTGCTATTCATCATTTTAAAATTGCTTAAAAATTATATTTGACACATAACGTTATGTAAATTTAAAATATGCAACATGTTGTCTTGATAAATTTATGGTGAAGGTTATTATTGATCATAGAGTAGTTGGCAAATTACAATTTTTGTGAGTAGAAACATTGCATGCCAGTTTACTTAAGCAGTTTTCTGGCTAATGTGCAAACTCCTGGTAAAATTTATGGCAGGAGAGAATCATAAAATATCTTTTATTTTCCATATTTTCAGATGCTTTGACATTTGGGGCCTTACTGACATTGGAGGGCCTCCCCTCCCAGAGTTAGCTAGAGACAACTGGCTGTGAAGTTGACATGCAGACCAGCCAACCCAGAGCCCAATCCTCAACCATCCTCTCTACCACTCAAGACCACTACCCTTGCCCCAGGCTCTGGTACTGGGCCACTAGCGATAATCTGATGATCCCTATCCCCTCAGGCCCACTGAAATTATTCACACCAGCCAACTGTCTGTTTAGCCTGACTTTCCTCGTCCTTCCTGTGGTAGCCACAATGTGGCTCTTGCCCATTTTCCCTCCCTGCACCCCTGCCTCCTGGCCAAAACTGGTACTTCTCCGTGTGGTCCCTCCATGGCCTGGCATCCTCATCTTGGGGATGAACAGCTAAATTTTCAATCACAATCATCTTCTGATCTGTTGGATTCACCATATCTGATCAATAATTAAACCTACATTTTAAAATAAAAAATAATGTAATATGTTTTCAAAAGCTTACACGTATTGAATAGTCTGAGACCAGCGCAACAGCAAATGCTCTTTACAAGTAGGATCTCACTAAATCCTCTCAGCTTTCTGAGGTAGATGCTGTTACCATTTGACAAACAAAAGGGTGGAGGCTGTGGGAGATTAAGAATTCTACCCATAAACAACATAAACTGTTGAACAAAAATAGATCCAGAGACAGAGAAATATCAATCAGATCATCAAACCTCATAGGGAAGGTAGGGGAGGATGGGGGTAAGGGGAGAGATCACCCAAAGGACTTGTATGCATGCATATGAGCCTAACCAATGGACACAGACACCAGGAGGGTGAGAGCATGAGTGGGGGTGGGTTGGGGAGGTAAAGAGGGGATAAGAATACATATACAATACCTTAATCAATAAAGAAATTTAAAAATATTTTACTTAAAAAAAAGAATTCTACCCAAAGTTCCACAGCTAGGAAATGGTAGAGGCAAGTCTGCAATTGGGCTTTCTGATGCTAGAATCTACACTCTCAGCTTAGACACACTTTCTATCACTTTCTGCACTCTGCTTGGTATCACTTGCTAAAATAATTAGCAAGTTCATTTCCTTCATTTCCATGTCTCCATTTCCTCAATTACCTGATTCCTTTCTTTTCTTAACTTAGAAATGACCTTGAAAATTCTATTCCAGATAGTTCTACATTTTTATATATACTTCAATATACTCCATGTGCATGCAATTAAACAGAGCACAGAATACTTCCACATATCTCAAACTATGCAGCACATGGACATCACAGTTTCTGAATATAATATCACAGAAATACAAGTTAATAGTATATTTTAAAAATGTAAATAAGTGAACAAAAGGTAACCTAGGTGGTCAGGTTTTATAAGGAGAAAAAAAGTCTATTCATGGCCTTCCTAAAGCAAACAAACAACAAAGCGGGGAGAACATACAGCAGGCTTCCCATTGGGGTAGGCATACTTGAATTTCACATTTTTAGCATGTCCCGACAGGGAATCATCCATTATAAACATTTCATGTGTGTCCTGACTTCATAAGGAAGAAGGTCTTGTTTCAAGGAATAATCACTTTGAACAAGAAGAATTTAAGCAGAAGAAATGTTTTGCACTTTTTTTTTAAATCATTTTTCTTGCCTACAGTCATTGGTTCAATTTTTTCACAGGTGAATTTTGAAAACTGGTTTAAGAATAATTAGCAAAATAGTAGATTTGGCTTTACTGGCATTGAAATACAACTAGTGTTGTTAACTTGATATCTGGTACCTATGTTAGATCTTACTGGGCTATCAAAAAGTATTTTAAAATCAATAGGCAACCTAGGAACAAAACTGCATTTTTGGTGCATGTCCAAAATCTTCATCAAGATTTTCATGAATTCTGAAGGGTGAAGGGGAGAAGAGGGGAGAGAAGCTTCAACCTAGGATTGCTTTTGCTTCCGGTATAGTTCTTCTTTGTGCAGTTTCTCTCCATATTAAGCCTTCATCTGAAATTCAGACCTTTTGTGTGTGTGCCCACAGATACTAGCTAAGCATGCAGGGAGCAGAATTTACTGGGGACACAAAGGGATGAGTGAGGAGAGGTAGCAGAGGGGTCTGCTATGCACTAAACAAACTCGCTTTGGCCGAGACAGCTTCTAATGAAGCCGAGTTTCTTCAGTCGTTAAGCTACATGGCTCCTTCAGGCATTTTCACCACACAGCCTTAGACTGCCCAGTTTATCACCTCACAGCCTCTCCCTTTGTCCCTCCCCACCTCCAATTTGCCCTCTCCCCTTTCTCTGAAAGTGAAAACCCAGAATCCTTGTCCGCTACAGAGCAGCCAGGCCATTCTCCTGTGCTGCCTTTGGGCTCCTATTCCTCTCATCCTCAGGCCTACTTTTTCTCTCTCCAGATACCCTCAAATTAGGGCATTTGCCCCAAACAGCCTTTTTTCTTACAGGTATCTTGCCTGGGAAATTATTAGGACTTTCTAAAAGTTCACATCAAGTTCATCATACACTGAATTAAAAAAAAAACAAAAAACTTTTGTTCACCGACAACTCCCTAAAAGTATACAAACCATTCAATCAACCCAAAGCATACAGTGGGCTCAAAAGTTTGTAAGCACCAATAAGTGAACTCCAAGCCCATTAAAGTCTTAAGATGGTTGATATTAGATGGTTGATGGTTGCCAGAGTTTAATTTCTGCTTAATGTACCATTTGCTACTGCTGTGGTATCTGAGCCTACGGTGATTGTGTTATTACCAAAACATAGGGTGTAGGTGGTGAGAACTATGTTACCAATTCATGTACTGCTCTAAGTATTTCCCTCCTTCTTTAATTCCCTCTTTCTCAGAGATTATTGGATGACATTGTACTACAGTCAAACTTTTCTTCCTTAGTCACAATGTACTGTTTGCAGAGAGTCTCTGTTTTGTTTCTTTTGCTTGCCCTAAATATGGTTGGTTGTCTTAGTTAGTTAGTTAGTTAGTTAGTTAGTTAGTTAGTTAGTTAGTTAGTTTTGGATCCACCTTGAAGCTGGGGATGAGGTTCAATGGATGATGGCTTGGCATGGGGCTTAATGCTGCTAGCCTTTGCAAAGGGTCAAGCTCACTCTCTTAATTGAGATTTTGACTCTTGAAAAGTATCCATTTTTAAACACTGAATTCAGGAATCAATGGCAGGTATTTGTGCTGCACTGTGATGTAAAGCATCTGGATTTATGTGGAGTTTTCTGAAGGAAAATCTGTGTAAATTATCTTCAAAATATGAGTCCTCAGCAGTGTCGGTACATCACTGAAAGCTTCCGAAAGGCTTGCTTGTGATTGTTTGGGCATTGTGTGACAGCCTTCTTATATTTTAGTTTACTTGTTTTCTAATGCCAGCTTAAATCAACCATTGCTGTATTTCTCCTGCTTCTTATCCTCTTTTGCTCTGCTTGAAAATCCCAGGGGAAAGATATGATGGTTTATTTTGGACTCCTAGGAAAATGAGGTGCTAATACTTAAGGGCTGATGTAGACAAGACCTGCATGAACCAGGTTTTAGTTTTTGAGGTGTTTTATCACATCTTTCATTTAAGAATACCTGTATGCTGCAGTTGTCTTTGAGAGACTGATCAAATTCATTTTATTATTTGTAGCACACCCTTTAGTTTTCATTCTTTTTTTTGTATAATGATGTGATTTGTTAAGTTGAACTATAACAAATTTCCAATATTGCATCGTTTTTGACGATAATGGTAATGTCACATTGTTTGACCTTATATTATTCAAGAACAAAGAGCCACCACAGGAAGAGAGACTGTGTCCAATTGCAAACTATACGCATCAAGGAGCTAAGCCACAGAACTCCATCTTGCTGTACTGAGTTATCCTAACACTAATATCTAAGATATACAGTACACCTGGTGGAGTGAGATGCCAGACATGGGCATGGGCTTGGAAACCAAGCATCCTGCTTCCTGTCCCTTGGTTTTGAATCTTGAGGATTCTTGACCATTAGGAAAGCCAAGGCTTTGGAAAGATGTCATTAACATGGTCTTTCATCCAGCAAATATGTATTGGAATTATGAGTCTGGTTCCATGCTAGGTGACAGTTTTGAATTAAAAAATGTTGAATTAAGTAGATGTTGTTTCTGTTCTCATGGAGCTTACCTGTGAGCAGGTGGGGAGTGAGCAGGTAAAGAAATATGCACGAAATTACAGATGGAAAACTGTTATGAAGTTAATAGGATCTAGGATGGAGAGTAATGAGGCAAAGAGGTTAATTAACTTGGGTGATGGGAGAAAGCCTGTTTAAGAATCTCAGACATGAGCTAAGACAGGAAACATTACAATGAGGCCACCAGAAAGAGATTCTCGAGGCTGGGGATTCTCATTGTAGAGATTTTGCACATTCAAACGTGAGCTGATGTTGTAAGGCAGGAGGAGCTAGGAGATAAAAGGAAATGGAAAGAAAACTTCAGGAGAAGTCCATGAGGTCAGTCAGAGGAGAGGCTGTGAAGTGGGTTAGAGTGTTAGGAGGGCCATGCTTCACAGAATCCTATAAATCAGGGTAAGCAGTCTGGCTCCTGTTACAAATGGAAGGCAAAGGTGCTCAATGTTTTCCCAAGGGAAATGGCAAGCGATGTAACCATTGTGACTATGTAAAAAATCATTCTGGTCTCTGCATGGAGATGATATTGGCGGCAAGCAAGAATAAACAGAGGGAAATGGTGGGCTCTAGGCATAGGACATTAGTAGCAGAGGTAATGAGAAGTGGATAGATTCAAAATAAACATTGCAGGTGAAACAACAGGACTTACTGATGGATTTGGGTGTGGGGTGATGAAAAGTGAGGAGTCAAGTTCAATTGCTGGAATGTTGATTTGAGTAACTGCCGTTAATAGTTTAAGAATTTGGGTAGTTCCCATATGAGGGTTTATGCCTCATTTATACATTCTAATACAATTATTTTGCTTTTATTATCATACCTCATAAAACATTAACTGCTTAATTATATATTTTCAATGTAGATTTTAAAACTTTTTTATTTTTAAAAATGTTTCTAGATTCTCTTTATCTTAATTTTTTTAGTCTGCTATAGCTTTGGTTATATTATTTATTTCACTGGTGTCTTTTTCCTGGTTTTTATTTGCTTAATCTAGTTTTCATTAATTATAATAAACTTCTTTTTATTTTCAGGATCTACTTTTTTAGTTTACTTTTTACTGCTTCTAGGATGTTTTCCTTTATCATAGTTTATTTCATCTTTTAAAATATTTAGTATATTATCTATGACCCTGCACTGCCTTATTAAATGGTTGGTAAGATAAATGGTCATTTCATGGATAACTTTTTTATTAGCCCATCCTCTGAACAAAGAGACTATGTATTTACTGTTTGGATGCCCTGAAACAGATGTGCCTCTGTCCTTAACAAACGACCTATATTTCTATCCATTTGTTTCTGTGCTTCACAGGAAGGGACATAGGACACACACAGATCATAAGCTTGTCTATATTAATGGCATAAATGTAATGTTGAAATGGTCTATGAGTATTAAGAAATGACAAGATCTAATATCTATGTTCTTGACATCTACCATCACTGAACAATAAACAGAATAAGTTTGCCTATACCGATGGCATAAATGAAATGTTGAAATGGTCTATGAGTGATAAGAAATGACAAAATCTAAAATCTATCTTCTTTGTTATCTACTATCACTGAACATTAGACAGAATCTTATATAATAAAAGCCCAGCGACCCAACTATGGAATAACCTGAACAACTGGTCAACCAGTTGCTATGACATGCACTGACCACCAGGGGGAAGATGCTCAATGCAGGAGCTTCTCCCTGGAGATCAGTGCACTACCACAGTGGGAGTGCTGCGAGGCTGACTTAAATGAGCAGCACTCCCACAGTAGGCTGATCTCCGCAGTTCATGCACCCTCCAGTGCATGAATCCTGTGCACCAGCCCTCTAATTTATAATATAATTAATATTGTTTTTGAGTATAATAATAAAAGTAACTTTAATAGTAGTAACAGATGTCATTTATTACTATGTTCTATATTAAATCATAGCTTAACATGTTTCATTCTTCTAATATCAATTAGAGGTAAATGTTTATTCAAACTATGTATTTATTTATTTGTAAATGGGAAAAGTGAAATTTGGTGAAGAAAAGCATAGACTTTGGAGATAGATAGATCTTGATTTGGACCTTGACCCTGCCAAATGTTAGCTGTGTGATGATCTTGAACAAGCACACTTATAACACTCGTGCTTTCATAATATCTTTGAGTCTTAGTTTCCATATTTTAAAACTGATGGCTCTAAAAGACAGCTTGCAAGGATGACATGAAGATTAAATGAGTGATACTTATAAAGTACATGGTTAATGGTAGTTGCTCATTAAACTTCTTATAGTCTGTTACTTTCTCATTGCACAAACTCTCTCCTCCCATACTCCTTAAGAATTGTCCTCTTTACATCAGAAATTACACAGCATTCCATTTTCAACTTGAACTTGTATATTATCTCTTCCCCTCTCCAAGAATTATCCCCTAATTTTATGTGAGCTTGCATGTGAAAATCTTTTGTTGATCACTCTAGCATACTTTTCTGAAACAATAAAAAATGTGTACATATAATTTTTTAAAAATAGGACATTCCTCCTGGCACTGTCCTACTCACTGAAACAGCCAATGTCCTCCGGAGATGAGCCACAGAAGCCTTGTAACTTTGAGACAATCCCAAGCTCACTTTCTTTGGAGGCAGAAGAGACCAGGACAATGGGAGTTGACACATGAGTAACAGGCTTTGTTCTCATTCCATTTTTAGAGACTCAAGCTTATTCATCTTCCCTGAACTTGCCTACACAATTATTCCTTAATTTACTTCTTCAAATTGGAGACAGTTCTAATAGGGGGAGTCCTTGTAAGAATGGAGGGAAAGAGTCTTGAAATTTCTACAAGAAATCTCTCTGGACAAGATTTTGTTGCCACCTTGTTTTACTTCTTTTCCTAAATATTGTAGCCAAAAATAAAAATAAAAATAAAAATAAAAATACACCTCCCCCCCAAAAAAAAGAACCTTCCATTTGGGCAATATCTAAGAGTTTGTTCTGGCTTCCAATCCATTCTAGCTAATGTCATCTTCATCCTATTGCTACTTCTCTCTCTCTCTCTCTTTCTCTCTCTCTCCATGTCTATCTCTATCTCTATCTCTATCATCTTTACCCTTCTCCATCTCTATCTTCCTCTCCATCTCTATCTATATCTACATACATTCATCTCTCTAATTATCCATCCACCCATACATATACACATGTCTATGTATCTATATATGTCTCTGTATCTACCTATATCTATATAAATCATCGGCTACTGCTCCAGAGAAGGTAGGTTTTTGTCTCTTAAATAAGTTGGAATGGTGCAGAGGTGTAGATGTCTCTGTTTCATGAGTGATTCTTTCATCTTATTGTGTCTCCCTTCCATGGTGAATCTTCACCTCATGGTTAAAAATGGCTCAACTCCATCATATTTTTTCCAGGTAAAAAGAATAAATACGAAATTATCAGTTTGCTTTTAAGAGGATGGCCTGGAAGCTGTATGCATTACTCTGTTCATATTTCACTGGCAAGGACTTAGTCATGTGGCCCCATTTAACCATACAGAGGCTGGGAAAACAGTCTTTAACTATATGCTTTGCCCAAATTAACTGGAGAGGATCTTCTAACTGAAATGGAGAATGGAGAACAGGTAGTGACAATGGAGCAGGGGTAATTAGGATTCTATATACACTATTAACAGAAGTAGGATAGTCCTAATCAGAGATCACTGTAGCTAATTTAAAAAAAAACACATTTGACAATGAATCCTTCAAAAAAGAGCTTTGAAATTAGGGTCAATGGAAAATCCATTACTTCTACTAATCTGCTGAAAATGAAAAAATAAACAAATATTATTCTTGTTACTAAAGCTCTATGTGGGTCTGGCACAATGTATTATCTCATTTAGGTCTTACAACACTACATGCAAGAGTTATTTTCTTTACATTTTATAGCTGAGAAAACAGGCCTTGAGATGTTCAGTAATTTGCTCAAGTTTATACACTAAATAAAGCAGCAGAGACAGGATTTAATGCTTGGTTGAGCCCACTAATTTTAACTGCAATGCTGCAGCCTTCCCAACGTATCTTGTTACCCACACAATTCATTTTCTTTCATCCTAGGATTATGGGAAGACTCTCATCTTTTTCTTTTGTTCTGAAGAAACATAATAAATGGACTCAAACAGGGATCTACCCCGACAGAATGAAAGCAGTCCTCTGTTTCATTGCTGGCTGTGCAGGTTACTTTCTGTTTTTCCTTCCAGATCCACTTTCTCCTGGGCTCTGGCCTATTCTGAGCCTCAAGAAGGAAAACTTACAATTGAAACATTAGTGGTTACAAATTCCTTTCTCTGACTTCCAGTCACAGGGAGGCTAGCTTGGGAAATCTGAGTAAGGCAGGACAGAAAGGTTGAGGTAATCATTTTCTCTCCCGCCATCATACAGAGGTTCCATTTTGGAAGCCCCCATGTTCCTCTCAACCCCATTCCCTTGGCTACATTTTGTTTGTTTGTCTGTTAAGGTCTAGAATACAATACCTTCCCTATGAACATGAGACCTCAGGTAATAATAGCTTCCTATTGTTGTTTAAAAAGAACCACTGTTAGACAGCCACGACTCTCTAGCGTTATAGTACTTAATAAAAATGGGATCTCTGCTTCATATCATGGTCATGAACTTCAGGACACTGCAGAACAGTCTTTCCAGGTGGCAATGGAGGTGGCACCTTCAATCTTTTAATAATTTGCTAAGATGGCCATATTGAAGATAAGGTAACTGTTATTGAATCTATGACCTGCAGTGTTGAATCTATAATAAACTATCCAGGTCTATAAATCCTTGGATACCATCTGGGATGAAGGCCCATTCAAGTTGTAACTCCCTCCTAGAAATGAAATTTTAATTGACATTTTAATCAACTTATTATATTTCTCAATGGCTCTTGTCATTTGATTCTTACTCAAATATTTTTCCTGCTCCGTGATCAAATATCCATATTTTCCCAGAAAAACAAATCAACTTGATTTTCTTCAGCAATATTGGTCACTAACTTTCCTTAGTTTTTCCACTCTTCACAGAGCCCTAGCTGAGGATTAGTTAGATCTCCTATAATAAAAAAATACTGTAGCTACTCTACAACTTAGCTGAGGGGTTTTATGGACTACAAAGTCCTCACATTTTATACTAATTATTTTTTTAAAAGTCACAAAATTGACTCTTTCATTCCAATATATTGCATTAGCCTCCCCTCCTTTTCACTTTATGGTTTTATCATCCAACAATGTAAAATTTATAGATAATCTTTTATTTTTATAAATGATTGACTGTACATAGAAAATGTTTGTGGACTAAATTGTATGTGCTCAACATTTATTCTAAGTTATAAATGCTCTCAGGGAGTTTGATAATAGTAATAATAACGCAATGACTACTATTGAATTCCTATTATGTGTATTGCCATGTTCCAGACTCATATATCACCTCATGCAATCTTTGAAACACTATAAACATTATTATGCCAAATTTACAAATGAGGAAACTGAATATCAAAGAGTTTACATTGTTTGTCCAAGATAAATTAATTTGCAAGTGGAGGTGTTAGAATTTAATCCAGAGTCTTATTCAAAAAGCCTTTGCTAAGCTTAGTCACTGCATTCCAAAAATCAATTGATGCTAAGAGAATTTTATGACATGTGACTCAGAAATCTTAAATCCATTAAATAGAATAGTCTTCTGGCTTCTTCTAGCTCAATCCCCAATACTATATTATTTTTCTAACTTGATGACTTGATATCACTTTTGTATGATTTTTATACTAACTTTAAAGAAACAAACGAGATGGCCTTCTGCCATAGAGAAGGGGATAATACATCCCCAGGATCATCAATTTTGATGATGCAGTTTAATTTTATTATTAAAAAGTCAAGTTTGGCCTCTATTGGAAATTGTTCTTTACTGCTACACTGAAAAACGTAGCTCAGCACTAACTGTATACAACTAAAATTGCTTTCTTCAGCAGGCATTTTCTAACTCCCAAAGGTCTGTATTCCATAACCACACAAAACAAGTCCCCTAGTTTAGTTGTGTTTGCAGTTCATTTTTCCTGCCAGGAAGCAAGAAAGCTATACCCTTTAGAATGGGATTAGCCACGAAGCTTGTACTGTGCTTTTTAAGACGCTGGTGGGATACTGCTACACCTGCTTTGAACATTTTTCCAGACTCCTGTTGGATGTAGAACTCCAGAGTCTCCATGGAGTTTGTTGACATCCTTGTAAAGACCCAGAACTGATTCCTGAAGCAAATTCTAGCTTTGTCAACAGGGCTCAGGTGGCCGGTCTCCAGGGCTGATGTAACCTCCCTCTCTGGTGGGCATGGCAGCCAGAGTAACACACATTTATTGAGCACATCCTTTGGCAGGCGCCACGCTGAGTGCTGGTTGAGCTCCTTGAACGCCAGCCCTGCCATCTGCTCTCCTGATTACACAGCAGAAGGCTTCTCTAGCAGCCAGCACTAGACAGTCATGTCGCCTGGTTGCACCAGAGAGTGAGCCTCCAGTGATTTGCTCTTCACTTCCCATCAAGTGCCCAGCTGAGAGAAAGGATGGTGAAGGGAGATCCTTTTCCAAAGTGTTCATCCCTCTCACTCCTCTAGTGTGGGCATTCTATCATCAAATCACATCACCTTGGACCTTCTGTACATTTCCCTCCACCAAGGTGCTTTTGATTCATGTCTTGCTTGTCTTTCCTTTTTATTTATTTTTTATTTTTTAAATATATTTTATTGATTTTTCACAGAGAGGAAGGGAGAGGGAGAGAAAGCCAGAAACATCGATGAGAGAGAACATCGACTAGCTGCCTCCTGCACACCTCCGAACTGGGGATGTGCCCACACCAAGGTACATGCCCCTGACCAGAATCGAACCTGGGACCTTTCAGTCGCAGGCTGACGCTCTATCCTCTGAGTCAAACTGGTCCCGTCTGTCTTTTCTATTTAAGTCATCAGTTGTTATAAGCAACAGCTCTTTGGAATGTAATGCTGCATTTATTAGAAAATGGCTGAAGATATAAACATAGCAAACATGTATGCAGTGTCTATGGTGCACCACAAGAAAGTGCTGGGTCCTTGAAAGGGTAGCCCTGTCATCACCACTGTGCTCACTGTGGCAGAGGGCCAAGTATGATCAGAGGGGACAACTGATTTTTGTCCTGGGAAAAACAAAGAAGCTCCATTGAGAAGGTAACATCTCCCTGGGGTTTGGAAGCATGTATAGGAGTTTTCCAGGACAAGGTGGTGGAAAGGACAGAGGAATCTTTGGGCAAAGGATGGAGCATGTATGTGCAAAAGCATATTATCTCATGGAAGGACCAGGAGACAGAGAGGAATGCGGAAGGTCAGGAGCATATGGAATTAAAGAACAGGGCTGGAAAAATTGATGTAACCAGAAAGTAGAGGCCTTTGTAAACCATACTAAGAACTTGAGGTTTCATCCCAGTTACTGGAAGACATTTCAGTGAGCAGTGTAAGGTACAATAAAATAGGGAGAAATAAGCGGCAGGGAGGTAATTAAATGAGAGAGAAAACCAGCCTTGTTTAACGCAGCAGGAGGGATGAAAACTTACTGTTTGATTCAAGAGCCGGTTCTCTGATGGCATTTATTTAGAGGCTATGGTTTTATGCTTAATTAAAAAGCAAGACTGTTATTTACTGTATCAGCCAGCTCCTCTAAAGCCTTATGTAAGGCATTGCTTTGCTGGACTACTGTGCTAAGGAAAAGTTTGCTTTAACTGAGGAGCTGGCTCGGAATTGAATGTAAGCCGCAATTAGATATCATTTTGAGATTTATTTAGGACATTGCTTATGTCCTGAATTCTTATTTTATTTCATTATATCATTGTGTGGATCTTTTGTTGCAAGCTGCTTTCTTAGCAACATGAAGTTTGTATGAATAGATGAAAGTAAAAAATAAAATATATAATCTATAGACGCACGAAGTTTGCATTTGGTTTTGGTTAGTGAGAACATTTTTCTGGTTCTTCTGGACCTCTCAGAAATGTCAGTTGAATACCTTTCAAATATTGGTGTTCCATGTAGAAGCCAGAGCCTCAGTGTCAGCATGGAGATGCATCCACGTGGAAAGGTATCAAAATGGAGCTAGCTAACATCTGTGTTTGTGATTTTAAACAGTGTTTGAAATATACTTAAGTGTTTGTATTGTTTATTTTGTTTTTGAAATATGATTTTTTACAATTGATATCAGAGAAAGAGAAAAGGAGAGGGAGGGAAGGAGGGAGGGAGGGAGGGAAGAAGAGAGAGAGAAAGAGAGAGAGAGAGAGAGGAATATTGATGTGAGAGAGAAACATCGATTGGCTGCCTCCTGCATGCATGCACCCCCCGTCCCCGCACTGGGGATTAAGTCAACAACCTTGTGCCTTGACTGGCAATCAAACCAGCAACCTTTCAGTGTTTGGGACAATGCTCAACTAGCTGAGTCACACAGGCCAGGGCTATTATATTTTTTGATAATGGTATTTGGAAACTCTTGAATTAGTAACTCTTCCCAGAAATCTAGAAGAGTGCTCGATACAAGCTGGTTTATACCAATCTGTTATTTTCTTCAGTTTATTGTTAAGTAGGTTGCTTACACTGAGGCCTGCTATCTTATCTCTGTTTTCTCTAGGCCACGATGCAAAATATCATGCAGAATATCACAGAAAGTTTCATGAAACAGAGATTTTCTCATTTTGAATGAAAGAATATAGTGACTACAAAGGGTGATGTACATATAGTATTTGGTAACCCTATTGCCCTAATTAATTTCTTTCTCTTGTTCTTTGTGCTTAGTGAACTATTATTCTTCCTAAGATATGAAACCATTACATTATTTTTTAAATATATATTTTTATTGATTTCAGAGAGGAAGGGAGAGGAAAAAAGAGAGATCAAAACATCAATGATGGGAGAGAGTCATTGATTAGATGCCTCCTGCATGCCCCCCACCATGATTAAGCTCACAATCCGGGTATGTGCCTTGGATTGGAAGAAGCCAGGACCCTTCAGTCCACAGGCCGTCACTCTATCCACTGAGCCAAACTGGCTAGGGCACCATTACATTATGAAGAAAACTTTAACTAATCTTTTTAATTAGTTAAATTCACCCTTGTTATATGCATTTGTAGCATCTTGTACCAATGACTCTTTTGTAGCATTGATGATAATGGTATGTTTATGGTTATTTATGTGATCTTTTATTTAACATGTGTCTCCTCCAAAAGACTACATTTCTTCTACAACAGGGAGCCATTTGTTTCCTATCGTGGCATCTCTTACACTTAGCACAGAGCCTAACCCATGGTAGGGGCTCAAAATAGAGTTGACTGTGGAAATGAGTGAATGGACATATGTATAATTGAGTACACTTTGCCCATTGGTGCATCAGAAATGGTGAGCGTGTCTCCTGGAAGTCCTGGTCAGCAGGGGGCTAATTTCTTCTCTCAGCCTTTTCTTATTCCTTGAAGGTATGGGTCTCTTCATGGGGATCCTCACACGGGGAAAGGTTATGTAAACTGTCTTATCTTCATCTGAGACATTTGTCACCTCTAAAATAAAATGGCTTGTTCACAAGTCACAACTCACTACTCAAGATTTTAAGGTTGGAGCTAATTGAGAAAAAAAATTGTGTATGGAAGGGTGATGAAACAGATCCTTTCCTGGCATATGCAATGTATTAAAAATAACTAAAAAAGACATGGTAATGAGATATAAAAAGTCAAGAGCTAGGATGTTCTGTGGCTTCTCTGGCACATTCGCTCTGTTTAGAGGAATGAAAGCTTTCATTCACTTCACATCCTTGGGTTCCTACCCAGCAGTGATTCAAACTACAGACTGAAATGTCCCCTGTGATCTGTACCACTTTTTGGTGGGGAGCACTAATACAATCACATCAGTGAGCAGTTAGCATGCATGGCACAATGGGAAGAGTGTCAGTTATGGAGTCAGCAAGACCTGGATTTGAGATCTTATATTGACTAACTAAACTCCCTGAGCATGTCCTTTAATCTCTTTAAGTTTCAGTTCCTTCATTTAAAAAATTGAGATAATAATGTTTACTTTGCACTGATGATAAAAAGAGCCAACATCTATAATACACTGAATACATTCCTTTAATCACTATTTTCAGGATTGAATTAATTTTTAGGAAAAAATATTCTGAATCAATTAAAAAATACACTAGAAATATTTACATAGGTCTATTGGAAGTCTTGGTAAACTATGCCAAGTAGTAGAATGATTCGTTCAATGTGGAGTTATATTTAAAAACTATCAAACTCACCAGTGACATTCTTAGCCAAATACCATCCTGGAAAAGATTATTTCCTAAGAATATCAGTATGAAAGAAAATTTTGTGGACACAAGGGTCTCTCTTTTTAGGCCAAGTAATAATTGAGATCCTTGTGTTGGAGAACATTGGGGAATGAGACCTTGGGAATATATAGATGTGGAACTGAGCAGGAAAGCCTGAGAGCTACCCTAGTATAAGTCCTGAAGGTGAGGATGGCAGGGGTCTAAACTTACTCTGGAACTTGCCAATGGGGCTGAGGCTTGCCTTCCTGCTGCTGCTCAGGAGTAGAGAGGGCACCCTCTGACCTCCTTGTCTGCCTGTGGGATCTTGTACTTCAGTTTTGCAAGGACGTGGGACCCCATAGAGACACAAGGGGAGTTGGACTATTGTTCCTGCTCAGCGTGTACACAAGAATCAGAAGGCTCCTTCTAAGGAAACAATTTGAGGCCTGGCCAGTTGGAGTTGTGGGTGGAGGCCATGTTGAGTAGCAACATTTGAAAGAGAGAGACAATCAGGTCTCTGTTACAGGGCAAAATTTTTTCCACCTTAAGCACTTGGTGAATCACTTGTGCACTACACACCAGGGTGTCTTGAAGAGCAAGGATGAGCTCTTCAAGTGAGCAAAGCCCTCATTTAATCTGCAACATGGAATCTACTTCCATAATAATGATGGTGCTGAAATTATCTGATGGAGGCTGATCATATTCCATGCATTTAATGGTAAGGAAATGGCCCTTTCCTGGCATATATGCACCGTGTGCTGAACAACTGACTGAAGCACACTGATCGCTGAGCTCAGCGCTGGGAAGCAGATGTGTGATAGCTTCTTTGGTCCATTCATTTTGCTTGGAGTGATGGTGATGCATTTTCTTTCACCGATGGAAAATGACTCATATATTGTTTCCTTACTGTTTTGGTTCAGTGGGGCAAATTCCCCAGAGGCATTTCCCATCATAGCTTAGCTAACTCTTAAAGGAAATAGAATGTAGCAACAGTAAAATGTTACCAGGTATTACTACATTTTAGACTTTATTGTTTTATTTTGGTGCTTTTGTTACCTGGGTTCTCACCTTAGGGGGTGTCACATCTATATTCCTGGCATAACTACTCACAAATAAAAGAATATAACCTGCCCGTACAGCTACATATATTCTCTGTAGCCCTGTGAATTTTTTTCATGGTGCTTTTTAATATATCAAGTTGACATCTCTGATGATGATTAAGATGTCATGAATTCTATGAGATAAACTTTAGTGAAGTGAAACCCAGAACCAAAGGCTCCTCCACATCCCTATGAGAATGGCTCAGCCTGCTGTAGGAAGGTCGCCTATAACCTTCAAGGGCCACATCAATTGTCACCAACTTCAGAAATACTTCTCTACCCTCACTAAGCAGATTCTTTGTCTCCCTTGCTGAGATTTCCTAGCTTGTTCCATGTCTGTGTCACTCATTTGGATCTAATTTTCCATTCCACCCTGTGCATTATTTTGCCTTGTGTTTACATAAAAGTGTATTGGAACCTCCTTCAGAACCAGGGCCCTTCTTTTTCGAAGTGAGCCTGTGTTTTCTACCCTGCCCTGCAAAAAGGAATCCAAAGAGTACGTATTGTGTGATGATATTTTTCCTTGGCTTGTTAATTAATAGGCAGCCCAATCTAATATTCTATGCTGGAGATATGATGTGAACAAGGCAGATGGGGACTCTGCCTTTGATTAGAAGTAATTACTCCAAGTTTTTCCTCTCCCCCCCACCTCTATGTACATATGTTGGGAAAAGAGGAGAGAATGCAAGAAGAGACTGGAAAGGAAAGGTATGTGGGTAGTTAGAAGAAACACAAGAGTTTTTGGAAAGGGCAGACATTGCCCCAATTCTCATTTTCACAGGGTATTTTAGAAGTTGAAAACATGGGTTCTGGAGTCAATCCGCTGCTTGTGTTCAAATTCCCACTCTGCTTCCTTTTTGGGTGACCTTGGATTTATTTAATCTCACAGAGGTTCAGTTTTTGCTATGAATAGAGTCAAATATATCAAGTTAGATGATGTTGGGTGCCTTCCTTACGGTATGTGCTCCGTGGCAGTGG
Source organism: Antrozous pallidus (assembly GCA_027563665.1). Classification (NCBI taxonomy): domain Eukaryota; kingdom Metazoa; phylum Chordata; class Mammalia; order Chiroptera; family Vespertilionidae; genus Antrozous; species Antrozous pallidus. Next base: position 96,830,865 of record CM050511.1, on the reverse strand, counting down.
TTGTTAACTCTTTTGTTATTTTAGCTACTGTTATTTTTGCATGCACAACTCTAAGGAAGACCGTGTCCAGGATGCCTGGAATAGGCCAAAGACAGCCCCGGCTGGGAATGTGCTCAGCAGCGTCCTCTCCCAGATGGTAATCCAGGCTCCAGCGCCCTGGACACCTCTGAAGGACGTGCTGGAGCCTTTCATATCTGGGCTTATTCTGACAGCCGTGGGCTTTCTAGCTCTCCCCTCCTGCTGGCCATCCCCCTCTTGCCCACAAGATGGGAACATGTGAAAGGAAAGATACATTCCTTCTCTTCTTTGGCCTCCTGGTTGTAAATGGGCTTAGATCTGGTGGGAAGAATCATGTTCAGTATTTGGTAGCTTAAACTTTCCTGGCTAGAACTTTATTTTCTCTGATACTAACGCAATGGATTTTCTTTTTCCCTACCCTCTCTTGTTAATAGGGTGCTGAGAAAATTTTGTCAATGAATGAATCAGGAGAACTGCAAGACCTCTTAACCAAAATTGAGGTAATTGTGCTTTTAGCAACTTATTTTTAGTAATCAAAATGTTAAACACATTCTGATTATAATTGAGTTTTCCTACTTGAATTTCCCCATGTTCTTACAAATATATAACAGGATACACGTGGCAGTTTTAATTTGATGTCACCTGCCATTAAATGTGCTCTTGGTGGAGTGGCTTTAGTGTTAGTTTCTAAGATCCTCATAGTGTTAGGTGAAAATTCCAGTCTGCTTTATTAGAGCCTAATTCTCCAATAGAGGTAATGTTGATGAGGTGTTTCAAATCAAAGACTTGTCTTAAAGCACATTTAACATTTTTCATGTAAATTATTTTATTTTTCTCTTGGATCATTTTTAAATATTACAAAAATTTATTTCTATAAAGTGCACATTTAAATTTTGCTCCTATACTGATTATTATAGCATCAGAGAAATATTTATTCAAATACACAATGAATCAAATCAGCATGCAACCAGAAAGCCCCTAATACTTCTCTGCTAAGCTTATTTTTCTCTATCTGTAGGAAGACCACATATTTTGTCATGGAAACTGGTATACTTTGAGAGTGCAAAGAGGAATTTATAATTATTCTGGGATTGCAAACATGAGCCTAGATGTTCCCAAGTGAACTAGGCAGTCTGTTTACCTGGAATCTAGGGTGTATGCCTCTACCAGCTTGTCTTGATCTAGTCTCCTTTGTTGACCTTGTTTTTGATTGTCTTCCATTCCCCCACTTCAGTTAAAACAAAGAGCTCCTTGTGCTTTATTACTGCCATTCCTTTGTGCAAGCTGTTCTGTCTGCCTGGAATGCTGTTGTTCCAATTCCTCCTTTCCCTCCACCATCCTCAAGGCCCATCTACAACATGATTTCTTCCCCAAATCATTTCTGATCTCTCCCACTTCTGAATTCCCGTGACCCTCTTTTTGTTGGGTGCTTTTCTAAGTATTTTGATTTCTGTATGATTTTTCTTTCGGTATTTGATTCATGTCCCAAATGAACTCTGTGCTCCTTGGTTTTATTCATATCATGTTTCATACTGTGACCTTCTCAGAAGGACAAGCAATGTGGGTATGCACTTGATAGTTTAAAACTCCTTTTTGATAATCTCTGTGGGAGAAGCTAATTTATTTCCCTTTGTACCTATATCCTACTCCAACTACATGGAACCATTCATTTGAGTGACTATGTATTTTTTATTTATTCATGTGAATTAAGTTGGTTAATGTGTATTATTTTTGTGCATTTTTAAATTTATATAAATTTAATGAAATATACCAGTATGTTATGAAATATATATAATTTTGTTCCATATTAGCTTCGCTAGGCACTACGTTTTTCGGTACCATCTATATGGCTGTGTGAACATTTAACCTGTTTCTTCCAAGTGCCATGTACTTCTGCAGGACAGCAATGCTCCATAGAACTTTCTTGGGGCATGGACATGTTTATATCTGGACCACTTAAAATAGTGGCCTTTGCTGCATGTGGTTATCTAACAATACTCAAAGTGTGGCTAGTGTGTCTAAGGACTTACATTTTTAATTTTATTTAATTCTTTGTGATTTAAATTTAAGTTTAAATAGCCACCTGTGGCTTATAGCCCCTGTTTTGGATCATGCAACTCCATGAAGCACACCTACTATTTTCTTATCTACCCTCTTGTCTACTAATGGGCACCCCAATCTCCTCCAACTCCTTCCATCAAACAAACAGTGCTGCAAGGAACCATCCTGAGCATGTTCCCTAGGGGTTTACCTGGGAGTAGAAATTGCTGCTTTAGAGCTGATGCATAGACTTCGTTTTCCAGGAAGTGCCAGATGGCTTTCTGGGATGGTTGCACCGTTCAACACCCCCTCCTGTAGAGAAAGAGGGTTAGTATGTTCCCACATTCTTGAAAATTATTTTACACTGTTCTCTAACTTACAGTTGTCTAGTTTGTGCCAGGGTAATAGGAAAATTGCTTTATTGAGCTATATTGCTTTTTAAAATTTCTGTTTTTCTGGTTATCGCTGAGTTTGGACATTTCATTGTATACTTGTTATATATTTTTAAAGAATTTCTTCTTATGTAAATTGTGCATTCTTATACCTTATCTGTTAAACGTCTATATTCTAGATATTAAAACTTTGTTGGTGTTCATCATTGCAATTTTTCCTTCCCTTTGGTCAGCTTCTTTCATGGCGTTGTTCACGCAACAGAAATTCTCTAGTATAATCAAAACCATCATTTTTTCCTTATGTTTTGTGCTTTTGAATTTTTACTTATGAAATACCATTCCACCTTAAGGTCAGAAAAATATTCTCATGTTTTCTTATATTAAATTTACTCTTTTTTACATATAGGTCTTTAATTCATATAAAATCCAATTTAATTTTCTTACATATGATTATCCAGTTTCTGAATTCATCTACTAAATTATTGCTCTGTTGTATTGATTTTATATTATAATAAGTACCATATATACTTGGGTCTTTGTCGGAGTTCTATAGTAAGTTCCACTGATATGTTGTTTCTTGTACCAAATCATACTGTCTTTCTTTTTGTGGTTTAATAAACAATTTTCAGATTTGTACATGGTGAATCTCTCTCATTACTCTTCTTAAAGATTGATAATTGACTTAGCTATTCATGGGCTTTCATTTCTTTGAGTCTGTAATTCTTTAATTCTACAACTTTATCAATAGCTCCAAGCTATATTAACGTAACTTATCTCTCTCAGCTTAAAATATTTTGTGAAGAAAATGTGTTATTTTCATTCTACTGATGACATAAATAAGGCACAGACATTTAAGACTATTTTTGATGTTGAAAAGAATGGGATGGTACTGGATTCTAATGTTATATGAGTTTTAAGGTGCTATAGCTCTGTTGGGCTGCTTTGCTCATATAATCAAACTGGTAGAAAATGTGAAGCCAATCAAGAAAGCCCTGGGCACTGTCTGTGAAAGGGGCTGAGGTGTAAGATAAACTAACCCAAATAAAGAGACTGGCTTGGGAGAATCAGTTAGAAGAGCCAACCAAAGTGAATAAGGGAGGCAAGATTGAGATGCAAACCCATTGCATTCTTCTGACTGGCTTTTGGCAATGGAGCAGGAGTTAAACATTCATGAGGTAGGAAGCACTGGAGTCTTTACTTTGTAGCAAGTAATATTCTTGGTATTTTATGGATTAAGTCTTTGAAACCTCACAACTCTGCAAGGTGTTATCCGTATTTTGCCAGCAAAGTAATGGAATCACCGAAGGTTGAATCACCTGCTCAAGACCTTAAATAAAGGTCTTGACAGGATTCATTTTATGATTCCACTCAGCCAGACTCCAAAGCCCATGATATTAACCATGAATCTACACTTTCATCACTCTCGAATTAAGTGTTATGTAGGTTTCTGAAAGATCTGACCATAGTGGCAGAACCCAAGGCCCAAGTGAGAAGTTTACTGGGAGGTCGATACAGGATTAAGTCCAGGGAACATATGGTTTTAACAATAGGTTCTGAGACTTTTGGTGCATCATGGAAGATATGCAAATTGGTGTTAACTTTAGAGAGAAATCAGACAGATTCTATCCAGTTTTAATTTGCTGATACTTGTGTGCTGCATAGTATACTTGACTGTCTTGGGGCTGGTAATTCAGGCCCCAATAATCCCAGGTAATGAGAGGAAGGGTGCTAACAGTTGCAGCTGGACCATCAGAAATAGTATCAGCAAATAATTTCAAGTTTTCTGGTCCAAAAATCTTAGTATCCATCTCTCCTGGGTGAAAATTGCTCTGGGATAATGTGTGGGTCTGATTCATTGGTGAAGATTGTCAGTAGCCTCTAACATGAGGAGCTGGCCAAAGGCAATAGAAGCAAGTGAAATATGGTGACAGCTGGTATGAGACTTGGGTTCCATAAGGCTAGCTGTATCAATGCAAGCTCTGCTCCTGAGAGAAGGGGTCCTCCCCACAGAATATGAGCCCCACGTGGACACAGATTCTTGCCTACGTTGTTTGGTTCTTCACCGCTAGTGCCTAGAACAGGGATTGCAAATAATGGGCACCCAGTAAATATTTCTGAGTTGAAACCTTTTTCATCCAAGGTGGGGTTTGTTTTGAGAAGGCAAAGAAGCTTAGTGATTAAAAAGAGAAGAAAATAGTTATTTTAATCTAGGAGAATTCTTGGGCAAAAAAAATTAGTAAAATACATTTTCAGGTAAAATTGATTTATTATTATATTTATGTATTTATTTATATCAATAAACAGGTTATAAGCAAAGAGGTAAAATTTTCCTTGACTCTGCTGGTGTCCACACAGAGAAAACAAGAGAGCTTGAGGTGTCTTGGCAAACACCTTGTAATTAATGGCAGATACTCGGTGAAAGTTCTCGTTTGAGAAGATCTAAGTAGGTTTTTGCCTTGCTATTCTTTTTAAAGACATGAGCAAACATTTTGTTGTCATTTCTAGTGAGATTGCCAACATAGTGTCCATTTTCTGCCTGATTCTTCCCTGAAGGCTGGAGACTACTAATTTGTTGTTCATATAGAACATAGAGAAGATGCCAGCAACACACTGAGGATGCTGGAAAGGCCCAGGCTGTCTGTACAAGGCATCGGAGCTGTAAAAGCCTGTCTTCACCTTCTCAGGAGAAGCCTGTTCTATATGATGTCCCCTCCCAGTAGGGAGATGTCGACAGCCTGTTCAGAGACTATAATTTCAGAGTACCACCCATTCATTGGGGAAATCAGGCCATGTGTTCAGACTGATGATCTCTGAAATCTGAACACCTTTTTAAGTAGGTTTATGGCAGTATATCCTATTGGGTTCAAGAATCAGACTCATACATTCATGCTTATTCATTTCATATCATAAGCTACAAATTTCCTGTGTCTTCATTTTGTTCCATGGCTTCTTTCTGGTTGCTAATTGATAATGATACCATCTCTATTCTGCTAACTATTCATTAGCAGCATTGTCAGACAGAGGTGCTTATTAGCTACTTAATAAGCACTTGCTGAATTGAAATGTTGAATGTAGTTTAAAGCAAAATACAGGGATGAAGCTGAATCATGCAGAGATGATTACATGTCAAGTGTGCACTCTTTGACAATTTGTTGCATGGATTAAGTCCGCTTTATAGGCAATCTGGATGATGAAGTTTGTTGTCACAGAGATTCAAATAAGTTGCTTCCTCATTGATAGAATGCTTCAGGGACTTTCAAGCTCGTCTGGAATAGGATTAGATGCTCTGAGGTTAAGAATAAGAAGTGAACTTATTTTCTGATCTTGAAGAAGACATTGAAGATTATTGATCTTAGTACCCTATTTATATATTAGATAGCAGCAAAGACCTTTTTATTTTTGAAATTTGAGATTTTGCTACCAAAAAAATCCATTTGATTATCATTTATGAACTCCACACTTGTATCTTTGTCTCTTGGACCTTTATGAGAGATTTGGGAGTTCCTGTTGCTTCAACTCAGATGACTGTAGTATGGAGTGGACCTCTCCAAAGACCTAAGGTTGGTGCTAAGAGCTATCTTTTATAGGACAGGGAAGTGTCTGATTCACGACTATATCCCTAATACATTGCACAGTGCCTGGCAGTAGACATTCAACATATTTGTGGGATGAATGACTAAGTATTTTTAAAAAGTCCTTCAGCAAGAATATGTGAACAGAAAAAGATGAAAAGGAAATACTTTTTCACTTTTTAAAAAATTGAATTGTACTTCAGAGGGGCATGCTCCTACCTGAACCACTCTCTTCAGAGGAGTGACATTCTATAGACTCTGTGCTGTGAGTGCTATTCTCAACTAAGTCTGCATGGATTCTCACTCTGCTGGGCACCAGGACACTGAAAAGTTACCCTAGATTCCATAGTTGATTGAAGGTCAAAGTCCTGAAGTAGATCTCTTCATTTAAATGGAAGTCAATATTGTTGCTAATAATAATTAATGTTAACTTCAGTTATTTTTCCTTCCTCCAAGCTAGAATATTGTCTAAGTTTTAAGGAAATTCTTAGCTCATTTTACATTTTCCCTTGAGGAAAAACTGTCTATGAAAGTGCTGGACATAGGACATAGGAGCATCCTATATTCTAAAAGTCTAATATGCTAAGTGTCTGGTCATCCAGTTGTTCATTCAACCAATCAAAGCCTAATATGCTAATTATATGCTAAGGCCACTCTACCACTCAGTCACTCGCTATGATGTGCACTGACTACCAGGGGGCAGACACTCCAGCTGGTAGGTTAGCTTGCTGTTGGGGTCCTGCTGATCAGGACTGAGAAAGATGATCTGGACATGCCCTGGAGCCCTCCCATGGTCCCTTATCAGCTGGCCAATCTCCTGTGTCCCTCCCCAGCTCCAGTCTTACACCAGTGTGGTCCCTCAGCCTGAGTTGCACCTTCTTGCAATCCAGGACCTCTTGGGGGATGTCAGAGAGCCAGTTTTGACCTGATTCCTCAGGCCAGGCCAAAGGACTCCACAGTTGCACGAATTCGTGCACTGGGACTCTAGTCTAAGATAAGCTAGTTTATTTTCTTTATAAGGATCTCTTTGAGATGGAGCCAAAGTTCCAGTATAACAAAAATGCTCTTTGAGGGAGATGGCAAGGCATGACTGGATTGTTTATCTTTATTAGAATACCAAATGAAGAAGAATATACAGGAATGGGATTCCTGGAGGCTAATGGAATACTAGGGAAGGTTAGTGAGTAATCTCAAGACACACTTCCACTCCCCACCCTATTCTGCTTTAGTCATAGCATTTATCCTCTTAACTGTTTTACATTTGAGAATCGTATGTAATATATTATTTGGGGAAAAATGGATGTAAATCAGATTGAAACTGCTGTTAAATAGAAAGAACAATGGCTTTTTCTCTTGAAGAGAGTTCTTCAGTTTCTAGTTTTCTGATATCCTATACCCTGAACATTTTTTACTCACTCAGAGCCTTTATTTCCTCATTTATAAAATGAGGTTGGTGTGAACATTGGTTATAAACTCTGCAGGCTATGTAAGCCATCCTTTCCAAGTTTATGGCTGAAACAGCTAATTTTTCTTAGGAATGGAAGTGGCCTTATAATCGTTCCAACACTATGCTCCAAGATATCAGAATTCACACATGTATAGAAATTCATTTACTCTCCCTTAAGGCCTGAAACCAAAAGACTAAGTATAGAAGTATTTAAATAAAGTGACTTTAAAAACGATAGATGATAGTTGTATCATGTGACTACAAACAATTTAGATGGAGTCAGCAGTTAATACAAATCCCTTCAAATAAGAATTTATTAATGAAGTAACAATGACTAACTTTATTGAGTGGTTACTATATGCCAGGCAATATTCTATTCATTTTTCATGAATTAACTCATTGAATCCTCTCAACAACCCTTTAGTAAAAGATAGATCTCAGAATAGCACGGCATGGATCCTGATGACATTGTCCGTCTGTGATTCTCTTTAAAATGACAATTTAGTGCTTATATATTAATTTTATTTTAGGAAATTTATTTGACATGATTTGTGGAAGAGCTTTGAATCTCTACAAACTTGACAAAGTTCCTTGTTTATGTCATTCGGGTTGACAGCCGTTACTTTCCATCGAAGTAATCCTGTGCCACTGAAAATGAGCTATTACATGGATTTTCCATCTTGATATAATAACTAAGTCCAACAGTAATTGCACATGAATCTTGCAGAAAAATGCACATCTGAAAAGTGGTCTGGAAACACATAAATTTTAACGCAACCATGTTCTTAATGGTTGTTTCCCAAAGTACACTCCACAAGGTAGTACATATTAGCAAATTGCAGTTGTTTCTTGGGGAAAGGGTTCATATAGTAGTTTGTGCTGGGGATATGGTGAGTTAAACACACTTATTCAGGCGTCTTTTCTTACTCATATTTTTTGGAGACTTTTATTGTGCACTTGTGATGCTCCAGAGAAAAGCTATATATATGTGTAAATATGTCCACTATGTTTGTCTGAGTGTGTGTGTGTGTGTGTGTGTGTGTGTGTGTGTATGTGTGTGTGTCCACATTTCTCAGCATTAGCCATTATTCTTGTTTCAAAGCTGCACTTTCAAACATTGCAACAGATTCCTATTTTGAAAGTCAGAAGCTTAGGTTTCACTCATTTTTTTCTTTGTATTCATTTTATAACCTGTCCCAGCTGGCTGACAGGTGCCGCTAGTAAACTCCAGCAAAGGATACACATGCAAAACAACAAATAGAAATGTGTATGGATCATTTTCAAAATATTATCCTCCACACACTGGCTAGTTATTTTCATCCTACTACCAGGGTTATTTAGTTTTCCTTGAGGTAGAAAGGCTGATAACAACCATGAGAAATTATACAGACTTGGGTAAACATCCTAAAATTTTTATGATTGTTTCTTCAAATATAAAATGAAGAAAAAGTTGATTGAATTATCTGCTTTATGGAGGTGTCTATATCTGTGAAGGAAGAGGCCAAGGAAGTTTCTATATAATAAAGCATTGAAAGTGCTTTTTGAAAAAACAAACATTCAAATGGGCAATATAACCTGGGGCCTCCAGGCGGTAGTGGCTCCTCTGAATGTCAGCCTTTAGTTTTCGGAGTTTCCAGACTCAACTGTTATTGATAGCAGTCTACAAACACAGCCACAAACCTGCTCAGAGATACTAGAGAGAAAGTTGCTGTGTTTCCCTTTAATGCAAATCACCATTTTCTGCATTGTTTGGTTTGTAAATACGTGGTTTTATATATGGGTTTCTCTAAGTGTGTGCCCTTTGACCAATAATACACCAAGTTTTATAAATTAAGCTCCTGCTATTGATGGCCATCAATGGGGCAATGAAAGGAACTTCAGCTAGCTTTCCCAAGTCTAGTAACATAATAATATGCATATATTAATATATATACTGAGTGGCCAGATTATTATGACCACCTGACGTTTGTAGGCAAATTAACTGTACCCTGCATCATATGGGATATGGAAGCCGAAGGCCTGTTCGAACATCTTTGCTGTCTGCAGTTACCAAGATAAAACGTCTCCAGTTTGCACAGGAACACAAGGATTGGACAGTCGAGCATTGGAGAAAAGTCATGTGGTCTTATGAATCATATTTCCATTTGTATCATGCAGATGCCAGAGTGAGAATTTTGCGGAAACAGCATGAAAGCATGTGCCCTACATGCATGAGTATAACCCTTCAAGCTGCCAGGGGCAGTGTTATGGTTTAGGGCATGTTTTCCTGGCATGATTTGGGCCCATTAATTAGTGTGGAATGATGTCTGAAGAGCACAACATACCTAAGTATCATTACTGATCAAGTTCATCCTATCATGTTGATGGTGTATCCCAATGGAGATGGTTTCTTCCAACAAGACAACGTGCCATGCTACAATGCTGTATTGTGCAGGAGTGGTTTCAAGAACATGAGGGAGACTTTACCTTGATTAGGTGGCCCTCACAGTCACCAGATCTCAATCCAATTGAGCATTTGTGGGACAAAGTTAAAAATCCATGAGGCAGCTGGTTCCACAACCATCAAACCTCACAGAACTGGACAGTGCTATTTATCAGACATGGTGTCAGATTCCTCCCATTATGTTTCAACATCTCGTGGAGTCAATGCCAAGAAGAATCGCTTCAGTACTGAAGGAAAAAGGTGGCCCAACGAAGTACTGATGGGGTGGTCATAATAATTTGGCAACCAGTGTTTCTGTGTGTGTGTGTGTGTGTGTGTGTGTGTGTGTGTGTGTGTATTACAGGCCCACTGCAAGAATTCATGAATGGGTGGATCCGGCCAGCCTGGCCAGGAGGAGGGGACATGGGCAGTTGGCTGGCCTGTCTGCTGGTCGAACTTCTAATAGAGGAGACAATTTGCATATTAGCCTTTTATTATATAGGATATACACTGAGTGGCCAGATTATTATGTGTGCAGAGATCATAATAATCTGGCCACTCATTATGTATGTAAGTTCATAGCTATATTATGCCAATACTATTTTTATGAGCATCAACAGTACAGAAAGACAGGAAGGCTGACGGAGTTGTCCATGCTAACACATTTTCTGTTCTCTGTTGTCCTCCTGCCCTCCTCTACAGAGAGTGCAGCATCCACACGAGTGTCCTTCCTGTGGAGGCTTTGGCTTTCATCCGTGCTCCGTGTGCCATGGGAGCAAGATGTCAGTGTTTCGAAACTGCTTCACAGACTCTTTCAAAGCCCTGAAGTGCACGGCGTGCAACGAGAACGGTCTTCAGCGCTGTAAGAGCTGTGCTGGTTAGGCAGAGCCTCTGCCAAGGAAAGCCTCTTTTTATTCACCGAGGCAATCATTTGTTTTTTACTTTTTAAAAAAATGGTCATGTTTATGAATTAATCAATAAACTTGGTTTATTATAAGTGCCTTTGTTTTGAATTTTTACTGTGACCATTTGATTTGGTATCAAATGAATGTTGATTTAACAACATGCCAAGTCCTGTGCTAGATAGATCTTGGTTTCTGTTTGGAAATACCCAGCCCCATTCCAACATATTCAAAGTCTGACTCCTTAAATGGGTTTGATTTTCTAAAGACAAAATTTATCTATCTGGTGATGCCTATTTCAATGGCACCCAATGGATGAATTAACTCAACTTTCTAGGTGTATAGAATGTATTTCTACGTGTCCCAGCTACAGGGAAGAAGAGAGCTCTAGGATAGTGGATAAGAATATGATCATATTTATTCTTAGCAACATTTTTACGACATCTTGGAGCAGATGATATTAATAATAAATTAATGTTATCAGATGGATTTCTTGGTGATGAGTAAAAAAAAAAGCTGCCAGAAGACTTTTCCAGACTTATTATTATTTTTGTTCAAGCATCTGCTTCTTGTGTCATGAAAAGCTTCCAAAAGTCTGTCATTATAGTCCTCTTGAGCTGGATGCAGAGAACTACATAGTTTGAACACATAGTCGGCAATGATAGAAAAGTGGACAGAAGAAATTTTGCTGTAATTATTGGCTAATGTCTAACTGTGCACACATCTGTACTCTGATGAAATCCTTTATCAATGATTTTAATAAATCACCCTCACATTATTTGTAAAAAGTCATCAAAATATTTTATACAATATTTTATACAAAATTATGTTTACCAAATACTTTCTAATCATCTATGCAGAGTATTTGGTATAATTTCTGTTTTCATGGCACTTATTCTCTAAGAAGAAAAGAAGCATTAAGTAACAATGAGCAGAATAAGTCTTATAACACCAAATGAAACATTGCGTTATGGGAATGTATAGCAGAAAGAGCAACCTGGATGAGTTAGGAAATGGTAAGAAGAATACGTTGAGCAACTGATAGTGAAACAGACATGAAGGGTAATTGGAAACTTGTTAGTCAGAGAGCATGTGAGATAGTGCTTCAGGTCAAGGATAGCATATGTGGAGACTCTGAGGTCAGAGAAAGGTATATGTTTCTCTGTCCAGGAACTGTTAGAAATCCAATACAGTAAGTTTCAGTCTGTAATAGTGGAACAGTTATGGCAGACTAATAATATACTAATAATATATTGACATAAGAGAGGAAAACATAAACTGTTCAAGCAACTAAACATTGGAAAGCAATTCAAATGAAAAGAGGGAGGGATTCAATCACTAGACAAAGATAAACAAAATGAGTCTCCGTTTATCCCATTAATCCTCTGAGAGCACTTGCCAGTTTGCACCGAATATAGTTCATAAAGAAAGAGCATTGAAACGAGAGACATCTTTAAAATGTTGCCATCCAATCTATAAACATAGTAGATTTCTTCATATATTTGGTTTTTCTATAATTTCTCGCCAAAATCTTGCACTGTAGTTTTAAATGTGAAAGTCTTACACATCTTTTGTAAAATGTATTCCAAGTACTTGATGTTTTCTGGTAGTGTTATAAATTGTATTATTTTAGTTTTATATTCTAAGTGTCTGTTATTGTGTATTGTATTATAATTTTTGTCTAATGACCTTGAATTTAGCAGTTTTGGAAAGTTCACTTTGAGATTCGACAGTTTGTGGATTTCTTTGGATATTCTATACATCAACTGGTTATTTACAAACTAGAGGCCTGGTGCACAGAAATTCATGCACTGGGGAGGAGGGGTTCCCTCAGCTTGGCCTGCACCCTCTTACAATCCAGGAGCCCCCAGATAGGGTCCCTAGGCCTGGCCTGAGATCAGAGCTTATGGGGGCTTTCCTTCCCTGAGCTGCAGGCAGCTGGCTCCACCCCTGCCGCTGTCACTGCTTGCCGTCTGTGCAGCACTGCTCACCCTCCTCTGCCACCAGTGGCCCCTCTCTGCAGGCCACAAGCTGTGTTGCAATGGCTTGACTAGCAGGGCTTCCCTCTTTCTTTGCTGCGGGTCAAAGCCAGCCCTGCCAGGGGCCGTCTGCCTATCTGATCTCCTCTAAGCCTCTGCTTATCCTCCTGATTGCCCCTCACCGCTTGCTTGGGGGCAGGTCCAGCACAGATTTCTGGTTGGTCAGCCTCTGGTCATTACTGGTTGTTATGACCCAGGGTTTTTATATATCAGGATGATGGGCTTCATTTTTTTTTTCAATCTTTGTGACTTTTTTGGGGTCTTATTTAGGACCTTCATCACAATGTGAAATAGAAGTGATGAAAGTAAACATTCATGCACTCTTCCTGAAAAAAAATAAATTTTGGAATTTGGGGCTGCAGCATGCCTTGAATTGAATGTATAATTCTAAGAAATGTGAAGACCAAAGACAAGTTCCCAAATCTGCTCATTAATTCTACTCAAACCCTCGGCTGATTCCTGACTTACATATATAGACTAACATCCGGGGACCAAGCAATTCTCGCACACCGCCTGGGTGTCCTACAATTCAACTCAGTTTTGACATTATATACCTGAAGATAAAGAGCTCAGTCCTATAAAACTCCCTTCCTACCCTGACATCTGTTACCTGTGCTTTCAACCAAATGGCTATAGATCACAACTCCCTGCTTAGTTTCCATTAATTTGCCAGAGGAGCTCACAAAACTCAGAGAAACATTTTACTTGCTAAGTTGCAGGTTTATTGTTAAAAGATAAGACTCGGGAGCAGCCAGATGGAAGAGATGCATAAGGCAAGGTATTGGGGAAAGAGCACAGAGCGTCCATCCTCTCTCCAGGTGCACCACTCTACCGAATTTCCTTGTGTTCACCAACCCAGGAGCTTAGACCCTGTCCCTTTAGGGCTCTGTGGAGGCCTCCTTACATAGATGTTATTTATTGAATCATTGTCCATTGGTAATGATCCAACCTCTAGATCGGAGTGGGACTGGAAGTTCCAACCCTCTAATAACATGGTTGCTTCTCCTGGCTCAGGGCCCCAATCCTTAGGTGAGGTACAAAAGCTGACAATGTTATGCTTTTATAACTTCGGAAACTCTAAACATTTTGAGGCGTTTTCTGCTAGGAAAAGGGATAAAGACCAAATATATATTTATTTTGATAAATCTCAATTATGCAGAGAAAAGAAGTAGTTAAGATGCCAAGAGTTGAGCAGAGAGTTCAGGAGCTGTCTGTGTTGCAAAGTCAGTTTGTATTTCACAAGGAAATGCATGAATGTTCCCTTGAAATATCAGACTGGGCCCATCTTCAGAGTAAGGCCCAAAATTAAGGGCTGTGTTGTAAAGCTAAAAAACAAAACACAAAACATACTTGCCCTTATAAGGCATAAAACCAAACTTCCATGATATCATGATTATCTTTTAATATGTGACTACATATTAGAACAAAACTCAATTCTCAAACAAGCAAAAGAAAGGAACTTGGTGAAGAGGAAAATCTACTACTAACATAATTCCTAATGTATATACATACAATATTAAATACTTTCCCCTAAAATCATGAAGAGTGCATAAATGTACACTTTCATGACTCCTATTTAACATGTGATGGAGATCCTAGCTAGTGAAATAAGGCAAGAAAAAATGTCATAAAGGAGGAAAAAATAAATCTCATTATTTATAACAAACATAATTGAAATGTAGAAAATCCAAAGGAATCTATAAACTGTGGAACCTCAAAGTGAACTTAAAATTTTTTTTGGATTCAAGTTCATTATACAAAAGTTAGAAATACAATACACAAGCAACAAACACTTAGAATATAAAACTAAAATGATATGATTTATAAAATTATCAGAAAACATCAAATATATGGGTTACATTTTATAAAATATGTATCAGACTTCCACCTTTAAAATCATAGTGCAGATTTTGCCAAGAAATTATAGATCTACATACATGGAACAATCTACCATGTTTCTGGACTGGGTGACAAAATTATAAAGGTATCTATAGTTTCAATGCAATTCTAAACTCTCACCAGATGTTTTGTATAAATGACCAATACTTCTAAATTTATATGAAAATGCAAACAATCTAGAGCGTTCAAGGACATTTTAAACAAGTAGGGTAAAGTAAGTATAGACAAATAGGTTAATGGAATCTAACAGAATGTACAGAAGTAGATGCACACAATAAGGTCAATTGTTTTTCAATCAAGATGTCAATTCAAAGCAATGGGCAATAGAAAGTCTTTGTGACAAATAGTGCTGGAGACCACCAAATTTCCACATGGAGAAAAATGACTTTGAAAATGACTAGTACTATCATCACTACCACTACTGCTACTGACATCTAATGGCTAGAGGCCTGCAATACTGATAAACATCCTACAAAACAGGGGGAGACTGCTCCCCTCAACAAAGGATTATGCAGTCCAAACTGTTCATAGTGTCAAAATTGAGAAAATCTAATGTAAATATCAAAAGCTAAACCAGGAAAATAAATTCACCATATTGTGGTAGGCTATAGGCATCTTGTGACTTGTTCAAATAGAAAATAATAAATTGGACGTAAAGGTAAAATATCCTCATTAAAAGAAATTATTTATAAAAATCAAGAGGGAAGCCAGAACTGGGATGATATATACACAATACAAATATCTGCCAAAGGACTTACATCTAGGTAATTTATAGAACTTTGAAAAAAATCATTAAGACAATATAATAAAAAAAAAAGTAGGCAATAGACACCTCACAAAAAAAAAGACATATGGATGGCTAAAAACACGGGGAAAAAAACACATCACTAGTCATCACAGAATGCAAATTAAAATCACAATGTGATATTTATTACTACATCAGATTTGGAATGGCTAAAATCTGAAAAGACTTAAAATATAAAGTGTTGGTGTGGATGGGGAGCAACCGGAACTCTCACACATCACTAATGAGACTGTTAAGTGGTACAACCACTTAGGAAAACCATTTGATGGATTCAATGAAGGTAAACATACACAAGTTGTATATTCAACAATTTTGCTCCTAGTTGTTTAGTCAAGAGAGATAAAAACTTATGTCCACACGCTACAAAAGTTTCATGGAAGCTATATCATTAATAGCCAAATTGTGGAAAGATCTCAAATGCCCCCTTACAGGAGAACTAATAAGCAAATTTTGATGTATTGATACAAGGCACACCACTTAGCCATAAAAAGGAACAGGCTATGGCTACTTGAGAGAAGATTGCTCCTTTGTCAAGAAAAAGGGGGCAGGTTTCTTATATCAATAAAGTTTCTTATCCAGCTCCAATGTGGTTTTAAGATTTTATGAATTAGTAGGGTCCATCCAGAAATTTCTTGACTACCCAGGCACTGGCTATTGTTTCTTAAAATCTAACCATAGTCCCATTGTTTTTGTCTGGAGCAGAATCAGGATAGAGAATTAGAGCAGCACAAGGGATTCTAATTTTCAGACCCCATCTTGAACTACAAGCTCAGAGGACAAAAGGTCTCTGACTTGTGTTTGTGTTCCTATATTTTATTCTCTCTTTTTAAAAGTCCATTAGCATCGAATTAAAGTGTTAATGTTTTCTGCTGATTATTTGTGAGCCTCTAAAGATGAACATCATGGAAGAGTAATGAAATAAAAAAAAAATCTCAGAGGTCTCATGGAATTCCAAAAGTTAATGAGAGTAATAAGCTCAGAAAATAAGCTTACAATAGGCTTATTTAAGCATAAATTTAAGTTAACTTTCTAAGAGAACGAGGTTTAGATACTTCACTTCTGTTTCAGTCCTATAAAATATAAATGAGAGATAATTATCCCTACTATATTTATCCCATATTATTGTATGGGATTAATTAGAGTCTACAGGGAAGTACTTTAAAAATGCAGAGCAATCTACAGAGGCAGAGGGTAATTTCATAATTACCATGAAAATCATGAATCAGCAATATATCTTTTTACTGACCACATAAAGGAAATGAACTGATATTTATTGGACACCTTCTGTAGGCTTGTTTTTTAGAAGGTATTGTTGTGGATCAGAGGCAAGTGAAAGACCACTGGAGCCCAGACCAAATTACAATTCAGGGAGCCTTTATCAGCCGGCCTGGAGACTGCTCTACCATCCTCCACGCAGGGAGACCAGAGAGCAGCCCCGACCCTTTGTGCAAGACCACTTTTAAGCACATTAACCACATCCTGTTTTTGCACAATAAGCAACCCAAGACAAAACAGTTTTTCCCAAGCAACATCAGAGTCATGCCATTGATGACCACGTTATTCACAGGGTCATCCTGTTCTTCAGAAAGCTGACAGTGTTCTATCTTGCAAAGCCCACGTACTGGGAAGGGGCCATGAGACCATATCTCAAGGCCTGGCCTGGTGTCAGCACTGACAACTCTATCTGGGGCATAGTCCATGGCATCTCTGGAGTGTTCAAAAAATCCCACTCTACAACAGGTATCTCATTCATTCTTTATAATAACATGAAGAAACTCTGATGTTTCTTCACGGTATTATAAATTGTTAATTTTCCTCATCTTGAAATTTGTTAATTTGTTGTATCTTACATGTCCACACAAGCTGCCTTTACTTCTGGTATAAAGTGGGAAGTCAGTCAAGCAACAGCACACCTGCTCAGAGATGCACGCCTACATATGCATGGAGTTGGAATGAAAAGAAAGGCCTGCCAGTGCTCTTACAACTTCATAGAGTCCTCTCGGCAGCTCTCCATTGATTTCAAAAGCCAGGCTATGCTGGTTGCTGGCCAAGAATATGTAGTAATATAATCAGGCTAGGGGTGGCCTATGAATAAACTTTTTAAAAGATGTAAAAAATGGCACACACTTCATAAATACAAATGCATATTTATTTTTTACTCTTTTTTGTCAGGTCAAGGTCATTTTTAAAAAGAGAAATTGTAAGTATACTGATTAAAATTTTGTCTGGTCTTTCAGGTACAAATCTCACGGGAGCCATTTTGGAATTCTTTGAAGTGACATGAAAATTTAAAGACTATTTTGGCAAGCAATCTGAATGTAGTAACTCTTTTAATTTGGGGGATTGTTTCTCCTGATCTGTAATTTACTCACCCACAATAACTTGACAGTAATTTTTTTTCTTAAGACTGACCATGAAGTTATGTTTAAAGAATTAAACTTACTGTCAATAGAATCAATATTTACCTCTCTGTGCTTATATCTAAAACACCTATGTAACATTTAGTTATAAAATTATTTCACTTAATTAAAATTAATATGCCATTTTGGCATACACACATTTACTTATAAACTCATTTATTAGGCTGATTGGTCAAGAATCAAAACTGACTTTATATTTGTCTGCTGGTAGCAGAAGTATGCAAGCAGATAAGACTTTTTTTTCCGAGTTGCTAGCATACAGCAGGCACAAGGCATCAGAAGGCATGTGTTACAGAGGACATGGGAAGTGGGTAAAGGTGTGTGTGGAAATTGGTTAAAAGATCTTTAGCTAACTGACATGACCATTTCAGTAGCCAGGGGCATTGTTGATAATATGCTCAGGATTATTCATCATCACCTCCCTCACCGCCCATTGGGTTGTCAGCAGCTGGTGTTGCTGAGCGGGCTGTTAGACCTGTGGTGAGTGACTGAGGACCAGGAGGAGACAGTCTTAGAAGGAGGCAGGCTCTCTTTGTTTGGCTCACTTCACTTAGCCTAATGTCCCCTGCATCATCTGCCTTGTCTGTGGAATCTACAAAAGTTGGATACACTGAAGCAGAGAGTGAATGGTGGTGACTAGGTGGGGTGGTAGGAAAAAAATAGATGTTACTCAAAGGGTAACTGTAATAATAATTTTGCTGTGTATATGTGTACAAAATCACCAGATTGTACACCTTAAATATATGCACTCTACATTAAAAATTAAATAATGTAGATTTTAAAAAAAAGAACGAGAGTCTCAATGAGCACACAGCCACCGCAGACTGGCTTTTCTGGACGGGATCATGGTGGATTGTTATCAGCAAGCACCCTCCTCCAGAGAAAAACCGCTTCCTTGGGAATTCTTTAAAGAGGGATGGATTTTGTCCCACTATGGAGAAGTACTCATGCCTCACACAGTTCCTCTGGGGAAAGAAAGTGCACCCATTCTGATGAAAATGTGTTGTCCCAGCTCTGGTCTGAACTTGACCTAGCCTAGTAGAGAACACATTGGAAAACTCAAAATACATGAGTTGGTAGCAAGGTGACTCTGAACAATAGTTTGCTGGTGTTAAGTACCAGTGATACAGCTTTTGTAGAAGAACCTAAGATGCCCTAAAATCATTGCTTATATGTAGCAAAACTGAAGCCTACTCTTAATATTAATCAATATCTAGAAAATCCATATTCATTTTCTCTGAACTGCACCTGCCTCCATTAGCAATCTGTGCTCTGATGTTGTTCCTTTTGTTTTCTACGAGTTTCTGTGATCATAACCCTTTTCTCCCTGCCATCTTGTTAGAGGAATACCTATAAAAATGTTTCTGTGCACCCCCATAGGTACACAGAAATTGAGGCACACAGATCAGTTAAAAAGCAAAATGTTTGCACAGTCTGGGAAATGGTGTTAGGTGTGTGCTCATTTATAACAGTAAAAGGACAAGATTAAGACTGATGGGAAATAGTGATCTTTCCGATGTTTTCCTTATGAATGTCCGGCTGTTTTGTGTATGGGATTGTTCTGTGTTTGACAGATGGAGGCGTCGTGAGGCTGAAGAGCCTCCAGGAGAAGCCGTGGTACAAAATCAAAGCTGCTTTTTTCCTGGAAGACCAGCTGCCACGTCATGGCTCTGAGGTTTCCATATTTGCTTTGACCTTTCGAGGTCTGTTTTGAGTGCTTTTTTGTCTGCTGTAGATTTTACCTGGAGACAAAATCGTCAATATACTTTCCATCACATTTTTGGTTCCTGGCTGGGAAATATAGCATGCTTTGTTCTTAGGAAAAAGATATATATCTGCTTTCCAGAACATTGTGCCCTAAGGTAAACATGTCTGTACTCTTTGTACTTTTTCAGCAGTTGCTATGAATCCTTTGCTGTTATAACTGGGTGGACAGCTGTCAGGAGCTGTTACTTCTACCTAATGGGTTCTCTTCTCATTTTCTTCTCCTCAGATGTTTGTAGAAACAGGGATAGGGGAAGAGCTTTGGGCCTATTTATGAACTAAGAGCACTTTAACCTCTGAATAAAACATTTAAATATGTCAATAATGTTATTGTGATAAGTAAGTATAGAAAATTCCTTGAGTTTCTGGGATTAAGGCTAACCATGAGCCAAAACTGGTTTGGCTCAGTGGATAAAGCATCGGCCTGTGGACTGAAAGGTCCCAGGTTCGATTCCGGTCAAGGGCATGTACCTTGGTTGCAGGCACATCTGATCAATGTTTCTCTCTCATCAATGATTCTGACTTTCTATCCCTCCCCCTTCCTCTCTATAAAAAAAAATCAATAAAATATATATATATTTTTATTAAAAGACTAACCAGGAGGCACTCGGTCAAGCAAGGCACCAGTTATTGTGGAGGACACAAATATGACTGTCAGGTGGCTTCATCTGTCTCTACCGTGATTGGGAGGTAAAACATGTTCTAGTAAGAGAAAAAGCACAGACTCTGCCCTGCAGATGATTGGTTGGCAGAGACTAAAGACACTAAATGTTAGCATGCTCCAAGGAGCAGGACATTTGAACACAGGAGACTCCTGTGGGGACATAGCTGGAAGCGGTGCCTGTGATACTAGCTAGGACATCTATAGGCAAAAATATGGTTGGAAAGTCATGCCTGGCCTTGGAATCAGCAGGTGGAAAGCAAAGTGCTTAGCACAGTGTCTGGCAGATGGCAAACATTCATTATACATTCCAGATGATCCCAAAGATGATGGTAACAGGGTATGTGTTACTGAGGTCTAGAGCACGGGCTGTGGATTCTGACGATTCAGTTCTGAATCCCAGTTCTGCCATTTACCAGCTGTGTGACTTCAGACAAGTTTGTTACATTTTCTATGGTTCAATATTATTACTTGTAAATGGAAGTAATACTAATGCTTAAATTATAGGGTTGTGGGGAGGATTAAATTAACACCCATAAAGCATTTAAGTACCAGTCACATAGGATTACAGATAGTGTGGGTATAGATTGAAAAAAGCTTTGAAAGCACAGAATGTTTCCATTCATTCTGTAAATGAATTTTTTTTCAGTTAGGTTATTTGTTCCATGAAACATTGGCTTGGAAAAAGAAAGTAATCTACATATATAAAAGCCTAAGTGACCATTACGACCGAATGACTGAAATGACCAGTTGACCAGTGCCACACACTGACCATCAGGGGGCAGATGCTCAATACAGGAGCTTCCCCCTGGTGGTCAGTGTGCTCTCACAGCCAAGCTCCCATGGTCCTCCTCCCATCCCTCCCCACTATCTGGCAGGCCCCATCTGGCAGCTGGCAAGCCCCTAGACCCCAGCTGGCCCAGCCCTGAACAGGATTGGGCGAGATGGCCCCAATAGGCCGTAATCACTGGCCAGGTCTAGGGACTCCAACCATGAATGAATTTCATGCACCAGCCCTCTAGTTATAGAACTGAAGAAGTGAGGAATTTGATAAATAATAACTTAAGAGTTTAAGGTGCAATATATATTCTTAACCAAGACAGTACATAATAATTGTGGTTTTTTTGTGTTTTTTTGTATTATCAGAATATTTTGGCTCAAAATATTTTTTTGTGTTCTTCCTATTCCATGATAATGGATTATTAGTATCTTAGTATTCAAAGGAGCACTGGTTCCATCAGAAGCCAAAACAGTGGACTGTTAATGTGGAATTGAGATTGCCATAGGGCCATTTTTAAGCTTTTCATGACCACAGAAAAAAGATTACTGCTTGACAAGTGATTGATCCTGTTTATCAATGGAAAATAGTATTATTGCTAAACAATGTGTACAGGAAGGAGTTTAGTGATAATAATACTTTTGGACCCATTACTTGTACGCAGAGAGAATTATTTCTCCATCTGGTTTGCCAAATTGTCCTTGATGTCTCGTATGGTAAAAAAGGCAATATACATTCTAAACGTCACAAAGATGCTAAAAAGGAGCAAATGGATGAAACTCATTCCAATACATCTCTTGGAAGATTATTGAAAAAGTTTGAGCAGAATTAGAGATGTTTAGATTACAAAACGAAAGAAACAAACTAGCTCCCAAACTTTTGCATATGTCTTAAGTAGCATAAGAGTACCATTGCGACACCTGTTTTGCAGTTTCTGAAGCTCTGTTACCGTCTTCATACTAAAGCATAATCACCAGTATCCCAGCAGCTCCTCCATTTTTCTCTCCAGGTACTGGAAATTGCAGCACTGCTCAGTGAGTTTGTACCTTCTGGCATGCTCAGAATTGGCATGCTGTCACCTATAATGAATGCAAAATTGTATCAGGATATCTGACTTATCCTTGGAGTTTATTGTGGCATCAGTGTGTGAACATTTTTCTCACTGGTTGAAAGTACACTTTGCTGCTTGTGTTATACCAATCATCATTTAATCTGAAGTGCAGAGAGACACTGTGAAAGATATTCATCATTATTCAATTAAAATAGGCAACTCAAAAATAAAGATCTGGAATGCCATTAGACTGTGCTTCCAATACCTACTTGTGCTTGTTAAAGAAAAGGGAGACAGGGTGTAGCTATTACTTGGTAGATTGTACAGTTGTAATTAGGTAGTTGTTAATGACAGGAAAGAGACAAAAGGAAGGCCAGGCATGAGAGGCATGTCATCTGGGAAGCTTCACCAGGAAGCTGCAGTTTTACACTCCTCAGTTTTACCCACTCGTTCCCTGCAAAAACACAGGAGAGAGTTGGGGGTCTAACAAGGGAGAGATAGATGCATGTTCAGTAAAGTTGGGATGGCACAGGGAAGGTGCCTGACAGTCAAACCTGGGAACAGATATTGGCTTTAACTCTGATGGGGAACATAAAAATAGACTTTTTTTGGGGGGTGGGGGCGAGAAGGGGATAGCAATCAGAATCTGTGCCAGTAATCTGCCTTCTAATGCACACTCTTGCTAGCCATAGTTAACTCCGTTTGTAAGAGAATGTATGAGGCTAGCAGCCTGACTCTGTACCTAGTTAATGCACATTCTTGTTAGCCTATATTCAAGTCACTGCTCCTTCTTTATCTGGTCTTGCAAGCCTTATTCACCTAAATACTTCCATTGCACAGCAGCCATAAACCATGAACATACTCAGCCCCTAGTGGGGGTTGTCAGCACTGGCACCAGGCCCGACTTCAGGTGTGTTCTCAGCTTCCCCATTGCAATACATGGGGCTTTTTGCAAAGCCTGTGAAAGGTCTGGAAGTCTGGTCCATATTTGGGGGACAAAGAAACCAAGAAGTATAAAGGGAAAGCTTCCTCCATATTGGGGGACTCAGGATTTGGAGAACTGACGCCCTGAGTCCCTGTGCTAGTAATGTGAAACATATGAAAAGAAATGGGTTTATCCTGACTCTTCGAGTACTCCTTTGTGTTTTTTGGTGCCTGGTAAATTCTGTAACAACTCCACTGGAGAACCTTCCTTGAGTCATTTGGGGCTCCCCCTGCATCCTGCATCCACCCAATCACAGCCTTTCCTGGATGATATTCTCAAGGGGTGGTGAGGTCTTGGGAATGCTAGCTTTGCCTTTGTACCTCAGTCCCTGGCACAGACAGGTGCTCAGTAAATCCTGAAGGAAGGGAAGGAGGGAGGGTGGTGTTCGAGAAAGGAGGGTGTTGAGAGAGAGAGAGAGAGAGAGATAGAGAGACAGAGAAAGAGAAAGAGAGACAGACAGAGAGAGAGAGAGAGAGACAGAGAGAGAGACAGAGAGAGTGGCAGGGCTGTTCTGCCCACTTGCCAGGCCCCCGGAGATGTTGACAGGCATAGAAACCGACTAATCAGAACCAAATCTGGGTGAACTGTGAGGAGCCAATGGCTGCCTAGGAGATGGAGCTTTTGACACTGATTGGCACAGAAACTGACCAATCAGAACCTACTCTGGGTGAACTGCAAAGGCAGAACCTAAGGTTTAGGCTGAGGAGGGATTTTAAGGGCAACAGCTGTTTGGTGTAAGGTGTAAGAAAGTGATTCATTTTTTTTAATGACCAGTTTGGCAGTACAGTGCATATGGCTGGCTATCTGTCCAGATATAGGGATTATGTGTTTTTGTCTGCCAAGAGCATCTCCTCCTGCTGAAAAAGGCTTTCCCCCCATTTAAGCAATCCTATCTTATATAACCTATCTATACTTATAAAAGGGTGATAATTGGACTGGGTTGACTGACCATCTTCCAGATGTCTGACTTCCTTCCAGACAAAGCCATGGTGGTGGGGGCTGAAGCAGAGGCAGTTAGGGGTAATCAGGCAGCAGGGGAGGGCAGTTAGGAATGATTAGGTAGGCAGGCAGAGGCACTTAGAGGTGAATCTGGCAGACAGGCAGAGAGGTTAGGAGTGATCAGGCAGGCAGGGGGGCAAGAGGTTAGGGGCAGTCAGGCAGGCAGGCAGGCAAGTGGTTAGGAGCCAGTCATCCCAGATTGCAAGAAGGATGTCTGACTGCCAGCACCCCCCCAGCACCAATTTCATGCACCAGACCTATAGTATTAACATAATCATGACTGCAAAAGGAACTATTCCACACAAATATGTGCAGTTACAATTTACACGCATTTTATTACTTACGTGAATTCCTGGTGCTGTGGGTACATGCTTAATGTGATCCCAAGATGTGGCTCTCCTCTCGCAGTAGCAGAGACGCTGCCTCTGGCTGGCAAGTCAGGTCAGGAATGGGGTTTCAGTTTCAGGAATCATGTCACCGCAAGAGATTCCTACGCTCAGTGTGGATCCATCCAAGGCTTGGCGGTTCATCTGTCTTCTGGCATGGAGCAGAACGGAGCGGGGAGGGGAACTACACCCAAACTGAAAGTGATCAGTAAGACAAGCTTCCAGCAATCAAGCCACCAGTTGGACACAGGGATCAAAGCTGGTCAGCGATGGCAAGGTGTCCACCGATCAAGCAATGATCAAAGAGGTCTCTATGGGGATCCATTTTTATAGCCTGTTCGTACCCACAACAGTCCAGGTGTTTATCTTATAACTATGTCAGGGCTACAAGTGTTAATCAGCAGTTACATAGATGAATATATGTTTATCATAGCAATTCACTCTAATTCAGTAATCCAAGTTCAAATGCTTATCTATGGGATACACACATTCAGGGGAGTGGGGTATGTGTCCTTAATATCATGCTTTAAGTTTCAGGAAAGTTAATTCAAACATTTTATAACCTTCTAAACCTTTTAAGACACTTTCAAGCATTTTTAAACATTCCTATATGTTACTACAACAGGTAGGGAGGGAGCAAAAAAACACTTCTCATAGGATTGGAGGATCTGAACTGTGAGCACCTGGCACAGGGCTGGGCATGAAGGAAAGCCCACTCCCTTCCTGCCACCTCCACAGAAGCCTGGGCTTCAGCACCTTCTGCCTCATTTGGCAGCCAGCTCAGGGGCAGTCTCCATACCCCCAGGCAGGTATCTGTCACGCATCTGGATGCAAGTAATCACACAGGATGCAGATGTGCACTTGACTTCATAAGGAGCTGGTGTGTTAGGGAGAAAGGCCTCCATTCTCAGAAATCCCCTGGACTATGCAAACTTGCAAAGGCCTTGTTATAGTAATAGTAATAAGGATAAAATACAATATAGAATAAGTATTAAAGTGTGGAATAAAGTGTGGAATGTAACGTAAACAAATTTAGTATGGAATAGAATGTAAACAAATTGATAAGCACCCTTGAGTGGCCTGTATGTAGAAAGTAGATAAAGTGATCTGTACCCCATATGTAAGACCAGATAGCAAGGCTCCTGGAACCCGCTGATAAGACACACTGAAGACCCCAATCTGACCACATAAAAACAGCAAAGCCCCAGAGGAGATCAGAGACACTCGTCTGCTCCTCCACAGTCGGTCACTCTCCACATCCCTGCCTGCATCTGCCTGAGCTCTGTTGTGGACTGAGTCCGAACTGTGAGCCGTGAGACCGAGGCCTCAAACAAGATCCTGAGGTGCAGCTGCAACGCCCAATGTCTAGCATATGTGTGTGTCTGTCGGTGTGGATCTCTGGGTGGCCTGCCGAGGTCTGGAAACCACCAGGACACTGGTAGATAAACCGTGTGTGATTCGTGCATTGCATGTCTGTCTCTTGTGTAATTGATGCTCGGTCAATATTAAGTATGAGTGTCGTACGTGTCAGTGTCTGTTTAGAGACTGGCTGAGGCACCCTTGGTCACCTGTGCTATGTCCCTAAAGGAGAAATTGGGACAGGCCTGAGGAATGACCTGGAGTAGGGGTTTTCAAAGGGTTCTCACGATGAATACTTTCTGCAAACAAAGCCTTACTTGACAGCCATTCTAGAAAACAGATGAAAACTAAGCTTCTTGGGGCAAAGTGGTATGTGTTGAACTCCACTGGGAGATGGGACCTGAGTCCCCTTTCCCCTGTAGCTCTGGGAAGATGGGGGTTGGGGTTGGGTCCTGGCAGTGCGATGGGGCAGTCAGGAGAGAGGGAGCGTTCAGAAGGGCTTCAAATTTTTAGAACTGTGTGTTCATGCCCATGTGACTGGGCCAACAAACTCATTGTTCGCACCAAGACATTAGTCTATACAAACAAAAAATGAAAATATGTCCTTGGAAAAAATCATAATGACTTCAACCTTTAATGTTCTAACAGATTCCTTTTTTAATCTTGAAGGGTTATTTTAGGGGAAGTATCTTTTGTCTACAGGAAATATTTATATGAATTCAGCAATTCCATCAACTTCTCTTTTTCTTTTGTGAAATTCAAGTAAAATTCAATTGTATCTAAAGTATGATTGTTATGGTTTTATAAAAGAATCTCTACCCATCTGTTCATCACCCATGCTTCTCTTTTTGTATTTGCATATTAAGTTGTCCACAATGATGTTCACCTGATGTGATTGGTTATTCTGGTTGGTGGGATTGGGGTTGTTTTTCCACTTTCATCTTTGGGATTCAGCATGTTTTACTGGGTTATTTATAATGGATAGATACCAGTTTTTATTTTAATGTGATTTTTTTTTCTTAAAAAGAAATACGGGGCTGGCTACATTCGGTTGCTGCTCTTGGGGCAGGCAGGGGCAGGCTGGTCACGTGGCAGTTGCTTCTTATGGAGAAATACAGGAAGAAAATAACAATGACCTGTTCATTCAACAAAATTTGATTGAACAACTTGATGCCGGGTTGTCATGTTACTGGTAACGTTAGGTTTTTGGTTACTACACCTTGTAAATCTTTTCTTCTAGGTTTCCCTGCAATTGTTACATGTTGCCACTAGGGGGCAGTAGACACAGCAGTATTTCAGAGGTTATTTATTTTTATTACTGTATTTTTGCCCAGATCCCAGGTAAGACTTTTTAAAAAAATATTTTAATCTTTATTGTTGAGTTTATTAATTACAATGTTCCTCTTTTTTCCCCCGTATAGCTCCCCTCTACCCGGTACCAATCCCACCCTCTGCTCTTACCTCCCCCGCACTGCCCTCTTCCATAGGTATATTTTTGTCAAGTCTCTTGCTGTACCTCCCACACCCCTTTTTTTCCCCAAGAATTGTCAGTCCATTCCCTCTCTAGGCCCATGATTCTGTTATATTCACCAGTTTATCCTGTTCATCAGATTTTTAATTCACTTGATTTTTAGATTCATTTGTTGATAGATGTGTATTTGTTGTTCATAATTTTTATTTTTACGTTTTTCTTCTTCCTCCTCTTAAAGAATACCTTTCAGCATTTCATATAATACTGGTTTGGTGGTGATGAACTCCTTTAGCTTTTTCTTATCTGTGAAGCACTTTATCTGACCTTCAATTTTGAATGTTAGCTTTGCTCAGTAGAGCAATCTTGGTTGTAGATTGTTGCTATTCATCACTTTGAATAATTTTTGCCACTCCCATCTGGCCTGCACAGTTTCTGTTGAGAAATCCGCTAACAATCATATGGATGCTCCCTTGTAGGTAACTAACTTTTTTTCCCTTGCTGCTTTTAATATTCTCTCTTTATCGTTTGCTCTTGGCATTTTAATTATGATGTGTCTTGGTATGGTCCTCTTTGGATTCCTATAGTTTGGGATTCTGTGTGCTTCCTGGTCTTTTAAATCAATTTCTTCCCCCAGGTGGGGGAAGTTTTGGGTCACTATTTCTTTAAATAGGTTTTCATTATCTTGCTCTCTCTCTTTTTCTGGCACCCTTATAATTTGGATGTTGGTACGCTTGAGGTTGTCCTAGAGTCTCCTTACACTATCTTGAATTTTTTGCATTCTTTTTGCTTCTTTCTTTTCTGGCTGAGTGGATTTTGCTTCTTTGTATTTCAAATCTTTGACTCGATTCTCATGGTCCTCTAGACTGCTTTTAGGTCTCTATATAATATTTTATATTTCAGTCAGTTGGTCCTTTAATTTCTAGTTGGTCCTTTTTCATATCCTTGAAGGTCTTGTTCATGTCCTTGAAGGTCTCATTAAGTTCATCGGCCTTTTCTAAGAGCCTCTTGAAAAACCTTATAACCGTGGTTTTGAACTCTATGTCCAGTTGTTTTTTTCCCTCTTTTCCTTTCAAATGTGATTTCTTTCCAGTCTATTCATTTTGGCTGCTTCCCTGAGTTAGTCAATTAGCTTTGTGTGGTAGATGTCCTTTAAGGGATGGTGGCTCAGCCTCCCCAGTTACCTGAGGTGGATACTTTTGGTGCAGCCCTTTATGGGTTTCACAGTCTTGTTGTAGTTAAGCCTAGATTATTGTTGTTAGCACTAGGAGGGTTTGACCTCCAGGCCAATTGGCTGTGAGGATCAACTGTGTTTATGCTATCAGAGCCATTGTGCTCAGGTTGGATGGGTGGAATCTACCGGCTAAGCAGGCAGCCTTGATTTTCTGTCAGCTTGCCCTATGCAGCATCTGGGTCTCTGTGCCTGGTGGTAATGGCTAAATGCACCTCTGAGAGAAAGCTGCCGCTGAGCTCTACCCACTGCCGGACAGTTCAGCCTCTCCCCAATTGAGTCTGCACACCCAAAGTCTCACCCAGAGTTGTCAAACAATGCAGACTGGTGGTTTCCCTTCTTTCTTTCTTTCTTTCTTTCTTTCTTTCTTTCTTTCTTTCTTTCTTTCTTTCTTTCTTTCTTCCTCTCTCCATCCCTCCCTCCCTCTCTTCCTTCCTTCCTTCCTTCCTTCCTTTCTTCTTTCTTCCTCCCTCCCTCCCTCTCTCTCTCCCTTCCTTCCTTCCTTCCTTCCTTCCTTCCTTCCTTCCTTCCTTCCTTCCTTCCTTCCTTCTTTCCTTTCTCTCTCTCTCTCTCTCTCCCTCCCTCCCTCCCTTCCTTCCTTCCTTCCTTCCTTCCTTCCTTCCTTCCTTCCTTCTTTTTTTCTCCCGAACAAGACAGCAAGTCATGAGTCCTCTCTGTGCATTGGTGCACTTCTGCAGTTCCCAAGTTTATGCACCCTCCCCGCTAGCTTGCAGACCTCTGCACTCCAGAGTTTCATTATGCTTCCTCCTTACTGTCCAGTTTCACCTCATATGAGTGTGGGTTCCCTGGTCCTCCCCTGGATCTGGGGAATCAGTGCAGCGGGATGCCTTTGTCTCCCTCCTCATTCGAGAAAACCAGCTGGTTTTCAGCTACCTGCGTACCCGCTCGTGAGCAGCTCTGAACCTCTGGCTCCATGTGTATCGGCAACTCTGCCCTCCTCAGCTCCTCTGAGTCACAGTGTCCTATCTTTACTTTTATTTGTGGAATTTCCAGTCAGCCAGCTTTCTGGTGATTCTGGATGATGTCCGTTCTGTCATTTAGTTGTAATTTTGAAATTGTTGTGTGGGGCAGCAGGATAGGTGTTTACCTATGCCGCCATCTTGGTTCCTCTCCTCAGGTAAGACTTTGGATTCCAGATTAGAAAGCTCTCATTGACAACTATTTTTGTTTTGTTAATTATGTCTATTGTATATATGTTTTAAATCCAGCAAGGTATTATTTAAAACAGTCAATATTTATTTAGTTTTACTACCTTTTTCTTTGTCTCTCTTTATTCTTACTTCATTTATTCCCTTCATCTGGGATAGTTTTCCCCCTGCCTGATGAACTTTTAATGTTTATTTTGAGAGTGGCAAAGCTTGTGAGAAATCCTGATACTTCTTTGTGATTCCAAAACATCTTTATTTCGTGTTTCCTTCTGAAGGGTCTTCTAGCCTAGTGCTTCTTGCTCCACTTAACATAATTGCGTTTTTTTTCTGCTGGCTACTTTAAAAATTTTCTCTTGAGCTTTGTTTTTCACCAGTTTGGCAGTGAGCACTCAAGGATTCTTGGAGCTCCTTGAGTCTGTGGCTTGATGCCTTTTGGAAATACTCAGCCATTATTTCTTCAAGTATCACTTCTGCTTTATCCTCTCCTCTCCGGAATCTGATCTGCCTCAGAGTTCTCTAATGTTCTTTCTCTGTATTTTGCATCCCATGTCCTTTCCATGTTCCAGTCTGTATTCCCTACAAGCTAAATTCTAGCTCGTGAATCCTCTTTTCTGAATTCTAGCTCGTGAATCCTTCTTATTTTGAGCAGAGTGCTTGGCAGGATGTCCCTGCAGCTTGTGGAGGAAAGAGCAGAGGGCTCCGATCCTAGAGGCTGCGTACCAGCCCTGGCCAAGGCAATATTTGACACTGAGGTCTCCCGCACAGTTTTCAATAGCAATTCAGGGAAGTACAGGACATTGTGTGCAGATATAAAAACCTGAAAAATACTGACAAAATACTGACACTGGAGGAAAGAAAATTAAACACTTAATTTACAAAGTACCTTATATAAGCAAAGTACAGTTCTGGCAGCCTAACTTCTTAGTGTTGGGAAAGTTAATCTACCAGTTATTAAAGAATATGACCTAAAATGACATAAAATGGTTTAGCTATAGCTTCCTGTGGTGGGCATATATTGACTAACTGCCCAGGTCCTGAACCAATAAATTCTCCCTTTGCTATGGCAACTTCTGACAACCCTAGTCCCCAAAGCCACATAATGAAATCCTTGTTCAGTTGATTTGGCAGTAAGGAGGCATTTGGCTCAAGTGTGAGTGATAAGATTCTTCCTCCAAGCAATTGTAGGTGAATCTGAGTTTCTTTTGAGAATACTAATAATTTATTTAACCTTGGGATCTCTGGGTTAGCCAAGTTCTGGCTGCCTCATGGACTGGGGAGCCATCTACTGAGAGAGGGAGATAAAGAGAAAGTCCAGAGAAAAGTATGCTATGGAGTGTAGTGAAAATCTGCAGCTTTCTAATTCCTGTGAAATATCCCTATGACCATATAAATACACCCTATACCCTCAGCCTGTCTCAGCTATTTTCTTTTCTTTTTCCTTAATGTATCTTGAGTTGGCTTCTGTTGCTTGTCAACTATAAGCCACTAAGAAAGGATATTCATTAAATTTAAAATACTGTTCAATTCAGAGAATATCTCAACTTAATATAAGAGAATATATAGTGAACAAAGTAGTGCCATTATTGCTTATTCCCTTTCTGATTCATTTAGTCACTTCCACTTTCTTATTTTACCTTCCATTCTGTGAGTTTGGCACTTTTGACTGACCTTCTTCCTCCTATCTCCCACCTCCCTGACTAGTAAGAAGATCAAAAGAGGAATAAAATCTGAAACTCAAACCATGAGACATTGGACTAGCTAAACACAGAAATCAATGAGAGACAATTACATTTCATAACATAAATGAAGTTCTGGTAAGGCTTCAAGGTAGTCTGTTCCTCAGCCTAGGGGTGGGAGGGAGGTATATCTTAACAGCACAAAGCTATGCTGCAAAGAGCATGCCTGGCTTCCACATCAAATGATAGACTGCCAACGTCTCCTCCACAAAGTAATTGGTCACACTGGTAAGTATATTATTGTTAATATAAACCACAGTAATAGGCAACCATGTTATAGGATAGTAAGAAGCTAGGAAAATTCCAGGACAAGTGGAATAGGGAAACTAAGACAGATAGTTAAACAGCAGTTTGCAGCCACCTAGTAAATCCTATCTTCCCTAAATTAAGGACACTTTAAGAGTAAATGGTTTGCACTTCTCCTCCCCACCAGAGGGTACATAGCTTGAATCATCCTACTCAAGGAGACAGATAACTGAAATCTAATTAAGTGTCATTGTCCAACCACACCCAAGGACACACAACTTAAGAGAGTAAATCTCATTTTGATACATCTGCATAAAGCTATTGAACATCATACTGATCTGCCCTCAGAACTCCCTAAACTCCCAGCCTTTAAAAGCTCCTTGAAAATGAAGGTCCAAGCTTGTTTTCTCAACAGGGAGCACTTGCCCCTCTCCCACATGCATCCCCTAACCTCTAAGGGACTCCGTGAGGTTTGCAACCAGAAGAGCAATGGGCAGTGGCAGCTTGTCCAGGGCTAACCCCCAATCCTGTCTCCAAGGCCCCCTTTTCTCTGACTTCCCAGTGAGCTAAGGCAGCCCAGCCTCAGCCTCAGCGCTCCAGTTGCCTCTGCTATGCCCTTCCCTGTTTCCCTGCCCTAAGTGTGTTTTTGCTACTGTCAGTAACTTCTTGCTTGCTTTTCTACTATTTATCTCTTGATTGAAATCTTTCCCTCAAGAACATAAGAAAGGAGGTCTCATTGTCTCCTGGTAACAACCAGAAACCTGAAGTGACAATGGCAGATTTAGAAATCACTTAAAAAAACTGGCACAGGAATATCACAATTGAATTTCATATAAGTAGAGAGGAGATATAGGAGCAATTTCTTGTTGGCACAAAGTTTATTTAAAAAGATAAGTAATATATATTACTGTCAATATCTATTTCATCATTTTCATAAGAAAAAAACAATTACAATCACTTCATGTATTATTTCTAACCATTCCTTTTGTATTATTGCATTAAAGCTACTTTTATTCACTTACACCAAGACACAAATTGTGGCCACAAAAGCTTTCAACAGGAAATGTTTATACCCTAAATAATTCAGGCAGCAGTAGAACT
This sequence comes from Antrozous pallidus, assembly GCA_027563665.1. Taxonomy (NCBI): domain Eukaryota; kingdom Metazoa; phylum Chordata; class Mammalia; order Chiroptera; family Vespertilionidae; genus Antrozous; species Antrozous pallidus. The sequence continues at coordinate 96,797,975 of CM050511.1, read as the reverse complement.
TAGAATACTTAGTTTCCTTTAAATAATTTAAAGGTGGCATTTAAAGGCACCAAATAATCCACCCATGAATTGAGGAGCGCAATTTTGGTGCATAATTTTTGATATTTATTTATTTATTATTATTATGTTTTATTGATTAAGGTATTACATATGTGTCCTTATTCCCCCATTCCCCCCCCTACCTCCCCACTCATGTCCTCACACCCCCTGTCTGTATCCATTGGTTATGCTTATATGCATGCATAATTTTTGATATTTAAATCTTAGATATCTTTCTTCTTTTATTCCAGCAAAATGAATCTGAAAATAATTTGAGAAGAAATGGATTATCTGTAGACCCTTAAAATATCAGCTCTTATCTGAATTCTCTGCAAGGAGGTAAACCATTATTGGCCCATATAAGGCCCAGCAAACCTAATTCTTATTATACCTTTTCTGCAAGACTCACTTCACATAAATCATTTTCCTTTTTTTTTTGACACCATGTATTTCTTTTATAAAAAAGAAACACTGTACTCTAGAATGTTCAAATAAATTGCTCATAAAAGAAATCAGTGCTATTGCAATTAAAAAATGCTTTTGGCTTTAGGATAATAAAATAAACTTGTTCAAATACACTAGGATCATGATAAAGCTTTTGATTCAAACATTTTAAAGACTATATTTAATAGGAGATGTGGATAATGAAGTCACAGAGTTCCTGCTCTTGACCAAACCAATCAAGGGATTTGCTTGAATCTTTATGCAAATTGAGTTGTTTGGTATTAAAACACCAACATTGGTTTAACAGAGCATAATTAAAATAAAGTTCAGCTATTAGGATAAGAAAGGCATACTTAAAATTAACAAATTTACATAATAAAGTGGTTTGGTTTAGAAGTTGTTTTTATAATATAATTTTATGAAATATATGACATTAAAATGAAAAGAGATAAGTAAGTTAAATGCTTATAAGCTTATTACATTTACTAGTTGATTAAGTTTCAGAAAATCAACAGGTAATTTACCATTTCATAACTTTATTAAAATACTTTCAAAGAGAACAGTTGCAACTGGCTTTTTAAAATTTATTATTTTTATTGATATTTTACTTGCTGTTATATTTTCTCTTATTGGCTTTTTATTACCAGTAATTTTTTATTTTAAATAAAACTTTAATGAGGTATAATTGCATACAGTAAAGTTCTGAATCATGCCTATTGACAACAGTATACACCTGCCTAACTTCCACCTCAATGAACATAGCACATTTCCATCCTTCCAGAAAGTCCTTGCTGCCAGTGCTCCCAGATGTCCCACCCTCCAGAGCCCGCAAATACAGATCTTATTTTTATTATTTTAGATTAGTTTTGCTTGTTCTAGAGTTTTTTATACATAAAATCACACAGCAATTTTTTGTGTGTGTCTGCCTTACTTCATTTAGCATAATGCCTGTGAGATCCATCCATGTTATCTCATGTTGTCAGTAGCTCATTCCATCAATTTACCTAGTTGTGTTATGTGGTCTGAATATACTACGGTTTGTTTATCCAGTCTCTTTTTCAAGGACATTTTGGTGTCTTCAGCTTTTGGCTTTTATGATATTTGATTTAGTTTAGTTATTTATTAAAATAATTTAAGTTCTGAAATAATTTCAAATTTAGATAAAAATTACAAGAACAGCACAAATAATCTAGTTTTCCTTTTGTCATTTAAGATTTAGTTGATGCCAGGAGGTTTCATTATCCAATTGCCTTGCTGCATATTTCCTATAAACAAGGACATTCTCCTACACAATCATACTACAACCAATAAAATGAACATTAATACATTTTCACCATTGAATTTACAGATCCTCTGTAAACCTCATGGTTTTCCTAAGAGTTTAAACCAAGGTTGCACATAGCAATCTATTTAATGCCCTTCAATCATAAATAGTTCCTAAGTCTTTCCTTGCCTTTTCTGATCTTAATATTTTTTGAAGATTAGAGCCAGCTATTTCTTAGATTTTCCTCAGTTGGGATTGTGCCTGATGTTTTTCCATGATTAGATGCAAGTTGTGCATTTTTTGGCAAGAGTTTCAGAGAGATAATGCTTGTTCTTTTCATTGCATTCTACGAGGTAGTAAACAGTTTTGGTTTGCCCAGTTATTGATGTTAACTCTGGTTATTTGATTAAGCCGGCATCTGTTAAGTTTCTCTGTATAAATTACTAATGTGCCCTTTTGTGATTAATAACTATTTGGTAGAGAGGCACTTCGAAATTCCCACTGCTCATCAAACTTTAATCTATTCATTTTAGCATCCACTGATATGTCTTGAGTAAATTAATATTGCTATGCCAAATTGTGATTTTCTAATTCTATCATTCCCTCTACACTTATTAGTTGAAATTATGCCAAAAGAAAATGCTTTCTGTTATCGGTACCCGTTTATTCATTTATTGATATTGGTATGAATTCCTATTTTTAAAATGTCTTTTAATCTGTTACAACAGTCGTTATATATTTTGATATTCAAATTGTCATGAATTTGGACAGATAGACTTTTAAACTAGGCTTTATATTCTTTTAAAATGCTCCCATCATTCTTCATGCAATTTCTTCTTTCTGATACAATGTTTCCAGTCTCACTTTATAAAAAAAATATATATTTTATTGATTTTTTTTTTTTTACAGAGAGGAAGGGAGAGGAATAGAGAGTTAGAAACATCGATCAGCTGCCTCCTGAATACCCCCTACTGGGGATGTGCCTGCAACCAAGGTACATAAGTGCCCTTGACCAGTCCATCGAACCTGGGACCCTTCAGTCCACTGAGTCAAACCAGTTAGGGCTCCAGGCTCACTTTTTATTTTCTCTGTCTTGGCTTTAAAATTGGGCATTTTGCCAAGGAGCCCTAGAGACTTTTAGAGGAAAGATGTATTTAGAAATCAAGATCTGGACACAGAGTTAGGATGTACAGCTATGCATATACATATGCACATTTAAATATTTATCTGTCTATCTATCTATCATCTATCTATCTATCATCTATCTATCTATCTATCATCTATCTATCTATCTATCTATCTATCTATCTATCTATCTATGTATCTATCTATCTAATATAGAATTTTTGAACTAGAACCTGGATTCTTTGTCCTCCAGAGTTGAAGAGTGAATCCATAGACAGAGGGAGGTATAGCAAAGGTGGATATTTACTGAAGAACAAATACAACAAGTACAGACTCCCATGTGGGGAGAGGGAAAGAGTTCCATAGAATGGACTCCCATAAGGGGAAGGGGAAAGAATCCCACCAACTTCCTGTTTCCATGGTTTATAAAGGCTGTGGTTTCCATGTCCCAATATCTCCTCTGATTGGTCAATATTCCCTTTCCAATTGGTTACTATCAGTGACGCCTGAATTCAAAGGTGGAACACCAGATGGGACTATGTGATGCCCTCCTCCTTCATTGTTCTTTTCTTTCTGGGCTTTCTTCCTTCTTCTTTGTTTTGTAAATATAGACCCTTCCAGCTTCCTTGTCTTATGTAAATGCAGCTATTGCTGCTGCCTGCACCTGCCTTCCTTGTGTTGTGGAGATGTACCTTCTCCCAATCTGTAGCCCTATGTTGTTGTTTTTTTCCCAAGGACTCCAATTCTAAACATTTCCGAAACTTGCCAATATTCCCCTAAAATTCCTGTTTCATATCTATCTATCGTCTATCCATGTTCATATTAATACCTTCAGTTCCAGTTCAAGTACTGTTACAGAAAACTGGAGAAGAACCATGCAATACTTAGAGAAATGGAGTTACATTTATTATGTGCGGGTCCAGAAAAAAAATGTCTCTCAAATTCTGGGCCCTAACATGGAGGAATTTTTCCTATTTATATGTTTTTACCTTCTTTGTTTCCCAAATATGGGATGTTTCTGGCCCATTTTGCAAGTTCTTAAAGAGCCGCTTGGTGCTGGGGCCTCGAGACCTCAATCTAAGGCCTGGCCTAGTGCCTGCATGTGGAAGGTTTAATGGCCTCTCTGAAGTGAGAGTGGTCTCATTTTCCCCATCATTTAAGCAAACAAGCATTCACAGAAGCCAAATAGCAGGGTTAAAATTTCAAACAGCAGTTTCCATACAAGATGGATGCTTCAATACTAGTATTCATTCTAATTTCCCCCTCTTTGCATTTGTAACTCTCTTGCCTGGAGGAACATATTTCTTAGTGAGTTCATTCTTCCAGTGTGTTCCCAATCTCCTCTTTCCACTATTACCACTCCCTACTCCTTATGGTGCCCCTACCAGTGAGCAAACACTCTTCATCTTGCTCTGGCTCTAACATCTTATGCCCAATCGCTGGCTTTGTCCCCAATCCCTGACTAACTCCTAATTTGCTTGCCCCTTCCTACTGGCTAAATTATGCAGGAAAAAAGTATGAAAACAGGCAGCAGTTTAAGAGTTTATAATCTCAAAGAAGGGTTTTAAAAAGTTACTGACTTCAGAGTAATTAGCCATATAGACAGAATGAACTATGGCATTTCCCTTTTATGTAAAAAAACATGTTGATTAACATATTGTAAACAGGTTGATAACTATGTATATTACCTTTAAGAACTATAGCATCAGAGTTCCAGAACTAAAAGAGGAATTGAATTCATCATCCAAACAAGTCATTTTAGAGATAAGGTGGGATGAGAGAGATGGAATGATGCTCTCAATCATTGGCAGGCATAAGAACACTTAATTTTAGTTAATGAAACAAGAACAAAACATTTCATAGCTTTGAGTTTCCACCACAATTTGTATTTAGTTTTTCATTAATATCAATAAGTACCCCTCAGAATGGCTCATTTCTGCCCAGGAGGCACAAACAATAGCCAACGTTTGTTTTTTTGTTTGTTTGTTTGTTTGTTTGTTTTTTTGGAGTGCCTACTATGTGGCATATACTGTATTAGAAGCTTTCTATAGATTTGTTTCATTGACCATTTGGACTTTATAGTTTGTATCTGATACAAAAACTGAACCCAGAGAGGTTAATTGACTTACCCAGAATAATATGTTTGGTAGTGATAAAATTAAGATTTATATATAGATGTGCGTAATTCTAAATCTCTTCTGCTTTGCTGGAGAACCTCTCAAAACTTATACCATGATCTCAGAGCATTAGGAGAGATTATAGTGTCTGCAATATCCATTAGCACTTGATTTATCATTTGTTTGAATTCATTACCAATATGCCCAGAGCAAATCTTTTAGCTTACCATTAAAATAAAAAAAATTTACATTTCAAGACACAAAAGGTTTCAAAATATTATGTTCTACTAGTTAGTTAAAAAGAACAGAAATCTTTTGTGTGTGGGAAGGGGTAGGGGGGTTGCTTAAGCTGCATATTTTGAAATAGAACTACCTGTTATTTTAAAATCAGGAATGTTAATCCTTCACCAATTGCTATTAATAAACAATAAATCATTTGCTTCCACTACTGATTGCATCAGAATATTTTCTTCTTGGAGGGTATACAAACCAATTTTCATTCCTGATAATATTTCCCAATAAAATAGGGAAGATATGCGATTTCAGGCTCAAGATAATTTCTATTTACATCCTTATTGTTTTTCTTCACTTGATCTGACTGTAATTTTGTGATTTTGGTTGTTGCATGTCACAGCATATCTCTCTAGTCTGTACAATGTCCTTCATCACTTATTGCCTGTGACTACACTGTCACAGTTTATAACCCTTCAGATTGCCCAGTTGGGTCTTTGACAGTGGGGAGCTGATAGATTTGCTTGTGAGAACACTGCTTCTTATTTGGAACCACTACTGTCTTCCTGAGCTCTGAAGATTCCCAGTGTCTCTGTTGGAGAGTGGGAATTTTTTAGCACTACTGAGGCTGTGGACTATACCCCAGATAGAGTTGTCAGTGCTGACACCAGGCCAGGCCTTGAGATATGGTCTCATGGCCCCTTCCCAGCATGTAGGCCTTGCAAGATAGGACACTGTCAGCTTTCTGAAGAACAGGCTAACCCTGTGAATAACATGGTCGTCAATGGCATGCCTCTGATGTTGCTTGGGAAAAACTGTTTTGTCTTGGGTTGCTTGTTGTGCAAAAATAGGATGTGGTTAATGTGCTTAAAAGTGGTCTTGCACAAAGGGTCAGGGCTGCTCTCTGGTCTCCCTGCATGGAGGATGGCAGAGCAGTTCCCAGGCCGGCTAACAAAGGCTGCCTAAATCTTAATTTGGTCTGGGCTCCAGTGGTCTTTCACTTGCATCCGCTCCACAACATCTCAAAGGTGGGCTGGGAGTATCCTGTGGCCCATGATAATCAGACTCATGGCACAGAGGTGGGGCAGGGCAGGATTAGTTATTACATAACATGCTATTACATTTTTCCATGTACTGTACATGTAGGAAGACAAAAGAGAAAATAAAGGTAAAAATCTTTGAAATTCATAAAATGATTTCAAATAAATAATATTGGGAAATACTTTCCATGCCAAGTTTTCTTAAGTAAATGCTCTATTTAAGAAAAATAAGAGGGGAATTTATTCTCTTGCTTTCTACAGGGAGACTTTTTAATGTTTATTTTCCTTAAAATACCTGAGCACTTATCACTTACTCCTTTATATTCTCACTGGAGGCCGATGCACAAAATTCATGGAAGAATAAGCCTCCTTCCCCCAGCAGGCACAAAACTCATAGAAGAATAAGCCTCCTTCCCCCAGCAGGCACCCGGGACTCCACCTTCTCCTGCAGCCCCAGCTTCTCCTGCAGCCCCAGCTTCATCCAGAAGGATATCTGGAAGGATGTTAAGTCTAATTAGCATATTATGCTTTTATTATTATGGATCTTCAGCACATCTGTTATTGCAGATACTGCCAGCACCCTTCCCATAGCCCCACTCTGGCTTCCACACACCGAAGGTTGTTAGCTGTGAACACCTCAGACTTTTGGTCTGAGGGCTTTTTGTTTGGCTGCCTAAGTGCTTTTCAAGAGGACTATGAGCCGAGTGCTAGAGGATTAATGCCTCCAGAGCAGTCTACAACTAAAGATGGGCAGGACATTGAGAGAGGGATACTCCTGGTTTCTCTCACCCAGTGGAGAAATAAGCCTGATATTCCCATCATTCCCACTGCCAGGAGAGTAAAGCCCTATCGCCTAGAGGCAGTTTGTTCAGTATTGCACCCTTTGGCTTCATCAACTTCCCTGCCTTCCCTCGCTCCCTGAGGATGTTTCCTGGGATTGCTCTCCAAGTAAACTACTTACGTGTAAATCCTTGCCTTAAGGCATTACTCTTACCCAGAAGTTTTGACTTCAGGTTAAAGACATTAGTACAGTATTAAAATGTTTTTTAAGTGTTTTTCCCTAAGGCAGTGGTTGGCAAACTCTTTAGTCAACAGAGTGGTAAACTCATTAATCTACAGAGTGGCAAACCGGGGCTTGCAAGCTGCATGTGGCTGCCTTAGGGCATGCTGCTGATGGAACCCATAGCTGAGGTTATATGCAATGAACTGAGAGCAGAGATTTTGGCTGCTCTATCCATTCATCTCACATCATAGCTTAAACAGACCTGCATTGACCTGGCACTCAATGCTGGGTGAATGACTATCTGAATGTGAATAGTAATGTATTTTGCAATTAACAGAGTGGGGTGCAATATTGCACATGCTCCCAAGAATCGTCAAGACATGCTATTAAGAATCAGACAGCACCCTCAAATGACAGCAGTTGTCACATATTGGATGTCTGAAGTGATTGTTAGATTCCAATCCTTGGAAATGGCAACTTTTAATAAAGTGACTTATAATGAAATCAAATTTTACTTGGTTTATATAAACAAGAGTTAAGTTTCTATGCCATATTTCTTATCACAAAGCCATGATCTTCTAAAGTAAGATCCCAAACACTTCTAATATTAAACATTGAAATGTGAGCTCTACAAACATTTAAGAAAGATGAATAAAAAACAAGTAAGATCATTTTTTTTGTAGCCCTGCTTATGCCAGTTCAGAGTCATGGGTGGCCAGAGCCTCTCCCAGTAGCTCAGGGTGCAAGGCAGGACCCACCCTGGACAATGGAAGGTGGGCCACTCACACAGACACCCAGACTCACACAGGGACAATTTAGATATTTCCAGATAAACCAATGTGAACTGTGAGAAGAAGTTGGAATACTTTGAAAACCCATGCAGACATGGGGGAGAATGGACAAACTTCACACAAACAATGGTCTTGACTGGAATATTTTTTCTTTCTTTCTCATCAACATAATGAAAAAAAAAACTGTGACTGAAAGGACCTCCTTCAGGGCCTTACTGCACTACATCTGCTTCAAATTTCTTCCCTATCTCACTTTCCACTTCTTTGTCCAAACTCATAATTGTTGTAGGTGTCAGCACAGATTCATTCCCCCCAAAAAGCCTCTTTTGACCCTGCAAGCCTCAGTTAGGTGCTGCAAAATATTTGACACTGGGCCCCTACAGGATATGTCAAAGGCGTTTAACCGATGCATCTCATTCAGTCCCACTTTGACCGAAGGCTCAGGTTTGAGGAGACTGGCAGTGCCCACTCCTTGTGTCTGCGTACACCCTTCCCTAAAGTGCTGGGCCTCTGTGCAAGGATCTTACTGCAGTTGCCATGTTATGAAGAAGCCCAAGCTAGCAACATAGGTGGAGACAAAATGAGAGAGAGAGACAGACAGACAGGCAGGCAGGCAGGCAGGCAGGCAGACACAGAGAGAGGTGCTTGGCCATCATTGGGCTGTTCCAGCCCTCAATGATTCTAATTAGTTTAGTGAGGCCCAGACATCATGAAATATGAGTGAGCCATTCTCTCTGTGCTCTGCTCAAATTGCTGCCCCACAGAATAATCCTATATAATAAAAGAGAAACATGTAAATTTGACCATACCTTGGCTCCTGATTGGCTATGCTACCAGCCAATCAATAGTGGGGATGGGGCCAAGTGGCACGAGTGCAGAGTCCCGGGGGTGGAGATGAAATGGTGGTGGCAGCGAGTGCCCAGCCCCTGGGGCCAGGTGGTTGCAGACAGCCGGGGCTGAGCTGAGCAGGGTGATGGCTGGGTGCCCCAGGGCAGGCTGGGAGTGAGCCATCAGTTGGACATCCTAAGTACTCACTTGTCTGCCTGCTTGATATCCTCTAACTACCCCCTTCCAACAGCCTGATCACCCCTAACCACCTCTACCTGCCAGTCTGGTTACCCCAACTGCCCCCCTGCCAGCCTGGTCCACCCCAACTGCCTCTTTGCCAGTCTGATTGTCCCCAACTGCTCCCCTGCTGGCTTGGTCACCTCCAACTGTTGCCCCCCACTGGCCTAGTTTCTCTCAACTGCCCTTCCTTGCTGGCCTGGTTGCCCCATGCAGCCTGCTGTTCAGTAGTTCAGTCATTCCTCACTAACCTCTCTGCCAGCCTTGTCAACCCATGCAGCCTGTGTTTGGTTATCCATCTAATTGTTTAGGTTATGATGGCCCCTGGCTTTTTATATATTAGGATAATCTTTTGATATCTTTTTTTCTCTCACAAGATTTCTGTTATCTCATTTTTTCATCAAATACCTATGGGACATACAGTATTTCAGACATCATGGTGAGTGTTGGGAACACAGTAAAAATTTCTGTGCTTTAAAGGAACTAGAAGAAATTCAGGGGACCTAGATCTTAGTTTCCTTTATTTCTCAACATTCTAGAAAACCTCACCTTCATTGCTTTAGCAACAGGTTTTCTCTGTATCATCCTGCAAGTTTTTTTTTTCCCAAATAAGAGACTTCTTATTCACCTTGAGGAAGCAAAGATTTTTTTAAAAATTAAATCTTAATAAAATAAAGTTAGTTCTAGCTCCTTCACATAGAGGTAATTTTTCAAAAGCTCTTAAATCTAAATATCCTTTTGTTAGCTCAACTTTAATTTCAGGGGTTTTAGGCAAAGAATAATTATATGCTGATTCTGATCTCAAAATGTCACTGTGAATAATTAACCAGAATAAAAGGGACCTTTTTATTTAAATATTTTGTACCAGAATAAAATAAGAAAAATGAGTCTCATTCTTTTGGAATTTGAGCACTACCTATGAATATCTCTATTCATATTATTTAATGTTACTAATTATTTAAATAAAAATTTAAGGAGATTGAAATTATAACAGTTATATGTACAATAAAATTTATAGTAATTTCATTGATGTGGTATATTGTTAAAATATTTTCTAATTCACAAGTATACATTTACAAAATAAGATTGGCATAATGACAGTAGTTTAATGTTGCACATAAATAAAAAAGATGAACTTAAATTATCTTTGTTTTTAATTTGTAATTTCCTGCTAACATTTTGTTCAGTTAAATTAAATAATACATATAAAATACTTAGAGTACTGAGAACATGGCTTCATTAATGTTTTATTGTTGCTGCTTTGCTACACATCTTTCCTGTTTCTCTTCAAATACATCACCCCTACTCATCTCCATGAACCTTAAAAACCTGTGATATGCAAATAACTCAGCTTGTATTTCGAATTGGTCATAAACTGGGAGTGATATAAAATACGATGTCCCTGAGGACACTCTTCTCAGGAAGCAAGGCTCAGCACAACTATGACAAATAGAAATCATTGAACCCTTATGTTTAAATAATTCTATTGCCCAAATATCTGAGATATTTCTTTCTTTTCTTTGCTATTATATCTAAAAATCAGCCGGTCCTATTGTGGTGAACACTTTAGTAATAAAAAATAAGTCGGCAGTTTACTGACTCCTTAGCAAAGGTGTCCTCATCCCAGGTGAGCAGAGAGAAGCATAGGATTTCCTCTCTGCTGCTGTCTGGGTTTCAGTGCCCACAGTGGCCATGATTCCTTCACTGGGCATGCGTGGAGGGGTAGGTGCTGTACACTTAATATCACGGAATTGCTTCAGCTCAAATGTCAAAGTTATGTAGAGGTCTTGGTTGAACCCACAATACAGGAAGATCATTAGAGACCTATTGTTGAAAGAACAGATTCAGGAAAGTGGATATTGGTGGATAGCAGAAAACCAAGTCATGATTGACTTTGGTTCCTTCACTAGGGGTGGGTAAAGGATTAGGGCTGTACATATAATATATGATTAAGTGGTGGTGTCTGCAGGCAACTTCCTGCTAACAGTAAAGTCAGAAAAGAGCTGCAGCCAGGTAAGGAGAGCCTTTGCTCATAAGCAAACCTGACACAGCACATCTCTTGGGTTTTGAGTCAACTCACTTTCGAGCCTCTCTTTCTCACTTGCTGGGGGAAAGAGGGCAGCAGGAAATCCAATCTGACCATTGTTTTTGTCTCCTCTCTGGGAGAAGTGCAATGTACCAGGGAATTCACAGCATTTGTGTCCCAAGCCTGAGGATGACTCCTTGCTATCTGTTATCAGTCAGACAAATCCCTGATGATACATCTGCAATTCCACCTTCTAAGTCAATAGCTAAAACCTGGAAGTCTTGGATGAGACTGGAGACCCCATGGCTAAAATCTCTAAACAATTCCCTTTTGCCATCTTGCTTTCTGGCGCCCATGAGTCTAGTGTCTTCCTGAGGTACTGTCTGAAGTACCACACAGGCCTTAGCTGCTAATGGAACCCACAGACATTTGTCTCCCACCCCGGTCTTCAGAAAGGTCTTTTTCAGTCTGGGAAAGATCTTCCTCTTTTTATGTATTCCTCAGCTGGACTCCTCTAAGGCCAAATGTATTCTCTCCCTCTAGGAGACATACCCTTATCTCCTTAGTGTGTTTGGTTTGGGGAAGGGCGATGCCTTTCAGGTAACTTTTGCTCTCAAGAGATGCTACAGTTTCCATTAAGCAAAGATGCATGAAGCAAGCTTCTACAGATTAAATGAATGGAGAAGTAGCAGGATTCACAGGAACTCAGCAATACTTCAAAACTCTATATTGAAACATGGAAACAAAGGAGCAGTTTTCAAGTGAATGCTTTTTATGGTTGCTTTGATCATATTTAGCAATAGAAGGAAAATTAATATACGTAAGGAATTGAAAACTGTGTTTGATATACAGGTTCTAAAGGTCTCTGACTGAGGAGTTTTTGAAGTGGAATTCACTTTTTTTTTAATCCTCACCCAAAGACATACTTACAGAGAGGAAAATGGAAAGGGCGATCTATCTATCTATCTATCTATCTATCTATCTATCTATCTATCTATCTATCTATATGTATGTATACACATATATATGTATATATATATATGTGTATACATACATATATATATGTATATATAGAGAGAGATGATAGATGTTCGATAGATTAGATAGATAGATAGATAGATAGATAGATAGATAGATAGATAGATAGATAGAAACATTGATCCCTTGCCTTCCTGACACACTCTGATCAGGGATCGAACCTGCAAACCTATGGTGCAAGAGATGACACTCCAACCAACTAGCCACTTTGGCAGGACTGAGATTAACTTTTTGAGGCCACATTTTAGCTGTAGCTTCCACCACCTGAACAATGGATTTAAGATTCCCTGAAGAGTGACCTCAATTATTTCTGAAAACTTCAAACTAGTAGATCACCTAGGCTCACAGAGTACTGAGCATCATGCTTCAGACATCTCCCCACCGCCCCCACCCCACCCCCATTTGACTAACCTGACCAAAGCCCACTGTCCTGGAAGTTTCCTGAAAGAGCCTTGTTGACACCCTGTGAGGCTGCCAGAGCCCAAATGAAGGCAGTTGTCTTTCCGACTTCCAAAGTTATGACAGAGCAAAGCTCTTTGTGCCTAAAGACTTACAAATCCTTTCATAGAAAGTTATTGCAGCTTCTCTTTCAAAAATGACTAACATTTTACTGTCATTTCTACCCCTTTCCATTCTACTTTTACAAGAATACTCAGTAATTGAAGCCAAGGTTTTACAAGTCTCAATTCATATATAACCAAAATCTTTGCATTTCAATTCCTCTACTAAAACAATACAGGCATATCTCAGAGATGTTGTGGGTTTGATTCAAGTATCACAATGAAGTGAGTCATAATATTTTTGCTGGGGGAGAGTCTTGGGTTCAATGTGTAAAGACATATCTGTAAAGGGCAGTGAAGTGAAGTGAAATAAAACAAGGTATATGCATAATTGCGGAAAGCAGAATAATGGTCTCCAAAGATCCCTGCGTCTTAATCTCTGGAATCTGTCAAGTGGCAATTAAAGTTGCAGATCATCTGATTTTAAAATAGGGATAATATCCTGGGTTTTCCATTGGGCCCTATATAATCATAAGGATCCTAATAATTGGAAGAAGGAGGCAGAAGAGAGTCAGAGATGTGACTACAGAAGAATGGTCAGAAACATGTGAAGTTGTTGAGTTTGAAGATGGAGGGAAGGAGCCACAACCAAAGAATGTAGAAGCATAGAGAAGAAGGAAAAGGCAAGGAAACAGGTCCACCTCTAGGGCTGCCAGAAAGGAATGCAGCCTTACCAGCAACTTGATTTCATCTCCTAGAGATGCATAGCACACCTCTACACTGTACAACTGAATTGTGTTAATTCCCTAGGTTTATGATAAGTTGTTCAAGAGAATAAAAAGAAACACTGGAAAACTAATATGGTAATCAAACACACAAATGAAAACTAAGAACGTATGAAATGAAATTCTTTGAACAATATAGAAAGTCATGTTATCAATGTAAAACATATGTACATATCAATTGCAGTTAATGTTTACTTCACATTTTAATTTATGGCTTAATAATTGCATAATTGAAGAGCTAGCATGCTTGGAGCAGTTTTCTTTGGGGGAAAATTGACTGTATCAAAGAAATAAAATCTTTAACCTTGGGAACTAGAAAATTGTAATTTCATGCTGTAATTTTATTTCAGCCAATGTTTGAAATACCTTAGGGCATACTTTTAGCTGGGGCATAGGAATAGAGAGAAAAACAGGATAAATATTGCAATAAAGTCCCATAGGGAGTGGTGACTGCTAATTGGTGAAATATTGTGGTAAACTTTACATAAGAGAACATTTTTAATAGGCAAAACTGATAAAATAAAAACAATGTCAGAAGAGAAGGCTTACATGGAATGACTTTGATCTTTTCAGAGATGTGGGAGGTGAATGTTGAAAGTGGTGATTGAAAGGAAGGAGGAAAATAATTGAATTTTGTAAAGCAATAGATGTGTATCTATGTTTATACTCTCTAACACCTACTTGTCAATAGTAGAGTGGTCCTGGACAAGACATATTTCCTCTCCTTTTCTTGGCATTACTCTTCTTTAATTGGGATTAATTGTTAAGCAGTCGTTTTCCATTTGACATGTGGTATCCTTTGGTAGATTTGTGTTTCTAACAAACCAATTTATACAGCCCCAGAAAAAGAGATCCCTCTTTGCTTGAGAATTTTAGTAGGCATTCTAAACACACCCTGAGTTTATGAGTGGTACGGCCACACTAAAATCACATGATCAAAGAGATATGGAGTGGTGATTCCCCCAAACAAAATCAGATTATTATTTTTAGAACAAATAATAGATGTGGAACTGACAAAAAAATACAGCAGATGCTCACTATAGACTCGGTTCTGAAATTTACTAGTTATATGACCTTTGACAAGTAACCCACACTTCTGAATTTCAATTCTCCAACTTTATAAATACCAGCTTTGCCTAATTTATTATGTCAATAGAGGGTTAAAGAAAGAATGTGAGAACCCTTTGTGAACAGCCTTTAAAATGTAAGGAAGCAATATTACTTCTCTTGGGCTTCAAACGTCTGCTACCTCCACTATTTCTTATTTATTTCAGTTGACGTGCTTTAAAAAATCTTTTTGAATCCATTTAGGACAATATTAAGCCAAATAACAGGCAGCTTGGAGTTCTATAGATTCTATTTGTCACATCACCCTAACTGGGCACATTGTCATTTATCATCACTCTTTGCTGATTACATGTCAGCCAGTCTTCAATCCATTTAAGGGAGCCTTAGCAATACTAATTTATTCTAATTAGTGCAACTCGGCATCGCTATGACAGAGCAATTGGCATTTTGCTCAGAACCCTTTCCCCCTCAGCATGTAACAACTGTATTCCTTCTTTTTGTCTTTTCTGCTGGTTGTACTTAAAATGGCTCTCAAGCTTCTACTTTGCTCGGTGCTTTCCTCTTCACAGTACTGTCTCAGGTAAAAGTCACCCATTTTTTAATTTTTTTTGAAAGGTATTTAATTATTTTGTTAAAAATAGAAATGATGCCCTAGCAAAGGCAGTTTGACTCAGTGGATAGAGTGTTGGTCTGTAGACTGAAGGGTCCTGGGTTTGATTCCCATCAAGGGTGTGCATCTGGGTTGTGGGCTCGATCCCCAGAAGGGGCATGCAGGAGGCAGCCAATCAATGATCCTCTCTCAACATTAATGTTTTATCTCTCTTTCCCTCTTCCTTCCTCTCTGAGATAAATAAAAATATATTTTAAAAAATGGAAATGGTATGAGCACATCTAGATCTCAGGACAGTCTTCTTTGACATGTCATGGATGCACTACATGTCTAGTCCCATGAGCCTCTTTGGACCATTGAATCTTATTATTGTAACTAATTTACAGATGGAAAGTGCTTTCATGACTAATTGATTTTGTATAGGTCACTTCACTGAATCCTCATCTAACAACCACTCGGGGCGTTGCATCCCCCTTCTACAGATAAGGAAAGTGAGATTCTGCAGACACGTGTTCATCACAGTGTTACACAATTTGGAAGCTGTAGTAACTGGACTCAGACATGTATCTAACAGTATCCCGCATCCCAAATGAAAAGGGCTGGTGAGGCAAGTCCTGCTATATTCAGAGCAACTATACTGGCTGGCATTTTTACTCCCGGCAGATTGTTTTGCTCAAGGACTTGAGCTTTTTGAGGCTTCAGTGGCAGGTGTAGAAAAGGCCATTCACCATGCTCCGGGAACTGTGAATCAAGTCATGGTCAGCCCAGATGGGTCACTGTACACTTGACAATCTACTTGTCACACCAGCTGCAGGTTGCGAAGTCTAGGACTGGGCTGTGGTGTTTAGTCATCCCTGTGCTATAATCTAAGAATATTTTAGCAGTTTTATTGAAGTACAATTGAATTAATACATTTATATCATACAATTTGATATCTTGCTATATGGAAACATCACAAAGGCATCACCAAAATCTAGATAAGAAGAATATTCTTCACTCCTGAAGTGTCCTTCTGACCCTTGATAATCACTTGTACTCTCCCTCCATGAACCACACCCCTTACTCTGCCAGCCTCCACTGATTTATCTTCTGTCACCAGAGATTTGTTTCCAAATGTGAGATAATAATTTTGAGACACATCTATGTGTTGCCATGAATCGACACTCCATTTGTTTTTATCAATAAGTAGTATTTTGATGTACATATATATCACAAATTCTTTCCATTCACTTGTTGATGGGCATTTGGCTTGCTTCCAGTTTCTGGTTATTACAAATGAAACTGCTATGGACAATCATATACAAGTCTTCGTGTGAACTTAAACTTTCAGTTCTCTTGAGTAAACACCTGGGAGTACAATTCCAGAGTCACAATGTAGATACATATTCAATTTTTTAAGGAAACTTAAAAAGCAATTTTCAAAAGAGATCAGGCCATTTACATTCCCACCCATAGTGAACAAAAGTTTCAGTTCCTTGATATTCTTGTAAAAACTTGGTAAAGTCAATTAAAAAATATTTTTAGGCAATCTAACAGATGTGTGTGTAGTGGTATCCTGAGGTTCTAATTTATGTTTTCCTAAAGACTAATGATGTTGATATTCTTAATTGCCGGTACATCTTCATTTGTGGAGTGTTGGAACAAATCTTTTTCTTATTTCTTTTTAATTTGGTTATTTGTTGTCCTATTATTGAGTTCTATGTGCATCTGAAGACAAGTCTTTTCAGATATGTGATCTGAAAATATTGGATGATGCTTTAGTCTTATTATTGAGGAAAAATAGCCTAATTCAAGTGCATACAGATTTTTTCTTTGGCTTTCTTTTAAAAGTTTTATAAGTTTAGGCATCACTATTGCATATATGATTCAATTTGAATCCATTTTGTATGATTCAAGCTTGAATTAAGCATTCTTTTTTTACATATGGATATCTCCCATCCAAGTACTAACCAGGTCCGACCTTGCTTAGCTTCCGAGATCAGACGAGATCGGGCGCGTTCAGGGTGGTATGGCCGTAGACTACATATGGATATCTAATGTTCAAGCATCATTTATTGAAAAGACTACCTTTTCTCACTAAATTGTCTTTGCACTCTTTCAAAAATTAATTGACCATAGAGGTATAGATCTACTTCTGGACCTCCTCTTCTGTCCCAGTTATAAACTTTCTCTATGTTTATACCAGTACTACATGTCTTGAATACTGTAGTTTTATGATCAATCTTAAAGTCATGTGGTATCAGTCCTCCAACTTTATCCTTTTTCAAATATATTTTTTGGCTATTTTAGGTTTTTATAAATTTTCTCGTTTATCTTAATAAGCTGGTCAATTCTATTTAAAAACACTCAAGGTTTTGAATAAGATTGCATTGAAATCTTATAAATCTGGATATAATTAAAATCTTAGCAATATTGAGCCTTTTATTTTATAAATATAGTCTGTCCCTCTATTTAGGTCTTTTATTTCTCTCATCTGAGTGGTCATTGCCAAATGTCAGGGATCTGCAGTGACACACTTCAGTAACTACAAGAAACAGGAGAGGGATATCTAGAGAAAACCCAGCAACCCCTTAAAAGGAAAAAGGTCCATTTTGAACAGTTAACACATGCAGAAAAACACATCCAGAGAAACCATATTATCCTGATATTATCACATAAAACACTAACCAATTATTTGCTGGGCCAGACCTCGGAAAAGTCAGAAATCTCAGCTATTGGTGCAGAGATGAAGGACAATTTGGTGGTGAGAGGGGAAGTCAGAAGAAGTCAGTCACACAAAATTTGCCTCTTCGGGTACCAAACGTAAGCAACACTGATGTGAGGGAGAGAGGAAGCTTGGACTTTGACTTTAGTTTGGAGTTTTGATTTCTACATGAAAATGGAAATTTAAATTATTAAATACTATTTTTGGTGACTAAATATGTATAGAGAAATTTTTATTATTTGAAAAGTGATTAAAAATAGATATACTTTCATTGCTCTTGAGTAAAAACCAAAAGTGTAATCGTGGCACCATGTGGGAAGTATATGTTTAACATTTTAAGAAACTGCCAAACTGTTGTTTTTTTTTTAATATGTTTTATTGATTTTTACAGAGAGGAAGGGAGAAGAATAGAGAGTTAGAAACATCAATGAGAGAGAATCATTGATCATCTGCTTCTTCACACCCTCTACAGGGATGTGCCTAAAACCAAAGTACATGCCCTTGATTGGAATCGAACCTGGGACGCTTCAGTCTGCAGGCTGATGCTCTATCCAATGAGCCAAACTGGTTAGGGAGAAACTGTTTTCCAAAATAGTTATAACCATGTCAAATTTCTTCTGGCAGTGTATGCACGTCTCTGGTGTTCCATGATCATTCGAATACTTGGTATGGTCAGTATTTTTTAATTTTATTCATTCTAATAAATATTTAATAGTGTCTCTTAATTTGAATTTCCCTGATAATGAATACTGTTGAGCATTTCCTCATTCACTTGCCATTCATATATTGTCTTTAGTAAAGTGTCCATTCAAATATTTTCCTAATCATTAATTTGGGACTTATTATTGAGTTTTGAAATAAAAAATATTCTGGAGGTAAATTCTTCATCATCTATAAAATATATATTTAAATTTATTTTGTCCTAACAAAATCCCATGGAAGGGGTAGTATTACAAACATCTTGTATGTGAAGAGATGGAGACTCAGAGAAGAAAGTAATGTTTCCAGGTCAAAAGTAGGGCATCTGGGGTTTGCATTTGGATGTCTCTGACTCTGAAGGCCATACTTTTGCCATGTCATTACAAAATGTACCTGGAATGAGAATAAAGGGAAGTTTGAAAAATGAGAGCAGAAGAAGGAGAGAAAGAATAAAAAACTCAGTGTATTGTCAGCCAACCCAAACATCTTTAATGCCATAAGGATAAATTTAAAAACTTTTTTCTAACACTAGTTGCTATTTCTAATAATACAAAAGTATTATACAAATATCCCATAAGGGAGTTTTCCAGGCGCTATAATGTATTTTATCTCAAATTTTTGGAAATCAAAAGCAAATGCAAAAAATCACATTTTATAGAGAATGTATTAAAAAACCTATGCCATGTGTAAAATCTAATATAAAGTTTAAAACATTTTAGACATAGAATTCTGGTCCCTGCACCTCAAAATTCATTCATTTTTACTTCAGTATCATGTTTTGTTCCTATTCTTGGGAGAGGCAGAAATATCAAGGGGGGCATTCATATTGTGTTCATGCTGAGCTCTTTCTGAACAGTTAGCCTAACCATGAGCAAATGGAAAAAAAAACACACTAATTTTTTTAATTCCTATATACTATGTTTCATTTAGCAGTTTCCAGTTATAATTCATATCTCAAGACCAACATTTTGAAATATTTTCTGTTAAATTAAAATGCATCTGCCTAAAGTGAGATTGGGTTCATATTATTTTATGGGATTTGGTAATTTGTACTTGAATAGAATTTAACGGAAGTAAAATTTTTCATCCTTTTTGTTGTTGTTGATATTTCTTGAAAACTCGATTTTCAGTGCTGGGCCAAACATATGTTATATATAAAGGATTTGACTGACTAGTTCTTGCTAGTCCATTTTTAGAAAAGTCATATTTGATGGAAACCAAAATATTAAAAGTGTAGTCTATTTCTAAAGATCATACAAAATAAAGTTATATAATGCCAAACCAAAGAAAAGAAATTAAATCGAGAGCTTATATCTACAAGAATTAAATATAGAGGAATGGTTACAAATAGATAAAAGGATGACAATGCCTAACGGAGTGGTGAAAAGGTCCAGAAATTAGCCATGGAAGGAGGCCTGCCCCATCTACAGAGGGAGGAGAGGGTGTTAATGGAACCCAAGTGTTGTGGCCAAGTTTCCTCCAGCCTCCCTACCAATCCCAATAGACCATGCAGGTGAGACCTGGAAGGGGAGAAATACCCTGGCTTCTTTCTACCTCTCCATCACCCAGAGGCCTCCCATTGACTGAAGGGAGAGAGAAACTTTGACCAACTACCTCCTGCATGCCCCCTACTGAGGATCAAACCCAGCGCCTAGGCATGTGTCAGAGCAGGAATCAAACTGGTGGTCTCTAGGTTCATGGACTGATGCTCAACAGTGGGCCACACTGGCTGGGCAGTCATGCATTTCTGTTTTAATTTTTAATTGTTGAAAGTTTTGCATATGTCTCCCTTTTCCCCCATTAACCTCACCCTGCCTGCTCCTGCCAGTTATGCATTTCTTAATAAAAGTAGAATAAAATAAATACCCACCATATTCACACTCAGATATAAAATAACAGCTTTTATAGTCATCTTATAAAATCTTTTTTAAAGATAATTTATTTCTAGTGTAAAGAAAAAAAGAGCACCAGCTGTCTTTTGACTATTGAAAAGGTAAGTTGTGAAATAAAACCTTTAATACAGCATATGGTCAAAACAATGTAAATAATAAATGTTATTATTTTGTTGCCTTTTATGTTTAATCTTTTGAAATTCTTACCTTTTTTAATATTATCATCTAGATTCCACAATAAATGTCTTGGTTATAAAGTAAAAATAACTTGCTATAATTATGGCAACCAATTGAGCTAAGTCAATATTTTATTAAGATTCCCCAAACCTCTGTTTATTTTTTATTATTTAAAATATATATTTTATTGATTTTTTTTTACAGAGAGGAAGGAAGAGGAATAGAAAGTTAGAAACATTGATCAACAGCCTCTTGCACACCTTCTACTGAAGATGTGCCCTCAACCAAGGTAGATACCCTTGACCAGAATTGAACCTGGGACCTTTCAGTCCGCAGGCTGATGCTCTATCCACTGAGCCAAACCAGTGTCAACCCCAAAGCTCTGTTTAGAGATTTAATTCTGTCTACAAACAACTGTGAAAACAACCCATAAAGGGCTTAGAACTGGGAGGAATCCACATAACCATCACCCATCACTAATACAGGAAAGTGTTTCTCCCTAAAATATTGCTTACAAGTGTGACTGCTTAATTGGAATTTCATTCCCATTTCTAGGCAAGCCTCCATGATCCTTATTCCCAGTCTCTCTCTAGAGCTCTTGACGAAGAGCCATATTTCAACACATTAAATAAAGAATTGTCTAATGCAAACTGTGCTACTATAATTCCCATTGAAACTCCATTAAGCAAAGAAAAGCTGTCAAGTATAAAATCTGCTGATCCTTAGGGATGACTTGAAGGACATTTTCCCTTTAATGGCTTCAAGCTTTGCCAGCCATAACTCACTGATATTTCTGTCAACAGCTTCATCAGTGTGTGTGTTTGACTTTCCTGAAAATGACATGATGGCAAGTTTCCGTACTATGCAAAGGTATTGCCTTGAAGCCTCCACGTGGGAAAACAAAAGCTTTTAGTCTAGTCTGCTGTGAAAGAAGACATTAGAGAATTTGGCTCCTGTGTCACAATAAACATTTTAGCTTCTGAAGAAACTTCAGGACTGAACCAGACAGCAAAAACTTAAAGCTTTTAATCACCAGAAACTGTAGTAATTCCCCTAAAGTGCTTTTCTTGGATTGCTTTTGTAGCTTTAAGGAATTGAATTTAGTAATAAAAGTCTAGTAGATTTCCAGAGTTAACGAAGTACTGAGATTATTGATATAGGAAGAGAAGAAAGGGACTAGATTTGTTCTTACTTATTTTTCACCTTTTAAAATAAGTTGGAAACACTGACGTTGTGCTTTACATGTTGTCTACCTACAAAATTAAAAGAAACAGCTCTAACCAGTTTGGCTCAGTGGATAGAGTGTCAGTTTGACCCCTAACTGGGGGAGGAGGGAAATGCAGGAGGCAGTCAATCAATCATTTTCTCTCATCATTGATGTTTCTATTTCTCTCTCCCTGTCTGAAATCAATAAAAATATTTTAAAAATAAATATATCCCTTTACTTTACCAGAGAGTGGATTTAAGTAAATTAATATTAGAATGAAACTTTGATTTACATATAAAAAATTTACAAAATGAACACACACGTTTGTTTGTACATAAGTGTGTATGTATGTACATATATGTTTTGATATATATACTAATAAATTTCACACACACACACACACACACATTTGTTTATCTGAGAGGAAAAGCCAGCTAACAGAACTGCTGCTGGGACATAGTAAGGAGAGCCTAGAACTATGCCAACATTCAGTTTCTTGTATCAGGCTTGGAAGGGAGGGAACCCTGATCAAACTAGAATTTGGAGTCCTGTGCCATGATTCTCCCACCTAGACATGGATGTCTAGGATTATGACATTTTATGTGTCTCCATACCAGTTTCAGAATCTTCATTTTTTTCTCTCAAAAGT
Organism: Antrozous pallidus; assembly: GCA_027563665.1. NCBI lineage: Eukaryota > Metazoa > Chordata > Mammalia > Chiroptera > Vespertilionidae > Antrozous > Antrozous pallidus. Next base: position 96,775,501 of record CM050511.1, on the reverse strand, counting down.
TGTTCTCACAGCCAAGACCGGTTTGGCTCAGTGGAGAGAGCGTCGGACTGCGGACTGAAGGGTCCCGGGTTCAATTCCGGTCAAGGGCATGTACCTTGGCTGCGGGCGCATCCCCAGTGGGGGGCGTGCAAGAGGCAGCTGATTGATGTCTCTATCTCATCGATGTTTCTGACTTTCTATCCCTCTCCCTTCCTCTCTGTAAAAAATCAATAAAATATATTTAAAAAAAAAGTTGTTCTCACAAAGAACACAAGGCCTGAAATAGAGGAGTATAGGTGCCAGGGTGTTATCCTGCATCTAGAAGGGTTCACAAAAGTGGAGAAGGTCTGTGAGTAAATTAATTAAGAGACTAGCCATGAAATATAAATTTGGAATATATGGGGGAGCCAAGAAGCTTAGCTTTAGTAATTAAGTTCTCTTGAATCTCTGTACCTGGGGCTTTTTATTCACACATTTTACTTCATAGCAAAGCAGATATACATATCAAAGGTAGAGTTTAGTAAGCAATAAAGTACCAGGTTGGTGGAATTGCTTTAGGCAGTTCAGCTGTGTGGCCAGCAGCAGGTAATAACATGTAGATTGAAATGCCCTCAGCTGTCTGGCAGCAGGCAATTATGTATCTTCAGCCCTGCTGAAGTCTCAAAGTTCACCAACCTTTTGATGAACTTCTTGCATATATGACCTGCTGGAATTAGCCCCCAGCGTATAGAGGCAGTTGAAGCACTACTTGGACTAAAAGAAAGCAGGGAGTAGTTGAGAGGCAAATGTTGAGGAGAGTGAATGCTTGTTTGTCAACAGTTTATAGGAATAGCAATGAACCTATGAGACCAAAGGCAGAAATGAAATGTGTAGGACATCAGCAGCTGCCACCACCAAATTGTACTACAATCAAGAGACTATAAGGAAACCCAGATACGATGTCTTTTTATGAAAGTTGACCTCCATGGTCCTCACTGTGTCTATAAGAGTGTAATATTTCCACAGATGAACACGGGTGCCTCACCTTTGTACTATGTGGGCTTCCCAAGCCACAGAGCCTACATTTCAGATGTATGTGTAAGGAATTCAGGTGCATGTGTTTCATTGAAGAGGCAACAGAGAACCCAAGATAGGGCAGGGAAAGTAGTACAGGGAGGATGAGGTCTCAGTGTGAATCTGTCTCCTGCCTGAGCCTGTGGAGAACTGTAGAGCAGGAACTACAGTGGCGGTCCCGTTTTGTGGCAGGGGCCGTCTTTTGTATTCCTGTGTGGCTGGCTGCACACTGCTCTGGCTAGGAGGTGTGGGAGGGAGCAGAGATAAGGGAGGCATAAACTCTCCAGCAAGGGGGCTTCCACCTGCTGAGCAAATTCTCTAGAGAAGGGTGCTGCCATGAACTATTAGCAGCCAACACTGAAAGGGGTCCAGGACAGGGTATTAAAAGCACACATTCCAGTTCTCCATGAATGCACTTGAATAGTTTGGTGGCGTGAAAGAACATTCGTTATAAGTTATTTTCCACTGTAATTCTTCCTATAAAGTTATGAAATAGTATCCCATGGGTCAGGCAATATTCTATCTGATCTAACACTTAAAAACACAAGCCATGGTAGTTTTTGTTTTCATACCACACATTTATTTTTTAATTTTAATATCTTCATTGCAACTGTTTTTCCATTGTGAAATAGCCTTCAGGCCATGGAGAAAATTAAAAATTTTGTCACCTTAGTCATTTTTGCTTAATGGATAGAATGTCGGCCTGTGGATTGATAGATCCTGGGCTTGATTCTGGTCAAGGGCAGATGCCCCGATTGTGGGCTCGATCCCCAGTAGTGGGCATTCAGGAGGCAGCCAATCAATGATTCTCTCATCCTTGATGTTTCTACTCATCTTTCTCTCTTCCTTCCTCTCTTAAATCAATAAAAATATATTTTAAGAAATGTGTCCACCATGTATCTTTTATATTGGAGACTGGCTGGTCTTATATCTGAATAATTGTTTCTCTTCAGTAACACTGGATTTTAGTATTGTTCTAGTATCATCATTAATTTTAAAAAGTGGAGACCAGAGGAACCCTAAAAACAAACAAACATATGAATACTTACTAATTTGTCTGAGGATGAATTAGGCAAATCTGATGTCATCTTATTCAGGGCCTAATATTATTAGAGTATTTGATGTAGAAGGCCCTGAATAAAGGCTGAAATTAATTCAAGATCATAATTTATTCAGAATTTATTTGGATATAGAGCCTTTATAGAAATAATTAAGGTTAAATAAGGTCATAGGGGTGAGTTCCTAATTCAATAGAGCTAGTGTCCTTATAAGAGAGAGACACACATGGGATGTACAGAGAAAGGCCATAAGGACATGGAGAAGATGACCACCTACAAGCCTAGGACAAAGATTTTAGAAGAAACCAAATTTGTTGACACCTTAATCTTGAACTTTCAACCTTCAGAACTGAAAAAACACACATTTCTGATGTTTAAGCTACCACTCTGCAGTGTTTTATTATGCAGCTGTAGCAAAATAATACACACATACGTAAGTGGTATATTAGGTCACATGTAAAGTGCTTTTCATAGGAACTAAGTTGTAGTCAAAGATGTTTTAAAACCCCTGAACTAGGATGAGGACACATATGTAATACCTTAATCAATAAAGAAATTTTAAAAAATTAAAAAAAAAACAAAACACCCTGAACTAGACCTGGGTCAGGTCAACCATGAAGTTGTACTTAACTCTGAATTTAATAACAATAATGACTTAATATCTTTCAAATTCCCTTTATTATTCTTACCCTTAACTAAGATTACAGTTATGGGATGTACACATGTGTTGGCTCTAATATATTAACGTCTCTCATGGATTTTATTTCTCATGATTTAAAAAAATATGTATATTTTTATTGATTTCAGAGAGGAAGCAGAGGGAGAAAGAGGTAGAAACATCAATGATGGGAGGAGAAACCAAGATGGTGGCATAGGTAAACACCTGAACTGCTGCCTAGCAAAACAATTTCAAAACTACAACTAAAAGACAAAACAGACATCATCCAGAACCAAAGGAAGATTAGCTGAGTGGAAATTCTACAACTAGAATGAAAGAGAAAAGCACACTGAAACTCAGAAGAACTGCAGGAGTTTGAGACGCACACATGGAGAGGACTGGCAACTGAGTACATGGCTGACTTTCTCAAGCAGGAGGGAGACAAAAGCTCCCAACTGTGTTGAATTCCAGTTCTGGGCAAGACTCTGGGGACCCAGACTCATTTGGGGAGAAAATGGACTATCTGGCAGCAGGCGGAACTTGAGGGTACCTTTCTCTTAGAGGTGCTTGCAGCAATTACCATGGGACTTTGAGACACAGGGGCCTATTAGGGCAGGGCTGATGAGAAACCAATGCTGTCTGCTCTGTACTGAGACTCCACCCCATCCAAGCTGGGCACAGAGGCTTTTGCAAGTCTTGTCTCATAAGGGTGTCTCCAGCACAGACGTTCTTCCAGCATAGACACAGCTGATCCTCACAGCCAATTGGCCTGGAGGTCAATTCCTCCTAGTGATACCAACAAAACCAAGGATTACCTACAACAAGACTGTGTACACAGCCCACAAAGGGGTACACCAAGAGTGTCCACTTCAGGTCACTGGGGAGGCTGAGCCACTGGGCCCTATAGGACACCCAGCATACAAAGCCACTCTATCAACCCAGGGAAGCAGCCAAATGTGGAGACAAAGAAACAGATCACAAATGAAAGAAATGGAGAAAGCAAACAACTGGATATAGAGTTCAAAACCATGGTCATAAGGTTTTTTCAAGAACTTTCTAGAAAAGGCCAATAAATTTAGCAAGATCCTCAAAAATATGAAAAAAGACCAACTAGAAATTAAGAATACACTGACTGAAATTAAAAATAATATACAGAGATCCAACAGCAGACGAGAGGATCAGAAGAATCAAGTCAAAGATTTGAAATATAAAGAAGCAAAAAATACTCAACTGGAAAAGCAAAAAGAAAAAAGAATCCAAAAATATGAAGATAGTGTAAGGAGCCTTTGGGACAATTTTAAGTGTACCAACATCAGAATTATGGGGGTGCCAGAAGAAGAGAGAGAGCAAGATACTGAAAGACCTATTTGAAGAAATAATGACAGAAAACTTTCCCTACCTGGTGAAAGAAATAGACTTACAAGTTCAGGAAGTGCAGAGAACCCCAAACAAGAGGAATTCAAAGAGGACCACCACAAGACACATCATAATTAAAATGCCAAGGGCAAAAGACAAAGAGAGAATCTTGAAAGCAGCTCCGTGGTTGCCGCCATTTTTGGAGGGATTTATTTATCTTCTATAATTGAAACTTTGTAGCCTTGAGTGGAGTCCAGTGTTTGTGGGAAGCTTGGCTTCCTACATTGCTGGGGAAACCCAACCTCCTGCTTGCTCAGTGGCCACAGCCATCTTTGTTGGGTTAATTTGCATACTCACTCTTGATTGGCTGATGGGAGTGGTTTGTGAGTGTAGTGCACATATGGTCAATGTGCATATTTCTCTTTTATTAGATAGGATATTGTATGACAAAATTATAGCCTTCCCTGCTCTCAGCTCTTTCTTCCAAAATGTTTACGTATTTGAATGATTTGGATGCGTTTCTTCAGATACAGAGAAAAGAGAAGAAAAATGGTTGATATAGGTTTGTTTTAACAAAATTAGAAGTAAAAACTATTGATATCAAAACTAGCATCAGAAATAATGATATAAGATAAAATTAAGTTTATTATTTTGTATCCTGGTAGTTGCATAACCAATCAATGAATTTTGTCAGAGGAACATTTTTCAATCTATTTCTTCTGGCCAGCAACATTGTTTGAAAGTGGAAGTACACTGAGTTGCATTTGAAATTTGTGTCCATAAGCTTTAATTGAGAATCTCTGAATAAAAATCTCATATTCTAGAGGATTGTTGAGCATATAACCTATTACTTTTCAGGGTTTTCTTCCTTCCTTGGGCATCTTGCTGATAATATTTTTAGAAATGACTTCTGTTTAGAGCTTTGTTTTCCCTAAAAAGGTGAGAGTATTTTCCTTATAGGAGGAATAAGAAAACCCTTTCCCATATATCTAGATTTATTTTTGTTTTTCCCTTTAATAGTCAGGAAGTCAAGAACTCAACTTTTATTACTAATTTTTACTCTGTAGGCCCTATGATATATTTATATCACATATAAAATAATATATTTATATCATCTATAAAAATAATATATTGATATATATCATATATGAAACAATATACTTACATAACATGTATATGATATAGTTATATATCATCATATACATTTAATATTTTCCTTCTGTCTATGCTTTCCTAATGCATTGTTGTCTTTATCTAGGAATATATATTTTATTCACATTTTACTGTTTTTCTATATGTAAATTTTGGAGATATTTTAAATACATTAATTAAGGCAAAGTATAAATAATAACAATATAACTAATAATTTATTTTGTAAGCATCTATTGAAGCACTCTATATGCATAGCATAGCCCAGTTGCAAAATACTTGCAGTAGATAAATTCCTGCTTCCAACACCTTACAATTTAGTAAAGGGAAATAAATATGAAAAAGATAAGTAGAAATATAACTAATCAATATAAAAATTATTGCACAGGTAGCAAGTTGTATAGTGATCAGAAGAAGGGTAGATCTCTAGCTGGTTTGGCTCAGTGAATAGAGCATTGGCCAATGGACTGTAGGGTCTTGTGTTCGATTCTGGTCAAGAACACATGCCTGGGTTGTGGGCTTGATCTCTAGTGGGAGACATACAGGAGGCAACTGATCAATCATTGTGTCTCATCATTGATGTTTATATATATATATATATATATATATATATATATATATCCTTTCCTTTCTGAAATCAATAAAAATATATTTAAAAAAAGAAAGGTAGAAAAATGAAGTCCCTCAGATTATCTGCAAAAGATAAAATTAAATATAAATCTTTTTTTCCTGTCAGTTGCAGTAAGTAGTAAACATGTTTTCTTAACTTTTAACCTTGTTGATATAGTTTTTATAGTTTCATTTTTAAATGTTGCAAGTAACTTTTTGATGTGGTTGAGTAATAAAAAATGATATATTTTTAGAGCATATACTACAGTGTTGTTTGATAATTCTTAGTCATTCACAAATCAATAACATGTTTTTTTGTTGTGTAGCCTTATTATTTATTAAATACTTTTTAAATGAATTTAGTTTTACTAAAAAAATGTCGTTTTAAAAAAGAAACATTATTATACTACCATTGAGGGAAACAGTATAATTGTAAAACATTATATATAGATATAAAATAAAAGAGTGATATGCAAATTGACCATACCTCCACTACACCCTCAAGCCATGCACACCAGCCAATCAGGAGCAAATATGCAAATAAACCCAATCAAGATAGCTGTAGCCACAGAATGAGCAGAAGGGAAGCTTGGGTTTCCCCAGTAATGGAGGAAGTCAAGCTTTCCGCCTGCCCTTGCCATTCAGGCCTCCACAGGATGCTACAAAGTTTCAATTACGGAATCCCAATAGAAATGGTGGCAGCCACGAAGCTGAAGAGAGCCAGGAGGCTAGGGTTGCCCCCTGGCAATGGAGGAAGCCAAGTTTCTGCAACTCTGGCCAGCCTAGGCCTCCATTCCAGGCTACAAAGTCTCAATTATAGAAGATACATAAATTGCAACAGAAATGGCTGCCACCTTGGAATGAGCCGAAGTCTTGGCTTTGCTCCAGGCTACAAAGTTTCAATTGTAGAAGATAAATAAATTCCAGATACCAGGTCCTCTGCTTGGGTCACCAGGGAGCATGACCAACCTGCAAACCACAACAGGCCGCTCGCCCAGGCCACCCCATGGCCCAAGGGACACCTTTCAGGACAAACCAGCTGGCCCCCACCTGTGCACCAGGCCTCTATCCTATCTAATGAAAGAGTAATAAGCAGATTTACCATCACTCCAACACACAAGATGTGGTCAAAGATCCTGTCCCCATGTGGACCAAAGATGGTGAACACAAGATGGCCTGCAGAGGAGGGCAGTTGGGAAGGACCAGGCCTGTAAGGGAGGGCAGTTGGGGGCAATCAAGCCTGCAGGTTAAGGCAGTTAGGGGTGACCAGGCCTATAGGGGAAGGCAGTTAGGGGTAAACAGGCTGGCAGGGGATCAATAAGACATCAATCAGGCTGGCAGGGGAGTGGTTAGAGTCTGATCAGGCTGGCAGGCAGAAGTGGTTAGGGGCAATCAGGAAGGCAGGCAGGTGAGCAGTTGGGATCGGGCCTAAGCAGGCAGTCGGACATCCCTCAGACGTCCCAGATCGGAGAGGATGCAAACTGGGCTGAGGGACACCGCCCCCCCATGCACGAATTTTGTGCACCAGGCCTCTAGTGTGTATATATATATATATATATATATATATATATATATATATATATATATCTGTTAAAGTATAAAATAAAAATATTTAAAGTAACCATGGAATATAAGTAATATGAATTCTAATACATTTTACAAAGATTTCCCCTGAAAATATTGCTTAACAATGGTTCTTTATGTTTAGTTTATAATGAAGAAATATTTAGGTTTATTAGTTTGAGATGAAGATAAGTTTTTGAGGCAAAAAATGAAGTGGGTCTTAGCTTTGATAGAATCCCAACCTAATGGCATAGATAGTTAGAAAGCTCTGAAGATACTTAACTGCCTTTTCTGTTAAGATTTAATATGATAATTATTTTGCAAAGGGGATGATGTGAATGACTTTTTAAAAAAATAGTTTTGTTTGATGAGTGATTTGCTGTAACTTTAATTTGCTTAATTCCCGAATAGGTCAAATTTTGGAAAATAAATGAGAGTAATGTTTGCTTATTCATGAATTACTGTCATCTGGTTTGAAAAATATTAATATAAACCATATATAAGATCTCTCAAATGCCTCTGCATAATTGTCATAGTCTATTTAGCAAGTTTTTCAGCTGAGATCATCAACAAGCCATTTAGACAGTAAAGATACAAGCCAGCTCAATAATGTGATGAATTCCATAGCTCAGTGTTTCAATTATTTCACTTGTTCTTGAACACAAAATACTGATATATGGCTCTCTTACAGGAACACCTGTAAGTTACTTAAATGGGCAAATATATCTGCACAACATGGACTTCAGCAAAACCAGTGCCAGTCAAACAAAGCACCTCTCAGGTGATGATTTTCTCCAGAAAGACTTAATATGTTTCTTACAATTCAAACAGATAAATGAAATGTCTCTAAAGAAAAATAAAATAATCTACAATAACAAAAATGTAACATTCTAATTAGACTGGACGACCTTCTGAACGAAGCTAGGGCTGCAAGGGAAGCCCTGGTCCCCGGTGTCAGAGGAGTAAGGCAGCTGGAGTAAAAAAGGCCTACTCTTGCATGAATTTCATGCATCAGGCCTCCATTGGGTAAATAAAAGCCGATGAGCCCCAGTGAATAGTCGTTGGTATTGACCATATATCTCTCCATAGAGCCAAGAAACAAGTTGGAAACTTCGTGCTTCCTTCTCTTCCTTGTATAAGTGATGATTTTAGTAGATTCATTTAGTCTCCTCTCTGGAGCCTACACAAGTCTTAATGCTGGCCCCATTCTATCTTATCAGCAGGATGAAATTGGGCAAGTTCACATGTTTGTGTTAAGTTATCTCATCTGTAAAATAGTGATAATAATAGTACTAGTCCAGAATGTTGGTGAGAGGATTCAATATATTAGTAAAGATTCGCTCTTAGTATAATATTTGACATGTAATAAATGTGTAAGTGTAGCTTTTTTAAAAAAAATATGTTCTTGAAATGCCATGTGTTATTAACTGAAATGTGTCTTCTCCTCCCCAAATCACACGTTGAAGCACTAACTCCAATTGTAACTATATTTGAAACTAGAGGCCCAGTGCACAAAATTCATGCACGGGGGGGGGGGGGGATGTCCCTTAGCCCAGCCCGCACCCTCTCCAATCTGGGACCCCTTGAGGGATGTCCCACTGCCCGTTTAGGCCCCATTGTGATCCTGGTAGGACTGGGCCTAAACGAGCAGTCGGACATGCTTCTCACAATCCAGGAATGCTGGCTCCCAACTGCTCACCTGCCTGCCTCCCTGATTGGCCCTAACCCCTTCTGCCTGCCAGCCTGATCACCCTCTAACCACTACCCTGCCAGCCTGACTGATATCTAACTGCTCCCCTGCCAGCCTGTTCACCCCCAACTTCCATCCTCTGTTGGCCTGGTCACCCCTAACTGCCCTCCCCTGCAGGCTTGATCACCCCCAACTGCCCTCCCTTGCAGGCCTGGTCCCTCCCAATGGCCCTCCCCTGCTGGCCATCTTGTGGTGGCCATCTTGTGTCCACATGGGGGCAGCCCTCTCGTGTGTTGGAGTGATGGTCAATCTGCTTAGTACTCTTTTATTAGATAGGATAGGCTCTTTAAGGAGGTTAAGGCCAAATGAGGTTATAAGGATGATTTTTTTTATAAGAACAGAAAATACACCAGATTTTTTTCTCCCCTCCCTCCCTCCTTCCCTCTCTGTTTCTCCTCTCTTCAACACAGAGAAAAGGCCATATGAAGATACAGTGAGAAAATGACTATCTACAAGCCAGGATGAGAGCTCCCAACGGAAGCGAAATTTGTCATGGACTTTCAGGCTCCAGAACTTTGAAAAAGTAAAATTCTTCCGTTTAAGCCTTTAAGGCTGTTGGTATTTTATTATGGCAGCCCTATAAGACTAATACAATGTACCTTTAAAAAATAGTGTGAAGGAGAGAACAAAGATTTTTCTGGGTGCAAATTAATCAGAGCTCAAGAGAGAAATAAAATACAGGTTAAAGGAAATTTTTCCTTTACAAGTACACAGACATTCCTGTGTGGAAATGTCAATGGTTTTAGATTTATTATAGAGGAAAGATAGCACCCATTTCATAGAAACATACACGTATAAGAAATAGGGGAGGATGAAAGGAGGAATTTCCCATATCTAATGGTTCTCAAATAGGTGTTTCTTGAACACAGCTATGAAGACTTATGCTTTGCTCATTAGGCTGTACCTGGTACATTGATTTTACCTTTAAAATCATAAATAGGATGATAGCACCGTAATTAGCTACTTATTAATACTAGAAAACGAGCGCAAAGGAGACCAGGCATTATACGCATGGCCATTTGGGTGGCTTCATCAGAAGCTGCAATTTCATACTCTTCAGGGAACCACTGGCCCGTTCCCTGTAGGTCACTGCGGGAATGGACTTGACAGAGGGGAAGATGAGCACATGCGCAGTGAGCTGAGACGACGTAGGGAAGGTACTTGCCTGTCAGTTAAACCTGGGAAGCCATGAGCTGCCGGTTGCTAGCCCCTGAAAATTTGGGAACACATACTCTCTCAAGCAAAGGAGCCCACTCTCTTGACTCTTGGCTTCAGCTAGCTCTTGGCTCTCTGGTTCCTTTGGCTTTGCTCCCACCCATGTTCCTTCCATGGCCATGGGGCCATGGAGATTCTATATGGGATATACTAATGGACTGCAGCTGGGCACAGATTAAACCAGCCCGATGCTAGGCTGGATACTGCTCCAACATGGAGCAAAAACTCTGGACAATGGCTTTGATTCTAGCTCGGATGAAGCCACTGCTTTCTTGGGGGCATTGCAGGGATAAGGGTGTGTGGGGGGAGAGGGTGAAGGGAAATGGGATCTCGGAAACTCAGAGATTTGATTCCACAGAAATTCTGCAATACCTCATCCTCCTATACGAGTCTCAGAAAATTCCTTTTCTCAGAATATTGCAAGAAGCCCACTCCTACTGACATCTGGCTGAGAGGCGGAGATCTTCCCAGTGATAACAGGAATACTTTCCCTGATAATTATAAATCTATGCAAAAGGACAGTAAACTTTAATGGGCTTAAAATCTTTTTTGCATGATTTCAGTGAGCTAAATTTTGGGTACTCTGTTAGGGAACTATAGACAGAAAAATGTTGGCTGGAGTGGTCGTAGAATTGGAGAGAAATCAGTGATTTGGAAAAATGTGAATGCCAAACAGTGAAATTAGTATGATAGAAAATAAGTGCTGAACAATCTGCTAACTTTTTTTCTGGCGGTACCAGCAGGTGGCGATAGTGTTCTTCTAATAGGGAGGTGCCAGGAATGGTAACAGTTGAATGGGTTATGCAGATGTGTGGCTCTCCTCTGCAGGACTTCTAGGAGTGAAAAATGTGCAGTCCAATAAAAACCTGAAATACACATCTCTTTCAGTATGTATGTATTAAACACATCTGTACACAGATAACACTTTCTATTTGTAATTACAAACATCATCATGAATTATTTCTAAAGTGCCTAATTAAAAATTTCAAGATAAGTTTTAACAAATTTCCCTAAATATCTTTTACGTTCCAGATTAATCCATCTGCTAAAGGTCACCGTACTTTTTAGGTAAGATAATCAGGAAAATTGACAGTATGCTATAGTGGAATGTTTCTCAAACTTTAATGTGATACAAGTCACTTAAGGATCTTGAAAAATGTGCATTTTACCTATTTTTTAAAAAATATTTTTATTGATTTTTAGAGAGAGAGGAAGGGAGAGGGAAGGAGGAGAGGAGAGAGAGAGAGAGAGAGAGAGAGAGAGAGAGAGAGAGAGAGAGAAACATCAATGTGAGAGAAATACATGGATCAGCTGCCTCCTGCATGCCCGCCTCTCCCCATCAGCAGATTGAGCCCACAACCCAGGCATGTGCTCTGACCAGGAATTGAACCAGCAATCTTTCAGTGCATGTGATAATGCCCAACCAACTGAGCCACAGCATCCATGGCTAAAAATGTGTGTGTGTGTGTGTTTAATTTATTCATTCATTCATTCATTCATTCATTCATTTATTATTGTTTAAAGTATTAGAAATAGTAGTACCTATTTCTTTTTTCCCCCCATTGACCTCCCCCTGGCCTCCCCTCCCCACAGCACATGCCCTCACCTGCGCCCTCCCCCAGTGTCTTGCAGCTCCCCCTCCCCCTCCAAATCTCCCCTGCCTTCCTGCTGTAGTTTGATAGTCTGTTCAATGCTTCTTTGCCTCCCTATTCTCCCCCCTGTTTCTTTTCTTTAAAAAATCTTGCCTCTGCAGACTAGAAATAAACATATGACAACAAGAAATGTTTGAGTTCCATTTTCAATGTCAAACAATTCCTTATGTGTACATCTCAGCAATGGTATCTGGATGGTGGATACATGTTGGCAATGCAGGTCCAGCCCTCTGTGGTTTGGTCCTGGGTAACCTGCAACGATGCACAGCTGCTGACTGCTAGCATGGCAAGGTGTTGTCAGGGTCTTCCATCTCCGGACTTTTAAATTCAGTGTATCTGGGGGTGGGTGGATGCTGAGATTGCATTCCTAGCAAACTCCTGGATGATGCTGATGATGCAGATCCTCATATTACACTTTGACTAACAGGGCTATTGAGACATTCATGTCAGACCTATGTCTAGCCCTGATAATCTTAAACTAGCTATGTGACCTTTGTGAGGCCATTTCATCACTTTGATTCACTACTAATGACCAGACAAAATAATGCCTCTTCTTTTTATTTATAACAACTATCTTAGGACCCTGTAAAATCCTGAATCATCTACCAAAGAAAACACTATGCTATTATGCATGTATTCAGATAAGGAATTGAGCATATTGACTTGAAAATTGTAGACAATGCTTGACCCATAAAAATATAATGATTGGCTAAATAAAAAAAGTTTATTTAATTCAGGTTTTAGTTTTCTGGATTGACTTTTAACCCCCAAAGCCCATTAAAATATAGAGTGAGCACAATAAAAGGTATCTGAAATGAAAGCATTGGCAGCACTTCTAAAAACTGGGTGAAAATGCTTCGGTGAAAGAAAGAATAAAAAAATTAATTCAAATAACTTAATGATATGTTTAGGATTTTAAAACAGCACCCCAAGAAGGAATGGAAAAACAATTGTTGGCTCTGTCATTAATAAATTAATATCCCAATGTGGGTATTGAGGTCAGTAAGACAGCTTCCTTGGTGCTGTGAGTGTCAGTGAGGTGGCGCTCGCCTGAGCCGACAAAGGCTCCGCTCCTAAAATAGAGTATTCCTATGAGTTTGATCCCTGGTTTCTTGTTTGACCTGAGTGAAACTTTCCCGACACCCTCTGCTTGTCCATATGGTCTCAGCAGTAGGACACCCACATCAGTTTTATTTGATTGGGTATTTGTTATCTTTGTAATTAATACTTGAGTGTTCATCATCTGAGTGGTATCAATAAATGACTTAGTCTGGCAAAATGAAGCAGGATGTATAATAGGCATAGAGACAGAAGTTATATTCTTGTTTTTTCTTTTTCTTTTTATTATTTTATTTTTTTCTTTATTGATGAAGGTATTACATATGTGTCCTTATCCCCTCATGCCCCGCCCCCCCCCCCCCCACACACGCACACTCATCCCCTCACCCCCCTGATGTCTGTGTCCATTGGTTAGGCTTATATGCATGCATACAAGTCCTCTGGTTGATCTCTCCCTCTTACCCCTACCCTTCCCCGCCTTCCCTCTGAGGTTTGATGGTCTGATCGACGCTGCTCTGTCTCTGGATCTGTTTTGCTTCATCAGTTTATGTTGTTCACTATATTCCACAAATGAGTGAGATATTGTGATATTTATTCTTGTTTTTTCTTAGTGGTATGTCACTTTGGGCTTTCACTGACTATGGTCTTACTCCAAATCCAAAGCTTAATAACAAAGTTTTCTAAAGGTGACTTCTCCTAAAGGTAAATCTAAATATTCAAGTGCATTTAGTGAACTTCATTTATGCTGTATGCTTTGGTAGAATGATCTTGAGACTCAGAGCAATTCTATAAAGTAGATTTGTGGATGTTGTCATCTGATTTCCACAGATGAAGAACTAGATCTGAAATGTTAGGTCAGCACATGACTCAGTGGTTGCGCATTGACCTATGCACACACCTAGGTTGCAGGCTAGATCCCCAGTGTGGGGCATGCAGGAGACAGATGATCAATGATTCTCTTTCATCTCTGATGTTTCTATCTCTCTCTTCTTTCCTCTCTGAAATCAATAAAAATATATCACAAAAATGTTAGGTCAGCTCTTTTTCGACGGTCTTTCTGGGTACATAGTTAATTTTTTTTTACATAGATTTTTTTTACTTGGAAATAGAGTTACATTGTTGAGTACAGGATTTTGGTAATACAGCAAAAGCTATGTGGGAGACCTGAACTATGTTCATTAGACTCTATGTTAGGTGCTGGAAGAGATGGGGTTGATCTCTCCCTAACTCACTTTGGCTACTGAGGGGTTTCTTCCCTGGGAGCCTCCTGTCTGTTGTATTAGTGGTGTCTAGAATCTTCCACCTGACTAACCCAGAAAAGCCACCACCTTCAAACTTTGGTCTGTTTGCTTGGGCTTTTTGTGGCTTTTCCTGAAACACTTGGAGGCTGTTGGTTAGTTAATAATGTGTGTCTGCTAAGCACAATGCATCCTATACTTGTTTTTTAGGTTTTGTTTTTAAACCTCACATTTCCATTAAGCATACAAGGTAATGATTTTATCTTATAATAGTGTTAATAATGTTAACATTATACATGTACGGTAATAATATTTCACATTTTTGTGAAAATTTTCAAGCATGTTTGGTGTTCACAGTAGGCAACATTATGAATTGTGACTGGTGAAACTGGAGTTTCTTTGGTAGATGTTACTTTGCAGAATGTTTGAAGTATAATGCAGAGAATCCTCTAGAGCCGGAAGCAGTTGTGGAAATGTGGAAATCCCCAAGGAAAATTGTTCTAGCTTTCTTTATTATGATAATTTTGTTCCTTTTGAAGTGCCTTGTATAAGCAAATTGGAATGGAATTTCCCACAAATTCTGATAACGCTGAATTGTAGATTTAAATTATTCATGTTATTGTTTTAATCTTCCGCTTAGCTTTGCTTTCGGAAACAATCAGTGATAGCATTCAACGCATTTACGGGAGCCTTTGTACAGGCATGCCTCAGAGGAATTGTGGGTGCTGGTCCAGACCACTGCCATAAAGCACACAGTAATCTTTTTGCAGGTGAAGGGTTTTGTCTTCAATTTGTTAAAAAAAAAAAAAAGAAAAGTAACATGTTAAGGTGGCTTCTTCTTTATATAAGGATACTAGGGGCCTGATGCAC
Organism: Antrozous pallidus; assembly: GCA_027563665.1. Taxonomy (NCBI): domain Eukaryota; kingdom Metazoa; phylum Chordata; class Mammalia; order Chiroptera; family Vespertilionidae; genus Antrozous; species Antrozous pallidus. Next base: position 96,760,292 of record CM050511.1, on the reverse strand, counting down.
GAAATTCGTGCCCTGGGGGTGTGTGGTCCCTGAGCCAAACCTGCCCCCTCTCACATACTGGGAGCTCTCAGGGGATGTCCTACTGACTGCTTACAGAGGCTTTTGGCCTTGGGCAGGGGACCTTGGGCAGGGGACCCCCAGCACCCTGCTGGCTCTGCCCCTGTCCTGGCCTGCCCAGGCCGAAAGCCTCTGGCCTGGGCAGAGAACCCTCAGCCCCTCAGATCACTAGCTCCGCTCCTGCCCCCTAGGCTCTGATGGCTTACCTCACAGTGACCCTGGTGCCAGGATGTTCCCAGGACTCAGGCTCTGGGTGCCTATGCATGCAAATTAACCCTCATCTTTGTTGGGTTAATTTGCATACTCACTCTGATTGGCTATGGGCATAGCAGAGGTATAGTCAATTTACATGTCTGTCTATTATTAGGTAAGATAAGACTCCTGTTCAATTAGTGTTCAGGTGGTTTTCCATTGATTGTTCTTAAATTTAGTTGTAATTTTCATGTGTCCACAGTTAGTTGCTAAGATTAAAAAAAAAGTAAAATGGCTTTAAATGGCAAAATAACTGGCTTAATTAATTAACTAATTTAATTTATCTTTTTAAAAAAAATCATCACCTGAGGATACTTTCCCTTTGATTTTTAGAGAGAGCAGAATAGAGAGGGAAAGACAGAGAGAAATATTGATGTGAGAGAAACATATCAATTGGTTTTGCCCTGCATGTGCCCCAACTAAGGCCTGGGCAGGGAGAAGCCTGTGACCGAGGTATGTGTTCTTGACTGGAATTGAACCTGGGAACCTTCAGTCCCCAAGTTGATGCTCTCTCCACTGAGCCAAACTGGCTAGGGCAATTAATTTACCTTTTCAATTACTACTTCCATGACAAGCTACTTAGTCTCTATGGGCTTCAATGTTTTCATATGTAAATGGGGAAAGAAATAATTACCTGTGTTGTGAGAATTAAACAAGTCAGCATGTGTAAATTAACTAGTACAGTGACTGGAACATAATGGGTGCCTGTTACTATTAGTTTTTATTGTTTTTTTTTTCTTGTTCACCTATGAAATAGCCGATAGCTCTATGATCTAAAAAGCAATGTTTTAATGCAGATATATATAAGAAACCACAAAGAATAATAATCTGTAAGATCTTGAACTTAGAATGTGTTCAATAGTAGCTCGTTCTAGACTGACAATGCAAGCAGGTAACCACGAGATGGTAACGTCCAGGTCACCAAGAATGAGAAAAGTTTGGGCTAATGTTTCTATTCATAAACCACTAGAAGTAAAAATGGGTGATGGCTTAACTTGTCATGGAGATAAGCCTGCTATATGTGGCTAGAGAGATGTGTTTTGAAGTGAGAAGACTCAGGGGGTACAAAACTAGAAACTTTCTTATATTTTGATCACATACTTATAAATATCTTTGTCTACCTTAATTCCAAATTCCTGAACTTCTCCAAGTTATGTTGTAGTATCCACAAATATTGATTTTAAAATGTGCTGTTACTGCAACTGGAGACTAGCCAAAGCCATTTAACAAAAGGCTTCTCTGTTTTGGGGGAACTGCTGAGTTCTCATTAGTTCCCACACCTAAATCTCTATAACAATAGCAAATATTCTTCATTTTATATATTTATTAGACAAATATTTATTGTAGAGCTACTAAATGCTAGGCACAGCATTAGATTTTGGAGATACAGTAGTTTAGAATAATGTCAAGTCTCTTTTCTCAAATGTGTCATAATCCAGTGGTGAAGAAGGACTAGTACAACAAAAACAATGACAATTTACTGCCTAAGTAATTCTGTACATGTGCATAACAACTGAAGTTTATTGAGCATTTACTTTTTGTCAGGTATTCATATTTCTTTTACAACTAATGTCCCTATTCTGTAAGTGAAGAAAATGAAGCAAAGAGAAGCCAAGTGACTTACCCAACATTGTATTGTTACAAAGAGGCCAAACCCAGATTGAATTTTACCCTTTCATATTGTTTGACTCTAACAGTGATGGAATTTTTTGGGGTGATGGCAATTAGACACTGTCAGAGGTAGAACTAATGGTATAGAATTAAAAAAAATATTTCAGGTGAATAACATGTATAAGCACAATCTTCAACCCAAATTGGAAATAATCAAGGAAGAAGAATAGAACTATTTTGAGGGGGTGAAGGGGAAGGAGATAAGAGGCTGAGAAAAGGAATGAGACTTTGGTTTTGAATATATCTTGGTGGTCTTTGTCAGATATATGGATGCAAGATGTAATTACATGTTAAGCTAAAGTTCATAGAGAATTCTGTGATGGAGTCATATTTGCCAATTACCAAATAACTCAACATAAAGAGCTGAGAATTCTCTGAGATGAAATAACTATGATTTGTTGTTTGTGAGATATGCCAAGCATGCTATTAGACATTTTATGTGCCTATTCATGTTGAATCTTCATGATCAATCTAGGTAGTAGGTATTCCATGCTTAAGGAAACTTCTCTAGTGTAGCTAGCGATAAAATTTAAATGTTTAAATGAGAGAGAGAGAGAGAGAGAGAGAGAGAGAGAGAGAGAGAGAGAGAGAGAGAGAGAGATAAAAGGAAAAGAGACAAATCAAAAACCTTGGGAAATGCTAAAGACCTCGGGTCAAGCAAAAGAGGATGAAATGGAATAAAGAGGGAGAAGAAAAAGCAGGAGAGCAAAGGATTAGAGAGCACAGAGAATTGACAATATCAAATACTACAGAAAGGCTAAGTGATACAAGCACTAAGGAGGCTATTTGCATTCAACAGCTGGCAGGTGAGTGGGGAATCTGCTTGAGAATTAAACAAGGCAATATGTATAAATTGACTAGCAGACAATAGTTGGGGCAGATATTAGCCTCAGGTAGTTCAAAAAGTGAACAAAAGTAGAGACAGTATATACAACTTGTTTAAGAAGTTTGGTTGAGAAAATGAGAATGAGAAGAGTCAAGGGAATTATGGGGAAGGGAGTATGGGGAAGACTGAACTTGTGTATAGTGTGTGAGACAGGAGCCAATAGTGAAGGAGAAAGTGATAATAGGTGAAGAAATGTCAGAGGAGCAAAGAGAAGGTAGGAGATTGTGGGGATTCACTAATAGGAAGCCATAAAAAGGGCAGTGAACTGAGATTAAAACATGGGATTTTGCCTGGAGGTGGAAATATAGTGGCTTTGAAGTGGAATTGGGAATCCAAACATTCTGCCAGTGCCTCCCTAGTCAGGGCCATGGCAGGCTGAAAGAAAGAGGCCTTTTTAAAAAGAGAGTTCCAAGGAGGTGGGGTTGTAGGAGGATTAGGTTTCTTTTGGAGCAAAGAAGTGTTTGGAGTATCAGCAAAGACCTACAACTGTGGGGATCTTGAGATTATAATGGGATTGGGGTCCCAGAGGGCATAGTTTGAGGGAAAAATGGGGAAAGAATTTGCAAAGTGATGATAATGATTGTGTAATGCTGCACTATATTGAGATGGGATAAATCGGTGTGCAGAAGTAACTGCTTGAGTCTCACCTTTGAACAAATTCAGGCAGTGTTTTGTGTTGATATGGATCAAGGAAACATCTGGCCTCAAGATTTCACAGTTTAGATGAGATAACTGCAGCCCTGGGAAAGGAACTACAGTCAAAGATTGGACTTGATTTTTAATTTCCATCTTCTCCTTTTCTCTATTTTCCTTCTCTCTCTCATTTTCTTCTTTCATACTCTGCCTTCTTCCTTCCTTTTACCATCTTTCTCTACCTGTCTTACTCTTTCTTTCTCCCTCCCTCCCTCCCTCCCTCCTTCCCTTCCTCTCTCTCTCTCTCTCTCTCTCTCTCTCTCTCTCCCTTTTTTCCTTTCCTCCTTCCCCATTATTCCTTATTTACTTCATTAGAAGCCCAGTGCATGAAAATTCAGCCTGGCATGTACTTTCTCGCAGTCTGGGACCACTTGGGGATGTCCACCTGCCAGCTTAGGTCTGCTCCTGGAAGATTGGGCCTAAGCTGGCAGTCAGACATCCCTCTGACAACATGGGAGCCCTCAGAGGATATCCACCTGCCAGCTTAGGCCCACCCCTCATGGGGAGCAGACCTAAGCTGTTAGTCAGACATCCGACTGCTGCAGAGGTGGGAGAGGCTCCCACCCCTGCAGCTGAACTGGCTATCCATGAGCCGGCTTCTGGTTGAGCAGCACTCCCCCTATGGAAGTGCACTGACCACCAAGGGGCAGCTCCTGCATTGAGCATCTGCCCGCTGCGGGACAGTGCATGTCAAAGCAACCGGTCCTTCCTGGTCATTCTGCTGTTAGGGTCAATTTGCATATTACTCTTTTATTATATAAAATTTCTTTCTAAATTGATGTATTATAAACATTTTTTAGCTTCTTGGCATCACTAAAAACTTTCCATTGTTGCTCTACTTAAACAGTACATTGAATAATACATTTTCTACTGAAAATATATTTGACATATTTCTCAAGGGTAAAAGAGAACATGGTTTCAAATCCTACTTTGCTTTGATTCTTTTTTTAAAGATGAACTTGACTCAGGCCATGTCTCTAAGCAGAGCATGAAAAAAAAAAAGAAATGGATCATATTTGAATTTAAACTCACAACATTTTGCAGCTACATTGACTTTTTTATTATATATTTGAAATTACCTTATTTTAATGGAAATAATACTAAGAGTAAAATATATACCACAATAGAGTTCAGGGCATCTTGGAGACTTGGTCTCAGCTGTCAGTATGTGCCATAATTATATTTAACGTTCCCTTACACCATAAAGACTACAATGAAGATATTATCAATTTTTTACATTTTCATTCTGACTCTTCTTTCCTAAATCACACTCACCCAGTACTCTACAAAGAGCTCTGTGATCTTTGTGTGAAATAATAGAATATGTGGAATCAAAATATCTTTTTTGTTATTGTTTACAGAATCAGAGGTAAATTGATCAATATGATCCATGTATCCTATTCTCCATGGACTCCCCCCCTTATAATAATTTATTAATAATTCATTTAATATATCAATTTATTAAAATATAAACAAAATATAATGCTAGTTTTAAAAATTAAACTTATTGGGGAGACATTGGTCAACATGATCATATAGGTTTTCAGGTGTGGGTTTCTATGTTAGAAGGTCTGTATATTTCACCATGTGCTCACCACCAAAGTCCAATCTTCTCCTGTCACCATGTATTAGGACCCACTTCTCCACCCATCCCCTTCCTTCTGGCAACCACCACACTGCTATTTGTGTCCATGTATTTTTTCAAGCAGACACATCACTTAACTTTAAACTAAACTGACTGACAGTTTCTTCTTTTATTTTGCTCCTTGATTGATTAGTTTTATTGAATTGACTGGCTCATCAATCAGCTGAGATTCTGAATATAAAACAATAATTGGCTATACATATATTCAACTAATTTAATTGGGGTTCAAAGTAACTTCTTTGAGAAAGATATATTCTTGTTATGTAGCAGTTTTACAAACTTCCAAAATAGAGAGACCCCCTAGGGGGAAAATCAGTAGAATAAAAGTTTTATCTCTCTGTCTTGGGTTATAAACATGAAAAATAGTTCATATAGCCTGTGCTGCATAACAAGTGAGGCTTATGCAACCCCAGTGTTCTCTGGCCTGACCAGCTTATGACTACCACACATCATCATAAGTAACTCTAAATATCCAAATTACCAAGGCATCATCTCTCTGCTTGAATGGAAGAAATTAGCATCTTCCAGTGTGTCCTCTAGCTATTTCTAAGAGCTCCACAGATAGCTGTCACATGAGTGCTCAGAAATAAGTCTCCCACATTATTCTGCTTCAGCCCCCAGACATGCAGCCACACTGCTGGCTCTGCTGCTGATGGCTGTTGTGGTATCACCACTCTGTGCACAGCTGTCCTTCACTCATGACTGCCCTCATCATTACCATTCTAACCATAAGAAAGTGATTCAGCAGGCTGGTGTGGCTCAATAGTTGAGCATCAACCTATGAATGAGGAGCTCACGGGTGGAGTCCAGGTCAGGCTACATGCTTGGGTTGCAGTCTCGATCGACAGTAGGAAGTGTGCAGGTGGCAGCTGATCAATGGTTCTCTCACATCATTTCTATCTCTTTCTTTCTCTCCCTTCTTCTGTGAAATCAAATATATATATATATATATATACACACACACACACACACACACACACACACACACACTAGAGGCCTAGTGCACAAAATTTGTGCATGGGTAAGAGACCTTAGGCTTGACCGATGATCAGGTTCCCTGCCTTCCCAACCCCCCACCTCCTTCTTCTTTTGCTCCCTTAGTGTCCTGCTGCCACTTCTGGTCACCCATCATATTCCCCACCACCTCCTGGTGGTCAGCACACATCATAGGGAGCAATGGAACTCCCGGTCTTTTGATTGAACTCCCAAGGGTACAATTTGCATATTAGCCTTTTATAATATATATATGAAAGGGATCTTGTCCCGTTTTGTTTGCTGTAAATAAAGAAAAACCTAAGAGAGATGGACTTTGTGATTCTCTACAGAAACACAAAGTCTGAGCTCTAGCTTTCAATTTGACTTCCCTGAATGTTCAGAATAATAGAAACAATATAAAATTTACAATGTATATTACTGATGTTCATACCTGAGTGATTACCAGCATATTTGCTTTTTAAAAAATATGTTCTTGTTGATTTTAGAGAGAGGGAGTGAGAGGCAGAGAGAGAGAGAGAAGCATCCATGAGAGAAAATCATCAATTGGCTGCTTCCTGCATATCCCTTCTGGGGATCAAGCCAAAACCTAGGCATGTGCCCTCACAGGGAATTCAGCCACTACCTCTAGGTGCATGGGATAATGCTCAACCATTTGAATAACAGGGGCCAGGCTAGCATATTTCTTTTCCTAAGGAAAACTTACTCAATTTATTAATACCTGATTTTGTTCTTTGGCACTTCTATGAACTTTATATTAAATATACTATGATGAATATACTATGATGATTCTTTTTGTTTTGTTTTGTTGCTCCTCACCTGACCCATAGCAATCTTACTAAGGAATGAATTGGGACAGGAATTGGGTTGGAAAAGGTAAACTGGAGATGTGTTTGAAGATTTTTAGGTCCATGATAAGGGATTTCAGTTTGAGCTATTGATAAAACTATCAGACACTTTTAAACTGGAAGGATATGATAAGGATTGCTTTTTATTTTTCTAAATATATTTTTATTGTTTTCAGAGAGCATGGGAGAGGGAGAGAGAGAAACATCAATGATAAGAGAGAATCATTGATAGACTTCCTCCTGTATAGCCCCTACTGGGGATTGAGCCCACAACCTGGACATGTGCCCTTGACCAGAATCATACCCAGGGCCCTTCGATCTGAAAGCTGAGCAAAACCAGCTAGAACAGGTTTACCTTTTAGATCTCCACCACGGTGATATACAATTATATGCTGGTTTTGAGAATATACCGTTAAGAAACTAGAGAAGTCTATTGCAATGGTAGTAAATTGAGCAAAGACTTAAAAGCAAAGTGGAGTGGTTGTATGCAGTTCAAAATTGTACTTAACACATCATCAGGTGAGGCTGCCAAACAATATCTTTACAATTATTTTCTCTAGGATCTCATTTCTGTTTCATTTTTATGCTGGTTACAAATCTGTTCAGAGTTCCAATACACTTAAAAAGTAAATGTTGAATGTACAGTATTAGTGTAGAAAAAATTAAATTAGCAATACCATCATTAGGTAAAAATTAAAGAAGATTGCTTCATTTTGGTCATTCAAGTAAAGGTCACATTGATTTTATTTACATGTGAAATATTTATTTCCATGTAAATACTTACAGCAATTTTTATGTAATATACTTAGATATATTATTTTCTTACTAGGGGCCCAGTGCATGAAATTCGTGCAAGTGGCTCAATCCTCACAGTCCAGCTGCCTTGGCCCTCACAGCCTGGCTTCGTCCAAAAGTTTGTCTGGATGGTCGTTTGGCTGTTTGGTCTAATTAGCATATTAGCTCTTTATTTTGTAGAATTCTCATTGAGTTCTTCATTTATGTACTTTTGCTCTAGTTCCTTATACTATTTTTATTCTATGCCTAATTTTAGCTTCACCAAAAAAAGTGTTACATAAAGCATTATGTCTTGAACATTATTCATGTAGAGCTGAATATCATTGATAAATGAGAATTACTTATCAGCACTTGCCATATAGTGAAATATTAAATGGATTGGTTTAATTTTTCAAAAGCAATTAGTTGTCTAAGTTGAAAAGAAAGGATTAAGTATGAAATATTTCTAAAACAAACTAAGGAAAGTTAAACATTACACATTTAAAAATTTAAACATGACACACTTAAGCCAACAATACTATGTTGTGATAAATGTCATTGTGCTTCTAGTAGGTAAACAGTAAGTTCAGTATTATAGTGACAGCTACAGGTCTTAAATAATTACCTTAAAACTTTAGGTAATAAGTTATGCTAATTGTTCAATATTTCTTTGCTGTATAGGAAAGAAAGTAGGGTAAACCATGTCATTCAAAGTCTACTTAAACAATACCAAAATAACTAGGAAATGTCAACAATCAAAAGATATGAACTTACAACTCTGAAATTACAGATTTTTTTCCAATTGAATAAAAGTGCGTTTTTATAACAAGCCAATTGAAGAGTTAAATATATTGGCTATGCACTGATTATTTTGATTCACTGTTCTTTTAATTAACCTGAATTATAATTTTCATTGATTTCATTGACAACCATATTTCCTAGCCCCATAAAGAAACACCCTCTTATGCCTCATATTTGCAAAAATTGATGAGATTTCAGTGCAGTTCAAAACACATTTGTTGAACAAATGAGGGGGCAGAGGTGGTACCCTGGCTGAATAAGGTAGGCAGATTGCTTTGTTTACCCTAAACATAGTTAAATATGCATAGAAATCTTTTATATTAAAAATTCAGACTTTCATTTTCTCTTGAAAATCAAGGTGCATTCGACGTGGATCCCTTCCCTGGAGGCCCGGTGGAACCTGACACTAGAGAGCTCTAGCAGGCATCACAGTCTGCATTCTCCTCAGCTTCTTATATCAGGCTGTTTTCTCCTTTCCATGATCTGCTGTCTCTCTGTCAGAGCTTTGGATCTCTGCCTTCAAGATTCAACCTTCTGTAGTCTCTTCTCTGAGACTGTATCTTTTCAGAAATAGAAAGTGAAAAGCTGCACAGGAACAGAGGACTGAGAAGGGAAATACTGCCCCTGATGGAATGATTAGGTATCATTAGATGCAGATGTGTTTAGGGGATTTTGCAATGTTTTGGTTATTATAATTTATGCAATCAAGATGATACCATTTTTAATATATTTTTTATTCTTTAAAGTATTACAAATAGTATACATATGTTTCCCCCCATTATCCTCCCCCTGTCCTCCCCTACCTCCCAGCACATGCCCTCACCTGCCCCCACCCAGTGTCTTGTATCCATTGGTTATGCTGATATGCCTGCATACAAGTCCTTTGGTTGATCTCCCACAGCCCCCATCCCCCACCCTCCCCTGACTTCCCACTGTAGTTTGACAGTCTGTTCAATGCTTCTTTGCCTCTGTATCTATCTCCCCCACCCCTATTTCTTTTCTTTAAAAAAAATCTTGCATTTGCATACTAGATATAAACATATAAGAACAAAAAATGTTTGGGTCTCAGTTTCAGTGTCCAACAGTTCTGAGTCCCAGTTTCAATGTCAAATGATTTCTTATGTGTACATGTCAGCAATGATATCTGGATGGTGGACAAATGGTGGCAATGCAGGTTCCACCCTCTCTGGTTTGGTCCTGGGCCGCCTGCAGCGACACACAGCTGCTGACTGTTAGCATGGCAAGGTGTCGTCAGTGTCTTCCATCTCTGGCCTGTCTTTGCAGTTGGAACAGACCTGTCAGGTCCTCTTTGTTGCGGGAATCCATATTGTCTTGGAATTGTTCTCTAAAAATACGCACATATATTCTCAACCAAAAGTTAATAAAGGAAACCTTTCTGTAAATTAGACTTGGGATTCTTTTTATTTTTGTCCAAATGATTTGCCTTTGGCTTATTTTGACACCTTGTGTGTGTTTTTATGGGTGTCCTGCTGTTAGCATTGCAAATGGAAATTAATTTTCTGAAGTAAGAATTTTCTAAATGTAATTTACTTACAGGATATGTTTCCTTACTTGATATTACCCCACAAACCTCTCCCCCCTTTTTTTGATTAATGGGGGCTTTTGGAAATTTCATATTGCAGTCTTGGTAACTTTAAATTTTAATTTTTGCACAAAGATGCTACCATTTAAACTGAACTTTACATGGTGGCCATGCTGTTTTTATGTATAACATGACTCACTGGATTTTTATTTTTGTGGGAATTATCTAAGCAGCTGTTCTCTGATTCTAACTGGAACCTTAGGCCTCAGTAATTTGAAAATTCTTGAAAATCCCTTTGGCCTCCCTCTCTATGTGCATTCCCTGTTGAGCAAGTGGAAATACCTAATTGAATGTCTGAGCGGATTCTTGTTTGTATTGATGCACAATTCCCCAAGGTCTGTCTCTAACATTGTCCTGCAAGCAACACATTTTCAGGAGAGTTATATCCCAAATCCTTGCTGTAATCACCCCTCCAGAGAAACTTAATTTTTAATAAGTGAAGTAGAGTGTTTATGTTTCTCTAGATTTGATTATTCAAAACTTTCTTATTTATGTTGCAAAGGGGGAATCAACTAATTAGACAAGGGGGAATTTACTTCCACCATCTTGCATCAAGCCAAAGCCAAAGCAGAAGCACTGACATGAAGATGCAGGGTGCTTAAAATAGTCCATAGCAAGTGGTGCAGGGGTTAGGTTTATGATAATGAGCATGTTAATGTACGAGTTGTGTGTTCAATGTTAATCCACTCTATTTTCCCTTCCTCATTCCTCCCCCCCCCATTTTCATCTCCTATTCAAAGTATAACTTGAATTTGCTTAAAATAATATTAATTTGTTTTGAATGCTAGTCAAAGCTTCCATTTGAGGACTTTGATGACATATGTAATTCAATTGCCTGAGCATTTAAATTGATTCTGTAATGTAATTGCTGGAAGATCAAAAATGAGAAAAGTGATTTATGTTTCTCTATGTAATGATTTATGTTTCTTTTTTTAATGAATTAGAAGCATCTAAAAAGTTGGCATATTTAGATGAAGCATTGAATAGATGTTGGCACTTTTCTATATGGTAGGCATACTTTCTATTATACATCTTCTTTCTACTAAAGTATGAAGAGCCAACTTATAATACTGGGAAAATGAATATACTGATAAATGCATAATTATAAATAAGATGATTAAAAATTTCCAGTCAAGTCTACAATAAACATAAATATTTATATCCCTATGTAATAAAGATTCTCCTTATAAATTAATAAGTTGACATCTGATTTCAAAATCAGTATTTATGAATTTTGTTGGCTTGAGTCTGTTCCCTGGGTGAACTAGCTGAATCAGATTTGCAGATCTGCAAAATTGGGAACCAGTTTGAATAGCTTTTCTTGGTGGATAATACCTTTATACATAACTCAAGAAAAATGAATACAAACACAAGGTATCTGAAAGCCAGGATAGTCAGGAAATGAAGTAGAACTAGAAGACTAAAATGAAATGAAGCTCTTCCTAAGTCAGAGGTGAATCCAGATGCTTCCATCTCAGTTGATCCAGTGTATCCTTGAGAAATTCTCAAGAGGTTACTACTTGATGAAAACAGATTGTGTTGTGTTATTTATTAGCACAGAGCACCTTTTTGGTTTCAGAGCATTAAGCTACAAAATAAAACTCATTGCTATTTTAATAGGTACAGAAAGAAATGTATTTGTGAATGCACATGATGAGATACCTTCTGGGGGCTTCCAGATCTTAAGTTGTGACATACACAGTTGAGAGTTAGATTCCCCAAAAATGTAGAGACCTATACAAACAAGGTTATTGTTAGCTAATAATTTTAAGGTGCATGCATTCACAAATTGCACTCTTTAGTCTATGCTTATCTCCTCTGAACATTTCTCCTCCTGTGTCTTCCAGCAGATGAAGGGACTTTGCCCTTCATATGATGTTAGGCATGAGTGTAATGGCTCATGAGACCATGCTGGCATCTGATGTAACTGAGTAAATAGTAATCTTTCACCTTACTATTGTCCTTGCTTCTATTTGAAGAATCTGTGCATAGTGAGGATTATGTTTTTGGAGTTGTGCCTTTGGAATGGAAATACCATAAAATATATTAGAATCAATGATGCAGTAGGGCATATGAAGTGACAGTGTGTGATGCCTGACAATATAGGACAGTGTGTGGTGTATCTGTACCTGGAATGCCTTTTTGGGCAAGTACTTTATCTCCTGACAATTTCACAAGGAGAGTTATGCAGTAATTCTGCCTGAGAGACACCTTTACTCTTGACTGTTCTTCTCACCCAGGGAAGTACATGCGTGGGAATCATCTCCTTTTCTCTGTGTCGCTATCTCCCCATCAAATGTGAAAGGAAATGGGGGGAAAAATGCCTTTATCTGGATTTTGATGGAAATGTGATTCAGAGTAGCTTTGTTGCTATATGACTAGGTATAATATAAAATCACCACATACAGAGATATTTTATGTATCTTTTAAACTAGAAGATATGTTTATTAAAAAATGTTCACAATCTGGTGACAGTGGGAAAACAAAAAGAGCACCAGATTCATTGAACAAGGACCTGGGTAGAATCCCTGATCTCATGTATTTCATGAGGCTGTGTGAGATTGCTTTATGATCTCAGCTTTGCAATATTTGGAAGGTCAAAACACTTTAGTGAACCATTATTTTTTTATCTGTAAAATGGAAATAATAACCACTTTACTTATGTGATGAGAAAATGTGATACATCATGTGATCAACTGCCATATACACTGAGTGACTAGATTATTATGATCTCTGAACACATAATAATCTGGCCACTCAGTGTATATCCTATATAATTAAAGATTAATATGCAAATCGTCCCCTGGACCAGGAGTTCAACCAGCAGGCAGGCCAGCCAACTGTCCATAACCCCTCCCCCTGGCCATGCTGGCCGAACCCCGCCCATGCATGAATTCATGCACTAGGCCTCTAATCCTATCTAATAAAAGAGTAATATGCAAATCTGACCTTACCTTCACTATACCCACAAGCCATTGCCACAGCCACGCCCATTAGCCAATCAGGAGCAGATGGCTGCCCCCACTGAGAGCAGGAGGAAGGCTTGGGTTTCCCCAGCAACAATGGAAGCTAAGCTTTCTGCCTGCTGTTGCTGGCCTAGACCTCCACTCAATGCTACAAAGTTTCAATTATAAAAGATACAGAAATGGCAGAAGCCACTGAGCTGGAGAGAACATAGGCTTAGGTTTCCCCAGCAATGGAGGAAGCCAAGCTTTCTGCCTGCCATTGCAGGCCCAGGCCTCCACTCTAGGATACAAAGTTTCAAACAGAAATGGCTGCTGCCACAGAGCCAGTAGAAGGCTTGGCTCCACTCCAGGCTACAAAGTTTCAATTGTAGACATGATCCCAGGACCTCCACTTGGGTTGCTGGGGGCATGGCTGGCCTGCAAACCTCCACAGGCCCCTCGCCCAGGCTTCCCCTTGCCCCAAGGGAACCCCCACCCTGATCTGGGACATTCTTCAGGGCAAACCAGCTGGCCCCCACCCATGCACCCGGCCTCTATACTATCTAATAAAAACGTAATATGCAGATTTACCATCACTCCAACACACAAGAGGGCTGCCCCCATGTAGTCAAAGATCCTGCCCCCTTGTAGACACAAGATGGCCACCACAAGATGGTCAGCAGGGGAGGGCAGTTGGGAGGGACCAGGCCTGCAAGGGAGGGTAGTTGGGGGTGATCAAGCCTGCAGGGGAGGGCAGAGAAGAGAAGTTGGGGGCAAACAGGCTAGAAGGGAAGCAGTTAGACATCAATTAGGCTGGCAGAGAATTGGTTAGGGGGTGATCAGGCTGGCAGGCAGAAGTGGTTATGGGCAATCAGGGAGGCAGGCAGGCAAGCAGTTTGGAGCCAGCAGTCTTGGATTGTGAGAAGATGTTCGATGCCCATTTAGGACTGATCCCACAGGGGGTCCCGACATCCCTCGAGGGGTCCCAAATTGGAGAGGGTGCAGGCTGGGCTAAGGGACTACCCCTGCCCCTGTGCATGAATTTCATGCACTGGACCTCTAGTGTGTGTGTGTGTGTGTGTGTGTGTGTGTGTGTATACACACACACACACACACACACACACACACACTGAATGGCCAGATTATTATGCCTTCAGAGATCATAATTTGGTCACTCAGTGTAGATTGTGCATAGTAGCTAGTAGTTGTTACAGTAAGTAATCTCTGGTTACAAACTCAGAAAATATGTGGCAGGTAGCCAGATATCTCATACTGAATTTATTCTTTGTTATAAATAAAAAGCACAGATTTCTTCCCAATGTAAAAGATTTACATGCTTTTATACCATATGCTTATTTTAGAAAGAGAATACAAGGTTGGAAGTATTAACATATTTTGTGTGAGATAGATCCATGATAGGTCACCATAAAGCTTTCTCACACAATATTTATTAATACCTTCAAAGCTTTAAGATGACATACTATTTGCCCTTAAATATTGCCTAGGTTTGGTTTTCTGAAAGGAGTGTTTAAAGTCCAATTTTTAGTGATAGAAGAATGAATGCATGCAGAAACTCTGCAACAAATTTATCAGTTCCATAAATAATTATTTGTAGATTTATATTGTGATTTAGGAAAATGTGCTAGACAGAGAATGTAGTAAAATATTTTGTAGTTCTATTTTTCAAGTTATCATAAATTGTCAGAGAACATGATTATTAGTCATATACTAACAATTTTCAGAATATTAGCGTCCAAATGAAAATGTTCAGTTCCTATTAAAATATTCCAATTTTAAGACCTAAACCTTTGTATGAAAATTCACCTTGTGTACCATTCATTCATTTCATATGAATATTTATTGGGTTCCTGAACTCTTTCCAATAGAGAGAAAATGAGTTTCCAAATTCATAATTGTGATTTACATAGATTCCAAATCATCTCACCACTGAAAACAGTCAGAATAGAGGGTAGCTACACAGGAATGGTATTTAAAGGACAATGTGTGTTGAGGTCTTTCATGATATGCCCCTGTCCATCTTTCCAACCTGATCTCTGTTCTCTGGTGCCAGTGTCTTCTATGATCCAGACACAGCATCTTTTCTTTTCTTTTTTTATAATTTTTTTCATTTAATATATTTATTGATTTTGTACAGAGAGGAAGGGAGAGGGATAGAGAGCTAGAAACATCGATGAGAGAGAAACATCCATCACCTGCCTTCTGCACATCCCCTACTGGGGATGTGCCCACAGCCAAGGTACATGCCCTTGACTGGAATCGAACCTGGGACCTTTCAGTCCTCAGGCAGACGCTCTAACCACTGGGAAACACCTGTTAGGGCAGACACAGTATCTTTTCAACGAAGCTCTTTTATATCTCTATCTAGATCTGAGAATAGCCTTGTTCCATTTCACAGTATTCTTAAAGTTTTTTGTTTGTTTGTTTGTTTTTACAAAGTAACTTGGGGAAATAACTTTTTCTTGGTCTTTGTGTGCTATCCTAATGCATCTGTCCTGTTATTGATGCCTTTAGGGGAATCCCACATCATGAGTTACACCTGCTAGACAGAAACATCATTAGTTAGTATCCCAGGCACCCCTGCATTAGGAAACAGATAGATGAAGAGGGGGCTCTCAAAGGTTCCTAACCATGCTTGAGGATGAGATACTTGCCCAGACCAGGCCAGCCTGAGGGGTGGCCAGCCTCTGGATGTTGATCAGGTGGTCACCCATTTTCTTGATGAATTTCACCTGCTCACCCAGGAAGTGATTCTCCCGGAAGTCACAGAGATCAGAGTCTGAGTTGGCAGAACCCAGGGCATGTAGATCCCAAAGGGCCATGGTTAGGCTCTTTTCCAGGCCAATGGCTGCTTCTCTAGCATCCTGAGTTTTGCCCCACTCATCTTGGGAAGCTTCAGCACATCCTGGAAAAGAATGCAGCCACTGTGCTTGTTTTGCTGCTTTAAGAGACGCTCCATGCCCTGGCGCTTCTCTTCGACCAACTTGCGGAAGAAGTGGCCCAAGCTCTCTAGAGCGAAAGAGAAGCCCAGGGAGAGGTAGGTGTGGGAGGCCCGCAGATGCAGGTTGGACAGGCAGTTGACTGCAGCCTCCACCTGGGTGGAATAATTCTGACAAATTTGAGAGTTTGTGGTTGTTCTGCGATAAGGAGTTGTTCTACAGAAAATGGTGTGTTGGCTGGTCTCAGAGATGGTGATGACTGGATAAGAAGCTGGAAAGTGGCTGGAGGCTGGAAGTTGGGATGGTCCCAGGTCTGTTCAGTCCAAACACTTTCGAAGCAAGAGATAGATCCAGGATCGCTGAGGGCACTGCCCCAAGAGCAGTTTTTGATATTTCATAGTGTCAACTGATAGATGTTGGTGCCAATTCAATACCAACAAGAGTGTCCAATTTGGGATATGGTGAAGAAAAAAAACTTGGTCAGTGCAAAACACCTCAATTGTGATATAGGACATCTGAGAGGCAGTGCTGGGGCCAGGCCCTTCTCTAGCTAGACATTTGTCTGCTCTTGCTCTGCTCTGCCCTGATGTGCTCATGGGACATCTTCCATGTTTTAGCTCAGCTAGGGAAATACAGTTTTCAGTGTTAGGTGGAAAGGGAAAGTATACTCCCAGAGCCAGAGGAGAACTGGCTTATATAGAAGTTCCTGCCCCTGTCCTTGATTGATCTGTCCTCATGCAAATGAGGACTCCAAATCATTCAAGTCTTATTGGTCTAGAAGGCATGGTACTGATTGATCAGAATATAGCCACTCTGGTTGGTGGAGCTACAAAGCTCAGATTGGATGAGTAAAGCCTCAGTCCTACTGGTTGAAATGGGATTCCAGGAACTCCTTTGTAAGGATTGACTTGAATGGAGGCAAGCAGTTCAAGCTCAGGCTTTTCACTAAAGGGTAATTTACAGGGAGAGGCCCCTGTGTAGAAATGGCTGCTGGGCTCTTTTATAAAATTTGAGCCCAGTTAGCCAACAGAAGCTCTTCTTAGTAGTTGTCTTCTTTCTCAGGGTTTACAACAGTCACTTGCTAAATGTTTTTGAAACAATATATAAAGTATATGAATACGTCCATGGTTTGCTTGATGAATGAATCAACAAATAAAAGAACTTCACCTTGACTTAATCTTATTTCCCAGACCAAGCAGAACCTCAGGCAAAGGCTTATGATTTTTACTTGATCAGGGAGTGCATTTCCAAGAAGAAGTGAGGGACAAGGAGAGTTAAGGCAGTCTGGAGAGCATGTGCTATTGAACTGACTGCCATTATGTGAGTCTATTTGATATTACCAGACCATTTAAGCAGTGGTTCTCAACCTTCTTAATGCCTCGACCCTTTAATACAGTTCCTCATAAAATTATTTTTGTTGCTACTTCATAACTGTGATTTTGATACTTTATGAATCATAAGGTAAATATCTGTGTTTTTCGATGGTCTTAGGTGACCCTGCTATCAGTTCTCAACCTGTGGGTCACACTGCAGGGCCGTGGCATTAGAAAGGTTGAGAACCACTGCTAGAGTGTTAATGTCCCCTTCATTATGGATTCATCTATAGGTATTCAGAAACATCCTTGTCCCTCAACAGGAGAGCATCAGGGCAGGGCCCAAGGAGCACACAGCACCAGCAGGAAGAAAGGGGTAGTCAGGTGATGCCTGTGAGGGCACAGCAGCTCACACAGAACTCCTGGCTGAAGTGACAGCTTAAAGGAGGGCAGGATAAAATCTGGGAAGATCTCCTAAGAGATCTAACACACTTTTTACTTCTCAAACTGTACCTTGGGGGAGACAATTGCACTGGAACCTTCAGAGCATGTGTGAAGGACATTCATCATATTTTTAAAGATATTTCTGTGAGAATTGACTCTGCATTCAAAAGGCCATGGTTGTGGCTTCTAACAATTTGTACAACATAACCTAGACCCTGGCCACTTTTAAGTAGTTCAGGAGTAAGCACCTGAACTTTCAATATAGGGCATTTAGAGTCTCATTTTGGTGATTTGGAATTGAGGAATGAGATTCAGTCTATTCCTAACATTTAAATTCAAAAGATCACAAATAAAATGTTTGTTAGATAAAATTCTAGGGAGGGGCATTTTGTTCTTCACAGTTAAAGTAACAGTTTAGTGGAAGCACCTATGATGATAACAATGGAAAACAAATGCAGTGAGAACATGAATAAATAATTAGCATCCCATTAAGTTAGTATTTGTGCACTTTTCTTCTCTGAAGACTTAAAGGCTTCAGAGCTTCAATGGTTTTCATATCCTCTTCCTTATACCACCCCCTCTCCCTGCCACTTTCTTCTGGCTTCCATTGTTCCTGATGAGAAGTTAATCATGATTTTTATTGTTGTACCTCTGTATGCAATGTATGCTTTTTCTCTGGCTGATTTTAAGAAAAAAATTTTTTTTCATCTCTAGTACTCAGCTATTTTGTGTAATGTGCTAAGCTGTAATTTTCTTTTTATTCATCTTTCTTAAGGTATGCTGAACCTTATAAATACCTGGGATACTGTTTTTGATCCAATTTGAAAAAAGTCAGCTAATATTTCATAAATATTTTTTCCTGCTCCATTCTTTCCTCCTTTAAAAACTCCAATTATATTTATGTTAGATCATTTGACATCTTCCCATAGGTCATCTAGGCTCTGTTTATTTTTCTAATCTTTTTCTCTATGTATCTCAGTTTGGATGATTTCTATCTTGACTTGCCTCTAAGTTCATTGTTCCTTTCTTCTATTGCCTCTAATGTGTTATTCAATTATATATATTTTAAATTATAGGTATTATAATTTTCATTTTAGGATTTCCATTGGCTCTTGTTATTATTTACAAATAATTTCTCCTGAAAATTGATATCTCTTCAGCCATTATCCATCAGGTTTAAAGTCCTTTTTGACAGTTCCATCATTTGGGTAATCTTTGAGTCTGTTTCTATTGACTATTTTTTCTCTTGACTATGAGGCACATTTCCTTGTTTATTCATATGACTAAATATTGTTGTTATTGCATATTGTAAATTGTGGGTGATATGTATAGACATCTTTCATTTCTATCTTCCTATGAAGAGAGCTGAGTTTAAAAAATATATTTAGAGTTTCTCTCCTTCTAAATGCTCCTATTATCAGTATTATTTTATTCCCTATTGTACATTTTTGTTGACTTAGGATAAGGCTAACCCAATGCCTTGTCATTCCATGCTGGTGCATACTATTACTAGTATCTGCATATTTTCTTTTGTGGACTAGGAAGCATGACAAGATATAACGGGGTGGCGTGATAAAGGTTTCACCTACTTCATAGGTTTTCCTATTGTCACAGAATTTACCCTACACTCTGTTAAATACAATTTGTGGACAGATATATTTTAATCCTGTAATTATAAAATCATAGGCAGCTCAGTGGGAGTGTTTGTTATTATATAAATTTAAAAATAAAATGTAAGCAACAATTCATATACAAGCATTCCATTAAGTTAATATTCTTTCAGTTATTTTTAAAGAATTTTGACTGCACTCCCACTATTAACAAATAAGTCAATAAACCATGTAGATTCTTAGACATGACAATACTTACCTGAAGCACTTTCTCACTTGCTCTAGGAATATGATAAAATATCCACAATGGGGGTCAGAAATGTAATGTTACTTCTTCCACTTTAACTTTTTCCATTATATTTTCAAAGTATATTTATTAAGCTTGAGTTCAGATATTCAAACTCAGAAAAATATAGTTCAACTAGGGCCCAGTGCATGAAATTTGTGCATGGGGGGCAGGGGATTGTCCCTCAGTCCAGCCTGCACCCTCTCCAATCTGGGACCCCTCGAGGGATGTCTGACTGCCAATTTAGGCCTGATCTTGGTAGGATTGGGCCTAAATGGGCAGTTGGACATTTCTCACAATCCAGGACTGCTAGTTCCAAACTGCTCCCTGATTGCCCCTAACCACTTCTGCCTGCCAGCCTGATCACCCCTTAATCACTACCCTGCCAGCCTAATTGATGTCTAACTGCTCCCCTGCCAGCCTGTTTGCCCCCAAATTCCCTCCTTTGCTGGCTTGATCCCTCCTAACTGCCCTCCCCTGCTGGCCTGATGGCCCACAACTGCCCTCCCTTGCAGGCCTGGAACCTCCCACTATCCCCTCCTGCTGGCCATCTTGTGGTGGCCATCTTGTGTCCAGATGGGGGCAGGATCTCTGACCACATGAGGGCAGCCCTCTTGTGTGTTGGAGTGATGGTCAATCTGTGTATTACTCTTTTATCAGATAGGATATCCTTGACACTTTCCAAAGAACTTTCTAAGTGCTTGCTAAAGATTTCTTCTCAGGTGGGATTGAAATAAAATGTGATAATGCTAGCAATTATTATTCTTAATGCTTCCAAACTATATTACCAATTACTGGACAATGTTAATATGAATGAGGACATGCATAGAATAAAACAATACTTTTTTTTTTCCAGGCAGGTATGATAATTTGACTGTATAACTTGCAGGTTGCAAGCATAGCTTTGGATTTAGACAAACTCAAATTTAGATTCTAGTTTTAACTTATTAAATTTGTGATCTTGAGTATATTTTTTTCCCTTTAAACTGGGAAGATGCCTACTCCTGCATAGTAGTTGTACAGAGTAAATGAGACTACTTAGAACTCACATGACCAGAGCAGGGCTTTGGTTTTCAGTAAGTAGGTCTACCACCTCATACTCATGTGATCTTGGGCAAGTCCATTGGCTCTCTGAACTTTGGTTACTTAATTGTGAAATGGTGGCTATGATATGTATTTCATATGTTTTTTTTCTTGAGTAAAACTTATATAAATCACTTAGCACAGTGACTGACACAAGGCAAGTACTTAATAAATGCTAGCTATAAGAGATTCCACTTCATCAAAAAAGATGACACTAGTTATAGTGGAGTTTCTTGAAAAATTTATTAGGGTACTATTCAGATCTTATAATTCAATTTCATAATCTAAATGTAACTAAGAGGCATTTTTAATATACATCACTAGATATAAATTGGTAAAAGATACTTTTTAATATACTACCCATATTTTAATAACTGATATTGTAGGTAAAAGTAGCTACAAGTCTCTGCATATTTTTTCATTGGATGATTGACATGGAGACATCCTATATAATAAAGAGGTAATATGCAAATTGACCCTCATGTCCTTGCACAAGATGGCCGCCCCCATGTGGTCAAAGATGGCCACCACAAGATGTCTGGCAGGGGAGGCTAGTTGTGGGTGATCAGGCCAGCAGGGGAGGGCAGTCAAGGATGAGCAGGGCTGCAGGAGAGAGCAGTTGGGGGTTACTGGGTCAGCAGGCTTGCAGGGGAGTGGTTAGGGGGTAAATAGTCTGTCAGGCAGAAGCAGTCAGGGGTAATCAGGAAGGCAGGTAGGCAAGCATTTGGGGACCAGCAGTCCTGGATTTTGAGAGGGATGTCTGACTACCAGTTTAGGCCCACAGGGATTGGGCCTAAATGGGCAGTTGGACATCCCTCAAGGAATCCCAGATTGGAGAGGGTGCAGGCTGGGCTGAGGGACACCCCTCCTCCCCCCAACAATCTCCCCTGTGCATAAATTTTGTTCACTGGGCCTCTAGTTATGACTTCCTTTGATAAGAACTTTTTAAAGAAAAACAAACAAATAACCATAGCATTTCTTTTATAAATTGTTTATTTCAAACAACATGCATAGTCATAATTAATGGTATCCTTCCTTTATAAATTTTTATCTGATTTTTCACATATATGTTTATCAATTCTACTGAATGTGTGCCAATAGTCATTGTATTCAAATAACAAAAAATAAATCTTTTTAAGAACCAACATAAATCTAGAAATGTTAATATATTTGGGAAAGTGCAATATCTAGTATTTCTCTTTTATAATTTAATGTATATTCAATATTTTATCTGTATTATTTATTTTGGCAATCTTTTCTTTTCCTATGCAACAGAAGCTACTTTCTGAAAGAAAAGCACTGATTGAGTGATTATAGCCCCAACTTGTAGACAAGTCAACTTTTTCACTAATTCTGGGATTTAGAGTAGCATATATTCATTGTTTGTCACAAAAGACCTGTTTTCATACTAGGGCAGGAAATACAGAGTTCATAAAAAATATGTCTACTTCTTGAATAATTCCAGGCAGTTCACGATGTTACTTTTCTTTAGAATCTGAAATTTCAAATACTTTAGCAGCACTATAAAACTGTGTAGAAATACTAAGACTATGAATGCCAGCTCTTTTAAAAAAATAACCACCTAATATCAAAGATGTGTGTTTTTATCTTGGTATTCCTAGAATCTAGCACAGATTAGAAGTTCAGGAAATTAGTAGATGAGAGACCATCTATGTTTAAAATTACAGGTAATTTATGACTATCAATGGAAACTTGTCCTATAGGACGAACTCATTTTTTATAGTTTTTATAAATATTTTCCTTAAAAGTTATGAAATTGTTTATGAAGCAGTTTGACAGTTTTATGTGAGAAATGTGTGTCTGTCTGTGTGCATGTGTTTGTCTTAATGTGCACATTACTGAGGCCTTATTGTGTCCCACAAGGTCTGAGAAATTCCTTATGCACATTTTTTCTTCAGGCCTTCACAATGACCCTATGAGATAAATGCTATTCTCCTCTCCATTTTATAAGTAAAGCAACTCTGTCACAGAGAGAATAAATAACTGAACCAAAGCCACACAATTTGTAAATGGAAGAGTCAACATTTTAAATCAATCAGCCCGATATCGGGACTCCTGTTCATTACACCCTGTCACAAAAATGGCAGTAACTGGCTAAGATGAGGAACTGCTCCTTTACCAATTATTTTATTGTAAACCTCCACCCAGTCTTCTCTCTTTCCAAAGATTTATTGAGATTACCAGTCACACAATTACCTGCACTTCCTGACAGCATTCAATCTAGAGCAACAGTCAGCTTCCTTAAGGCCTTTCCCATAAATCATAAATTCAAATCCTATAATGAGTGTGTTCTAATTCTCTCTACTGCCCCATAGCTCCATTTCGAGTGCTTTCTCTTGTTGCAATGTGAAATTAAACCCAACTTGTTCAACCATGGGAGTGTTCCGGGTGGTCTTTGACTCGAGAGCATTGGTAATACCTTGCTGTATAGACAATTATACTAAAGTTAATTTTCTACATGCATTATTTAAAACTTTGCTATGGCAAAAAAAAAATTAACTAAATTCTACTAGCTTGAGCAAAGTAGAGATTTTACAAAAATCAGAACACATGAGTGACCTAAAACATGCGAAACCTGAAATGCAGATAGGCCTGAAGAAAGACCTGAGAAGAGAATTTTGAAGTCATTAGGATTTAGGAAGTGTTCTCTCCTGCCATGTATATTTTTTTTGTTGAGTTTTCCCCTATTTCTCTTTTACTACTTATTTTACTTCACCTCACTGTTTCCTTTTTCCTGCAGAAAAGCTTTCTCTGGGATAAAATCGCCTCCCCCAGCTGCTAAAAGTACATGTTCAGTCACACACAGACGAACATAGTTATGCAGGATACTTACTGGCCATCTATCAATCTCCTGTCTGTTGCCAGTGAAAAAGAGTAGGATTGGCTCAATTTGGCTCATGTATCTTATAGTTGGATCAGCTTAAAAACATAACTAAACTTTGAATCTTACTAACGACTGCTCATGGGATAGAAAAATATAGTAAAAAGTGTTCATTACATGTACTTTTTATTCCATCACATTGTTTTAGTCTCAATTATTTTGTCTTTTTTATGTTAAACAATAAGCCAAATAAATGTATACTTTTAGAGACTAATTTGATGATTGAGAGAATAGTAACAAATAATCACAGCCAGTGTTCTAGTGCCTCAAGTGAGCTGGTATACTAGACTAATGTAACTTTTCCTTAGTGTGTACTCTATACTACAGATGCATAAGCGCTCCCTTCAGTTTATAGTAAAGCAATAGTAAGACAGTGCTTAAGTCACAATTATGATTACATCAAATAATTTTAGTATTTTTTCAATAAGTATTTGTACTAGAGATGATGAACTGTTTCCTTAATATTGAGTCCTTGCCCAAGAATCTCATGCTTACCATGTGACTAAGTTTAGGATATAATTGACTCACAAGGATAATAATACTATGCCAACTCCACCAATGTATATTTATAAATATATTCTCTATATCTATGTTAAAGCAAGAAATTTTTATTACACAAAAATAAGATGCTTGGAAATTGACTTTAGGTTTTCCAACAGCTTCCTCAGTCCATAGATGCCAGGTTCCATGAAATTAAAATATTCTGCACAAAACACACAGGTTTATGAAAATTGTTTAGTGGTTGTTTTGTACTGAAAAGTATTTGTGTGCTATTTTAATCAAGCACATAATGATTTGACTCATATAGACACATCCTCATTGATATTTTAAGGAATTGTTAACTTGGCTTACATTAGTATATACCATATTGATTGAATCCTTAGATTTTCAGAGAGATAGTTTGATATTTTTGTATAGGTAAGTATATTGATAATTAAGTTATCTATCTTACAGAAATGACATAGTCTTTTTTTTTTTTTGAGGAAGGGAGAGGAAGAAATAGAAACATCAATGATGAGAGAGAGTCATTGATTGGCTGTCTCCTACACACCCCACTGGGGATCCAGCCTGCAACCAGGATATATGTCCTTGACTGGAATCAAACTGGAGGCCAATGCTCTGTCCTCTGAGCCAAACCAGCATTGGCAGAAATGATATAGTCTTTACAATAGATTTATACTGTGTTAAAATGGATTGACATTCATGAAGAGTATCTCAAAATACTCCACCAAACACTATATGCAGTCTGCTTAAAAATTATATTTACTTTTTCTCTCTGTCTGATATTCACAATGCAATCAAATATACAAAAACCTGTGGCAAGAGATTGGCTCAACTTTGTTTAACCTGGTATTTCAGAAACTTCTATATTCATAGAACTTTTTATTTGTGAATTATCTTCTATTAGGAAATATTTGAAAAATGTTGTAGGGAAAACCAGTTTATCATTTACTGATATTTCTTCTAATGATTGCAAAATTCCTTGTATAAGGATAAGAAATGTTTACATTCAAATTTGAAGGAGGAAATTAAGGTGATTAATGGGATAATGCATAAAACAACATTTATTGACTTTTAGTTCCACTTTAGGTGGATATAGCTAATTGGAATTTTTACTTTCTGACACTAAAATCCTAGAGGGTTACTTTCTGTTAGTTCAGGAGGGAAAATTCAATTCAGTGGCATTTATTAATTACCCACTTTGGGCAAGGCAGAATTCTAAGTACTATTAGGGATGCAGAGATAATCAGGCATTAATATTTATCAAGTGGAACTTCACCACCCAGCAGAGAATTTCTCTCTCTCTCTCTCTCTCTCTCTCTCTCTCTCTCTCTCTCTCTCTCTCGCTTTCTCTAAAACACACACACACACTCACACACACTACGATAAATTGTGAAAATGTTAGAGTGAACAAAACATTTAGAAGTTAGAAAGCATAGGGGGCAGTAGATACAGTCTTCCTAAAGAGGATACAAAAAAGCTTAGTAGATTTGAGGTTTGAACTGGATTTAGAATGACAGGTATATGACCTAAGAGGCCAATTCATGTATAGAGGGAACTAGAATGTGGTCAGAGAAACAGGAAATATTTTTTGTCTTTTAGAAACCTGTGGACCAAGGTTTTTAGATACTTGTGGACCAGTGTTAAGGGAGGGTGGTATGATATGCAATACAATTGTAAAAATGGTTATTAAAATATTCAAGATGTCTAGGCAAAAGAATTTGGCCTTTATATTATAAGCCATTGTACACTGAATAAGCAACATAATGTTTTGATCAAGAGATTTTTTTTGAGTAAAAATTAACTATTTAATGATGATAATTCAGGTAAGGGTTAGGATAAATTGAAGGCAATAGAACCTGGAGACAGAAAGATCCATTTAGAGGTCATTTCAATAATCCAGAAGGGAATTGATGAAGGCCTGATGTAGAGAATATGGAACTGGGCTGTACAGGAAACAATTCAGAGACAGAATAGTGCAAATGAAGGACAGTGTGCAAGAGTGAAAAGGCTTGAGGAAACACCGAGATGGATATGAAACCCTGGGTCATCAGGAGGATGTAGTATATCTGGTGTTCTAGGAAGGAGAACCTTCCCAAGGTTCTAAATCTGTGTTCTCTGACAATAACACTACCTTCAGACAAATAGGGATGATATTAACTCTAGGGTCCCCAAGAGTCTGTATTTACCTTTGGAAACTGATGTTTTGAATCTAAATTACTGGAGGGATGAGAATGCTATCAACTAGAACAAGAGTGACGAGGAAAAAACTGCTATTTGTCTTTAACCTAGTTTCTACTGTCACCAGGAAATTACCTTAGGGCTAAACAAACAAAAAGGTATATGACACATCCTTCAACATTTAAAGTTCTACAGTCGATTCCAATAATTACAGGCTGTTGTTATTCCTTGTGATTACGCCCCTATCCCAGTGGTTGGCAAACCGCAGCATGAGCCACATGTGGCTCATGAGCCGCAGTTTGCCTACCATTGGTATAGGGGCATCAGAAATAATCTAAAGAATTAATAATCAAGACCTCCTAGGTTCAATTCAAAAGGAGTGTCTCAGAGAATAAATTCTCCAAAAATTAAGGGGAAATATCAGAGAGCTAGGTTGTTTAAAAATTAATTAATGAGATGAAATTTGGTTTTCTAAATAAGGGCAGAACTTAGACAAGCAAAGAAGAGTGGGGAAGACATTCTAGGTAAGGAAAACAGTGTGACTAAATACAAGGACCCCTTGTATAGGTGTAAGTTAATTTGTTCATCTACCCATCCATTCATTTAATACGTGTGGAATGCTACTAATGCCAGGCAAAATCTATAGAGAATTTTCAAAAATCATAAAGTCACATAACTTGATTGCAAAGAGGATTTATACCCTTCTGGTCACTGTGGGAGGGGCTTGTCCCTACTTTGCTGATTTAATCTTTATACTATTTCTTTACAGATAAGGAACTTGTAGTTCAGAGAGATTGAGGAACTTGATCAAGATTACATATACTTTCTGTTGAGAAAAGAAAGACACATTAATCACTTATTCTGGCTCTGAACAGTTCTCTTACATGTCCTTCATGCAGTAACTTTTGATATATGGGCTCCATTATTTTTAAATTTGAGATTAAGAACAGAGCTAGATTGTGAAGATCTTGAAGTTAACTAAAGAACTTGTTTTAGCTTGAAAAAGAGGTTTGAAATGGGTAGTTCTATACCCATTTCAAACAGGGCCACATATAACTTTCATGGGCTCTAGGTACTTTTGCTTTTGTGGGTACCTTCTTTCATTAAAAAGAAAAAAAAATATATATATATATATATATATACTGTGTGGCCAGATTATTATAATCTCTGAACACATAATAATCTGGCCAGTGTGTGTGTGTGTGTGTATGTGTGTGTGTGTGTGTGTGTGTGTGTGTGTGTGTATTAGAGGTCAGGTGTATGAATTCATGCATGGGTGGGGTCCGGCCAGTCTGGCTAGAGGGAGGGGACATGGGCGGTTGGCCAGTCTGCTTGCTGGTCGAACTCCTGGTTGAGGGGACCATTTGCATATTAGCCTTTTATTACATAGGATATACACTGAGTGGCCAGATTATTATGTGTTCAGAGATCATAACAATCTGGCAACTTAGTGTATATATTCAATATTAAATGTTACCTTGACATCTGGGGAAACCCAGTGAGCCTAAGTGGCTTAATCTAAGTTCTCTTTCTAGCTCTGCTTTCACAGATAAGGTCTGCTAGCCAAACAATTCTTTTATAAAAACAAAATATTTTTATGGATTTTAGAGAGGAAGAGAAAGGGAGAGATAGAAACATCAATGATGAGAATCATTGATTGGCTGCCTCCTGCATGCCCTCTATTGGGGATTTGAGTCTGAAACCCAGGCACATGCCCTTGACCAGACCTGGACCCTGGACTGATGCTCTATCCACTGAGCAAACCCAGCTAGGGCAAAATAATCCTTTTTTATCAAAGGGACCAGGTACAAGTCCTGCTTATCCCTGATTAGTGGATTTCAGTTCCCAGCTAGCCTGTGGAATTATTCAAACCAGTGAATCACCTCCTCCTGTGGGAGCCTGGGGCATGTCATCCTCTCACTGATACAAAGCCAGCCTCCCACAGGCCCACTTGTTCACTGTATTCTGAGTGCCAGCACTGAATGGCCCTGCATGGTGCACTGTGGTCCTCTTCTCCGCCTGGAGTTCACGTGGCTAATAAACTGCTGTGGATGTCATCTTTCCTGTGCCATGTGTCATGTTTTAGCCAGTGCCATATTCCTAGGTCAGGAGTACCTCTCTTATCAATGGGATGAATAAAAGGGAATGATAATAACATATTAACATTTTATAGTAAACTCCTCTCTTTGGCCTAGTTCATTTTCTAAATTCCGATTTTATTAAAAAGGATAAAATATTTTCATGTTCTTCAAAAAGAATTTTGGGCCCTGGGCACTATACCTACTATGCCTAATGGTGAAGTTGGCCCTGCTTCAATATTAAACTCAAATGTAGTAGACTTTCCTATTGTATTTTATTCAATATTAGAGGCCCGGTGCACGAAATTCCTGCACAGGAGGCGGGGGATGTCCCTCAGCCCAGCCTGAACCCTCTAATCTGGGACCCCTGGAGAGATGTCCGACTGCCCATTTAGGCCCGATCCCAGTAGGATCCCAGTAGTATTGGGCCTAAACGGGCAGTCGGACATCCTTCTCACAATCCAGGACTACTGGCTCCAAACTGCTCACCTGCCTGCCTCCCTGATTGCCCCTAACCGCTTCTGCCTGCCAGCCTAATCACCCCCTAACTACTACCCTACCAGCTTAATTGATGTCTAACTGCTCCTCTGTCAGCCTGTTTGCCCCCAACTTTCCTCCTCTGCTGGCCTGGTCACCCCTAGCTGCCCTCTCCTGCAGGCTTGATAGTCCCAAACTTCCCTCCCTTGATGACTCACAGCTGTCCTTCCTTGCAGGCCTGGAACCTCCCAACGGCCCTCTCCTGCTGGCCATCTTGTGGTGGCTGTCTTGTGTCCACATGGGGACAGCCCTCTTGTGTATTGGAGTGATGGTCAATCTGCAAATTACTCTTTTATTAGATAGGATAAGCAGTTTTCACATGTTTTCTAAATTCCTCCCATAATTTTTGTAAAGAAAAAAAAATCCATTCTAAATCAAACAGTGTTTTCTCATTAAGTTTAATATAACTAAACTTAGGGTCACCCTTAAAAAGCCATTACCAGCCCAAACTGGTTTGGCTCAGTGGATAGAGCATCGGCCTGTGGACTGAAGGGTCCTGGGTTCGATTCTGGTCAAGGGCATGTACCTTGGTTGCAGGCACATCCCCTGGGGGGCGGGGGGGGGGTGCAGGAGGCAGCTAATCAATGTTTCTAACTCTATCCTCTCCCTTCCTCTCTGTAAAAAAAATCAATAAAATATATTTTTTAAAAAGTAATTACCAGATGCTTTTAAATGATATGCTTAAATGGAATCTAAATGCTGAGGCAGGAAGGACACAGACAATATGCTGTACATAATTTTGTGAGCTTGAAAACACAACCAGAGTGCAATATGCCATCGTGAACTGGGTCAGTGGTTTCTGCTCAGAAAGCCACACTGGTTCCTGCGGGATGCCTTGGGGCTTGTAAGGCAGGTACTGAGAGCTGGGGTGAGGGGTAAGCTCAGCAGAATTCTGCCCCTCCCTCTGCCCCTCAGTCTCTCACTCCAGGTAACTAGAACAGCTAGGCTTATCCATATTGACCAATCACAGCTGATGTAGAAGGACTGTGCTGCACAAAATGTTTTAAAACCACGAACTTTATCTTCCACCTCCTACCTCTAACAAGCATTTTCTACATGCATAAATTCAAATGATAGCCAAACGTGGATTCATTAAAACAGCTTAATATGAAAAAAGAAACAGTAAGTACTTGGTAATACTGACAGACAGTGGAGACAAGGGGCTGATAAGGTAGAAATACTACTTTTTTAAAAAACTTGCTCGAAGATAAGCATAGGGATCTTGAGAAACCTCTGGAGAGCTTTTTGAGTTTTAAATTTTGCAGCCTATTATTTACTTCAAGTGCACACAGGCATATATATATGTTTAACACGGTATGCCAGCAGTGTGTCCCAGGGTTACCATCGCTTGTTAGCAGCAAACCTTTCCAACAGCTAGCCTAAATCCCCTGTGCTCTCACTTTACCCCCTTTCCTTTTAACCTGCTCTAGCTGGACATAGTTATCATTCTGCTCCTAATAGCCATTCTTTTTCTGAAAGAAAAAAGTCCTCATCTATTGTCTTCTTTTTTTTCAGTTTTCTGAGCCTTTCCACATAGTTATTGTTTTCTAATTCTTTAACTTTCCCTTTGAATCCTCTCCATCACCTCTCTATACTTTCTAAGAAATTGCTTGCTGGAGCCCCTACCGAAGACATTAGTATTGTCTAGGGGAAAGTTCACTACACAAAGCCATGTTTTCCTCTCATATCCATCAAGAAGAGTTTGTTCTGTATTTTCTAAAGACTAATATTATGAATGTTCTACTTATTAAAAACTTTCTGAATATTGAAATTACTAGTATATCTCAAATAATGATAGTCACCAAACCTCCATGATTGTATGTTATAATATAAAACTAATAGAAGGCACAATGATAAAATGCTCAGAGCCAATGTGGAAGAGAGCAGAGCCAACACAACTAAGCTGGCCTTTGTCTAGATGAGCTGTGCTGGGAGTAATTGGTACTCTCAGGGTTGTAGATATTCCAATGTGGTTTGTGGCTTAGACTGACCCATGGCAATTTCTGTGTGTGACTCCCATGGCCTGATATAGGTGCTTCAAAAAAATCTGTGGGCTAAGTTGATTGTTTAAAAATTCACAGTAAGTGTCCAATGCACTTGGGAGATTGTGCTTTGACAGTGACTCCTGACTCTGACCTTGCCGTACCTTAAAATGTCTATAAATTTCAGATAGGCTCTTATAAATTCTAATGCAAACTGGGTTTCCTCAGGGGACACCAACTGAGGGTCAACAACAGCTGTAGAAAAATATTCTTTTGTGTTCCTTCTCCTCAAATTGCACATACAGCGCAGTTTCCTTCTCAAATATTCCTCTAAACTATTCTATAATTTCCTAAGGCTTGCCTTGATTATGATTTGTAGTAATACCATGTTCTATCTAGCGATACTTGGTGTTTTCTTTCTTTCCTTTTTTCCTTTCCAGGAGTGATTCTTGTGTAAGGTAGCTTATGCTTCCAATGACTGCAGCAAAGCATCTATGGGCATTCGAAGTTATGTCTGCTGGTCCAGCTATGAATCCACTGCAAGTTCCCCTTTCCTTCTGCCACTGACAAAGATGCCATTGTCTGAAGCAGCTGGTTCCAATAGAACCAAACTAGATGTTTCTGTTTTGTTCTTTTTCCCTGTCACTATGAAGTCAATATCTGTTTGAGAGTTCAGGGGATCAATTCTTTTTCGTAGACTCTTTGTTGTAGACTCCTTTAATATATATATATATATATATATATATATATATTTCAGAGAGGAAGGGAGAGGGAGAGAGAGACAGAAACATCAATGATGAGAGAGAATCATTGGTCAGCTGCCCCCTGCCTCCTATTTGGGATTGAGCCCACAACCCGGCATGTGCCCTTGACCAGAATCAAAACTGGGACCCTTCAGTCTGCAGGTCAACACTCTATCCACTGAGCAAAATCAGCTAAGGATAGACTCCTTTTTTAGGGCCCAGGAAGTACCTATGGGAGCTAGGCAAGTAGATAATCTAATTGACAGACATTTGACTATATCAAGGACAAACAATTATATTATACTAGAGGCCTGATGCATGAAATTTGTGCAAGGGGCTCGGAGGGCTGAGGCAGGGCTGCTGCCTTGGCCCTTGCAGCCCCAGCTTCATCCAGAAGGTTGTCTGGAATGTCATTGTAAGGTCATTTGGTCTAATTAACATATTATGCTTTTATTATTATAGACTAGAGGCCTGATGCATGAAAATCATGCAAGAGTATGCCTTCCTGTCCCCAGCTGCTGGCACTGGCTTCCCTCTAGTACCCAGGACCCAGGCTTCCCTCACAGCCCTGGCTTCGTTTGGAAGGATGTCCAGTCTAATTAGCATATTACACTTTTATTATTATAGTAGTCTTGCCACATTTCTCTTGGCTGAATTCTACCCCACAGCATAGAGAGCTCCTTGAAACAAACAGCTCCTGTGGCCCATTTCCTTCATTTCTCTAGTCATTCCAGACATTTCTCAATCCTAGGGTGATACAGCTTAAACTAGAGTTGGAATTCCCACTACAGTCTTTCAATTCAATAACCATGAAAGCTATTAGCTCCTGGAAATGTCTACTCTAATTCCAAAGAATCCTTTCTTAAGTGGCATTCCAATACTTCTAGGCATTGCTCCCAGGGCAAACAGTTGCCTAAAATTCCTGGTATCAGAAGAACCATATGAGTCAGGCTTGCCATCCAGTCATAGTATTGGGCCTTTTCTGGGGGAACTACTGACACTAACCCCACCATTTCCTACAAAGACAGGGATCTTCCAACACTATCTCTGTACCTGCTATCATTCTGGAGCAGATGCTGCTGGTCTCATGTCTTGTTCTTGGAGACCACCGGAGTTAACCTGCAGCTACAGTTCACAATTCCAGGCCTAAGGAGAACTACCACCTGAAATGCACTGAGAGAGCTTGCTCCACCACATGCATTTGCTACCCACTCAGCTCCCAACCAGTAGGAGATTGCTGTTGGTAGATAAATGTTTCAGCCTCCATGCCCTGTGGTGGGACAGTCCTGAGCCACATCTCACATGACTTCTCAAAGGGATTCAGCACTGGTTTTCCAAAAACAATCAACGTACTTATTAACAGACTCTTTGACTGTCCTGTCTCACTTGCTCACTTCCTTATTTGTGTGTTCTGCTACAGACAGGTCTTTGTCTCAAGGTCTGGTTTCTCAAGAACACAAGCTAACATGTGCTCACTTCCAAGCATGTGCTCAGGTGGTTGGTACTTTTCATCTAACCTAATTTAATTTAATTATTGTAAGGTCAATGTGATACAAACAACACACTAAAACAAAATTACTTTTATTTCCCTTTAAATTTAAGAATACATCTCTATCTCTACCAGTCATCTATGTTCTCTATCTTTCTTCTATCTACCTAATCTATTTATCATACTAATCTATTTTTAGTATTTTCTTAACATCCATTCTGTGCCAACTATTAGTTTTGGCATTGTAAGTGCTGCCTGTCAGCAATGGTCCCACCCCTCATAGATTTTATAGTGTAAGGGTGAGATGAGTATTTCACATGTCCTTACACAAATAGTTATCATGATCATAAGAAGCATCACAAAGGAATGGAGCAGATCATACTGACAGCATAAATGTCAAGGAACCTAAAGATGTCATGGGTGGCAGCTGGTGCAGTTAAAGTTTCTCCCTCCCAGAGGATATGCCTATATTCCTTTTGAAGCAGTGGGCAGTGTGGATCACTAACTCTCTCTTACTCTCTTAGGATTTTAGATGGTACCTTAATCAAATGAAATACAGTGATTATCTTTTCTGTTTTGTTTAAAAATAATTTTAGATTTTTCTAGTGCAACATTTAAATGACCTATTGAATCATGGTGCAAGACAGTTTCAATGACATTACTTTTAATTACTTACAGTACTTTTCAGTTGCACAGCATGAAATTGAGTTGTTTTTTGCTCTAATTCTTTGTGCACCAGCTCCACAATGGGTTTCTATTTCTGTGGGTAAATGTCACATTCTTGCTTATTTCAAGTATAATTCCATTTTCATTCTTACTAAGGCAAATAAATCCACTTAAAATTATCTTCCCTTTCTTGAACTTTCATTTGCTCATCAAAGTTAAATGACTTTGCAAAATTTTTCAAAATGATGCTATGTTATGTCTGGATAAGATGGGTCCAAAAGAGGACCAACTTCCAAGAAGAAACAAAGAATAAAAGGAGGGCTGGAAAGTTGTAATAATACATGTTAAACGTTTGCAGAACATTTTTCTTTGCAAAGATATGTTAATAATTAGCGGCCATTTACTAGTGAAAACCTGTAAATAACGATTATTTTAAGTCCAAGTTCTTTTCTTCCATTTTAAAAAATATTTCCTTCCATTTATCTTCAAGAAATTTACAGCCAATATAAAAGAAAAAAGTTTTCAAATGATATACTTTGCATGAGGACATGGCTGTATCTCTGATGAAATAATTCTTGACTGTTGCGCTTTCAGTTCTTTCACTTTTTCTCCAACCAAAGAACAGGCCACAGATTTCCTACAATATTACTTTCCTTTGTCTATTACACCTAAAAGATTTCTCCTATTTATTTATTTATTTATCCTAAACTGTTGACTTTTATTTACATCACACCTAAGGCCCTTTTCCCACCTTCTTTGAACCTGAAAATTCAGACTCTGTCTGCTTTCTTTTTTTCCCCCCTTCCCTTCCCTTCCCTTCCCTTCCTTTCCCTTCCCTTCCCTTCATTTCCCTTCCCTTCATTTCCCTTCCCTTCCCTTCATTTCCCTTCCCTTCCCTTCATTTCCCTTCATTTCCCATCCCTTCATTTCCCATCCCTTCCCTTCATTTCCCATCCCTTCCCCTCCCTTCCCTTCATTTCCCATACCTTCCCCTCCCTTCCCCTCCCTTCCCTTCATTTCCCATCCCTTCCCTTCATTTCCCATCCCTTCCCTTCATTTCCCCGAGACTTTCACATTCATCTCCTGTTTCCTCATGCCCATAGTGGACTATTCCTTTCCTTTTCCAGAAATCTAGCTTAGTTCAAAGCCCCAGCTACTTGCTTCATAAAAGGACATTTTGGATCGTTATTGCCTTAGAATAAAAATCTACCCAGAATAATGGGTAAATCTTCATCTATGTTGCGAGAAGGGTGCAAAGCCTTATTATAAAAATAACAAGGATGAAAAAGCATAGAAACTTTCATCGAGTGTACGTTTGTAATCCAGGTCTGTGGAGGGGTTTTCACATACCTGTTTATACTCATACAAAAGACAAAGCTTCCCAGGGATCCATGAAGTGGTATAAATACTTCCATACAGAGTTTTCAAACAACCATTGAATCTTTCAGCTGAACAGTACGACAATAAGTTTAATTCTTTTTAGATAGCCTTTGAATACTATTCACACATAGATTTTATTTTTGGATCAAGTGAAAGAAATGGCTCTAGAATATAGCCCTACTTCCTTTTTCTTCCCCTTTGACTTTATTTGATTTTGGTCAGCTTCTCTCCTGCTAGCCACTGGATTTGTGTGCATTGGAAATTTTCAGTTAAATTTCAGGGGAAGGATAACTGCTAATTTTATAGTTTAGAGACTTGTAAGAGTAATTTTAATATTTGCTTAAAATATATCTAAGTCTGATAACCCAGATTGATGATCATTGTTTTTAAAAATTATAATAGGTTCTATAATAATCAACTAAATAATAAGAAATATGGTAAATTGTTGAAAATATAAGGAACTATCAGAATCCTTAAAAAGCATCAGATAATAATGTTAAATTTTGAAGAGAGGATTAGATCAACAATAGAAAATGACTTAGGGTGGTGAGCACCCAATGTAACATTACAGGTATCATAGAATGTATAGGTGAAACTTATATAATCTTATTAATCAAATAGAGGCCTGGTGCACAGATTTGTGCACCAGGGGGGTCCCTCCACCTGGCCCGTGCCCTCTCGCAATTCAGTCTGGCCTACGGGGATCAGCAGTGCGACACCCCCAAAGGATGTAGTCGTGTTGGAAGCTGCAGGCAGCCAGGGAAGAGCCAGAGGCCTGGCCAGGTGCTGTGTTGCTCATCCCAGGCCCTCAGTGCCTGTGGTGACAGCCATTCAGTAGCACTGCTGCGGAGGCGGGAGAGGCTTGCACCACCGCAGCTGTGCTTGCCAGCCATGAGCTCAGCGTCTGGTGCCCATTGGTCAGCTGAGCGGCGCTCCTGCTGTGGGAGCACACTGACCACCATAGTGACTGGTCAAACAGTTGCTGGTTTGTTTGGCGGACCGGTTGCTTAGGGTTTATATATGTAACCTCAATAAATTTAATCAAAAGAAGTGAGGATCAAGACACATCCTGGGGAAAAATATTTGCAAAAGACATGTTTGAGAAAGGGCAGTTATCTAAAATAAATAAAGAACTCTTAAAGGAAACAAACAACCAAATAAAAAAATAAACGATCTGAACAGACACTTTATCAAAAAAGATGTATAGATGGTAAACTAGCATATGGAAAGATGCTCAATATATTATGTCGTTAGGGAATTTCGCCAAATTCCAAAATACTGACAACATTAAATTCAAGGTGTATAGCCACTGGGACTCTTACTCATTGCTGATGGGGATGCAAAATTGTACAGCCACTTTGAGAGATATTTTGGCAGTTTGTTATAAAACTAAAAATACTCCTATCATATAATTCACTAATCATGCTCTTTGGTATTTACCCAAATGAGTCAAAAACCTATATTTATGCTAAATCTTGCACCTGGAATGTTTATAGCAGCTTATTCATAATTGCTAAAATTTGGAAGCAACCAAGATATCCTTAGATAGGTGAGTGAGTAAATAAACTGTGGTATGTACAGACCATTGTATATTATTCAGTACCAAAGAGAAATAAGCTCTCAAGTCATGAAACAACCTTAAATACATATTATTATGTGAAATCAGCCAATCTGGAAAGATTGCATACTGTATGATTATAACTGTATGCCATTCTGGAAAAGGAAAATTGATACAGTATAAAGATCAATGGTTTCCTGGGGTCAGGTGAAGTGGAGAGATGAGAAGACAGAGGACAGAGGATGTTCAGAGCAGTAAAACTATTCTGTATGATACTATATGGGGGGTATATTTCATTAAACATTTGTTCAAACCCATAGAATGACACCACCAAGAGCGAATCCGAATGTGAATTATGGATTTCGGATGATAATGATGTGTCAGTGCGGATTCATCAGTTGCAACAAATGAACCACTTTGGTGGTGGAAGTTGACAGTGGCGGGAGGCTGTGCATGTGTGAGGGCAGGGTATATGGAAACTCTATGTACTTTTTGCTTAATTTTGCTGTGAACCTAAAACAGCTTTACAAATAAAAACTATCTAGGAAAAAAATACAATAAAAAAGGTGCAAATAAAAATACAGTAAAAAGGTACCCCGGGCAGTGTGGCTCAGTTGGTTAAGCATCATCCCATGCACCAAAAAGTTGTAGGTTGGATTCCCTGTCAGGGCACATGTCTGGGTTGTGGGCTTGCTCTCCAGCAGGGGGTGTGCAGGAGGCAGCCTCTAGATGTTTCTCTTTCAAATGGATATTTTTTCTCTCTCCCTCCCCACTCCTCTCTTTCTCAAATCAGTAATAATACATACTACTTTTTATTTTAAGGCCTCTAAAATATAATTAACTGTTCAGTGAAAACATAGTAGCATTACCTTGTAAGGTTTGCAATATGCATAAGAGTAAAATGTATAGCTGACAATAGCCCAAGATTTGTGGGGAGGGAACTGGAAATGCAGACTCTCACAACTTTACTTGCACGACAGTACACCCTACAGGTCACTGGCCCCACAAGCTACAATCCACAGATGACCAGCAACAAAACTGGTTTTGCAGCTATGTTTAATTGCTCTGTCTGCTGTTGGTTCACACAGTATTAAAAATTAAATCTGTTGTCTATATCAATTAAAAATTGATATCAAAATAAATATCTGACTATTTTGCATCAATTTCTGTCTCTTTCATTTTTTTAAGACCAGGCACTACTACTTGGCCTGCCTTTTCCATGGCAACAGTCAGCTTGAGCTGAGTAAACCCCGCTGCCTTGGGCTGGGTCATTGGCTCCAGTTTTCCTTTACCTTCACCATTTCCTGTTTTATTCCTGATACTGAAAGTCAGTTTCCATTTATCCTCATATTACAGTACTGCTTTACTTGTTTCCTGGAGTTGTCTGATGCCAGCAGTCATTTTATTTGTGATCCCTGAAATAAATGCCAATAAGACAGGTAATTTGAAGCCTGAGAGTAGTGAGACAGGGATAGAGAACCATTCATTTTAGTTCTGTGAAGGAAGTGGCTGTTCTCACAATGGTTCTTGTTTTTCTTGGTAGCAGAAATTGTAGCTTTTATATTTTTTTATCTGTAAGCTATACCATATAATTTATACCATATAATTAAAATTATACTATATAATTTCAAATAAAATGTGATTTTCTTTAAGTTATTGAGAGTCAGCAAATAGTGTTTACACTCAACTCTAAGACAGGGCTTGATTGAATGTTAGGTAAGGTTCCAAGCCATCTGGGATATGTGCATGGGGCTCAGGATAGATGGTTGAGTAGAATTCTCTGCCGCAATTTATATCTTCAAACAATTTATAAGTCAAAGAATAAGGATTATTTTCCCATTGTGCTGAGTGTTTTCTAGTTTCTCTTTTTGTTTGCATTCCCCAACCCCTTTTTTCTTTATACTTTTTGTATTATTCAAATTTTCTTTATTCTGATTTTTCTTTTCTACTTATTTTGCTGTTATAAATTTTGCCATAGTTTAACAGTATTGTCTTAAAATTTTAATATGATGATGTATTTAATTGGAATGGGCTAAAGTTAAAATATTTTACTTGTGATAAGTATCTTTACTCTTCTGTAGAATAGTACAAAGACTTTAGTATGTATAACACTGCTTACTATCTTCCACCTCATGTGCCACAGTTGT
This sequence comes from Antrozous pallidus, assembly GCA_027563665.1. Taxonomy (NCBI): domain Eukaryota; kingdom Metazoa; phylum Chordata; class Mammalia; order Chiroptera; family Vespertilionidae; genus Antrozous; species Antrozous pallidus. The sequence continues at coordinate 96,721,267 of CM050511.1, read as the reverse complement.
TTACTAGTAGTAATTTAATTCTTCCTGCTATTTATATTCCCCAAATTAGACATTACTATTATTATTTTATACAATCATTATTGTTTGCATGTTGTCTTTCTTATAATGATTTATGCAATTAACTTAGTTCTTATAGGTTCATGTTTCCTTTTTTCAAAATGTATATCCTGTACTTCCTTGCAAATAGGAAATAAAACAATAAGTTATTAGTGGTAAACTCAGTGATCAATTACTGAATTTATTTTTTTCTCACACCTAAGTAATATTTAATGATTATACTAGTAGAATAATAAGCTTCAGCTCTATTCTCTCAACTCTCTATAGTGTTTCAATGAAAAAGAAAAGCCTAGTGTTTAATTATTATCTTTTTTAATAATTAATTTGATTTTTCCTTATAGTTTTAAATTGTATGGTTACACTACAAGGGGCATTATAGGTGTGGATTTAATTATATTTACACCTTATTTTAGAATCTAGGATAAAAAATACCTTTCATCAATTCAAGAAATTTCTCAGTCATTATTTTTCAGAATAATATTCTCTCCCCCATTCTCTCCATTCTCATCTTCTGTAATAACTCTTAGGCTTATTATGTTAAACTCTTATTTTTTCTCTCATTTTATTTTTTGGATATATTTTATGAATCGTCTCTTCCAGGGCATTAATTCTCTCATTGGCTGTGGCTAATCCAAAATTTAGTTAATCTAATGAAGTTTTTCTTTTAGCTTTCACTAATTATATTTTTTATTCTTAGCTCTTTTTTATTCTAGGCTCTTTTTCTTATCCTTTTTTTTTCATTGAAACTTAATTCTTTTTCTTTTCATTTATATTTCTAATCATTTTAAACATACTTTATCATTCGCGTCTAATAGTGAATCTAACAGTGGTATTCTCCAATGTTTTTGCTCTTTTTGCTTGCTGACTCTATGTCATCAGAAGGCTTTGTTTGTGGGAGTCCTGTGTAGTTTGTACTGAGAGATAATTTATCAAGATAGGATTTTAATTTGCTTTGCCCAGAAACTGTGGGGTACCATTAGCTTGAGAACACTTTATTTTAATCTCTAGTCTGTTAGAAAACATAGGTGGTTGAAATTAAATTTTGATAACGAGTGACTTTTGGTCCATGATGATAAATGACTACGGGAGACTAATTTTTTTTCACCCAGATCCCAGGTGTCTAGACAGGGACTTCTTCATTTATCTCTTATGCAGGTGCATGTAGTTTTTAAGTTGAGCTGTTCACTGAGGATGTAGTCTTTTGAATGTCTGGTGAGGTATCAGTTCCAAGTTTCCATTTTGCACAGGTTGTCACCTATCCTACTGTGAGCATCAAAACCCAAGACTAGGTTATTGATAGCAACAGTCTCCCCAAAGCTGCTGAGCGTCAGTCTTGTGCTTAACACTCTGGTTTTCAATGACCTCCTTGCATTGGGGCCTTGGAGATTTTATTTAAATTTTGCTGGTATAGGTTTGAATTTAATTGTATGCAAGCTATATGTTTTTTTTTTTACCCAGCATTTCTACTTGTTCTGTGGAAAAGGGTTTTCAGGGTATCTAATCTGCAATATTACAGGAACTTAAAGTTTCCATACACAAAAGAGGCTTGCAGTATTCATTAATTTATTCCAAAAGATTTAACTGTCTACAAGTTGACAGGCAATATTACTTCACATTTTTTATATAGTGGGGTATAAGTCAATAGAAAAAGAATAAATGAATGACGCGACAGTGGCAATCACTATTGCTTGTTTTTATTTTATCCAGAAGTATTTTATACTTGAAATAAGCTAAAAAAAATCACTTCTGGTATGTGCATTTTCCCCATTTCATAACCCAAACTACTTACTTCACTCTGACCATATTTCCTTTCACCCAGACTTTTATTTTCTGACCTTTCATTTAAATGTGTATATAATGCATTTTATGTGTGGCACATCTTCTATATTGTCCTAAAAGTAGTAATGTACATTGTAAAGAAATTTTTATTATTGAAAGTATTACGTATGTCCTCCTTTTTAATAGCCACTTCCAATCAAGTGTTAAAAACCATAGGGGATCTTGATGTTTTCATCTGACTGTGAGTACAATTGTACACTTGAATTTATGATCTTCTCTGTTCTTGACCTATCCGGAGGTGATTTCAAATAAAGAAAATTATCAGAGTCATGAGCCTGATAAGGGCAACTCTGAGACCAGGCTTCAGCCCTCCTAATCTCCATTAGTTGTCTCTGCTTCCACCCTAGCAGGTCTCCATCCACATCTGATCTAAAAAAAATAAGATATTTGTTATGGAATCACAGACTAAGGATTAATCCAGTGGAGCAATGCTTACTAATATCCTATCTAATAAAGAGGGAATATGCTAATTGACCCTCATACCATTGCAAAGATGGCAGCATCCACAGCCAATAAGGAGGGAATATGCTAATTGACTATCCTACCCTCAAAGATGGCAATGCCCACAACCAAAAAGGAGGGAATATGCTAATTGAATGCCATGCCCTTAAAAATAGTAGCGCCCACAGCCACAAGATGGCAGCACCCAGTCCTCGCAGCCTTGCTGGCCTGAAGTGTAGGCAAGCCTCAGATGGCTGCTCCCCAGCCACCCAGGGCTGCCTGAGGCTCAGATAACCAGGGCCAGCCGAAGCTTGTGTTGCCAGCAGTGGCAGCAGCAGAGGTGTGATAGGGGCAATATCTTTTCCTGATCACCAGGTCGGCTCCCATCTCTGAGGGCTTCCACATTGTGAGAGGTCGCAGGCTGGGCTGAGGGATCTCCCACTCCAGTGCATGAATTTTCATGCACCAGACCTTTATTTAATGATAATATGCATCTACTGGGAATCTTGTTAAAATGTTGAGCTGGGATGAAGCATGAGATTTTGCACATCTACCAAACTGTCAGATGCTCCTAATTAAGAAGACCTTGGAGTTGCAAGACCCAGATACTTTTCAACATACTTGTAAAGTAGAAAATTTGAAGTTGCGGAAAGACAAAGGCAGAACTGAAAGGAATCATATGTTGTATATTTGTACCCATCTAAATGACAATAACAGAGAAAGGGATTATAACATAGTCAATTTTATAGCAAAATAAATATTTACTATTTTCATATGGAAATCACCAATGTATAAAAAAGATTATTCTTATCTTCAATAATTTTCTGTCTATAAAAATTTTGTATTGATTGTATTTAATGATAAACCCAATTATTTATGCAAAATTTAAACAATGTAGATATCTATATAATAAAAACATCTGTATAATAATAAATAAAAGTTTATTGTTCCTCTCAATTCTATTTCTACCAGTAACCACTGTTAAGTTTGTTGTGGACCCTCCAAAATATTTTTGTTCCATTAATAAGCACATAAGCGTGTACTCAAGATTTGTAGCTTTACAAAAAAAGAAGATTCTATTCTTTTCTGCAACTTTTTAAAAAACTTAATATTTGTGATCATTTCCCATTACAGTACAAATAGACCTTCCATATTTTTAGCAGTTGTATGGATATGCTGTTCTATAACATTTAACCATTTTTATATAGACAGAAACTTAAGCAAATTCCAATATTTGCATTTAATTAAATATTCTATAAACTAAGAAAAATTGTCTGTCCAAATAATTAAAACCCAAAAAGTAAGGATCTGGGTGGAATGTGTAGACCTCTACCATTCATTTCAACTTCACTTTCTATGTAGATCAAACCCAATAGAGTTCTAAGCCCTAGTCCTTCAGCTACAGTAACTACTTCTCAGCCCCAGGATAACCTCCAGACTCTCCACTTTGGTTCTATGGGGGAAATAGTATTTCTGTAGATCTTGATTCTGATTGCTAATAAAATTGCTCCTCAAAAACAGGCTTTAAAAGAGCAAGTGAACTGGAGAGGTTAAAATGAAGTATCATAGCCAAAGCATGCTCTATGTGCATAGCCTAGCCATGTATTTTAAAACCACACAAAAATATTAAATGCTCAAACATCTTTAATTGATCTGAATAAATAGCTTATGGTTAGCAGAAAAGAGATTATATATTTATTCTAGTTTATAAAAAAAGTCATTTTAGAGATTCAAATTGAATATGGGGCTTGAGAGTTATGAGACTTTATAACTCATAAAATAAACATAGCTAGTTTTCATATATTTAAAGAACTCAGTCTACACAGCCTTAAGTCTAGACTCTAAAGGGAGTGAAATCATTTTCTCTAATGTATATTTAATTAAAAACAGTCTATACAGAATTACTAACAGAAATTGCTTGTCCTACTAAATATTCTCTGACCTAAAAGGAGATCATTAGAGAATGTTCTTGCATTATATTGAGGAAAAACTCATGTCTTTACTTTTTATTTATTGATAGACTACTATTAATGACAGGCATAATAAAAAAGCTCTTTCTTGTTGTGTTCTCAGTGGCTATTACAAACTTTTTCTACTGACCTTGAAACAACTAGCCCACTTACAAAGGAGCAGATAACTTTATTTACTACATTAGTAAGAAGATATGAGTTCTGAAATGCATTTTCTTCAGCCTTACCCTGAACAGGTGTCTTTAGTATTCCCAATCATCTATCTCTCAAATTTAAAGAAGGGGCACTTTTATTGCATTATCTTAGATTAGTGACTTTCAATCTTTTTCACTTCATGACACACATAAACTAATTACTAATATTCTGCAGTACACCACAAAATATATTATGTGTTTTGTTTATCTGCCAACAAAAAGGTTAATTTTGATTTATTCACACCTTTGGCTATTGTTGTGTGGGCTGTTGTCATTTTTTATTTGACAATTTAAGTTAAAAAAAAAAAAGGTTGTTGCCCCTAACCAAATAGTCAGGTATTGCATATTTAAAAAAAAATTTTTGTGGCATACCGATGTCTTAGATTATTCTTAAGGAACTAAAAAATTAATCTTTTAAGATATTAAGAAGATGACATCCTATCCCCTTTTGTCCCCCAGCTCCTGCAACACAAATACCATCCAGAAAGATGTGCGGGTAGAATGGATACAGTCATCTTGCCTCTAACATTTTGCTTGGGAAAGAAACCCGGACAGGATGCCTGAACCATGGTATCCTGTGGAGTTAACCTCAAGAGCATTTAGGTGAGTTGCTGGCAGCCAATCTGGAGAAATAAAGGTTCCCCACCCTAACACAGGGTTGGCGTGCGAAGTAAGATGATTGGTCTCATTATGGTCAGATCTCACCAAAGAAGAGAAAATATAATAAATATTAAATAGATGGGGGTAGTAAATAGATTACAATAATTACCTATGCATTTGTTTAAATAAATGCAAAAAATTTTTTTCAGTATCTGCTTTAGATGAAGAAAATTGCCAGAAAGAGTTGTTAGCAAGAGAGCAGAACCTTACATGAGCATTCAGAAGGTTGGAGCTTTAGATATTTATGTTTCTTTATGACACACACACACACCAGTCATTGTTCTTTTTTTAAAAAAGGGCCATCTTTTCAATGAAGTGTAGTGCTAAATATCTTGTCAGTTTTTGAAGCCTTGGAATGCAGGGCCTGAAATAATAGGTTTGATCCTTCATGGTTCATCAGGGAAAGCCTCAAGCTGAATGTTTTCCAAGAGAGCAGCACAACAGAAAAGGAGAGGAAGGTTCATTTAGTAATACACTGAAAAGGTGGTGGGCTGCCGAAGCAGGGAAGAGCACACCTGAGGAACATTAGAAAGGCAAGGGGCAACAGAAGGTACAGTCACAACAGAACACCCTGCAACGATGCTGGTCCTGAGGGAGAGCAATGTGCTAACAGCTGAACCCAGGAGGAGAGAGCCTGAAATGGGGACCGAGGAGGCTCTGCTGAGGAAACTACAGAATGCCAAGAGAAGAGTGGACAAGGGAGACTTGCTTTGGAGGATAAGAGAGTGGCCAGGAGGTCATACCACTTTGCAAAGGAAGTAGCGATATTACTGGTCACTGAGGTAGGAGAATAGCCAACCTCTGAGGATTTATTTACAATATAAAATGTGCTTGCTTATTAAAACATTATCTCAATATTATTTACAGTATCACTTGACACTTTTATATATTTTGACTCTCAGTCCACTTATCTTCTTTTGTTATATTATGCCAAAATATATGGGTATTAGATTTGGGTAGATGAATTATTGCTGCTAAGGATGATTTGATGATGTAAATCAAGGAGGCAGATAAGATGATTCTATAAATGATTCTAAAAGTGAAAATATCAATAGATCATTAAAAATCTGTAACAATAGCATAATAATAAAGTTATTTTTCTGAAGCTCTTTATTGTGAAACATAATGGAAAGTGAGTTTATATTTGATCCTTTTTTTGATTCATTGACATTTTCTATGCTAAATTTACATAATAAATTCTAGTATGCAAAATATATCACCCACTAAATATTAGACCACTTTGTAAAAAGAAATCTTGAATAAAATTTACAACTTTATTATGACTCAAGACACTCCCATTTTATGAGGTATAATCAAAGACTGAAAATGTGAAGTATCTTTTAAAACAAGAAGTTATAAATCAGGTCTGCCAGTCTCCTCAAATTAATCATAAATGCATATACTTCCCATTTTATCTGCATATATAGAGTTATATATATATGTTATTTTAGTCATAAGTTAGAATTATATCTAATTATGCATAATTTGTCTGCATATTTTAAAGTATTAATTTTGCCGAACAAAATTAATTAATTTCAGGATACTTTTTAATATCTTAGGAAAACAAACAGACAAAAATGAGCACTAACTACAGTGTGCCACCACACCAGAAGAACTAACTGTCCTGGAAGGATATTTGAAAAGTATATTACAACCAACAACAGGAAACCTTCTTATATCAATAAAGCCACTCCTCTTGGATGATTTTGCTGATTCTATTCTGTAGTTAGGGCAGACAATTCCCCCTTTTCTTAGATGATAAAGTGCACATTGTTTAATGGAAGGTTTTAAAAATTGCTGACATTTGAACCTATTGTGTTGTTGTATGATGATGAAATTCCAGGCTTTGAGACCAAAGTCACAGAATTGACAAGATTAACAGTGCTCTGTAATGACAGATTTCATTATCTTTTCTTTTTCTTTCTTTCTTTTTTTTTTTTAATGAGAAACTCATGTCCAAAAAGTGGGTGGCTTGGAAAAATAGAAGGAACTGGTAGCAATTGTTTAAATTAAGAGATCCTCACTTAAAATCTTTATATATTGGTACATAAAAGTACCTGGATTCATTTCTGCTCACATACTACTTTGTAAGGTTGGGTTCAATTTGTAAAAGTCAAAATTTGATTTCCTTAACTTGATCTGGAATTCTTAGAAGAAAGGTGGAATACTGAATGTTGGCTTTTAATCTGGGAAATGACAGATTATAGTTTTAGAACATTCACTTTGACATTTGTCTAGACTTTAGAGGACTGGCAACATCGGATTGGATCCAGAGAAACCAGTTAGCCACCACAGTATTCAGGCAAGAAAGTTGAACACAACCACAATAAAATAAACAAAGACAAATCACATCATTGGTTATGAATATAGAGAAGAAAATATTAATGTATAAAACACTTAGGAGGGACATCTACAAAATAACTAGCTGTTCAAAAGCCTAAGTTATGAAATTCAAGGACAAACTGAGGTCTATCTTAAACTGAAGGAGACTGAGTAGACATGGCAAATAAATGTGATAAATTGCTTTTTCTATAAATGATGTTCCTGGGGCCCAGCTGGTGTCGCTTAGTGGTTGAGTGTCCACCTATGAACTAAGAGGTCACTAGGAGGTCACACGAGGTACCCACAGGGAACAGGCCCAGATTGTAGGCTAAATCCCCAGTGGGGTGCATGAAGGAGGCAGCTGATCAATGATTCTCTCTCATCATTGATGTTTCTATTTCTCCCTCTCCCTTCCTCTCTGAAATCAATTATCCTATCTAATAAAAGAGTAATATGCAAATTGACCATCACTCCAATACACAAGATGGCTGCCCCCATGTGGTTAAAGATCCTGCCCCAATGTGGACACAAGATGGCCACCACAAGATGGTCAGCAGGGGCAGGCAGTTGGGAGGGACCAGACCTGCAAGGGAGGGCAGTTGTGGACCATCAGGGGAAGGCAGTTAGGGGTGACTAGGCCAGCAGAGGAGGGAAGTTGGGGGGACCAAGGCCTGGAGGGGAGAGCAGTTGGGGGGAACCAGGCCTCCAGGGAAGGGCAGTTAGGGGTGACCAGGCTTGTAGGAAAGGGGTGTTGGGGGGGGGCCAGGACTATAGGAGAGGACAGTTAGGAAGGACCATACCTGAAAAGGAGGGCAGTTGGGGGTGATAAAGCCTTCAGGGGAAGGCAGTTAGGGGTGACCAGGCCAACAGAGGAGGGAAGTTGGGGTCAAATAGGCTGAGCAGTTGGAGCAGTTAGACATCAGTTAGGCTGGCAGGATAGTAGTTAGCAGGTGATCAGGCTGGCAGGCAGAAGCAGTTAGGGCCAATCAGGAAGGCAGGCAGGTGAACAGTTGGAGCCAGTAGTCCCAGATTGTGAGAGGGATGTCCGACTGCCTGTTTAGCGGGGAGGCTTGGGTTTCCCTGGCAATGGAGGACATCTCTCGAGCTGTTCCAGATGGGAGAGGGTGCAGGCTGGGCTGAGGGACACCGCCCCCCCCCCTTGCATGAATTTTATGCATGGGGCCTCCCTGTGTGTGTGTGTGTGTGTGTGTGTGTGTGTTTGTACTTAGGAGGTGTCCCTTGGACAAGCCTGTGCTCTCTCTCAGTTGGAAGCCCTCAGGGGGATGTCCAACTGATGGCTTAGGCCCACTATCCATGGGGAGCGGGCCTATAATGTCAGTCAGACATCTTTAGCACTGCTGCTGCAATGTGAGCCCAACTTCTGGTTGAGCAGTGCTCCTCCTGTGGGAGTGCATTGACCACCATGGGGCAGTTCCTACATTGAGTGTCTGCCCCGTGGTGGTTAATGTGCATCATAACAACTGGTCATTTGATTTGCATATTAGCCTTTTATTATATAGGATCTGTCTTTGTTCCAAAAATTGTAATATGAAGACTAAAATGATGTTGGGTTCCTATGTGCACATTTATAAGGAAACAATTTGAAATTGTTAGTACATTTTTGCTGACAATTTGGGAAGAAATACTTAGGGGGATGAAATGATATTGAAGATCAGACCTGAGTGCAAATCTTAAAATAAAACTGGAAACATGAATTGATTTGGATTATAAAGGGCACAAAATTATTGTAAAGAGCTACAATTTAATTTTATAAATGGTTTAAAACATGCTCGGGGCAGCATGAGGAATTTTATAAATGGTCTCTTATTACGCAAAGGGCACAAAATGTAAAATCAGATGTCATGGTGCTCTGGTTGCTGGGAGGATAGTACCCAATTATCCTCATCCATTACTAGGAGGTTGAGGTAAAACATTATGCACTGTCTGCTCACACAGTCCAAAGTGGCAGTCTTGTCAGAGAGTCAGATCCTATCCACCTTCTAGCAAGCCCTCAAATATTGAAGGAAATCAAGAAGAGTAGAATGCTTTTGGAAAACCTGATGAAAGTAATGACATAGTGGAAGTGAAACAACAGGAGTATTAGATGTCCAGATCATTTTTTGTGTGTAATGACATCTTTTAAAACAGGCCATCTGCCCCTGCCTCATTTTCTTGGAATCTACTAGTATCCTATATAATAAAGAGCTATTATGCAAATGACCATCACATCTTCATGCCATCATGCCTTAATGCAGTGGTTCTCAATCTTTATAAAGTTGCGACACTGTAATATAGTACCTCATGCAGAAACTGGTTTGGCTCAGTGGATAGAGTGTCAGCCTGTGGACTGAAAGGTCCTGGGTTCGATTCGGGTCAAGGGCATATACCTTGGTTGCAAGCACATCCCCAGTAGGGGGTGTGCAAGAGGCAGCTAATTGATGTTTCTTTCTCATGGGTGTTTCTGACTTTCTGTCCCTCTCCCTTCCTCTCCGTAAAAAATCAATAAAATATATTTTAAAAAATACAGTACCTCATGTTGTGGTGACCCCCAAGCATAAAATTATTTTTGTTTCTACTTCATAACTGTAATTTTGTTACTGTTATGAATCATAATGTAAATATCTGTGTTTTCTGATGGTTTTAGACTCTACAGCAGGGGTTCTCAACCTATGGGTTGCGATTCATAACAGTAGCAAAATTACAGTTATGAAGTAGCAACGAAAATAATTTTATCCTTGGCGGTCACCACAACAAGAGGTACTGTATTAAAGGGTCACAGCATTGGAAAGGTTAGAACCACTGCCTTAAGGACTCAGACACTCAACACTGGGGAGAGAGCAAAAGGGACCAACCAGGCACAAATGAGCTCTAGAGAGAAATAGGGACCAGACAGGCTATGGCCCGGGAGAGGGACTATCTGCCTGCCCTGTGGTCCCAGGCACCAGCGGTTGCATCTGCACCTGTGGTCCAGGAGAGATACAAACCTCCCACCTCACGGTCCTGGGTGCCTGCAGGTATGGCCCAGGCAAAGCTGCCCACCCACGGTCCCCTGTGGCTGCGGCTGGACAGGGCGAAGCTGGCCTGGGTTCTGGGTGCCTGTGGCAAGCCAGAGGGAGGACAGCATGGGTCCTGAGTGCAAGGTGAAGCAGAGGCAGTTAGAGGCGATCAGGTCAGGCAAGTAGATGGGTTAGGGGTAATCAGGCAGGCAGGCAAGTGTTTAGGAGCCAGTGGTCCAGAATTATGGGAGGCAGTCAGATATCCCCTGAGGGGTCCTGGATTAGAGAGGGTGCAGGCAGGGCTGAGGGACTCCTCTCCCCCTGTCCCCGCCTTTGCTTGAATTTTGTGCACTGAGCCTCTAGTCTTTTTTTACTTTATCTTGCCATTTTATTTTTCAATTATAGTTTAGTAAAGCTGAAAAATAAGTAAGAAAATGTTTTAATTTAAAGATATTCACATTCAGCACTATAGTTCAAGTATGAACTAATGTTTTCACTTGCCAGTGAAAACAATTGTATCTCATAGTTTGCACTGCTTTACTGTTTGTTTGTTTTTAAAATAATTATTTTTTTATTGTTTAAAGTATTACAAATAGTAGTACATATGTCTCCTCTTTTTTTTTCCCTCATTAACCTACCTCCAGCCTCCCCTACCCCCCAGCACATGCCCTCACCTGCCCCTCCCCAGTGTCTTGTATCCATTGGTTATGCTTGTATGCATGTGTACAAGTCCTTCAGTTGATCTCTTTCAGTCCCCCCTTCCCCTCAATCTCCTCTGCCTTCCTGCTGTAGTTAGACAGTCTTTTCAATGCTTCTTTGCCTCTGTATCTATTTTTCCCCATTTATTTCTTTAAAAAAAACTTGCCTCTTCAGACTAGAAATAAACATATAATAATAACAAAAAAAATGTTTGAGTCCCAATTTCAATGTCCAACAGTTCTAAGTCCCGGTTTCAATGTCAAACAGTTCCTTATGTGTACATGTCAGCAATTATATCTGGATGGTGGACACGTGGTGGGAATGCAGGTCTGACCCCTCTGGTTTGGTCCTAGGCAACCTGCAGCGATGCACAGCTGCTGACTATTAGCATGGCAAGGTGCTGTCACCATCTTCCATCTCTGGACTGTTTCTCCTCTTGTCTTCTTGGTTGGAGCAGACCTGTCAATTCCTCTCTGTTGCAGGAATCTACATGGTCTTGGAGTTATTTTCTGAAAATATACAAACATATTCTCAACCAAATGTTAATAAAGGAATCTTTTCTATAAAATTGACTTGAGATCCTTTTCATTTTTGCCCAAACGATTTTCCTTTGGCTCATGTTGACATCATGTATGTTTTTCATGGGTGTCTTTCTGTTAGCATTACAAATGAAAATTAATTTTTGTAAAGTAAAATTTTTTTTCTAGATGTAATTTACTTATAGGATATTTTTCCTTATATGATATTACCCTACTATACCCCCTTTGTTTTAATTAATGGAGGCTTTTGTGAATTTTATAATGTAGCCTTGATAACTTTAAATTTTAATTATTTGCACAAAAATATGACTGCTTCAAGAGAGAACTTGGGAGTCAACAGAGGTGGGGCCCAGACCCTCACCCCCGCCAACCTTGCAGGAGCCAGAACCCTCACCCCTTTTGAGGGAGGTCTCCTGCCCCCATGGCTGCTTCGCTTCCCATGCCCAGCTCAGATCAGGACTAAGGTAATAGACAGAGACTTGGCTGAGCTCAGATCGGGACTCAGGTAATAAAGAGAGACTTGGCTTACAGCAGCTGCTCTATATCTAAATCTAGCCTAGCACTAAGAATGCTCAGGGCCTACTCAAGAATGCAAATAATCCTTTCCACTAATATTTACAAGGTAAACTAAGATTGTTGGTAGAGTATTAAATTTGACAGTAAAATAATAATCAAGTTTTCAGATTAATTTAAATTGGCTAATTAAAATAAGTGAATATTAAAGAAAATTTAATTGTACTGGACAAAAAGCTGTCCCTAAAGTATTAACTAAAATTTCTATTGGTAGTTCATCTCATGGTAAAATTGCTTAACATGCAATGAACCTAAAGCGGGCCTCTGGTCTTGTTATAACTTCTCTCACATCCTTAGTCAAACTTAAGCAGATTTAGATCTTTACAAGTTTTTTAAGTGGCTTTGCAAAGTTACAAAAATAACCTTTTCTAAATAATGGATGAGGACTTGAAATTAAATCATATGCTCAAGTCTAGGAGTCTATAGGCCATTCACTGTTTATTCTTGGGCTACTGGGTTTATTCCCTGACTCTCCTTTGTGTGCCTAACCCAAGATTTCATAAAGTCACTGTCTGACCTCAACCTCCCACTTTCTCAGTTGGCAGAATCTGCTTTTTCCTAGGTGCTTGCTATTTCACACTAGATGGTCCTCCTAATATAAATATACCACCTTTACTAAGTGATAGAAAGCACCCAGTATTTTTGACAGAAACTCATGTGCATTTGGCTAATAGTTGCTGAGACATGCAACCTTTTGAGACAGGTAGTCTGGCCACAGTTCAATCTTTTGGTACCTGCTGTTTTACACTGCCTAAGTTGATTGGCATAATTCTCTGTTCTGAATTCACTGCTATCCTATCCCACCAGCTGACTACATTTGTCAATTTCTAAAACAGATCTGCAGGCTACCGGTATCCCTTGGATACTGCTTTTACTGCTAAATGCCCCTTTTTGGAATCAAGACCGTTGCCCTCGGTTCTTTTGCTCACCCTGTAAAACTGTCTTCACTTGAGATCTAGATCTGGTAAAACCACCAAGTAGACCTTATACCTTATCTGTTCAATTTAGGATGTTTTATTTAATGTGTTAGCTCTGTTGATGAAAAGACACAGTAATAAATCAACACTTGTTGTTTGCTTTTAAATTAAAGTATCTTTGTAGATTTCAGCCAAAGGAAATGTCCCATTTACTGACTAGTTTAACTGAGCAGGGTATGCTCTGCATGAAATAATTAAGTCGTTATAGGAAATTCTTTTTACAAGTGGGACTAGTTAATGATGCTAATTAGGGCAGAAGAAAACAAGGGTGATTGAAACTCACCGAGAGGTAATCCACACAGTCCACCCTTGGTAAATAGCATCGTTTTTTTTTTCCTCTTTTCCTGAGCACTGACCATAGAGAGTGACTTGACTAATGCATAATCCAGTGGGCTGATAGAGTTTTTCCATCTTGTCTTTCCCATTATTTGATAAAAGGAATAAGGAGTACAAAAATCGCCAGCAGAAGGGTGTAGGGGAGTAAAAAAGTGTTCCTAAATAAGTAAGTATTGACTGTTTCTTGTTTCTACTAATATCACCCTGAGGCGTTCGATGAAGGACCTCATTAACCAGACTCACTCAGTGGAAGTGGCTTGGGAGCATGCCCTATGGCTTTAATCACGGACAATCCTATATCTGATGTAACAGGAAATCCAGACATGATCCTCTAATCCAGGGGTCCCACAGGTGAGTCCTTCCTGTAGATGGAGACAGATGTCCTCTTTGGATTGAAGATCTACAGGACAGATCTCTGAGCAGACTGTGTTTTTCAAAAAGGTCAAAGCAATACTTCCTGTCACACATGCTGTTCCAGAACCTCCCCCTCCCCTATTTTCTGACCCTTTGAATATGGATAGTCGATGACTCTTTTGACCAACAGAGTACTGCAGAAGGATGCTATGTGTCATATGATCCTAAGTTAAGTCTGGGTCTCTCTTTTTGTGACACTCACCCGGGGACCCAGCCTTCTCACTGTGAGGAAGCCCAAGTACCGTGAGAATATAAAGGTGGTGAAGCCAGCAGCCCCAGTTCAGGTCTCCACCTGCTGCCAGCAGCCTCTGATATCATAGAGCAGACACAATCCATTCATTCCCGATGTGTCCTGTCTGAATTCCTGATTCACAGAATCCATGAGCATAACAAATAGTTGTTTTAGGCACTAAGTTTTGGAATAATTTGTTTTGCAGCTTTAATAACTGGAAAAATAAGTATTAGCTGATTGCTTTTTAAAGTAGTCTTAATAGTCTCAGCGTTGTTTCTGTATTACATATGTGAATGTGGAAATGAAAGAAATAAAAAACAAACCATAATTTCTCTTCTCTCCTTTCACTGGAAAGCCAGACAGCTTTCAAAAGTTCAGTTAAAGCTTCTGTGTTTTGTGTCACAATTCGAAAGCTCTTAGCCATTCTGAAGTTGATAAATCTAGTTTTATAAAGCCCCATATTTCTGCAAGGCAAACTCAAAAGACAAATTATTAACTGAGGATAGAAATATGTGCAACTTGTGTCACATGAGGTTAATTTCCTTGATTTATAGTACTTCTATAAATCAATAAGAAGCAACAACCTAATAGATGTGTCCATAAAACTCGTAGAAAAGGAAAATCAAATGGTTCTCAAATATAAGTAGAGACCCAAGTTCACTCATAATAAATGCAAATTAAACTGAGGTTCTGGGATTACCCCACCCATATCAGATGGGCCAAGATGAAAACTTTGGTAACATGTTGATAAGGGTATGGGAAAGTAGGAATTCTTTGCAGGGCAATTTTGATAAAAGTAATTTTATGTATGCACACATATATACATGCATGATATGTATGTAAGGTTATACAATCTGACATTTATGTAATGGCAAAAGATTGAGAACAACCAAAATATTCTTCAATCAAGAATATAAATTATGGTATATCCCTGTGATGGGATAGTATTTATCCAAATTTAAAATACATGAAAAATATCTCTATGTAACTGATCAAATGATATGCAAAATATCAAAATTAAGTGAAAAAGCAAGCTATAAAATCTTCCTTTGTGTTTTATAATATCTGTATAAATTCTTAAAATTCTTTCTGTATACACATGTATATACTTATATGTTCATATACTCATGGATTATCACTGGGAGGATATATAAGAACTGTTAACATTGTTCGCCTCTGAAGAGAAGCGCTGAATAACTGGGGGGGAAGTAGAAGACAAATTTTCACTATTTTACCTTTTTGTAACCTTTGAACATATGAATATGTTATTTTTTAAAAATAAAATATTCACTAACACTCATTCCAGTCCAATTATGTTCTAATAATCTTCATTATGTATTTCTATCTCCTGTCAGATTAGGGGCATCTAGGATTTTCTCCTTTATTGTCCCCAGAACTTGTAGACATCAATGATAGGAACAGGGCAGGCATTTATGAAATGGATGCAAGGTGGCCCCTGATATGCAGGATGACAGAGCCACAATCTGCTGTGTCAGAGAGAGGCAGGGGACTTGAAGGTGAAATCCCACATAGCAGCTTTTGTGAAGGCTGCTAAGAAGATCTGCTTTTAAGCTGGTCCTCCTTGCAAAGAAAGGAAAGTAACATAGAGGTTCTGGGGTGGCACATGACAGGAACAAGAGTAAGGATGTCTTCTAGAAGATTGAGTAGACTGAAGTGAAAAATCAGGGGTTATCTTTACTTTGTGAACTTGAACAGGGAATATCAGTGATTTATCTAGTTAGTGTGAAGGCCCTGGCAGTCAAAACAAAGCTTGATGTGTTTTAAATGATTGATGGCAAATTGAATCAGGTGGTTGCTTCATACTATAAGTATTTATCACTTCACTAACCAAGCCACCATATGTGGCCTGCATGGCAGATGCTAGCTGCTTGGAGTAGGGACATGCAATTCAAAGAAACAATTTTTAATGTCACATTGAATATTTAAAAGCCACTCTGTCAACATCTGAAGACAAGAAAGGGATATATTCATCTGATATTTCTCAATAGATGAATTCAGTTGATATTTATATGTTTGAAGCACATCTCTATATGCACACAAATTAGCATTGATGATATTATTAACATCTGGTGTTTATATAGTGTAGAAAACCCCCTACCTTGCAATAGTTACCCAAAAGTTTGTTTGTGAATTTGTTATTTCCCCCTAGAATTAATGTTATAAATGATGCTCAGATTATCAGGCCAGTTTACAGAAATTAATTTGAGCATCATGTACCTGAAGTTGTATATGGAGAGTGTACTTTTAATTCTGTATCACTCTTAATGCATTGTACTATGTGTCTGAGGAAATACATTGCAACAATAGAAACTTCTTTCTTTCTGTATTGCAATGGAGAGATAGAAGTACCATCTTATGCACATGAGCAGTAATTAATCCTCCATTGTTTTTACCTCTCTACTGTGCATGGTGAAGATACTATTCTGGAAACTTTACCCTCCAGTATTCACTGATGAATAACAAAAGGCAACTGTCCATGGGTGATAACCCTAGAAAATCTTGGTTAAACTCTCATCTCCGCCATTGATTTGCTATATCACTGCTAAGTTAGTCAATGTCTTTCTACCTCAGGTGTGTCGTCTGCAAAATGGGAATAAATCTACCTATTCTTCTGGTCTCTGAGAGTAGAAGCAGAATAGTACAGTGCTAAGACCGGGGTACCCTCATCAAGTTGTTTGGGTTCAAATAGTTAACCTATATGATACTACATAGTTGTCCTTTTGCTAGTAAGTTAACATTGTGGTTCTCAAACTGTGCTACCTATTATAACCACCAAGGAAAACTTAAAAATTCCTGCTGCATGGCCTCCCTTCTCCATATCTGTTAAATAAGAAATTCTCGGGGTGTAACTCAGACATCAGCATGTTTAACCCCTTTTCTTCCAGTTGATTTCAAATGTGCAGTCAAGTTTGGGCTTCTGTTGATTTGTACAGCAAGGGAATTTATAACTTTTAGCTCTAAAAATAAAATTGGAGAATTGAAAAAGATAATTGAGGTAAAGCACTTAGCACAGTGCCTGGCACATGTGAAGCACTTGATTTAGTTTCATTCTGTAAAGTGAGTGTAGCGTTGAAACTGTTCAGCACATCTGTGCTTTTGAGAAAACTGAGTGACCATCTGCTGTTCCATTTCTCTCCTGTGCTTCGTTGGTATTCTCTGCGCCCTGACTCAGCTAGCAGAGTCATCCTGCATAGTAATACTGCGGTCTGCCTGAAAAGGCGAACACCTGGCTCCCAAAGCTAGCGCTGCCCCTAAATAGTCTTGTGGTATTGGGCAAGGTTTTCAATCTTTCTGTGCCAGCTTCCTCTTTGTTCTCATAAAATCTAGCTCCCTGAACACGTTATACTGAACAGAAAAAAAGACATTGCAAGAAGGGGGAGGTAGGGCAAATAAATATCCAGGACCTCCTAGTTTTTCCTGGCAATGATTACTGTTGCCCTCTGGAAAGAGGAGGTGAAGATAGAAAAAAATGTATTTTTATTATAGCAACACGAACTAAAACAAAAATTGGTACTGAGAAATGGTGTGTTGCTATTAAAATACCTAAACATGGAGAAGCAGCTTTGGAACTGGGTGAAAAATAGAGGCAGAAGCGTTGAGATGCATGCTAGTCCAATGTTATTGGGAAGGGACTTTTAAAGGTGGTTCTGGTAAGAGCTCAGAAGAGAGCTGTAGAGAAAGCTCTGTTTTCTCAGAGAATGCCTGAATAATCGTGAACAGAATGTTGGTAGGAATATGGATAGTGAAGGTCATTTTGATGATGTCTTGGGCAGAAATGAGGAATATGTTAATGGAAACGGGAGGAATGGTGATCCTTGTCACAAGGTGGCAGGGAACCTGGCTGAACTGTGATCATGTCCTGGTTTTCTAGGGAAGGGGGAACTCATAAGCGATGACCTTCGGTGTTTAGCTGAGGAGATGTGTAAGCAAAGTGTTGACAGAATGGCTCGGTTCTTCCTGACTGCTGATAGTAAAATGTAAGAAAAAAAAAGAATTAAAAAAAAAAGAATTGTTTAACTAAAAAAAAAAAATCAGAATTTAAAAATGTGGAAAATTCTCAGCCTATCCATGTTTCAGAAAAGTGAGAACTCATGTTTGGAAGAGAACATTAACCGTGAGGGCCATGCCTCCATTTGATAAAGAGATTCCTGTGGATATGAGCCCCGGACCTAACCAGCCATCTCAACAGAAGCTAGGACCTATTTTTTTCAGAATAAGGAAAGAATGATCCTAAAGATGATTCAGAGATAATTAGGGCTGCCTCCTTAGTTTTAAAAGAATTGCTTGGCAGAATCGTGGGCAGAACCACTGCCTCGGCAAGGTGGAAGGTGGGACCATGCTCCCAGTGTGCCTGGAGAGCAGAGCATGGAGCCCAGAAGGATTACTATAGAGCCTCAAAATATCAAGGAGTTTACCTTATTAGTTTTGGACTTGCCTTCAGCTCTTCTTATTTTCCATTTCCTCCTTTTGGAATGGGAATATCTATCTTATGCTTATCTCACCATTATATTTTGGAGAAATACAATTGTTTGGTTTCACTAGGAATTTTACCTAGAGTGAATTATATCTTGAGTCTCACCTGTATGTGACTTAGATGATGTTTCAATGAGATTTTAGACTTTAGAGTTTATGCTGGAATGAGTTAAGATTTTGAGGGTTGTTGCAATGGAATAAATATATTTTGCATATGATAAGAATATTAATTTATGGCAGAAAGAGTGGAATATTATGGACTAAGTAGTGATGCTACCTCAAAATTCATGTTAAAATCCTAACCCTTTCTATATAAAACCTTGACCCATTTGTCTGAGAAATTGTTTTAACATATTCCTTATCACTGTGTAGCCAGGTGGTTCCACCAGCGGCCAACTTTTCTGATTCTACAAGATTGACAGCAAAGTCAGAGATTCAAATTGGGTATTGGTCCAACCTCTCATCAGCATTTAATCTTGGAGAAGTGTAATAGGGTTTTGCAAGTCATGTGCTTTCTAGTTAATTAACTTCACTGAAACCTGATTTATTAGACAGACAATACTGAGAATCAAGTGTTTTCTGCTCAGGTTTCAACTGCAGGAGAGGCACTGAAGCTTCTACCACACAGCCCCCAGTTATCTATAATAATCTATAATAATAAAAACATAATAAGCAAATCTACCTAATGGCTAACAGTCCTTCCAGATGACCTTCTGGATGAAGCTAGGGCCAAGGTGAGGGCCAAGGCAGCTGAGGCTACAAAGACTTACCCTTGTAAGAATTTTGTGCATCAGACCTCTAGTTAATTTTAAAAACTGCAATAATCCCTTTATTTCCCCTGACACTTTCATTTGGAATCTTAGCATAAGCAAAGGGTGAGGAAATTAAATGTGCAGAGTGATAGGGAATAGGAAGGATGTTGGCTGGTTCGTAGACACTATGGAAAATAGTAATTATTTTGCCCCTTCCCCAAAAAACTATGGTGGTGTTCTTCTGTGCTTCATTGAAGAAATGTTCATTTAGTATATACTATATGATTGGTAATGAATTAGGCACCAGAAGGCAGCAATAATGAAGGTGGGTCTGGTCTTTGTCTCCATGTAGCATTCTTCCTGGTAAAAAGACAGACACTTGACAAGTAATTACAACTACAAAAGTAGCATATGACAGAAGTAGCCAAAACTAGACTGGGGTTCAAGTCAGGTCTGCCTGAGAAAGTGATTTTGGAGCAGATTTATGGAGACAGCAGAAAATAATGGGTGATGTGTAAGGCATGAAGCATTCCGGCTATGCAAAAAATTTAGAAAGGCAGCTATCAAGTGTCACAAATCAAGTCATAAATTCAAAGAACAACAAAGTATTTCTTATTCTTGATCTCAAAAAGATGTGGCCATCTAGACCCAGATGCTCTGTAAATGACTTGCCTTGAAATTTCAAGCTAGAAAGCAGATATCTATATCCCACCCATGAACTTTATTTATTTATTTTTGGATCAACAGCACCATTAAATTTTGAAAGTCAAAAAAATTCAGTGCCCAGAATATTACCCAAAAAAGGGAAAAGCTTAGCAATTTCTCATGGACAGCATGACCAGCAAAAAAGGACTAGTATTATCTGGGGAGGTGTGCTAGGAGAGAGGGAGAGGAGGAAAGAAAATGAGCTAAAACAAAGGTCGTAAAAGAGATCCCAAGGCAAAGTTCCTCCCTTCAATGTAACTTAAAATGTGGGACTTCTTACAGAACGATTACTGGACATTTTACCAAAATGCATTGGCTGGTGTACCACTGATGTACTGATGTACCACTTTCTGGGTACCTAAACTTTGAGTACTTTTAGTGTTGCCTTTCCAAGGGCATCTTCCATAATGAGAGCAAAAGATTTGTGTACAATCACCATAAGGCCATATATTCAGACCGTCTGTGGTTAAGAATTTTAAAGTTGAATGTTGGGGATTAATGAGCACCCTGAGAGGAGCCTGTGTTGATCATACATTTTTCTTCAGCATTGCAATTACATTAATTCCCAGAGGAACTCAAATATTTAGTATAAAAAATTGCCCATGCTGTTAGAGTAGCATTCAAACTGAAGTATGGCAGTTGCAATTTCCCCCCCTAGAATTAAATTGTCTGCCTGCTCTGTCATTTGGGTGTTTCTGCATTATGCTTCACTTTCATCATAATCACTTATGCCAGCCTAAAATATCTTTTACTCCACTTGTCAGGAACCTAAATTTCTACATTTACAGATTTATTCCTTAGGAATCTTCAGTTGGAATGTAATTATTTTTCTTTATAGATGAAGGAGAGTAATATATCAAGGCATTATAAATTGTTAATACCTTGGTGAGAATCTGTTCATTCTGTACATTCAATTATTTGGCACTTGACTATGTCCATCAGGGTCAATAGCTGGGTCATATTGCCTTTTTGGTGATTCTATTCTCTAAATATCTTTGAAATCTTCTTGAATCTTTCCATCCTCATTGCTCATAAGTTCTTTTTTCCTGCAGTCTGGAGTCCAGCATTTTCAAATTTCAGCATGGTTAAGATTTATCTTGGGATGCTTGCTAAAATGTGCAGAATGCCGGCACCTACCTTCAGAGATTCTGATTAGTTGAGTATGGGGCCAGGGTCTGGATATTCACATTATACCAAGATTCCCAAATGATTCTGAGGGAGGTGGTTCATGGGTCATATCCTGAAAAATACTTCCCTGGATTACTTGATCCAAGTAGTATTTTCTCCTACCAACTTTTCCTAAAATTATTTTTCCATCACCCAGTTTTTCTTCCATCTAGCACTCATCAGGTTTACTTTCTCCCTTCAGAATGTAAGTTCCCTGAGGGCAGGGCCTTATCCTCCTTATTCATCCCTGTGGGTCTATCTCCTGGCCTACGCTTTGGCTTGTAATAGTACTCAAAATGTATTTTATGGTTGAATAGCTTGTTAAGCATTGGTTAAACCTGGTCTTCAGTTCACCCTTGCCACTGTTTTCAGAGTTAATTTTCAGTGTGACATGTCTCTGATATTATTGTTCTCTCTCTTAAAACTTGTATTGTCTCTGGTCCCCTAACAGGAATGTTGTAAACTTTTTAACAGCATTAAAGGACTTTTCCAAACTCCTATTAGATTATCTTACAGGCTCATTTAGAACTACTATTCCCCATACACTCTCTTCTTTAGCTATATTATTCTTTTCACATGTCCATGCTTCCTCTCCTTTTTTAAAATGTTCTTATTGATTTCATAGAGAGGGGAAGAGAGGGAAAGAGACATAGAAACATCAAGCCTGCAACCCAGCCATTGTGGCTCAGTGGTTGAATGAGGAGGTCATGGTTTGATTCCCAGGCAGGGAACATGCCCTGGAATGTCCTTCTTCCTTTTGTTATATTCCCTAAACCAAATGCGTGAATTCCTATTCTTCTAAATTTTAATAAAATGTCACTTTCTTTGTGAAGTCTGCACTGTTTCTTTTTGGAAGAGAGAGGGAGAGTTATTCACTTTTGGTGCTCTCACCTTATTCTTTCCATGTTATTATTAAGAGATTTTCTATATTATTTTGTGTCTCTCACCTTTGTATCAAAAGGGATTAGGACAGGTCTTTCTTTCTCACATACATATTTAATGAATTATCTTAAAAGATAAATTTATAAATTTTCCCAGAATTGTGAATGATGCTAAGAAAGCTCATATAACTGGAGTTCTCAGGTATCAAACCTCATCACTAATCTTGACTCTAGGTCAAACAGAAAGAGAGAGGTAGAGGGAAGGCCTTAGAGTCCCTCAAAGCTCCTGGCTAAATATATTTCTTTTTCCCTACTTGATCCCCTGCCTAAAATTTTCATCATTAAATATTTTTTCTTAATATCCTTAAAGATGTTTCACAAGTGAGTGCAATGCATGGAGTTTTTTTGTTTGTTTGTTTTTGTTATTTGACCAGTTGAGGGATAAGAAAGATAAATTTTGAGAGGAGAAAGGAAAATTATCCCTTAGGATTTATTAGGGCACTGAAATGGCAGATTCAACTCAATCCATGCAATACAGTGAAGGGATTAGATTTAATAAGAATATCAGCAGACTTCCTAGTGACTTTTATCACATAATATTCATTATAATCCACTCAACCCTCCACTCATGTATCCACTTACTAATTTGTGTCATTCTTTATCTAGTTCTCTACTAGGATAAGAGAGGAACCAAAAAAAAAAAGGTAATATCAGAACTAAGTATACTTAAGAAGTTAGGAAACAAATACCTCTGGTGATAGGGTATAAAATGTTTGTGTACCAAAGTTTTACAACTAAGTTTCTACTAAGATAAACAATATGGCAAATTTGAAATTTCATTGTGAGGTCCCAGATTGCCAAGAGCATTACTTTATTTATAAAATTTGCATTATTGAGGGGGGAAAAAAGGGGAAAAAACCAACAGGCATGGACAACAGTATGGTGATTGCCAGGGAGATGGGAGGGAGCTGGGGGGAGAATGTATATCAGGGATAAATAGTAATAGACAGAAACCTGACTTAGGGTGGCGAACACACAATACAGTATATAGGCTATGTGTTTTAGAAATGTGCACCTGAAACCTGTATAATTTTGCTATTCAGTAGCACTACAATAAATTCAATAAAAATGAAAAAAAGATAAATAAGAGAAATAGGTTTTTCTCCCAGGCTGCATGAAGGTCAACAGCCATCATGCATGATACAATAACTATCTAGACCAGGAAATTCATGAACAACTGACTACTTCAGTGAAAGAAATGGTCTTTAACATAGTTCACCCTGGGAAGGCAATAGCACCTAAGACAGAAATTCAGGAAACACTAACCGAAATATATAGGACCACATCAGATGGATTCAGAATCCATTTTTGTGGTGGTAAGACAACTGGCTTTGGCATGAGTCCTTGGATTATACAAAGAAAAATGAACCCAAACCTAGACTTGGAAGACATGGCCTGTATGAGAAGAAGACCTCAAGAAAACAGAGAAAGAAACATAACAGAATGAAGTCTGTTGGACTTCAAAGACCAATGTTGGTTCTGACAAAAAAGGAGTGAAGATTCTTCAGCGATACTCTAAGTGGTAATTGTGCAGATTTTTCATAAAATGATTAACAAACTAAGAACTAACAAAAAAAGAAATGGAGAAATTAACTTGCTTCATGCCTCTTGATCTCATCACTTATTAGTAGAAAACAAAACTGGTCAGAGTGGGGAATGATAGAAGTTTTATCATCTAGTGTCTTTGGAGAGAGTTTATAGACTGTGTTAATCTCGTTCTCTCCCCCAAGCCTCATGAAGAGGGCTTCCCGGACCACTGAGAGATACTGCAGTGTGCTCTGATCTCAAGGAAACAAAAAGGGCTGATGCATGATTCCTGCTTGAGGGAGACAAAAACATTTGATGACCCAAGGCAGTAGAATATAGATTACTGCGCACTTCGTAGGCTTGTTAGGGCAAAGGTTGAGAGCTATCTGAGGGCTGTTTAATTCTTCTGCTTAAGGCCAGGTGTGTCTCCAGAGTAATGTCCCTGTGGGATGGAAACTCTAGGAAATTAAAGTTTGAGGGGAGCTGCCTATTCCATCTAAAGGAAAACATGCATTTCCCATGTCAAAGTCTACAGTACATGGGAATTTCTCAGGATCCCACAAAGCTGCCCGGAAGAGAGTAAGTCTGAAATGTCTGTGTCCTAAGCACCTTCATTCAGATAATAACGCCGTTCTTTACAAACATATGCCTTTTCACCGATCTTTAATCTGAGAGGAGAGGAGCTTCCCGAAGCAAACTGGAGGGAGACCAAATGGGAATGGGTGAATAAAAGGAAAACTGACTGTATACCCATTCTTGGACTAGAGGTTTTTGTATGCTGAAGATCACAGGTTGTGGGAGGGGGAGAAAATTTATTGCTAAATTAAATGTAGGGTTAAGTTAAATATAAGGGCTTGCTTAGGATTGAGCATCATGGTTATAAACTGAGTCTGTGTTTGTGAGGTAAAGGGGACTGTGGACCTACACGAAATCCGTGTGTAGGTCAACCGGCAATTACACACTTCAGGGCATGGGAAATATCATCAAATAAAATTTAAAGGGTCAGTGGGAGATAAAATAAATAAGTAAATAAACAGAAAATTAAGTAAATAAATTGTGCCGTGATTCTGTCCAATTTCATAAGAGCAGTTAGATGCCCAGTTGTATGTTTGTAGAGAGTACTCCTCTGTCCTGGCCATCATGGCAGAGATGGGGACTTCTCTCTCTGTAGAGTAAAACCTGAGAACCTCTGGTCCAGATCCAAGCAGAGCTGCAAAGCAGAGGTGAGTTGCTCTAGTGAAGACAGCAGGATTATGTGAAAGTCTGAATACTGAGTGGTAAGGACCACATATTGGCTCTCTATTTGGTTCAGAGAATTCTGGCATCAGAGCAACAGAAAGATTATGGCATTCCAGTGTGATTTTTAATGAAGCCCAGCATTTACCTCTCTTATTTCCCTCTTAATGTACAAAAAACTTCCAGTGAGCTTTTTAATGTTTTACTCAGAAATAGGAACAGAAATCAAAGGATCATGCAAAAAAGTCTCCACAGTGAAAGACAGAAGCTAAAGTAAATTAAGGTGAAATGGAGGCAAATGCAGGGAGAAAATGGAAAAAAAAATAAACAATAAACTTAGAAGAATAATGAATGTCCTGTTAGATTAAAAAATTAGATGGCCTGGTGCTTTCTGTATTTATCACCCACCGCCCACATTCTAAGACAGCACTGACAACATTTCACATTCACCTATCTCTGGGATAGTCTTACTTTAACTTGTGGCATAGCTGCACGGTTACTATCTTCTCCTCAGACTTCCTGAAGACTTAATATCTTGATGAAGGTAAGGTTGTAAAACCTACAAATAACCATATTTTATAAAGGGTTTTTCTTTTAAATTATAGGAACAAAATATAAAATGTATTTAGTGGTTAATATCTACATAAAGTTATAACTTAATAGCTAATAAGCACCTGCCAATATATCTAGCACTGTTATAAAGCTATGGCAGTTTAAAAAACATATAAAACATAGTTCCTGACTTGAGTGAATTCACTTGGGAGACCAAATATACAAATGCGAATGGAATGTAAGATATTGTTTGATTAAGGATCTAAATGGGGAGTGCAAACCATGGATGACTTAAGAGACGAATGTCTATTTCTGTAAAAGAATAATGGCTGTCCCCCTGTTACAAAATGATATTGATTCTAGCTGGCAGGAAAGCTCACATTGGGAGTCAGCCAGCAGTTGAACTCATGCAGAGAACCATATGTCAAAATGAAATCTTTTGTGGATAATGCAGCCTGTCCACAGTAAAGCTTTTGTCACAGACAAATATTTTAAAGATAATCCCAGGGTTCAAAAGTCATCTTAACTCTTAATGGATATAAACAAAATAGACAAAAATGAGTTTTGAGTGTTCAACAATATCGCTTCACCAATCTGCCATATAAAATACAATTGGAAACTACCAATTTTCACAAAATAAACTAAGATGATAAATCTTCCTATATAATGGAATTTCTGGTTGTTTTTTTAATCTAGAAGTATGTGCTTGGTGTGAAGAATGATGCTCAGGTTAATAAAGAGATCTTGTTTTTCTTTAGGGGCCCTTGCTAAATGTCAGCTTATGCTAGAGAATAAAAATTATAAAGAAGAGGAAGAATTAATTCTATCATATGAAAAATTCATCATTAGAGAATTGAGACTTCAAAAATATAACTGAAAGATGTTTGAATAGTTCTAACAACCATTAAGGCTTTCATCTGCCTTTGGGGGAAATATAGACTTTCATTCATATTAAAGGTAATTGTAGACAGTTTACGGATATTGCCTAAAGTGAACTTTGGTTTCAACACTCCAAGTGAACAAGACAAGTTGTGCAACTCTTCAGTCTCCTAAATTCTCTAAAGTGAGCTTCTCAGTGTACTTACTACAAATTTATGTATTGTATCACCAAAGGTAAGTCTGTTGTATTAGATGCTGCTGGCAATAGTTGGGTTGCCTACTGATTCTTCTTCCTTGGTGTCTTTATAGTCTGTTTCTACCTGAACTAGAAATATGCATAACAAAATAAAATGTCTAATATCAGGAAATAATTTACAAATAAATAAATCAAAGTCTATTTTGTTCTGTAGATTCTGTGAAATATTTCTTAAAGTGGAAGAAAAAAATCTCACTTTTTTCTTAAACTATTTTTGTGAAATCCAAATATGAACCATAAGAATCTTGTATCTTTTAAATCAAGTTTTAGCCTAGCCAGCAAAGATATTTAAATATGGATTGAATACCATTTAGAACCCTAGGTATACGGGCCCATTTGTTATATATATATATATATTACTGCCTCCAGAGGCTTCTTGGAGACAGATAATAATTCATTTGGAAGTGGTTTCTAAAAAGGTTTAAAATAGCAACATCACATCTTCACATTTTTTTTTCAATATCTTTGATTCCCATTTTTAAAATCAAACTCATTTTAAAAACCACCTTTGATATATTTAATTTTTTTTAAATCTGAAAATGTAGGCCATGACATAGTTGTAGACATTGGAAAACGATTACTAAAATGTAAAATTGCTAATTATCTTTTGAATATTTTTTATTATAAAGACTATTCTTTATGGGAATAGATTTGCATGAAATTGTGAAAGAGGGGTAGGTAACGACTAAAAAGGAATTGTTTGGGGGACCTGTATGATTTTTCTTGATCTGCAACCATCCATGCCACAGCATCATTCCAACTCAAGAGTGGTTCCAACTGTGCGAAGCTTGTGTGAGCCACTCTCAAAGCATATGGCCGAGAGCTGCAATGTCCAGAGTGGAGCAGTGACCCAGATAGCTACAGGCTCTGAGAGCTCCAGATGATCTATCACCAGATACTGGGCTCCTGGAAATGGTTTTTAAAACGCTTTGAAAAAAGTCGCAAGCTGTTCACTGAAGGAGCCCTATGCGCAGTTTGATTTTTGTCACTTAGGGAAAGTGACGAATGAGAGTCGTAAATGAAGAAATGTCTGCACACATGCTGTTTAGTTAGAAAATAACCTCTTCTCCATACAAGATAGTTAAGTGAAACTTTTTCACTCATCTCATCGCACAACTTTGTAAATTTTGTTTCTACATTACGAAGCTGCCTTT
This sequence comes from Antrozous pallidus, assembly GCA_027563665.1. Taxonomy (NCBI): domain Eukaryota; kingdom Metazoa; phylum Chordata; class Mammalia; order Chiroptera; family Vespertilionidae; genus Antrozous; species Antrozous pallidus. The sequence continues at coordinate 96,693,355 of CM050511.1, read as the reverse complement.
CATAATGATAATAAGTGGATAGAAGTGATGTTTTCCACCTCACACTCTATGCTGATGAGCCTATTTAAGACAGAAGTGGAAAATGTTCAATATGCCACTGAGAGTTACTGATTGTAAATTGAAAGTTTAGGATATGGTTGATTAAAGGGATGTTGGGCTGCTTACATCTAAGTCTTACAATGCTGCCAATGAGACTAGCAAGTATCAGTTTTTATAATGCCCCATATGGTCAAACCTGATTGCATTATATACTAGATTGTAGCTTGATTTCCCTGTGATGTCATAAATTGGTTCCCCCCCACCACCTGTAAATATCTATAGAACACTTTTCTATAGTGGAGCAGTTTTCCAGAAAAGAGTCCTTCTTTCTCCTGCCTAACAAGTAAATTCTGGGCTAGAGCTTCTTTGAGTCAATTCATGCAAGCGAGACTCTAGACTTCCTTAACCCTTTACTAAGTAAGGTCCCTATCTCCACCTTCTCCCCAACCACATCCTCTGTTCCCAAAGCAAGGGCCTCTGTTTCAGTTTCTCCATAGTCTATACTGCCTATTCCTTTGACGGCTGGAAAGAATAGTCAACCTACCTCATAAATTAGAGGCCGATGAGGTCTATGTGAAAATCTGATTGCTTTGAAACATATTTTTGAACAATTACCCTATATTAGCCCCTCATCTCCTTTCTACACTTAAATATAACTCATACCCATAATTTCTAAGTCTTTCTGAAGTTTGGCTTGGAAAATTGAATTGTTTCTTTATCTTTTTGCTTAGGTCTGAACTTATCTTTGCTAAGTCATTTACTTTTACTCTAACATCTTCCTTTTATATTGTGTTTCTTGGTTACAAAATTCTCCTTATTTCATTGAAGATGAATGTTACATTTTTCATTCTTCTTTGGTGGGATAATTTCTGAGAGGGGATGAGAGCAGGATAGTTTTATTCTAAATTCATTTTGGTTAAGTATCAAGAAAAAAATAAGAGTATTTTCATTATTTCTAGAGGCCCGGTGCATGAAATTCATGCAGGGGTTTAGCCCTTGCAGCCCTGGCTGCCTCGGCCCTCACAGCTCTGGCTTCAACCAGAAGGTTGTCCTGCCAATCATCTGGAATATCCTCTGGATGGTTGTTCTTCTGTTCAGTCTAATTAGCATATTAGCTCTTTATTATATAAGATTTTGTTTTTCTTCTATATAGTGATTCCTGTAAGATTGCTCATATTTCTTGATGATGAATGTATACAAGCTCAGAAAACAATTTGCACTTCTTCCCTAGCTGAGTATGTGTCATGGATTGATCTTAGTTAATGTAAATCTTAGTTTAAACATGTTTCATTATCATTTTTTCTTCATTAAGATAACATGTATAGTATATATGCATATAAATGTACCTGTCTGTGTATATAGAGTGTATGTGTGTGTGTATTTGTATTTATATATACACACTTATTTATTTTATTTTAAATTACATTTATTTCTCTAATTAAACTAAACCAATTTTTTCTGATCTCCAGGGAGAAAGAAGATAATAAATCATTAAGTGGAGGTAGGTAAGAAGGTGGTAAGAGGAGAGCAAAAGTAAGAGAGTACAGAAAGAGAAAAAAAAAAGAATTCCAGAGGAAAAAGAAAATTCAGTGCTCTCATTTATAAATCGGGGATGGTAAAGTTATGTCCCAGAATTATGTTGATATATACTAAGTATGTAAAAATCTGGCATATCGTAGGCATATAATAAATGTAAGTCCCACCCATTTCCCACCTGAGAGACACACCTTTTGCAATGAAAATTTACTAGCAATGAGCATGATTAATCATATTAATAGCAATGGCCACTGCTATCTTGCAGAACCCTACCATGTACCAGAACTTGTACTGAGCACTTCACATGAATTATTTGATTGTAAGGATATAATCAGTGAAAGGACTTAGCATAATAACTGATATAAAAAACTACTCAAAACTTGTTTTTCTTTCCAATATTTATTGATTTTCTTTTCATAATTTCACTGATTTTTGTCAAGATGTTCTCTGCCTTTCATTCATGGTTTGATAGATCCTGGAGCAGGCACCTGCCTTGCGATATTTCTGAGCAGTGTTGCTGTTTTCTCCATGCATTTAAGTTCAAAAGGGCCTTTCCCTTGGCTGTTCTGCTGCTCACTAGATTTCATGGACCATGGGTGACCTGACCGGGCTCCTGACCTCACGCTGATCAGGGCTCCCAAGGAAGACAAATCATGTGTGGAGGTCACATTGTAGGTTAGCTGGAAACCTGTGCATTTTAATCAGGCAGGAATTTTAGCTCAGTATTGATGCACTGCTATTTCTCTCCTTATTCACCTTTCAAAGATGATTGTGTGTGTATATGTTTTCCCACAACCTGTGTACAGTTGGACATTTAATTTTAAAAGATTATTTATTAATGATGCCGTTATATTAATTTCACTTAAAGTCATTGATTGCAGTGACGTATTTTATTGCTTTATTTAGAGTTCTTTGTTAAGAACTTTTATTGCCACAGATTCTCTGTCTAATGTTGACTCTTCAACATCTTCTGATAGAACTTTTCTAATGATATTAAGATGCATATTAATCTTCTTTTTTTTTAACACAACCAATCAAGAGCCCAAATGAAACAGTAAATGCCCATTTTCCCCAACTCTGAAATTACAATTTTTAAAATATTAATATGATTTTCAAAATCATAATATGCTCTAAAAAGCTGACTGTTTTGGTAATAATCATACATAATTTTTCCAAATTCTAAATATGAAATGTCTGTGCACACAATGAACTAGTAATTATGTTGAATGAAATTGAAAACACTGAGAGGACCACAGTTCAATTTTTTCATAGGTCTATGTTATTTTGTAGTGTCTTGGTCATGGGAAGATGGATGAAACTGACAATATAAATGATAATAAAGCTGATAACTGGATTGTAAATGTTCATCTCTGCACATTGATGTCAACTGAGTGAGCTATTAACACCAGACAAAATTACAAAAATGACTTCTTAACTCTTGGCTTTCAAAGCAAAGAAGAGTATAATGGGGTCAGAACAAACAGGAATGATTAAGAGAATATTTATGACAAACTATTTATCTAAAGTTAAAAAAAAACTTTTCTGGATGGTTTTAAAAAAGTGAAAAAACAACATTGAAATTTGTGTGTGAGATTGTTTAATTGCTTTCACTGTGGTATAGGGGTAATGTTCTATGACTTCTTTGTACCTGAAAGTTTGAGAGCCTTCGCTCTCATGATTTTGAAATGTATGAAATATGAAATATAACTAATACACACAACATATGCATAAGGATACACTGAGTGGTCAGATTATTATGATCTGTGGATGCATAATAATCTGGCCACTCAGTGTATATCCTATATAATAAAAGACTAATATGCAAATTGTCCCCTCGACCAGGAGTTCGACCAGCAGGCAGGCCGACCAACCACCCATGTCCTCTTCCCCTGGCCAGGCTGGCTGGACCCCACCCATGCACAAATTCATGCACTGGGCCTCTACAACTGCCCTCCCTTGCAGGGCCTGGAACCTTCCAACAGCCCAGCTGGCCATCTTGTGGTGGCCATATTGTGTCCACATGGGGGCAGAATCTTTGACCACATGGGGACAGCCTGCTTGTGTGTTGCAGTGATGGTCAATCTGCATATTACTCTTTTATTAGATAGGATAGAGGCCTGGTGCATGGGTGGAGGCCAGCTGGTTTGCCATGAAGGGTGTCCCAGACCAGGGTGGGGGTTCCCTTGAGGCGAGGGGCCTGTGGAGGTTTGCAGGCCAGCCACGCCCCCCAGTGACCCAAGCGGAGGCCCTGGGATCTGGCATTAATTTATATCTACAATTGAAACTTTGTAGCCTGGAATGGAGCCAAGCCTTCTGCTTGCTCCGTGGCCGCAGCCATTTCTGTTTGAAACTTTGTAGCCTAGAGTGGAGGCCTCGACCTGCAATGGCAGGTGGAAGGGTTGGCTTCCTCCTTTGCCCGGGAAACCTAAGCCTCTGTTCTCTCTACGTCAGTGGCTGCTTCCATTTCTGTGTCTTTTATAATTGAAACTTTATAGCATTAAATGGAGGCCTATGCCTGCAATGGCAGGTGGAAAGTTTGGCTTCCTCTGTTGCCAGGGAAACCCAAGCTTCCTTCTGCTCTCAGTGGCAGCAGCCATCTTGGTTGGGGTTTATTTCCATAATCTTCTGATTGGCTGGTGGGCATGGCTGTGGGCATGGCTTGTGGGTATAGCAAAGGTATAGTCAAATTTGCATATTACTCTTTTATTAGATAGGATACTGAGTGTCCAGATTATTATGTGAACAGAGACCATAATAATCTGGCCACTCAGTTTACTAAGTTTATATAAAATTCATTCAAAATAAAAATTGAACATGTTACACTTCTACTAAAATCTGACTATATTTTAATTTTACTAACTTATAATTCTGTTTTCTTTCTTTTTAGGAAATGGTCTCAACACAAATTACATTTTTTGGTATAACTTGAAACAGAATATTTCCATAGTATTTTCTATTGCATATTTATATTGTTTTACTGTGCTTATTGAAATTAAGTTTGGGTATATCCTAAAGTCTTTTTACAAATTAAAAATCTCTCACTTATTCTTAGAAAAGCACTGATGATAACTTTTAAAATGCATCTACTATCGAGAGCGAACCAACATGGTGGCATAGGTAAACACCTATCTTGCTGCCCCACACAACAATTTCAAAACAACTTAACGACTGAATGAACATCATCCAGAATCACCGGAAAGCTGGCTGAGTGGAAATTCCACAAATAAAAGTAAAGATAGAACACTGTGACTCAGAGAAGCAGCGGAGGGCAGAGCTGAGGATACCTGCAGAGTCAGAGGTTTGGAGCTGTACACATGCGCGAGCAGATAGGGTGGGCGGCTACAAACCCGGCTGATTTTCTCGAACGGGGAGGGAGGCAAAGGTGTCCCACTGCACTGATTCCCCAGTTCCAGGTGAGGTCCGGGGAACCCACACTCATATGGGGTGAAACTGGACAGTAAGAAGGAAGCACGCTGAAACTAGGGCACTACAGACATCTGTGAGCTTGCAGAAATGGCGTGTAAACTTGGGAATTAAAGAAGCACGCAAGCACACAGAGAGGACTCGTGACTTGTTCTCTTGTTCAGGAGGAAAAAAAAGAAAGAAGGGAAACCATCAGATTGCATACAATCCTAGGTGAGGCTTTGGGTGTGCAGACTCATTTGGGGAGAGGCTGAATTGTCCAGCAGCGGGTAGAGCTCAGCGTCAGCTTTCTCTCAGAGGTGCATGCAGCCATTACCACCAGGCACAGAGACCCAGGTGCTGCATAGGGCAGAGCTGACAGAAATCAAAGCTGTCTACTCCACCCAGAGACTCCACCCATCCAACCTGAGCACAGCTGATCCTCACAGCCAATTGGCCTGGAGGTCAAACCGTGCACACATGACCTCCTAGTGCTAACAACAATAATCTAGGCTTAACTTCAACAAGACTGTGCAATCCATAAAGGGCTGCACCTCAGAGTATCCACCTCAGGAAACTGGGGAGGCTGAGCCACTGTCTCTTAGAGGACATCTACCACACAAAGCTAATCGACAAACTCAGGGAAGCAGCCAAAATACAGAGACATGGAAAAAAATCAGATGTGAAAGAAATGGAGGGAAAAATATGACTGGACATAGAGTTCAAAACCATGGTTATAAGGTTTTTCAAGAGGCTCCTAGAAAAGGCCAATGAACTTAATGAAACCTTTGAGGATATGAATTAGACCTTCGAGGATATGAATGAGACTCTCGAGGATATTAATGAGGCCCTTGAGGATATGAATGAGACCTTCAAGGATATGAAAGCAAATGAAATAAACCTGGGATTTTTAAGCAATGCCTGGCATTGGGGAAAACATAGAAGTCCTGGATAAGAAATGCCATTGGCCTATTTCTAGCCAACTTAGTAAAAAGGATTCTCTTCATTTACCATACCTCTTCCTCAGATCTTGCTAGGATAATGGAAGGAGGCTTTTGGAAATGCAAGGAAAACTGGAAATTTTTACTTTATTTGCAGGGTTTATATTAAAGATAGTGGGTCTACTGATTGTCTTGCAAGTAGTGTCTTCTGAAGCCAGATGAACAGATATCTCCCTCCTCTCTGACATCTGCAGATTCAGAATATGCCATGTCATCCCGTACGCCATCTCAAAATAGGACCCTCTGAAAGTAGGACTGGAAGGAAGTAATGATATACCAGTCTACTGAGATGAAAAAATAAGGTGAGAAACTTGTTGCCATGAGATGGAGGAGGGAAGATCATGAGGGAAAGTGGATGAGATTGCAATGGGTTAAGGAATTTGCCAAAGCAGAGAGGAGAGATAACAAGCTCAAATGTGGTGCAGTCTGAGATGGAATGAACACCTCCCAGCTGAGGAGGAGTTGAATAGAGAACAATCCACTCAAATGACATCAATTTCACTCTGTTCAACTTGGAATTAGGACTCAATACAAAGTAAAAGATTGGTCTCTGTACATGCTCTGTGTATTATGAGCTGAATCGCGTCCTTCCAAAATTCATATATTGAAGCTCTAATACCCATTACCTTGGTATGCAGACACATTTGAAGAGTTTAAATGAGGTCATTAGGGTGAACCCCAATCCAACATGACTGGAAATTTGGACACAGATCTATGTGCACACAGAGAGAAGACCAAATGAAGACAGAGGAGGAGATGGTCATTGACAAGGAGTGTCTTCAGAAGAAGTCGACCTTACTGACTCCTTGATCTTGAACTTCTAGGCTCCAGAACTCTGAGGGCAAGCATTTCTGTTTAAGCCCCCCAGACTGCGGTACTTCCTCTTGGCAGCCCTAACAAACTAATATACCTGGTATCTGATGTGCTTTTGGTTAAGTAACAGTATTATCATTTAATGACAGACATTACCACCCCAACAAGCATTTAATTCTTGGTCCCAGAATTTAAAAAATATGGAGTGTTACTATATTTGAGGCATTGTGTTAAGTGCAAACATGACATTGTCTATGCTCTTAAGACACCTACCTTCTCATTGGAGAGACATCAGGCCTGATCTCTCTCAACTTCCCTCCCCTGCTGGTCTGATCATCCACAACTGCCCTCCCCAGAACTTTGCCCATATCTTATGGCAATTATTAATTCAGGTGGAACTTAGGGCTTTATGAAAAAAGAGTGTGGGAAAACCAAAGAGGAAATGACTTCTCAGTGGTTATAGTTGGGGAAACACCTGTGATACGGCCTCATAGTAAAACCCTCAAAGGAAGCATGTGAAACTCGTGTAATAAAAGTGTCATAACTTAAATTTTTACAATATCCTGTTATACATAATCTATTCTATATAATAAAAGGCTAATATGCAACTTGTTCCCATGGGTCGGAGTTTGACCGAACAGGAGTATGCTGACCACCAAGGGGAAGGGTGGCTCCAGCCAGTGGCTAGCAGCCACTAGAGACCCTATCTCTGCATGAATTTGTGCACTGGGCTTCTGATATAGATATATAAAAGCGTAAGTGACCATTCAACTATTCACCCAGTAGCTGTAATGCACACTGACCACTAGAGGGGAGATACTCAACACACAGGCACGAAAACAGACTGATGAATCTCAGAAGAAAGGGGGAAGGGAGGAAGGTAGGAAGAAATTAACCAAAGATCTTATATGCATACTAGAGGCTCAGTGCACAGATGTGTGTACCAGTGGGGTCCCTGGGCCTGGCCTGTGGGAACTGGGCAGAAATTGGCAGTCTGACATCCCGCAAGGAGTTCTGGATTGCAAGAGGGTGCAGGCCAGGCTGAGGGACCTCATTGGTGCACAATCCATGCACAGGGCCTCTAGTTATTAATAATGAACTACAACATTTGCTAAGACTGATTACTATAATCCTGTTGCATTCATTTCCATTATGTACCTTATACACACGCACACCATTTCTCTCCACTAATACTAGCAGCAAATATTTTAACATCTGATTGCACGTCATTAGTCTTGTACTGACTTGTTTGGTGTGCACAATAGGAAATATTTCACTTTCAGAGAACAAGGAAATAGGTTTATTTGTGTTATGCTTATTAATTTGTGCATTTTTTCAGTGTCTGGTAAATTAATGTTGAAGAAAAACTATTTTTATTAAAATGTTCTATTATTTTATGTTAATGATTACTCATTTGTTTCAGCCCTTTGTATTCAGCATGTCTCTATTGAAATAAACCTATGTTTCTATGAAAATTGAAGCTTTTGTTTATTTTATGGCCCACATAAACTTAAACCTTATTGATTTGGCTCGTGTTAGCTTTTGATTTTGACATGCTTCGTCTAAAGTGCCCTCAAAAGGTACACTGAGAAGCAAAAACTAAAACATTACCTTTCCATTGCCATATGTAAAGACTTCATATATAATGAAATTTTTAAAAGCCTAGGGATTTTAAAGCTCTAATATTACTCAAGCCCAATGGCCGTTGAAAAAAACAATCCTTTAATGTTTGGAATGAAAGTGACATGCTATTTGTACATTTCTTATTGCAATCATTAACTCCTATATATTAAGATGGTCATTTCTCTCTAGAGGCAAATCCCATCCTTTGGTATTTTAAGCTGCTGAATTGAGCTCCATAGGAAGGAGCAACATAAATGGCAGGACTCCCTAGCATTGAAGAAAATGATTAACATGAATGATCTAGTTACTCAGTAAAACTATATGTATAGGCAGTCTTAAATAATAAAAAGGTAATATGCAAATTGAGCATCATTCCAACACACAAGATGACCAACCACATGTGGTCAAAGATGGCCACCCCTATGTGGACACAAGATGGTCACCACAAGAGGCCTGGCAGGGGAGGGCAGTTGGGGAGGACCCAGACCTGCAGGGGAGGGCATTTGGGGGAGACTAGGCCTGCAGGGTAGGGCAGTTGTGGGGGGGGCAAACCTGCAGGGGAGGGCAGTTGGGTGAGACCAGGCCTGCAGGAGAAGGCAGTTGGGGGCAACCAGAACTGCAGGGGAGAACAATTGGGGGTGACCAAGTAAACAGGGAAGCAGTTAGACATTGATCAGGCTGGCAGGGCAGGGGTTAGGTGTGATTAGGCTGGCAGGCAGTTGGGAGCCAGCAGTCCTGGATAGTGAGAGGGATGTCCCAGATTGGAGAGGTACAGGCTGGGCTGAGGGACACCTGCCCCCTGCCCAAATTTCATGCACTGGCCCTCTAGTAGTTAATATAAAATGTCAAACCACAAAAAGTTTAAATACTCTTGCTTTGAAAGTGCTTTGCCAACAAAAGTTAACATGATGATATTAACATACAAATATATATTGGCTTCATTCTAATAAAGACATGTATTATAAGGGAGCTACAGTTGGGGATACCATTTTTTTTTATGGGGCAGTTTACTGTCATGTCTTCCCATCAGCTATTGTGATTTCTCATGTACACTGTTACTTTTTGGAAAAGTGGTTGGCTTTAGTTGCCACAATAAAGGTTGTACACAGCTCAGTGAATAGCCATAAAGCATGACAGAAACCTTATTCAAACTGGAGGACAGTCCAGTCAGCAGTGTAAAACCTATAGACAAGGGATAGCACTTAAAAAAAAATCCTAGTGATGAGTAACAAGTGGTTGATACATTTTAGTGCTAAACAAATTTATAAATGGAATTTTGTATTCATTTTTTAAAGGTATTGTTTTAATTCTGCTTTTAAGATTGATTTTAAGTTATTTTATTTTCATCCTACTGGGAGAGTACCAATAGTAATGACACTCACTGAATATTTACTGTGTTAGATACCATGCTAAGCCCTTTCCATGGATTACTATAGTTCACACTCACAGCAATTCAAAGATGAAATAATTCAACTATCTTCATTTTATAGATTAAAGAAAACCTGAATGGGGCCATATTGAGGTGAAATAATTGGCCCCAGGTTATACAGGTAAAAACTTGCAAAGCTTAGTTTCTTATTCAGGCATGCTGCCTCCAGAGTGGCACTCTTCATATTTCATTGGAAATTGTTAGGTCAATTTAAAAAACAAAGAAATATTTTATGCAATGTTCAGTTTGACTTATGCAGCTAGCAGTACACAGGTTTGGAAGAGACCCTTTGACTTTTCCATGTTCTTTTATATCCGGATTGGTTCCTGGGGAAAATCACCCTGCACTCCTTAGTGCACAGGGCATGGCCCAGTTAATAACGGGTGTCTTTCAATGTGCTGGAGGCTGTGATGGGTCTGGACTCCATTCAAATCATTAATACCCTCAAACTATAATAAACCTTGGTAAGCTGTGATTAACCTTTTCATTTCAGTTTCCTATACAGAATAAAAAGGCAACTGCAGTAATAAGTTATGCCAACAGGAAAGATTCAGCCACTTTCAGAATAAATGATTTCTCAAGTAGTCATTTTATTTCCCTAAAGATTGCCTGGAGCCCTGCATGCCATCAGTGATTCAGCAGCAATTTCTTCCACCTCCAAGAAGGTGAGTGGAAAGGGTTCTGGCTTTCCTTCCTTTCTGCCAGCATACCCATTTCTAGTAAGAATTCTTTGTGGAATTAATGAGCCAATATTTTAGTAGGTGGATAGGTATATGTCTTGGTGTCTCTCTGGCCTGGTGCAGGAAACAAGGTCAGTTCTTCAGGAGAATAATTAGTGTACATACATACGTATACATGCTTTGCATCTATTTACCTATTTCTCTAGGGAAACACATTTATAAAACAACCTTATTTTAAATATTACTTGCCATATTTGTAACATACCTTCAAATTTAAGAAAAAGGCTCTGGTTGATTTAGCTCAGTGGATGGAGCATCGGCCTGCAGACTGAAGGGTCCTGGATTTGATTCTGGTCAAAGACACATGCCTGGATTGCAGGCTTAATACCCAATTGGGGGGGTGGGGGTGGTGCCAAAAGCATCCAATCAATGATTCTCTCTTATCATTGATGTCTCTATCTTTCTCTACCTCTTCCTTCCTCTCTGAAATCAATAAAAATATGTTTAAAAATAGAGGAAAAGTAAGCATATAGATGAATGGACAGTAGTTTATGTCTGATAGAACACATAGACTTAAAATAATGAAGAAATTATGGTTTCACTGACAATTCTAGTTGGATTCTTTGTCTCTATAGAAGCTTTTAAAATGTTTTTCTTCCTTTTGTTTCCAACTGCTCTCTGCTTTTCAATGGTGCAATGAACTGAAAGTGTCTACCCCCGCCTCCCCGCTCCTTCCCGCAGCCACACTCCCTGGCAGCCATGCTCTCCTCCCCACTCCATTCATACGTTGAAATTCTAATCCCTATTGAGATAGTATTTGGAGGTGAGGCCTCTTGGAGGTGATTAGGTCACGAAGGTGGAGGCCTAATGAATGGGATTAGTTCCCCCAGATGAGGGCCCAGAGCGCTCCTTTGGTGGACGCAGCAAGAACTACCAAGGGGACTCTCACCAGATATGAACTTGCTGGCTTCTTGATCTTGGACTTTTGAGATTCCAGAACTGGGAGAAATAAATGTTATTTATAAGCCATTCAGTCTATGGTATTCTTTTATAGCAACTGAATGGATAAAGGCAAATGGAAACTAGAGAAAATATAAGAAAACATGCTTTTATTCACTCCTGGATACAACCCCACAACCAATGCTTTGTTTTGTGAAGTTTGTAGCATTGCCATGTGAACCATGGTGCCTTATGAATTCCCCTTCAATGAACTGTAAATAGGTTGTTTCCTCTGTTTCTTTATTTGCCGTTTGGTTTCAGTATTTCAATACTGGAACAGTGCTAAGGAAGTTACCCAAAAAGATACAGCTACCTTGCTTTACGGTCCAAACCTGGACTACCATTTTTGATCATCAAAAATCAGATTTTGTGTTCATTTGAAATGTATTTTAGTCAGTTTTACAGTAAGTTATTTATAAGTATGAATTTTGAAAAACCTTTTGTTTATTAATTTGTTTAGACAGCTTATTGTCAAAAGGTTCTTTATGAAATCTCTATTCTGCTCCCTTTAATAGTTCTGTGAGCATTGCTACTATTCCTGCAATGACGGTCAGACCTGCAGATTGCTGGTGCTTTATTTTGAACTGTTCAAGGCAAATGCCACTTCTTGGCGTTCGTCTCAGCAAGTGGACAGTGACCATGGGGAGTAGTAGTGCAATGTGCCTTCACAGGAGAAAGGAGTTGTGGAGATCTGAGCCATGTGTCTGTGATTTATTGTCAAGAACAGGAACTTCTAGGAGCTCAAGCCACTGCATTTTTTTTTTTCATAGCACAAGATAGCTTTGCTTGCACATTGCCCCCCTCCCCAGCTCATGGATTGACAGATAATACATTTTTCATATGGGTTTGCAGACACATGAACTTGAAGCCCAAGCAAATACAAGGACATATATAAAATTGGCACATGAACTGCAGGGGAGCAAATGGATAGTGGGGAAGAAAATCTATGTCATATTTAAGAAATACCCACAATAAAATCTCTCTGCATGAATCGCAGTGTTAACCCTGAAATCTGGTTTTCTGATTTCTCCTTTCTTATAAGACATCTGTTTGCTTATGTGATGCAGAAAAAGTCTAGCCTCAAGTTCATGCCTCAAGGCCATTTCTATGGTGCTTGAATGCACTTGTACTGCTATCTAGGCACTCAAGTTTTCATGAAAAAATTATGTGCAACAAAGCACCAAAGTGAAGAGGTGAAAAGAAATCAGACAACATTTTAAGAAACAATTTATCATTCACTGTGGCAGCTAACCAGATATTAATTGTCTTGTGAAAAAGAACAAAACTGTTCCTAAGTCAAAATACTGAGTCCCATGCTGAGTTATGATGTTATGCATTATTTATCTAAATGGTGTCTGGAAATGAAATAACTGCTTGCAGGACTTCAGCTTACACATACAGTTTAGCAGTTCTGACTCATTCCCCTGACTCATCAGCCCCATACTGTTCCCTTTGGGTAAATTAGGCAGAGTGGCAGGATATTGACCATTAAAACAATTTTATGGGGTTAACTTTCCAATTAGAGCTAGATGAAATTTCTGATTTTTAAAATTAGTCTCCTGTGATCTAACCAATGAACCACTCCGCCTTAATGAATCCAACAAAGACACATTTTGAAAAGAACCCAACAAAATAATTTGTAATGCTGACTGATGAAGGTGTTACGGAAACTTTTGGTTCAATATTAGGATTTTAAGATTAAAGGCATAATTAAATGCTGTTGTTTCTGCAGTAACACATACAAGCTGAGTAGGTTTTAGCACCATATTCAATACATTAATAAAAGGTTCATGATGGACTTGTCAATATTTTTCCAGAGATAAAGTGTATTCCTCAAGGCAAAATAAATATTTTCTTATTTGTTCAATCCTTTTTAGTTAGTAATATGCTTGTACTTGTTTGTCATGCCTGTGTGCCTTTGATATTAAGATAGAAACTAGTATTTACAAGGATGTGAATGTCCTCATTTGAAAAATATATGACTTTATTATATGATGTTGCATATATATATATATACATATAGTTTTGTGCAAATAATATAGCCTTTATTTTCAAACAATATTTAAAGGATCATGAAGAGAAAAGTGGAAAATATGTAAATTATCCATCATTTCTCTAGCTGCTGTTATTTAAAATAACCTTAATAATGGTGAAAATGATTACAAAGATGCTTTCTGCTATCATACTACTTCATCACCTTTCCTGTGGAAATAGAGTTAGGCTAAATCTTTATCCAGGATAAAAGCTCACAAATTTAACTGCCTTTCCAAGTTTAAAGCAAGATGTTTTGCTAGCATCTTAGCATATCTTCTTCCAATTTTCAGTTTGCATAAATGGAAAACTAATAATTTTAGGACATTTATTTATCATATTCATTATATTCATTCAGCATATAGTTACTGTGTCTCGGGCGTTACTCTAACACATGTGGTATATCAGATAAGAGGCAAAAATCATTACTTGATGGATCTTACATTCTTTTGCTTTATCTTAAATCAGTGAAGAATGGGGAATCTAGACAAGGTAAATATTTACCTTGCCCTTAGATGAACAAAAGGGCACTCAAGTAGTCATACCAGTCAGTATTTGGGGGAATCATGGGAATTTATCATCGTACACATATATGCATATAACACACAGATCTGCATATGTAAAGATGTATGTTTGTGTACATTTATTATTACATATCCTATGTCTATATGTTTATATTTTCTGTCTACTGTGGCCTTTTAATCATTATATGCATCTTTGAAATAAATATTTTCATTGAAAATCACTATTTAGAGTAAAATTTAACAATGTTGATACCTTATTAGACATGTTTCTCCTGCTAGTTAATATTTCTTTAAAACATATAATATATTTAGTAAAATATTATCTGGAAAAAAGTCAATACCATCATTGCTACTAGGATCTGATAAAATGTGATGCAATCTTATTGATTGACCTACATACTCAAACCCTGTTTTCGCATCAAGTGTTTATACTCTTTTCCTACCAGAGCAAATGTTGCAAATCACTGTTCCTTTTTTCCTAGAGAATTACAAATCTATAGAAAATATAGGATACTAAAGCAGAATCATTCTTACAGAATTATGAGTATAATCATTATATGCTGAGGATAATTAAACACTGGGCATATTATACTAGTTATTATTGGCTGCAAAAGCCTTTTGTAATTTTTCTTTGCAAAACTCATATAATTTTTCTTTATATCCAAGAAGTGTAAGCTTCATGGAATTAGATAAGCACTGAGTTCCTCAGCAGACACCTTTTCCAGTAGGAAAACTTGCCACGATCTGGTCTTCCCCAGGTTCAAGTGCCCGGTGGAAGATGTACAGACTTCTTCTGAAAAATCTACTCTGGGTAAAATTATTGGTAACCTGGATTATAGGAATAGTTTTAATGTTTGATTCCATTATAAAATTATTGAATGGGGTGTGAGTGGTTTAAGGTAGAGGTGTCTATGTTTTAGTGAGAAGGCTTGTTTCATAATAATGAGAGCATAGATTTTGAGGAGAATTCATACTAGTTTCTAGTCCCAGCTCCACAATTTACTATCTGTGTGACCTTAAGCAAGTCACTTAATCCCTCTGAGCACTGTTTCCTCACTAATAAAATGTGAATAATAATATCAGCCTTGCAGAGTTATTCTGTGGACTCATTAAGAATTTACTATTGACCTGAGATAGCTATTATTTATTCTGAGGTCAATTTTTTTTTATAGAAACTAGAATCTTCTTTCTTTAAAGGAGGCCCAGAGGAATTTTCAACACTAATGGTGGAAATGCTGATGGACCAGTTGTAAAGGATGCTGGTACCACAGCTAAAGGATGGTGGTACTTGCTTTATTCTACATATTTTTAGCATTCGTGGCATGAGGCCTTATCTCTTAGGAAACAGAGGAACTTGGATTTGAGATTAGATCCCTACTGATCTTTTAAAATAATAGTATATTTTTTATCTAATACACCTAAAAAATATCACCGTTAAAAACCAAGTTCTGATTTCTAAATACACTAAGAAATTCTGAGATAACAGTTTATATTAGTTTTCTAATGCCAGGTACTAAGCTTGGTGGCTTATATATGCACAGATCATCTCCCAGTTTCTATGGAGTAGGATTCTGGGTACCACTTAGCTGATTTCTCTGTGCCAGGTCTCAAGGTGTTAGTTGGGGCTCTAGTCTCATCTGAAGCTCAGGTTCTCTTCCAAGTTTATTTGGTTGTTGGCAGACATCAGTTCCTTTTAGTTGTAGGACTGAGGTCCTTGGGTTCTAGAGGCTTCCCCTTCCATAGGAAGTTGACAGTATCATTGTTTGATTCTCCTTGGAAGCAAGGAGGAGAATATCTAATATTTCACTCTTTGAAGGTCTCTCCGAATTAACTGAATCTTATACAGAATAATCTGCCATTGATTCACTCAAAGTCACTGATTAGAAACCTTAATTATATCTGCAAAATCCCTTTAGCTTTGCCATATGACTAGAGTTGCCATGTAAATACAGTACAACCAGTTAAAGTTGAATTTTGGATAATAACAAAGTCTGTGGTTGGGTTTTTTTGTGTGTTTTTTTATTTTTTATTTTTTATGAATGCATCTTGTCTTTTAATACTTCCAGTCCACACTTTTACCACACTCTTAACCTTCAGTCTCTCTATATTTCCATTCCATGGATCTAATACTTTTAAGTCAGGACCAAATCTTGGTGTTTTGTTAAGTAGATTAACTTTCTCTCTCTCCTCATTTAGCCAGGGACTACTCTGTAATTGCCCTTGGCCCTGCTTGCTATTATTTTATACTAGAGACCCAGTGCATGAAATTTGTGCACAGGTGTGTGTGTCCCTCAGCCCAGCCTGCACCCTTTCCCATCTGGAAAGTTCCTCTCACAATCCAGGACTGCTGGCTCCCAACTGCTTGCCTGCCTGCCTTTCTGATTGTCCCTAACCACTTCTGCCTGCCAACCTTATTACTCCCTAACCACTCCCCTGTCAGCCTGATTGATGCCTAACTGCTCCCCTGCCAGCCTGATTGCCCCTAACTTCCCTCCCCTGCAGGCCTGGTCACCCCTAACTGCCCTTCCCTGCAGGCCTGGTCTCTCCCAACTGCTCTCTCCTGCAAGCCTGGGTCCCCCCCAACTGCCCTTCCCTGCAGGCCCAGTCACCCCCAACTTCCCTCCTCTGCCAGCCTAGTCACCCCTAACTACCCTTACCCTGCAGGCTTGACTGCCCCCAACTGCCCTCCCTTGCAGGCCTGGTCCCTTCCAACTGCCCTCCCCTGCTGGCCTGATCAGCCACAACTACCCTCTCTTGCAGGCCTGGTCCCTCCCAATTGCCCTCTCTTGCTGGCCATCTTGTGGTGGCCATCTTGTGTACACATGGGGGCAGGATCTTTGACCACATGGGGGCAGCCATCTTGTGTGTTGGAGTAATGGTCAATTTGCATATTATTCTTTTATTAGATAGGATTTATTTCTCTAATTGCTCATTCATTTTACCTCTCTAACCAGAAGACATTTGAATCATAATCCTTATTCTAATTCACTGGTTATGTTTTGCTTTCATTTACCTCCTTTTACAGACGGACAACCTGATTAGCCATGTTGTTCTCCAACCCTTGAGCCCATCTTTTTTTTTTCTTTCTCTGACTTTCAGTGCTCCAAATCACCCTCTGTTATATAAATTTACCCAACACTACACGTGGTTTCAAGGACCTTGTGACCCTCTAGCCTCTGCATTGCAGCTAGTGATAATATTGTGTTCTTGGCTAGTATATACACCACAGGCATCTAATCTAACCATTTTTATTTCACCTGTTGCTCTCTCCTGAAAAGAGTCCAACTCTACTAACTGATTTTCAGCCTTAAAATGAGTCCTCATGTTTTACTTATCTTCCCTCTTTCCTTTCTATGAGAGAAAGCTTGTCTATCCTCATTTCCAAGGCTAATATTGTACCTGAATTCTTTTATTGGTATAATAGAGTTTGAAGATGAGAAGAAATGCTTTTGAAATTCTGCCTTTCAAATATCTGATTGAAATCTAAACTTCCGATCTAGGTTAATTGAATGTGTTATTCCCTTCATGATTGTGTGCTCCATTCAGTGTTGGTGGCAGTGTCCAAATGAGTATATGTGTTGCTCAACCACGACTTGACAAATCAGGAGAAATCCTGGTTGGGGAGCATCTTTATGTAATAATGACAGGTTATTAATTACTACTTAAAATTTAATTAGTTAATAATTGTAACAATAATTAGCAACATTTGTTGTTGACTCTTCATGAGCCAGTCTGTGCTCCAAGCAAGAGGTTGGCAGATTATATATAGCACAGGTGACAAACCCAGCAAGATTTTGTGTATTCCATGGGATAGGAATAATTTTCAAATGTTTGAAAAAATTATAAGAAAATATTTTGCAATGAATAAATTTAAATGTTCATAAACAGTTTGAATTTCATCAAGAAAATATTGTGATTTTTTCTTTTGTTTTCTATGGATATTTACTTAAATGCTGAAGTTTGCCTCTTTGCTCAGAAACCCTAAAATATTTATTATCTAATTTTTTAGAGAAAGTTTTCGGACTCACACTATAAATGCTTAATATCCTAAAAGGATAACGTCAGTGGCCCACACGGACCCAGTATGTAGCTGGACTTTTAATACAGGCTGAATGATTCAAAATATTTTAAGTTTATAAGTGACAGATTTTTTTAAAATAAAATTTTATTGATTTCAGAGAGGAAAGGAGAGGAAGAGAAAGATAGAAACATCAATGATGAGAGGGAATCATTGATTGGCTGCCTCCTGCACTACCCACACTGAGAATCAAGTCCACAGCCCGGGTATGTGCCCTGACCAGAAATCAAACCCTGATCTCCTGGTTCATAGGCTGATATTCAACCACCAAGTCAGGTGACAGGTTTTTTATTGTCCTCATACATGACATTGACACCGAATGTTTGCACTGGAACCCGGATTCTTTGTCCACTGGAATTGAAGAATGAATCCATGGATAGAACGTGGTATAGCAAAGGTGGAAATTTATTCAAGAACAAGTACAGACTCCCACTTAGGGAGTGGGAAGAGTCCCACAGAACTGACACCCACGTGGGGAGGACGAAGAGTCCCACTGGGTCCCTTCCCCTATGGCTTATAAAGGCTGCAGATACTGGTGCCTGATATCTTCTCTGATTGGTCACTATTCCCTAAGACTGGTTACTATAGTAACTCCTGAGCTCAAAGTCCCAAGTGAGTGAGGCTCTCCCCTCTCCTTCTTTATAGTTTCCACATACCCTTTGGGCTTTCTTCTGAATGAATGAATGAAGGGCTTCCTTCTCTTTATTTTGTAAATATAAACCCTTCTTGGCTACTTCCTGTTCCCTTGTCTTATGGAGATGTAACTGCACCTGGCTTCCTGGTGTTATGGAATTGTACCTTCTCCCAGTCTGCAGCCCTGCACTTTTCCATGGACCCAAATTCTAAATAATTTCTAAGTCTGCCTATGTCCCCCTAAAATTCCTGCTTCAACAGGATAAGGCATAATCTTTTGCGACAACACTGTCTCTGGTCTCCCCATGTATCTGCAGACTTTTTTCAAAGCAGTGGATGCCATTTTCCGGTGGCCTTGTCTTTTGGATGCATCCAGGTGTCTGCTCTACCCTGGCCAGCTCCTGCCCTTAGCTCAGGCTGGGCTTGAAGGTGGCTAGAGGGAAAAGTGCTGAGCTGGGGGACTGGTACAGCTGCTTCTGCAGCTTCTGATCCTGAGGATCCTAAGGCTGCAGTTTCATGGGTGTGTGTCTCAGCACTTCTTAATTGTGGGCTATAAACTTCTGCAGCTGTCTCTGTCAAATCTGTCTGCAGTCTCACAGATTCCCGGGAGCTTGATTGGTGTGACACCAGGAGATATTTTTCACTCATTTCCCGAAACTCTTTTTAGCTAAAGTCAGGCATAATGTCTTAATCTTCTTGGGTTCCAAGAGTACTATTCTTTTTCAAGGACAGTATCTCAGCGCTTGGGATTGACCGTGAACCCCTCTCTCTGTAGTTTTGGTACAGAGAACCGGAATAAATCAAGCAATGCTTGGAGTTTGGAGTCACACATTATTACCATTATGTGCAGATCCGGAGGAAAATGTCTCTCAAGTTCTAGGCCCTAACATGGAGGAATTTTCCCTATTTATATGGTTTTCATCTTCTTTGTCTCCCAAATATGGGATGTTTCGGGCCTTTTTTGTGTGATAGCCAGACTCAGAGGGGGGAGGAGGACAGAAGAGAAGGACGTGGTTCGTCATGCTCAGAACAGACACCACCACCGAAACCCCCTTTAGCTGTTTGTGACATTTACTCAGCCCTCCCTTGCCTGAGGACATCCTGCTGCCAGAACACCGCATGGGCCAGATACTGGGTCAACAGGACCCATCAGCCTGGGAAGAAAATTTAAAATTTCCCGCTTCCCTGTACTGTAACTGACCTTGTGCTACCTTTCTTTGTGTGAAACCGGCCAATCACAAATTGCCAAATCTCCCCTGTTGGAGATAAAAAGTGCTCGCTACCGAGGTTCGGGGCTCGCGTTGCTCACTGCTGTGACAGTTGAGATGTGGGCCCGGGCTCGAGTTCGTTATTAAAAGGCTTCTTAAAATTTTGATCTGGCTCCTTGGTGGTTGTCACTCTCGGTTGGTCCATAACATTTTGCAAGTTCTTAAAGAGCCCCTGTGTGCTGGGGTTTTGAGACCTCAACCAAAGGCTTGGCCTGGTGCCAGCACTGCTAATTTCATCCAGGGAAGGTTTAATGGCCTCTCTGAAGCAGGGGTAGTTTTATTTTCCTTATTATTTAAGCAAGCAAGCATTTACAGAAGCCAAATAGTAGGGTTAAAATTTCCAACAGTAGGTTTTATGTAAGATGGGTGCTTCAGTTTAGCTATAGAAAGGGAAGTTTCTTGAGAGCTAGGTTCAAAGATTCCTAATCTCTCTTACAGAGCCTTGAATACACTATTTCCAAATAAGTCACAGTTGGTGATGACATCATAGGAATGACTCAAGATATATGTGTAGATTGAATGTATGTAGTTGCTGTAAGGTTTTAATTTGAGACGTAAGATTTAATCTGACCAAAGCCAATAAGTTGACCAAGACAAGCAGGGTAAAAGCGAAAGATGGCATTTATTGAAAGCTCTTGGGTGAGGTCTCCTGGTCCAAGAGCAGGGGCCAAGGGAGTCACACCCTCCTATTATTGGCAGAGTTTCTTTATACTGCTGTTGGACCAATCAGGTTTATCCGAGGTAGTTTGTGGCAGGTGATTTATGAGCGGAAAGTTTGTACAACTGTACACTGGCCCTCTGATAAGTCTTGGGTGGTTGTTTATTGTCCAGCAGGATGTTAGCACAGCTGTGGCTTCCTTGCTCTGGCATGTCCCCGGGCACTACTATTGTTCAACTCAGCCGGTGGGATCGGGAAAGTCCCTCTCTTCCCAGACCCAGACTTTACAGTGGCCCTGTCTTTTAATGAGGGCTTATGATGGTGATGGTTTGATAACTATGTAATTCAATTGATGGCTTTTAATGAATGAATAAACACATGAATTGAAGAAAATATTCAACTAGGATGAAGTCAATTTTATTACCAAAGATTTCAAATCTTCAGTTATTTAAACCACTGCATTCTTTCACAAATATTGATTGACCTTTCCGGGTCCCAGGAGAAAGTACATTTGAAACTTTTATGTGCAAACATCATATACTTCAAATTTGATTGCTGTTACAAATAAGTTTATAGGTAAAAGAATAATACCATGATTTATATTATGTTTCCACAGGGTTACAATAGTGTAATGTTGTTTGTTGAGACTGAATATGAGGTTTCAGTCTTACATATTTTCCTCTAAAAATCAACTCTTTTGTTTTGTTTTTATTCTTAGAATAGGTGTAGGTCATGCTACTCCCTCCTCCCAGGGAGAGGTGAAGCAGGGGGAATGCTATTTAAGTGTGATGTTCTTTAGGACAAGCTGCCTGTCCATCAGAAGTGCCCCCTCATCCCACTGAAGCAGGAATTTTAGGGGAATATAAGCAGGTTTAGGGATTTTTTAGAATTATGGTCCAAGGGAGAAAACACAAGGCCACAGAATGGGAGAAGGTACATTTCCATAACACCAGGAAGTCAGGTGCATTTACATCTACATAAGACAAGGGAGCAGCAACAGTCGCATTTACATAAGACAAGGGAACTGGAAGTAGCCAAGAAAGGTATATATTTACAAAATAAAGAGAAGGAAGCCCTTCATTCATTCAGAAGAAGAAAGCCCAAAGGGAATAGGAAAACAATAAGGAAAAAGTGGGGAAGAACTTCACCTGTCCCACAGGAGGTTCAACCTTTGAGCCCAGGAGTTACTATGGTAACCATTATAAGGGAATAATGACAAACCAGATTTTCTTTTGGAATTATTAATAGTTGTGTGCTTCCTATGTGTCTCTCACTGTATGATGCATATTTTATTAAACATTACTTTCTTTTTTAAACTTTTGTTGTAAGAGCAGTATTATTATTAACCCCATTTTACATATAACAGAACTGTGCAAAGGTTGTGCTAAAGCAATTTCTATATGACCCCAAATTGTTTGTTCTCAATTATCACACTCAACTGCTCAGATAATCCCCTGGTGATATATAATAAAACTATTTCAAATCCCTAGAATTTATATTTTCATTGAGAGAATAGGTACTCTCTTACAGATTAATCTGGGTTGGATTTCAAATTCTTCTTATCATTGTTTTATAATCCCAAATGAAAGTTTTTAGGGGTAAAATAGGAGGTTTAGGAAATTTTAGGAATTAAAGGGTCCATGTAAAAAGCATTAGCTACAGAGCTGCAGAGGGTACATTTCCAAAAGGTAAGAGAGCTTGGAGTAGCAGAAGGTACATTTCAGTAAGAGAAGGGAGCTGAGATCTGCAGAAAGGTATACATTTACAGAATAAAGGGAAGGAAACCCAGCATTTCAGAGAGGAAAAAAGAAAGCCCAGAGGGAATAGGGAAACAATAAGGGAGAAAAAGGAGGGAACCTCGTCTACTTCACAAGAGTTGCTATAGTAACCAATCTAAGAGGGATAGTGACCAATCAGAGGAGATATTAAGGCACAAATATCTGCAGCCTTTATAAACTATAGAGTAAAGGGACTCAGTGGGACTCTTTCCCCCTCCCCACTTGGGAGTCTGGGCTTATTTCTCAATAAATTTCCACCTTTTGCTATACCACCTTTCATCCCTCTATAGTTTTGTTCTTCGACCCCATCTGGACAGGAGCCCAGGAACCAACCTGCCCAGGGGAACACCATGCCTTCCAGTCTAATTTTCCCATATCATAATGAGGATGGAGAATTAAAATAGGAACTGAAGAGGTTTGCTTTCTATCTCCCTTTTATGTTTTCAAATAATTCCTGTGATTGTCTATGGTTTCAATAAGTAAGACATCATATCTGCTGATAGTAGATGAAATGAAAATCTTTGAGACTCATTGTTTTCCTGACACTGATCCCACCTTCCATTCTTTTGTTTCTGACTCTGTTACTGCTTTTGTATAGTTTCCCTTTCTCAGCACTTCCATAAAAAAAAAATACCACTTGCTGACTCATTTTTTTTTTTGCGGGGGAGGGTTGTTATGCAAGTCTTAAAGTTGAAGCATATATGAGTCAGTTTGTGCATCGAGGGCAATGCAGCCTAGTGAAGAGAATTCTTTTTCTCTTAAACTATCCATTCATGATGTCATCACCTCCAAAAATTTCCTCCTGTTGTCTTTACTATTATTTTTTTTAATAATAAGAATACTTATCATAAGATATACTCTCTTAACAAATTGTTAGTACACCATACAGAAGGGAATAGAGTTGTGGTAGAGAAAGCTGGATGCTGGTTCTCTTGCCAACAGCATCAATATTAAGAATGTACTCTTACTGACCACTTAGCATCTACCAAACACCATTTTAATCTTTTAGTGTATATTTCATCATTCAATAGTCAAGATAATCCAGCAAAAAAGACAATGATATTATTGTCAAATTACAGACTAAGACCCTGAGACCTAGAAAGGAAAAACAAATTGCTCAAATTTACATAGGTAACAAATGAATGAATCAATCTCTACAGCTTTTGCCAATTCATCTTATATCTATGTACCTAGTCCTTCATTGGGAAAATGGATGGTTTGCATTAAATGACTCTTACGGTTCCTTCTATTTCTAGAATTCACTGTCTCTCCTTAACGGTCTTATTTTAATATAAGGAAAATTGTGTTTGATCTCTATTCATTTTCTCTTTCTGACATTTTTCTGTCTTGAATCTCAAGCACAGAATCAAACCAGCACAATCTCAAATTGTGCTTTAGCACAATTTAGCTATTTCCATTGTGAAATTTTATTCTGTAATTCCTAACTTTATAAACAAAACCATGACATCCTCAAGTCCTTAAGTAAAGTTAACATTTTTAATTTTCTTTCTGCAACTTCCAACACCAAGTATAGCAACTGTTACATAGTAGGTTTTCACAAAATGTTGAAAAGAGTAATATATATTTTTATGTTTATCTATTATTTGTGTTATGTTTTGCTTACTAGGTTATAAATTCACTGAGGATTTATTCTGACATTTGTGTTGGGAATAGGGCAACAATTAGACTTAATTTGGCAAAAGTAAAATTTCAACTGCAGCCCACTTTTTTCTTTATCTCGAGTCCAAAAAGAAATACCATGCAGCGTTTTCTCTGTATTTCAGCATTTTGTAAAGCCAGAGCATTTAGGAGTCTTGTTGCCTTCATTCGTTTTTGCAGATGGAGACATTAATCTCTTCTGAGCACATGACAGGTTAAGTTTCCACATTCTGAACATTTTCCAATTTGTTACAAGGTTTATAGGGGAGCGAGGAATGAGCATGAGATGTAAGTGAAGAATTTAGGGTGCTACTTATCATATACTTTACATCCAACTAATTATTACAGATGAGTAAACTTTAAAATCCAAATTTTATAGATAGTATTAAGAAAAACTAACATGAATCAAGAGTTCATATTCCTTAGGAAAAGAGTTAGCTTTCACATACACTATTAATATTCTATGGCGTTGTCATGTATAATTTCCTCTTTTTATTTTCCACTCCCGCTTTGGGCTGTCACACACTGCCTATAAAAGTTGTTAATTTTAAAGTTGTACTTGTTCAGCACTTTTTCTTCCTGTTGTTTAGTTTTTATGAATTGGAAAGTTTTAAAATAAAAATCATACTTGATTGTATTAAACCCTCATTTCTCATAAAGCCTGTTTGCCTGTTTCGTATTTGAACAGATTAGAGTTTTTAATGAATAAGCACAAAACTTCAGAGCAAAATAGGTTCTGAGATGGATATATACATGTAGGAGGTATATTAGGAAGGTGCTTAGGATTTATATCTATGGGATTAAAAGGAAAAGAAAAGTGGGCAAGAGAAAGAGTAGAGTTCAAGGAGTAGAACTATAATAAAGGCTTTAGCTAACTTCACTGGATGCCTAGGAGCTAAGATCATGCTCAGAGCAATACCACTTGTATGGCTATTGAAATAAATTCATATCTTGTGTGCAAAAAGTTCTTGAAATGTCTTGGTATTCTGCTTTTTCAAATGTACAGTTACCAATATAAATCCCTTTTCTGAAAGGACTGAGGAAATTATCACAATATTCTTTTGCTACGTGGTTGCACTATCCTCCTTCCCTGAGGCCAAGAGAGCTCAGGTCTGGAACCAAGAGGAAAGGATTAGGACATTCTTTAGTGGGCAACTGTTCCCTGCCTCCTAATCGTCCTTCTTTGACTGCTTCTGATAGTATGGAGTGAGCTGCCACATGAATGAAAACCAGTTCTCTAAAGAAAACCTGCTTTTTGAACTACCTCTATCCTTTTCAGGAGCCCAGACCCCAGTGATGACTTCTGTCATCTTGCTATTCATTTTAATCATTGAATTTAATTGACTTAACTCCCAGGTTTTCCTATGGAGTGTATGGAGTGCATTTTCCAGAGAAGTGAAATCTATAGGGGACCAAATTAGCAAAAAATAATAAAGTCATTATAAGAAGCTCTATTTATAAAAGGCATCGCTTCTCAGTGAGTACATCCTGAATATAACTTAATCACATATGACTGGCTCCGGGTCCTCTTTGCCCACACCATTCATTTCACTTGGCTGAGGGCTAAGAAGGCAATCAAAGTACAGACGTTGCTTGTATCTTCCCTACATAATTCCAATCTCTTAGATCTTTAGTTATTTTTTCCGATCTGAAACTGTCCATTCTTTTTTTTTATTCTATAAAGTAGAAAATAAATACAAATAAATGAAGTGACTTACTAAATTCAAATACTTCAGTGTATGTTAAAGTTACAGTCCAGTTCTATTTTTTTTTTCTATCCTGTTTTCAGTACATGAGTCTAGTACATTGCTTCTGGATTTCTGAAGATGATATTTTCACTTAGGTAAGGATGCTCATCTGCTCACCATGTCAGTATAATGTTTGAGGGTTTTCTTGGTTTGTTTTGTTTTTTGGGGGTTTTTTTTGGTCAGGATGAGTTAATAAGCATATAAAGGCAGTCTAGACAAATAAGATTTATGAACCTATGAACCACTAGCCAGGCTCACCCAGAAACAAAGAGAGAGAACTCAAATAAACAAAATCAGAAATGAAAGAGGTGAAGTAACAACTGACCCACAGACATACAAAGGATTACAAAAAAATACTACAAACAACTCTACTCCTACAAACCCACAACCTAGATGAAATGGACATATTCCTAGACAAAATACAAGCTTCCAAAACTCAATCAGGAAGAATTAAAAAAACCTGAATAGGCCAATCACTACGGATGAAATTGAAATGGTAATAAAAACAAAAACAAAACAAAACAAAACAAAAAAAAACTTCTAGCAAACAAAAGCCCTGGACTGGATGGCTTTAAAGGGGAGTTTTATCAAACATTCAAAGAAGAATTAAACCTATTCTTCTCAGACTATTCCAAAAATTTCAAGAGAAAGGCCCGTCAAAACTCTTTCTATGAAGCCAGCATTACCTTAATCCCAAAACCAGATAAAAGAAATGGAATTACAGGCCAATATTCCTGATGAACACAGATGCTAAAATCCTCAACAAAATTCTAGCAAATCGGATCCAGCATTATGTTACAAATATCATACACTATGACCAAGTGAGATTTACTGGTATTCTGGGGATGTGGCACAATAACTGCAAATCAATAAACGGGATACATCACATAAACAAATTGAGAGACAAAAATCACATAATCATATCAATTGATTTAGAAAAAGCATTTGGCAAAATCCAACACCGTTTCTGATAAAAACTCTCAGCAAAGTGGGAATAGAAGGATCACATCTCAACATAATAAAGCCTTATATGACAAACTTACAGCAAACATCTTACTCAATGGGCAAAAAGTAAAACCATTTTCCAAGAACAGATACTAGGCAGGGATGTCAACTTTCACCACTCCTGTTTGACATAGTATTGAAAGTGCTAGCCATTGCAAACAGACAAGAAGAAGAAATAAAAGGCATCCATATTGGAAAAGAAACACTAAATCTGTCCTTATTTGCAGATGAGATGATATTGTACAT
This sequence comes from Antrozous pallidus, assembly GCA_027563665.1. Taxonomy (NCBI): domain Eukaryota; kingdom Metazoa; phylum Chordata; class Mammalia; order Chiroptera; family Vespertilionidae; genus Antrozous; species Antrozous pallidus. The sequence goes on along the minus strand of CM050511.1, from coordinate 96,666,205 downwards.
GGAAAACCCTAATGACTCCATCAAAAAACTTACTAAATTTAATAACTGAATTCAGCAATATAGCAGGATACAAAATTAACACCCAGAAATCTACAGCTTTTTTATACATCAATAATGGACTCACAGAAAGAAAAAATAAAAAATAATCCCATTTACCATTACAACAAAAAATTAAGATACCTAGGAATAAACTTAATTAAGGAGGTAAAAGACCTGTACTCAGAAAACTATAAGACATAAAAAAGATAGAGGAAGACATAAACAAATGGAAGAATACACCGTGTTTGTAGATTGGTAGAATCAACATCATTAAAATGTCCATATTACCCAAAGCCATCTATAGGTTCAGTGTAATCCCCATTAAAATACCAATGGCATATTTTACAGACTTAGAACAAACTCTCTAAAAATTCATGTGGAATAAACTAAAAGATCGCAAATAGTTACAGCAATCCTGAGAAAAAAGAACAAAGTTGGAGGGATCATAATACCAGATATCAAGCTATATTACAAAGCCACTGTTCTAAAAACTGCCTTGTACTGGCACAAAAACAAACATATTGACCAATGGAACAGAACAGAGAACCCAGAAACGGCCCAAGTCATGCTCAATTAATATTTGACAAAGGAGGCAAGAGCATACATTGGCGTGAAGACACTTTTTTCAATAAATAGTGCTGGGAAAATTGGACAGACATATGCAAAACCATGAAACTAAACCACCAACTTACACCATACACAAAAATAAACTCAAGATGGATAAAGAACTTAAAAGTAAGACAGGAAACCATAAAAATCCGTAAGGCAGCAAAATATCAGACATGTCATAGCAATATTTTTACTGATACAGCTTCTAGGACAATGGAAACTAAGGAGAAAATAAACAAATGGGACTACATAAAAATAAAAAGGTTCCCACAGCAAAAGAAACCATCAACAAAACAAGAAAGCCCACTGAATAAAAGAATATATTTGCCAATGTTATCATCAATACGGGTTTAGTTTCCAACATTTACAGTGAACTCATAGAACTTAACAAAAGGAAAATATACAACCCAATCAAAAAATGGGCAAAGGATTTAAATAGACACTTTTTAAAAGAAGACATACAGAAGGCGAAGAGACATATGAAATCATGCTCAAAGTCAATAATCATCTGAGAGATGCAAATCAAAATGACAATGAGGTATCGTCTCACACTTATCAGAATGGTTATCATTAACAAATCAATAAACAAGCGCTAGTGAGAATGTGGAGAAAAAGGAACCCTTGTGCACTGCTGTTGGAAATGCAGACTGGTGCAGCCACTGTGGAAAACAGTATGGAGTTTCCTCAAAAAGTTAAAATGGAACTCCCATTTGACCCAGTAATCCTACTTCTAGGAATATATTCCCCCCAAAACAGAAACACCAGTCAGAAAAGATATATGCATCTTTATGTTCATATCAGCACAATTTACAGTAGCTAAGATTTGGAAACAGCCTACATGCCTATCAGTGGATGAGTGGATTAAAAACCTGTTGTGCATCTACACAATGGAATACTATGCTGTTATAGAAAAGAAGGCACTCTTATCATTTGCAACAGCACAAATGGACCTGGAGAACATTATGCCAAGTGAAATAAGTCAGTTGGAGAGAGATACATACCATATGATCTCACTCATTTGTGGAATAACATAAACTGATGAACAAAAATAGAGCCAGAATCATAGAAGCACTGAACAGATTGTCCAACCCAAGAGGGAAGGTCAAAGGATTAGAGGGAGGAGGTAAGAGGTCAACCAAAGGACTTGTGTGCATGCATATGTGCATAACCAATGGACATAGACAGTAGGGGAGTGAGGGTATATACTGGGGAGTAAGAGCACATGGGGTTAGGTCATTGGGTGAAAAGGGAGACTTGTGTAATACTTTAAAAAATAAAGAAATAAAGGAGGTCTTGTATTGGGTCTCCCAGCTCAAGTCGTTTCAGTAAAGTCCAATTTCCAGGAAAGGTAATTCTTCCTTATTAGCAATAGCAGTTTGGAGGTGGCAGTAGGGGTGGGGAATGTTGTCATTTAAGCTGACAAAACAGACTACTCCCTCAGATCTATCTTGCCTTGTTGATCCTTTGAGACTTCAGGCCAGGTTCTGTCCAGTGGCAGCTGGATAGAGGAAGAGAAAAAATTAGAATGTAAAATTGTGAACCCAAGCTTCCAGCTTCCCCCCTTGCTCCATTCACTGATTTGTAGTAAGGATCCTTCCCAGGCTAGGGTTGATGAAGGAGTAACTGTGCTATTTTTAGAGCAACATTTTCTATCTGACTGCTTCTTCTTGGCAATGCATGCTAACATATTATCTTGTGAATGATAAATAATTCATATGATGTCACATATTCAGGGTTTTTCTGAGAGACTGACACCACTCTGCTGAAATCTTAATAATTGTTGCTCTTAATACATTTCTATCATTATCAGGCTGAACCTTGCAATAATGATGACTGCCCCTCCCCCAAGAGTTGAATAGATAGTCACAGAGTCTTTTAAGAAGTATTCTGTTGATGAATATCTTGCTTAATACATCATATCATGGCAAATTTGTAAAAGTGGCACGAATATCTGGAAGCCCATAAGGAGGACTGACACTGCCTGCACCTTGGGGTGTTCAAATGATAAAGTGGTTTTAGGGAAGTAGCAGGGAGATGGTTACTTCACTAGAAAGAAGGCATAGGTGTGCAGAATGACTTGATCTATTTCGCGGGGCAGTAGACTGAGTATTTGCAGAAACAGAAAGGGAGCCAACAGAATTTAATGACATAGCTTGCACTGCACTGTTTTGAATATCTGATAACTGTCTTAAGTATAATAGACCATGTTAAGAAGGCAGTGAATTTAACAGATGCAGGGATGTTCTCCAAAGCTTCACACACACACACACACACACACACACACACACACACACACACACCCATCAAAACCCTGTTTTCATCATTAATCTCTAGTACAACCCATTTTTCAACATTACAAAGGGAAATCTTCATTTTGGCTTTATAAATGTCCTTTATTCATTGACTCATCTGACCAAAGGAAACTCTTTCAGATTTCAAATTAAGAAACTCTTCAAACTTCTCAAATTTTATGGCTAAATTTAGTTTGGAGATTTGTAATTGGAAAGAATAAATTATTGGGCTTTTATATTTTTACTAGAGGCCCGGCCTGTGCCATCTCATAGTCCGGAACCCCTCGGTGGATGTCCGCCTGTCAGACATCCCTCTCACAGTCCAGGGCTCTCGCAGTCCAGGACCCCTCACTTTTACTGCCTACCTACAGTGGAGATGGGATAGGCTCCCACCACTGCTGCTGCACTCATCAGCTGTGAACCCAGCTTCTGGCTCAGGGGTGCTTCCGCTGTGGGAGTGCACTGACCGCTAGGGGGCAGCTCCTGCATTGAGTGTCTGCCCCCTGGTGGTCAATGTGCATCATAGCAACCAGTCGTTCTGGTTGTTACCCTTAGGCATTAATTATATAAATTTACTTCTGTTAATAATATCTTAACAGTAACAATACTTTCTGAAGGTACCCACAAGTACTGATTCAGTGCCAAGTCTGAGTGTGATTGTGTATTAGTATTCAGTAGTGAACAAAACAGATAAACAATTCTTGCCTTTTTGGAGCTTACATGCAGTAGAAACTTGTTTTGCATTGTTCTTTTGAGATTTTAAAGAACTTGCCCTCTCTCTCTGTTCATTTCTATCTATTATAATTCCTATAAAGGATGGTTGGGACAGGCTTTATTAGTAACACATTTTACATTTTAAACAAACAAAGCCTAGTTAAGTATTTCTCCCAAATCACTTGAGGTGGCAGAAAACACAGTATTTCTCACCAATCCTAAATAATCCTATCTAATAAAGAGGGAATATACTAACTGACCATCACACCCTCCCCAAAATGGCTGTGCCCACAGCCAATAAGGAAGGAATATCCTAATTGACTGGCACACCCTCAAAAATGGCAGTGCCCACAGCCACAAGATGGTGGTGCCCAGTCCCCCAGGTCTGTGTGCCTGCCTCCAGAGTCCCCCAGTCCCCTCAGCCCCCCAGCTGCCCAGGGCTGGGCCTAAGCACAGGCAAGCCTCAGATGTCAGCTGCCCAGCTGCCCAGAGTGGGCCCAAGGCTCAGATAATCAGAGTCAGCCGAGACTTGCTCTGCCTGCAGTGGCAGCAGCAGCAGCAGAGGTATGATGGGGGCGTCACCTTCCCCTGGTCATCAAGTTGCCTCCTGCCCCCGAAGGCTCCTGGACTGTGAGAGGGGGCAGGCCAGGCTGAGGGACTCCCCACTCCAGTGCATGAATTTTCATGCACCGGGCCTTTAGTTATTAATAATAAACTAATTCTGAATAATACAAACTTTTCTCTCTGTTTTAAAATCTAAAGTATGCAATGCTTTTATTTTCAAGTTAAAATAAAATGAGATACTTAGGAGCACATACCTATTGAACAATTCTTTTACTTTGTAAAATTCAAGTGTGGTCTACAGCTCAGAGATGGCTGAACTAAAATAAATGATGAGCTATTGCATTTTGATATAAGATACTGATTCTTATCCATTAATTATCAGATTTAATAAACATAATTAAGTGGATCTATTTAGCCACCTCTACCTTAATGTATGTCCATCTAAATGTAACAGATTGTGGTAAGCTGAGCATCAACTGATTCTAAACATGACAGTGCAAAGATTAATTAATTTTCCCTTGCCTTTAGGGACTTGACTAATAGAAAATATTCTATAACTATTCACTATAATAATACAACTTGTAATTGTTTACTAATGAAAACTTTATGAGAGCAGAGACTCCATATGTATGTGATTATATTCTTAGTACCAAAAACAGTGCCTGAAAAAAAATTTGCTTAGTAAGTATTTATTAAATAAATAATGGATGCAACAAAGGCTATAATAGAGGTATGCACAAAGTTTATTCAGTTGATTTCAGGATAGTTTGGAAACTCAGTCAAAAGGGGAAAAGCTTTGATCTGAGGCTGTAATGATTATTAGGAGTTCACCTGGAATATGAGAACAGGGAGAGAAAATAGAATTTGCAATCAAGGTGGATATGAGATAGTATTCCATGATATGTCAATATGGCAAATATAAAGATCTTGTGTAGATCAATGGATAGAAAGTGTTTTCTTTTTTAAGGCATACATGTATGTTGTGTACTGATATCCTGCTTTCTTTCTGAAGTACATCCTTTCCACCGTGGAAGTACACTGACCACCAGGAGGCAGCTTCTACATTGAGCATTTGCCCCTTGGTGATAAGCGCATGTCATAGTGACTGGTCATTCCTGGTCGTTCTGCTATTAGGGTCAATTTGCATATTACCCTTTTATTATATAGGACTAGAGGCCGGGTATACGAATTTGTGCATGGGTAGGGTCCCTTGGCCTGGCTGGCAATGGGGGCTGATCTGGGCCATCTTGCCCAGTCCTGATCGAAGCCAATGAGGGTTGGTCGGCCACTGAGGGACCATCTGAGGGCTCCAGGGCATGTCCAGCCCTCTTGCCCAGTCCCGATCACTAGACCCCAGCAGCAAGCTAACCTACTAGTTGGAATGTCTGCCCCCTGGTGGTCAGTGCACATCATAGTGACTAGTTGAATGGTTGACCAAATGGTTGACCTATTGGACTTATATTACGCTTTTATTATATAGGATTCCAAAATAACAATTTTCTCTAATTATTTGGACAATATCATTCTATTGCCTTCTGGCTTTCCCTATTATTGAGAAGTCTTTGCCAGGCTAAATTTTATTCCTTTTTAGTTAATATGTCATTTTTGTTTGAAAACCTCTAATATATTTTTCAGTTTTTAATATTTACTTTAGCTAGATTGCTACTATATGGATGATGACATTTCTATTTAAGATATCCCTGTCTTTTGACTTTTATTGTGTGTTTTTTCTTTACATACTCATTTCTGATTTCTTCTGGAGAGATCTTTTATTCATTAATTTGCTTTTTTAATTGATTTGACACATATTGAATTCTTTAGTTTGGCAATTATGTTTTATCACATTTCATATTTCTATCTAGATCTTCATTAAAACTGTTATTTTTTCTTCATGTCACTAATAGTCTTTATTACTTCTTTGAATTTATTCATTACATTTGCTCTAATTTCTTGATTTGTCTTTTCAATTACTTTTGCTTCTAGTATAGGTTAATCAATTTGTTTTTAGAAACTGAACTCCACGGATAACTTATTTTTGCTGAAGGGTCATTTTCATAGAAGGAGATTGGCTAAATTTCAGTCTTGTCCTTTGAATCTTCAAAATATTCTCTTTCCTTCATCATAGTTTTCAAGTGAAGTAATCTAGCCAGACTTGGATTTGTCAGTAAATGCTGTATGAGGACTGCCATTGGGCCCACATTCTTTACTGGACACTGGTTGACTCCCCTTTATAGATGATAAATAAAGGGTAAAATTAGAGGTCTGTAAGAAGAAATAATACATGCATAATACATACCAGTATATACACTTATTAAGTAGAATTGAAATGTATCCACTGTAGGACATAAGGTGGATTGTGGGCTTAGCCTCAAGGGGTCTACATTAAGAATTATATCTATATTACCTGATTGAATAAATTAATCTCCACGATCAAAAAATGCTCTCTGGAAAAATCAGGTACTATTGGAAATGAGTTTAGCTATTTTTTCAGTATATACCTTATTATTTGAAATGTTTCTATATAAACTACAAAATTGGAACAATCATCGTTTTTGTAGGACCTTATGTTGCTCTCCAGATGACACAATAAAATGATGGAAATATGCATTGAAAATATTGTAACTCAGACTTAAATATATTGAAGTAAAATACTTTCATTTAATAAATTTTTATTAATTTCAGAGAGGAAGGCAGAAAGAGAGAAATAGAAACATCAATGATGAGAGGGAATTATTGATCACTTGCCTCCTGCATGCCCCATACTGGGGATCAAGCCTATAACCCAGGCATGTGCTCTGACCTGGAATCAAACTGAGACTTCCTGGTTCATAGGTTGATGCTCAACCATTGAGCCATGCTGGCTGAGGCATAAAAATATTTTTAGATGGCGTTTTATCATAGCTATAAAATGTTACTACTAGAAGCTCTAAAAGCTGATTTTTTTGCATTTAAGCTCTGCCATCATCTCTCATTAGCTATGATGCAATAAAAAAGTTAGCTAACTTTTTTGAGACTCATATTTTTACATGTAAAATATATATAGAGTTTTGTGATTGTAAAGCAAGATAATATGTTAAAAGTGCTCAGAACAATGCCTGAATTCTAGTAAATGTTCAATTATAATAAGGCATCCAGCAGGATGTTTTTCTTCTGTTTCTTAGAGGTGATTTTAATTGATGAACATATAAAAGAAACCTTAGAGGATTTGAAATTTATATAATCATAGAGCTTTTGGTTAAAAGAAATATACATGTTGTCATATCTACTCAAATACTTCTTACATGTGGAAACAGAAACATAGTAAAAGGACATATTTTACCCAAGATTTCATAGTTAGCACAAGATCTTATATTAGAACCTCTGTCTTTCCATCAGTTTTCATTCAGTGCACTCTCTACTATACAAGAAGCTGGTCACCACAGCATTTGATAGAGGAATGTGAAAACAGTTGGAAGAATTGGTTGTAGATCTTTTCTAAATATAAGTGTGGCAAGATATGGAGACATGAACCAGAATGCTATTTTTAAAAAAATTCATCTCAACCTTTCATTCAGGTTTTGACCAAAAAATGACTTCAATAAGTTTTCTATATCCGTCAGAATGGGCCTAAATGTACATAAAACAGAATTCATCAAAACATTAAATTGTACCTTTTTGTACACCAGATTCTGTGCTTTGAAAATACAGGAACAATGTTTATAAGGTAGAGTCTGATTAAGGAAATATTTATTTAGTGAAGAAAAAAAATTATAAACAAGATAAGATTTCAAAATTCCTTAGGCTTAGAAGTCCTAAATTGTTTGGAATGACCGGAATATAAAAGAAAGAAGAAGAGATTGATCAGCAGGTTCATACTTAATTTTCAGGACATCATATATGATGCTTTAACTAACGTGGAATTAATGTAGGTTAAGTTTTGAGGTGTGACCTCCCAGTCCTCTGAGGACTCAATTGCTTCTCTACATCTTCCATTCAGAAACTTTCTACCAGTTTGTCCTAGCCTTGGAGTTTTGCATTATTCACGAAAATAGGACATGTTAGATGTCAGGCCTACCCGTCTAACACTTCTCTCATCTCTAACATGGTGGGACTCACTAAAGTGGAAAAGTATTGACAAAATAAATCCTTTTATTTTAGATGATATTTAGGTAGTTGGCCCAGAAAAGAGGATGCCTGTGTTTTCCAAATGCCACTGTTTTCTCAAGGATGAAAATGAAACGGATGTTTTCCCACCACCACCTACTGCTGCTTTGATAATATTCTCTGCAGCACCAGATGGTGGAATACAAAGTTACTCTACCCAGCTTTTTTGGTTGAACATTTGTTTATGGGCCTATGAGATGCATTTATCCACCTTTATTTCAGCTTTTCATCCTTCAGTAAGAAAATCCAAATGACATGATCCTAGTAAATTGATAAAATTTACACAACTGATGTGCTGAAGTGTATGGGAGTATTCATTGAACTTAATGTTCAGCTAACAGTTTATTACTTTCTCCAAAGAACAAAGGATACAGAAACTTGATTATAAGAAAAGTCATATCTTGTGCCTTAATAATTGCACTTGCATAAGGAGCAAGGGGTACCTGCTGAAGGAAACCAAACATATTAAATCATCCATATGAGTCACATTTTCTGGTTATTTTCTATTAACTTTTTCCCCCATATGTTGTTATAGTGACATTTCTGATAATGTGTTGATTTAAACTTGTATGTCTATTTATGATAGTCATTAGTAATAATAAGTACAGGTGTTTACTGACAACTAATTTCCTGTAGACTTTTACTATTCCTCGTTGTTTATCAGCTCATCCTTACAGTCTCTACCTCTTTTCCAATCTTTGAACAGTAGCCAGAAAGAGAACTATTCTTCCAACTTGAATTGCTCTTATATTCTTAGTAACCCAGCAAGCACTGAGGAACCTGTACCCATTTATTTTTTCTGGACAAGCAAACTCATAGAGACTTTCTATTTTTTTTCATTTCTAAAGTGGAAGCTTGTAATGGAACTGTGAGGCTGAAATTCTTATTCTAAATTTATCCCCCGTTTTTATCCCACACTCACTTAAAGCGAGGTATAATTTGAGTATGGGACATATTGTGCAAAAATTTTATGCAAGCACATTTTCTTTTTCATGTCTTATGATGGTGACTTATCTTGGCCCCAAGCTTTAGAACAGTGCTTCTCAAAGATGAATATGTAATTGAATGACAGATTACTTTAAAATGCAGATTCTGTCCCACCAACTCTCTAGTGGAGGTTCCATAGTTCTAACCAGGATCAGAAACCCTGTCTTGACCCATGAGTAACAAGATTTGTAATTTACAACGAATTACTACATAATCCAACTCAGTGGGCACTTGCAACGTGTTGTAATACTTTCAACAATAAAGATTAAAAGTAAATTTGTGACGGAGAAATCTTCAAGTTTTTATTTGCCTGAAGTTATTCATGAATAGAAATTTGGATTGGGATTCTGATTCAGATATACTGACACTGTACTAAGAATTCTTCCCACCACACATAATGCTGCTAGATATTCCCACCAGTTATTAGATCCACATCTACCTGGGAGATGCTGATTCTCTTTGTCTGGTAAAGATCTGAGCATAAGTGATTTTTAAAAGGACAAGCAGATTATTCTGATGTTCAACCAGATTAAGAACCACTATTAAATATGAAGAGGAGATAAGATATACATTTTTCCAGGTCTAATAATGGATTAGAATAGTCTTTCTCAAACTTTAGCAACATTAGCATCTGCTGGAGGGCTTATTAAAAAGCAGATTGCAGCCCTAGCAAGTTTGGCTCAGTCAATAGAGGGTTGGCCTGTGGACTGAATGGTCCCCTTTTGATTCCAGTCAAGGGCATGTAATTCAGTTGCAGGTTTGATTCCTGGCCCAAATCAGGGTGAGTGAGGTAGGCAATCAATGGATGTGTCTTTCTCACATAGATGCTTCTCTATTTCTCCCCCTCCCTTCCACTCTCTCTAAAACTCAATGGAAAAAATCCTGCAATAGGGATTAACAAAAACAAACAAACAAAAAACATATACATTGCAGAGCCCAATCACCTGGAATTTCTGGAGTGAGGGCCAAAATATTTGCATTTTGAACAAACGCCCAGTTGCTGCTGATGACTGTGCAGGGACCACACTTTGAGAACCACTGGGTTAGGCTGAAGTGATGATGACTCACACAGACTTTTAATAGCTAATGAATTTAACCTCTACATTTGATTGTTATCATTCCTTAATATACTCCCAACAACATTTATTTAGGCTCCATACTGTAAGAACTTTCTAATAAACCATTTTCCAACAAAAATAACATGACAAGACAGATGCTACGCAAAGAAAATGTTTGCCACAGGGTGTCTTTGTCATTGCAACAGTGCTGGATGTCATATGTGAAATTTCAAGATACTACACTGTTTTCTCTCCATATATTTGAGGAATTAAATCCATGCACCAAAAGAAAGAAGAAGAAAATTCTATGCCTCATGATGACTTCCTCTCTCACACACTTCAATCATTTAAATGATTTCAATAATGCCTTCCTTATTATCTGCAAGTAGCTCATCTCATTCTAGAGACACTGATGGTGAAATTTCAAGTAACTCAAATTCACGGAAGCAGTAGAATTGCTGGTACTCTTTTTTTTATTAGGTTATAAAAGAAAATTACTGTACCTTGTAAAAATATAAAAAACTCGTTAATTTATTTTTCTCCTAAGAAAAGGGCTTACAGTACAAATAACACAGAATGAATCTTATTTTTGTAGGAAATTTGGGATTTTGTTAATTTGTTCTAGATGTAATAGAGGCCTAACTACAAAAAAAAGGAGTCTTCTACAGAAATATGAATATAGACAACAGAACAAGATATCATATTAATGTTGATGTTGATGACTAAAATGGACATTCAACCCAAAGTTCCTCTCTCTGAAAGGAGAACACATGTTTTGATGTTACCAAATTAAAGTTGAATCAGCCTCAGCCTCTTACTAACCCTTTGGGATTGGACAAATTATGCAACTTTTCACATCAGTTGAGTTAATTAAATTATATTTATTTTCCCTAGCTGGTTTGGCTCAGTGAATAGAGCATTAGCCTGAAGACTTAGGGGTCTCAGGTTTGATTCCATTCAGGGACACATATCTCAGTTGCAGGCTCCTCCCCATCCTAGGCCCTGGTTAGGGTGTGTGCAAGAGGCAACCAATCAATGTGTTTATCTCACTTCAATATTTCTCCCTATCATTCTCTCTCTCTTTCACTTTCTCTCTCTCTCAAATCAATGGAAGAATATCCCCAGGTGAAGCTTAAAAAAGAAAAATATTATATTTACTCACCATGATTGCTATAAACATCAATAAAATGGCATTAATAAAGCACACAATATATTACTTAGCACATAATAGGTGTTCAATAAATGATACTATTTTTTCTTATAAAAGGTCATCAAAGTGCAGCTTGAACAGAGTCATCATTGAGTGCCTCATTCTCTTATTATCCCACTAGAGGCCCGGTGCACAAAAATTCATGCACTTAGGGAGTCCCTCAGTCTGCCTGCACCCTCTCACAATCCAGGACCCCATAGGGGATGTTCCTAGGGGATCAGGCCTAAGCTGGCAGTCAGACATTCCTCTGGCTGTCTGGGAACCCTTGGGGGATGTCCAGCTGTGGCTTAGGCCCACTCCCCTGGAGCTGCCTCTGAGGAAGGCACAGCACTGAGACCGGGATTGGCTTGTGCCACTGCCTCTCCCACTGCCTCTATGGAAGGGGAGGTGCCAGGACCACCATGGCCTGGTGGCACAGGCTCACTGGCCCCACCCCCTGCCCACTATTCATTTCAGCAGGTTGTTCTGGAACTTTATTCTGCTATCCAGTCTAATTAGCATATTAGCTCTTTATTATGTAGGATTCCATTTTTAGGGTAGTGTCCAAATTGAAAAAGTTTCTGTTTCTGCCTCCACAGACTTCGTTTCAGCCACAATAAATTGCAGCAACCACAATGTGTTTAGGAGTAAAAAAGATGAAAACCTTTTAGCAATAACTTAAATAATTTTATAATCTAATCTAGACAACCTTAAAACAATAATATACTGCAGTGAAGTATACAAATACCAAAGAAAGATAAGAAATATGAGACCTTACTGTACACAAGTTTGTCCTAATTTTGAAAATAGGAAGCCATTGATAAAAATATTGGGGAGGGGCAAGGAGATAAAAAGGGAAAAATATTGGCACAGATTTCAAATTCTAGGACTTATTTTTAGCTCTCATCTTCCTTGACTCTTAATTCCTTCACAAAAGGACACGGAAGGCCCAGTTTTTGATACTGTTTTATGGCTACAGTCATTTTGATATTTGGACTTTTCCTGTCTATTGCTAGCTGGACTTATTTACCAATAAATTAGAAACAAATCCCTCTCATATTAGGGAATTACTTGGTGCAACTTAATCTTACATCCATATACCTTTGATATTGAAATAAAATGGCATTCCTCAATTATTAAACAGTTCAGGGGTGGACCTCAAAGAGGTTGAAACTGAGGTGGCCAAGAATGTTCTGTCTGGAAAATGTCATCATTTGATCTTGTAGAAAACTATTAAAGCTGTTCTGTGGTCATTTGTACTAGTGCAAGTGCATAACCAGTTTCCAAAATATGTGAGTGGCATTACTAGTCTAGTCAGCTTTGGTGTCAATTTAAAAAAAGAACATATCATCTCTGGACAGTTCCATTCATGTGGGCACCAGACTTGGGAACAAGAAATACTTTTGCAACTTTTTCTTTCATTCATCTTTTTCTTTATTACTGTATTTATCACAACAGAATCTTTTTTTTTCTAAAAGTATTCTTGAAATCTCTACCAAAATCATTATAAACTTGTGTTGTTCTGCATGCTATCAGAAAACACATAGAAACAGAAGAGAGAAAAGTGGTTGCCAGGGGTGGAAGGTTGGTAAAAGGGTACAGCTATTAGATGAATAAGTTCTAAAGATCTATGTAAAACATGCTGATAACAATTAAAAACATTATATTTTATAAATAAAATTTGCTAAGAGAGTAAAACTTAAATGTTCTCATAAAAATAAAGATAAATATGTGAGGTGATGGATGTATTCATTAATGACACCATGGGGAATGGGGGGAGGTCCTTTCATAATGTGTATGTATATTAAATACATATTAAATATATTAAACCATATTATATCAATTATCCTGAATAAAGCTGACGTTAAACAGAAAAGAACATGAATTAGTCTAGTTTCTTTGAAAAACATCAGTTTCCTAGAAGTGATTTCTTAATAAAATTACAATTAGAGAAGTATGTTGTCTTTAAATTTTACTCCTAACCAACCCTTACTCTCCCCTGCTCCTCAAACATTCAGAGCTCCAGTGCCCTTTGTCACTAGCAGTAGATGTTGGTGAAGGCTCATCTTACTACTTTTGGAGTTCTTGTTCATCCACACATAAAACTTTAGCTTTGTGTGATACCAGATATATTTACAGTCTCTGAAATTTTTATTATGAATTATAGTAACCCCAGGAATCATTTTAGACCATGCAGCCTCTTGAACTTAATTATTTTCCAAAGGATCTTTTACGTGAAGTAGATAAAATTGAGTTTGACAAGCTGAAACAAATGAGGTTTAGTACCTTTGCCTTTTTGACATTTTAAGTTTCATTTTCACTTTTTATTATGCAGTTCACTCTCTTCTGGTATCTTAAAATGCCACCTCCCTTCACACACAGTTCAGACCCCTCTCCCACCTCTAACAGGAGAAATAGGGAGCAAAATCAGATGAAGAATGACTCTGGGTCCTTGTGGTTGATTTTTTTATTTAAAAATATGAAGAATTTTAACTTTAACTCTTGTCTGTAGTAGCAAGCTACTATTTACTATTTTAATAGAATGAATTTTAGCCAAATATTGTACAATAACATACAAATCATATGCATATAGTAAATACCTGATCCTAAATTTTATTTTATCATATATCTTGTTCCCTTTTATTAAATTATTGGGGTGACACTGGTTAACAAAATTATACGGGTCCAGGGGCATAATTCTACAATACATCTGTACATTGTATTGTGTGTTCACCACTACAAGTCAAATATGATTTTAAAATTTTAGCAGCTACTTAAAAATTGCACAGTAGCTCTTCAATGTTGACCTCTACTTTACCTTTTCTAAACATGTCACATGTGGATTAAAAAATTATCGACCTCATTCCATGACCTTCTAAAATATATGGGCTCCCTCTGAAACCATCTCCATGGTAACTAAGATAAAATTTCCCAAATAACATAACACTGGCTCTTATTATTTTTTTGTTTTTTATTTTAAAAACTATTTTCTTATGGACTATGCTTTTAAAAACACATTTTATTAGACATTTTCTAATATATCCTTCACATTTTGATTGATATTTTTGCTTTTACTGATGAACATGTCTCAGGCCTCTTTTTTCTTCTCTGTTTATTTTTTTCTCCAGCTTTATTGAGATATAATTGACATGTTAGGGAAGTGTAAGATGTACAATATCTTGATTTGATACACTTATATTTTAATGATTATCCACACAGTGTTAGTTATCAGCTCCATCATGTCACATCATAACCATTTATTTGTGATCAGAACATTTAAGAGCTACCATTTAAGAAACTTTTGAATATACTTAAGTAATATTAACAATAATCACCACATTGCACATTGAATTCCTCAGAAATTGTTCATCAGATAACTTGAAGTTTGTACACTTTGAGTAACATCTCTCCATTTTTCTCAGTCTTTAGCCTCTGGTAACCAGCTAGTCTCTTTCAAGGAAATCAACTTTTAAAAAATTTATTTTACATATAAGTGAGATCATACAGTATTTGTCTTTGTCTGACTTATTTTACTTAACTCAATGCCCTTAGTTTCATCCATGTTATTTTTAATGGTAGAATTTCATTTTTTCTCATAGTTGACTAATATGTACATTTGGTATAACCTTGTTTATCCATTCATTGTTGGTGGACATTTAGGTTGTTTCTGTATCTTAACTGTTGTAAAGAATGCTACAATGAACATGGGAATGCAGCTATCTCTTCAAGATTCTGTTTCCATTTTCTTTAAATGTGTATGTTCCCAGAAGTGGGCTCACTGGATCAAAATGTAGTTCTACTTTCAATGTTTTGAGGAATCTGCATACTATTTTTCATAGTGACTGTTCCAATTTATATTCACACCATCACTGCGCAAAGGTTCCCTTTTCTCCATAATCTCAGCAACATTTAATCTCTTGTCTTTTTGATGATATACATTTCTAGCAGGTGTGAGACTCCTGTCTTGGTGATAAGTATATTTCTTTCCTTCTGGTATAAGAAGGACATCTTCCATATGGAGATTTTATCTTCTACTTTCAGAAAGAAAACAGAGAGGTCAGAGAGCCTTCTTGGCACCTGCTGTTTTTCAAGTGACTTTAGCCCAAATAATCCTCACGCAAAAGTGGCATATTTGGAGGTGACATATTATGTTGCCTTTCAAGTGTTAAGCCAATTCCATTTTCCCTTAAGAATTTTCTTCATGTAATAATAATAATATCAGAAAAGACAGTTGAAGAATGATGTAGCTAAGATATATTAATTTATTTACATAGACTATGCAAATGATCATCAGGAGACAAATTAGGCTCTGGGATGGAAGTTTCTTAGCATTCAGACCTAATTTCATTTTGGCATATAACTCACATTATTTCCTTCTTACATTTTTTCTTTGTTGGATGAACACAATTCTCTAATACATTCTTCTCAGGTTCTCTCCAAAGTTAGAACCATCGAAACAGCACCTTTCTGCAAAATATTATCTTGCTAGTTACTACTGATTTGATTCACATGTGACTTTTTCCACTCAAATAAATCTGTGTAAGGAGAGAACCCTGTTGCTAAGGACTACTAGTATGGTCCATCTTAGTTCAATCTTTGCTGAGCTCTCTGTTTTACTTGGTGAAACCACAACTATACCCTTAACTGCCATAATTATATAAATTCTCTGCCTTCTTTTTTTCTGCCCTCTGCCTCTCTCCAGTGTGTCCCTGACTTCTGCACACTTGCATCTGAATCCAATGAATTTAACTCACATTATCTCTATTGACTACTCCTGAGAATTTTCTCTTCTTCAGTACAAGAGACTCCCTAGATGAGCAATAGCACCATCACACTAACCAGCATGAAGGGATGACCTCTGCCTGGCATGGAGTAAGCATACAATAAATGATAACTACTAAGGCTGGATAATGATTATGAGATTATAACCTTTCTCTCTCGTTTGATTTATTGACCCCTCCCTGTATAACACAGTGCTATTGCCTTAAATGCTGAGAAAAAAGTCATTCATTCTCTTAGCTTTTTGTAACCTTACTTTCCAGAGAGAAGGGAGGGGTCTGGGTAGAGGCAATATATCCAAACACATAATTTGCAGGGCTGATTCCTTCTGAGTCTAGAAATAAAGGACTGTGAGCCTTAGGACAGATGAGAGCAGTGAGCCATACATGTAACAGCAGAGGGATCCCGAGAGCTGCCAGACTGGGAAGGGGCTTATGTGCAAAAATAGAGGATGTATTAGAGGCCAACTTGGGAACTGATTACTGAAGTCTAGCTTCTTTTATTTCTTTTCTTCTTGATATTTTCATTAGATTTTTAATCCTGGGAGTTGGTTTGGAAGAGAGATATCAAAGAAATTAAGATTGTTGTCTCCCAACTAAGTATTTTGGGCTGTAAACAATAATCACTTTATGTCATAACAATATATATATTTCCAGCACAGTTGAGTTTGTTGACTAAATTTATAAATGTTTTATTATTATTGTGATTATTCTTCTATGTTCATTATTCTTGTTTTTTTTTATTATTATTATCATTCTGTAAGTAAAGAGATTTAGAGGAAACAAACACCCTGGGGTCTGAGGAAGGGGACACGTTGAACAAATCAACTTGGATAAAGATGTTGCAACTTACATCTTACAACCAGTAGTGATATGTTCATCATTTACTTATATATTCCAACAGAATAATGCATTCAGCTAGTCTCATTGCCCACCTGAAGCCCATGTTCCCTTATCAACAAATAACATTATATTTTCATGGGCTAGTTTCCCATTTAAATTTTTTTTGCCTCTTCTGCCCCAGTTGATTCCCTTCTGATCTGTATAAATTTTCTTTCTCCACCCATACCACTCATCCTTGAGAGATTGTATAAATTTCCTTCCTGCTGCTCTTCACTCGAGAATTTTTAAAAGTTTTATTTTTTTTTTTGGCTCAAACTTTTACTTTTTCCTCATGATTTCTTTCTTCCTTCCTTCTTGGTGTTCTGTTATTTGTTCTTTTTTTCCCTCTTTCAGCCTTTTTCATAACAGTATTTAAAATGATTGCACCCTATAATTTCAACTATATATATATATATATATATGTATATATATATACACACACATATATATATATAGTTGTATATATGTATATATATGTATATATATATTTCTTTATTGATTTCAGAGAGGAAGGGAGAGGAATAGAGAGATAGAAACATCAATGATGAGAGAGAATCGTTGGTTGGCTGCCTCCTGCACGACTCCTATGGGGGATCAAGCCCACAACTGGGGCATGAGCCCTTGGCGGGAATTGAACCTGGGACCCTCCAGTCTGACAGTCTATCCACTGAGCCAAAACAGCCAGCATTCAATTGTATTTAAGTCACCTTTCATGTTAGTTAAATTAAAATTTTCAACCATGTTATTACTGGAGATGTTTCTTTTACATCATTTAAAAGGAGGGTATTGCCCTAGCCAGTTTGACCCAGTGGATAGAGAATCAGTCTGCAGACTGAAGGGTCCCAGATCTGATTCCTAACAAGCACATGCCTGGATTGTGTGCTTGATCCCCAGTGGGGGATGGGAGACATTGGTATGTGTGTGCTGGAGGCAACAAATCAATGGTTCTTTTTCATCCTTGATGTTTCTATCTTTCCCTCTCCTTTCCTCTCTGAAATCAATAAGAACATATTTGGGAAAAAAAAAAAGAAAAAGAAAAAAGAATAGAGTATACCAGGCCCAGAAAGAGGAGTTGTGTCAAGCAAGGAGTGGAGGTAGGGAACTTTGACAAAGGAAACACCAAATGAAGCCATGGAGAAGTGGATCAGCATGGAGTGCTGACTGTATCCTTTATAGAGGCAGACTATGATAAGGCCTGAGGGTGGACAGGGATTAGGCTAGTGAGGATTTCTCATTCTAGTGGAAGCATTAATATTGTGTAAGATTATACTTGTCAAACTAAAGAATATATGCCATCAGGGTATGTTTGATTAAGTACCAAAAACTATAGGATCAATACAGTGACTCCTTCAAAAAGATGTAAGGATACTATACACTTTTAGTCTTATTTTTTCTCATTTTATTTTATTTTATTTTCCATCACCTTTTATCCACCCCCCCCACTTTTTTTCACCTCCCCTGACCCCCGTTCCCTCTCAAGTCTATTTTAAATTGGTGTTTAGGAGGTTATTTTTATGGTAAAACTCATGACTATTTGTAGTAGAGGACAAAATCAACATGATATTTAAATTAACTCAATAGTCCTCAAAATTATTTCTTTCTGTAGTGAACCACTTTGAGCATCCCTCTGTCTCCAAGATTCTGTTCCCTAAATCACATCCGGTTGTGAATTACTATTTAGGGATGCAGAACCACTGAAGAATTTTGAACAGGTCAAGACATCCTCAGATTTGCAAGTGTAGAAGCCTGGCATGATGGGAAAGATGGACTAGTATGTTGTATAGATAAGACTTATTAGGAGGCTATGACAACAGTGCAAATGAGACAATGTATAATGTAATAAGGAGTTGACTCCAGTTTATGTTGTTTGACTAATGACATCATTTAAGCCTTAAGTCTCCTCTTGTGCCCCATGTTTGGGAAAGCTGGTAAAAAAAATTGCTATTTTCTCTTGTGGCTCTTGTCATACAATTCAAACCATGCAAACCCTTGCCCTCACACCAGAACCCTCACCCTGGCTTCAGATCCTAATCTCAATTTAAAACAAAAACCAAAAAACCAAGCAGGTCTCCCTTCCTTGCTCTCCCAAGCCACTTTCAGACCAGTTGGGAGCCTGCCTTTAAACCCTCAGAAAGCTTTCTTATGCAAGTCCTGTAATAAAATATTCCGTGACCTCTTGCAAAGTGTGTAGTGTCATTTAGTGTTGACATTTGAATTGGGGTTCATTCTGTTTCTGCAGTGATTATAACATCTACAGTAAATGGATGGGATATAAAAAGGGGAAAATGGTGATTAATTGGATGAGGGAATTTTCACTGCAGGCAGGAAATAAGTGTTTTAATCAATTTATGGACTACAATTTGTTTTTTCCAGCTTGACTCATTAACTACAGTTCATGAGGTGGTTACATCTTGCAGGTGTTTGATCTTGCATAAATGCCTAGGGCAACCTGTTTGAAAGGAACCATTGATGCCTTTCTTCAGGTCTCCATGTGACTCAAACTTCCATTTGAGAAGCACATGTTTTTGTTTTTTTCTCTGACCCTTACTCACCTCCATAATTATGGGCAAAACACTAGCTTGCTCCATTAGCATTCACTCTATCTCAATACTGGTATTATCAAGTAATGAAAGTAGTACCTTGACCTCCATATGCTTGACTCTCATGATCATCTCTTTGTTCTGCACTTGATTTGGGGAAATAATGGTAGTTGTTAAGCCCACTCATATCCATCCCAACACATTTTTTTTTTACATAACATTACTCAAGAGATATTTGACCCATTTACTTCCTAGAATAATGACTCACAAAGTCATTAGGGTAATGAAAACAAGTCTGATTTAGACTGTAAAGTACATAGCTGTTATTACACTGAGTGGCTAAAAGGAGGAAAATTATTTCATTAAAGTTCAAGCACCTGAATCCAGGTACATTTTAAATCTTAATGTAACAAGGAAGCCAAATTATGATTCATGACATATTCTTAAAAACAAAACAAAACTCTTTTCCATAAGATCCATTCGTAATCTTGAAGGAGAGGAGATGACAGGGTTGTATTATCAGCTTTTAACTCAATATATTCTCTTGTTCCTCCTAGCTCTTGTATTTTTTACTTCTAGAGTGGACATGATGAGTTAGTTTTTTAATGAAGCTGCCTATCTAGAGGCTATCAAACCACCCATTTTATTTCTTTTTTTATCTAAAGAAAGCATAGGATAGATTATATAAATTAAGGACAGAAGCCAAAGAGTTACCAATGAAACTGAGTGATGTAATATGACAATAGTCTCTTCTTTTACTTAATGAGAGTGTTTTCCATTGTCATAGAAAACTCTGACTATAAATAGTATAAATGTTATAACACTGTTTAAAAATTTTTTTCAGACAGCTCTAAAATATAAATAGTTAAGTTGTTAAGTGTAATGATTTAGAGTTACTAGATTAAGGAGTAAAACTGACACACTTGCTTGAAATTATATGGTCAGTTCAGGTTGGGAACACAATTTCCTGGCATGAAATTTATCCAGTATTTTAAAAAATAGAATCAGATGATCTTGAATAATATTTTTAGTGTTGCTGTTTCCTTGAAAATTCTATGAATGTGATTGAACATTAGTGAATCTATTTTTTCTTATTTTACAAATTTATTTTCACTATAAAATCAGCATAGCCATATTTCAGAAAGTTTGATAGAAGTAGAAAAATTATTTATAATAACTCTAACAGAACTACTCTTCTGGTTTGGAGTATGACTTAGCCTCTTGGGTGATTTTGAACAAGTTATTTAAATCCTCAGCCACATTGATTATACTCTAAAATAAGCAAGAATAAAATTAATTCCTACCTTGTGCAGTTGGAGTAAAAATTGGAAATTATGTATAAAAATTTTATAGTGAGCTGAGTTCACCATATTCACTTAAGAACAAAGCAAGGCATAAATTTACAAAATAATCAGAAAAATAGAGAGAATTATATGCTATAATATTGTTCATGCCAATATTTTTCTAATGAATGTTGTTCTATTTTTCTAGTGTTTGTAAAATACATGCACGCACGCACAGACACACACACACACACACACACACACACACACACACACAACCTGATTTTTCCCATACATTTTAGGAGGTCTCCTCTGGAAGATTCTGGACAACTACCTCTTTAGGCTGGCTTCACAACGGTCATTTTGTATTTTCTTTAAACATCATTCTGGGGATTCCCCTTATTCATATCTTGGAAACTGCAATGACTGAATCCTATAAATTCCTCTTTCTTGGGTTAATTTTTCATTTTGTGTAACACAGTTCATGAGTGTCTTGTTTTAGGTTCCATGGAGGCTGGCTGATGCTCTAGAATATGTGTTGTTTCATCAAAAGGAATAGTTGCCCCTCCCTTTCAGAGTGGAGCTTTCTGTGAAACCAACTTGCCACCAACTGGTTAGTTAACAAGGTATTGCAATATCAGGGCTCTGAATTGGTCTTTGGTTTGGCAGTAACTAGATCAACCTTGATGGGTGGGACCTCTAGCTACTGGACCCAGGAATATATTTCATCTTGCCACCATGACTATTTTAATCAAGAATCCATTGTTATAAAATAGGGATGTCCAAAGAAAAAGGCTGGTTAATGTCAACTGGCTAAGCCATTCTGTCACTTGGTGGTCTAGTGCCTCTCTAGTGATAGGTACTCTCTTGTGATAGGTACTGTCTGCTGAGTATTGGCATGCAATAAATATCATTATTCTACATGACTCAAACAGGTCTAGACACAATTTTCTCTCAGAACTCCTTTGTCCTTATCTGCCGATCTTTCTCTATCCATGCCTCTAAACAATAAATCAAGTCATTTTGCATCACTAATTTCTGTATATTTTGGCTTAGACAACTTTTCATTCTCAATAGCATGGGATATCAGGTGCAGTGCCAAAAGCTTTTCCACTGGGATGATTTCTCACATGGCAGCTTTCAGTGCCATCTTGAGTAGGAGTGTTGAATATCAGCAATATATATTTCAGCTTGTTAGTTCATGTAATGAACTGACCCATTTAGAAAGCAAGCTCGGCCATTCTCCTCTATATCAGTTTTTCTCAAGGGGGAGAGTGTCTCTGAATCAAATACATTCTCCATATCCAACTTTATACCTAAGCCACCATGATCTAGCACTTCAGATTCTACAACCACACTTATTACTGTGGGTCTTACAGATATGTGTGGGCTATACCCTATAGCTTCTTTGGTCTAGTTCTTTTCCTTTTTAAACCAGCATCTCTCTGGATTATATTTTGAGTTGGCCTTAATTTTTATGATATCTAAAAGGATCAATGGAGGCAGATCTCAAGAGCAATGAGTACTGTCCTAAAAGATGGAGGCCTCTGCATCACCTTAAAAAATGGGAGAGTTCTAGCCTTCAATGGGATAAATTTTTCACTTCTAAAAACTCAGAGGTCAAGAGGAAGCTCAGGTCTCAAGGGCCTTGACTGGTTCATGCCAGCTATCTTGGTGTCTCCACCAAAGTTTCATGGTCCAACTCCTCCCTAATCTGAGACCTGATAACACAGTATCCAGGGATGACAAATCAAGCTTCATTGGAACTTTGCTTATGCTTAAGTCTTAGATCTGATTCTTAGCTTTTTGGGCCTCTGGCATCAGCAGATGTGAGCATCATTTTCTTTCTGTGCATCAATAGCATGAGCAACTGTCATCCTGTTCCATTGCAGTTATAATAACCACCTCTTCAGAACCTATCAAATGTCTGAGACAGTGCAACTGCTGGTGGATTTTTTTTAATTGACTTCCCATCCCATTTTACAATCAGTATACATTTAAAAAATTTCACTGCTAAACCAGGCCAGTTGCTACCATCACTCCAATCGTGACCCAGAACACTGTTCTTGTTGATCAGCCATCTGGAGATGATATCTTGCTCCAAACTCTCATTTTTAAACTGCTTCCTCAACCACTTGTGGTAAGTACTGTTTTAGTTGGGTTCCTCAGGAAATAGTCTCAAGAAGGAAATTTGAATGCAAATTTATTCAGGAATGCTCTCAGGTACACTTGTGAAAGAGGGAGAGAATTGATCAGAATGAGAAACTGAACTACAACATAGAGCATGGGTCTCAGGTAATCCAAGAGAGAGATTTGGACCTGGGATGACTCTTCAGAGTTATTATAAATTGAGCAGAGATGGCTGATATTTATAACCTCCCCCATTGACCAATCATTGTAGGCTGTCCTGGGGACTTGGGATATAACTTTAGGTAAGCATGTTTCCTATAATCAAGGACAGTTCCAAATAAGAACTTAGTTATCAGCAGTCAGTAGCTAGTATTCCCAGCAGCTGGGGAGCTGATGTCTCCAATTGATTTGAGGAGAAATGACAATTAAATAAAGAGATGGAGAAATTGAGTCTTTAGTGATTTCTTCTAGCATACTTAGAAGTCATCACTACATATTAGTGCTGTAATAGCTCCACACTGTAATATCCACAGCATCTGCCAAGAACACATTCTGCCAACAGAGCCTGATCAGAAGTAGTTGAGCATCAGACGTTTTAACTACATGATTCCATGCATTCTGATGATCACTGCTGCATTTCTTCTCTTTGGGAGCTTGTAATTGAGAAGATGGCACTCCTTCAGTTAATTAGCCCCATGTCTGTTTATTTGAAGAGTCTGCTTCTTGAGAATTGGGGCACATGTCCTGCTTCACACTCTTGACAGCTCTTCCAGACCACATCTGGTTCTGTAGTGTCCTTGCAAATATAGGCTGAAGCTCTCATTTCCACACGTACCCCACGTCCCTCTGCCCTTCTCCCACCTTTAGATCTTCACAGCCTCCATCTATTATTATTCAAGAATTTTAGATTTCTCATCTTTGTGGTAACATAGTTCCATTATTTTCCCCTATTCTCTCCCTATTTGTTTGTAGGTCTATAATGGGGGTAAAAATACAATGGAAATCATTCCCTTAGAAAAATAATTTCAGATCTGTATTTGTGATACTTCAGTTAGCTTCTAGTCACTTTTGGGGGTAATACTGTTAATTTTCATATGTTTCCTTTATGAAATAATATTTTATTATAGGCACTTAGCAGTGTGAGGTATTGTGCTATCAAATAATTAGTAGAAATTTGTAACTATAACAGGAGATTTTTACTAATTTTTTTGTTTGAAATGATTAATGTCCTTCCCAATATACCTGCCTGAATTTCAAGGAAAGATTTAAATTCCTCATAGAATTTAGTTTGTAGGCTATTATTTATAATCTTTGAAGAAAAAAATGTAAAATCTAATAATGTACCTTTTATATCATTTATGAAAACCCTATACACAATTTAAAAATATTTGAAATCATTATATTGTGTTAGTAAGAGATAGAAAGTTTCTCAAACTCTGCATTCTAGAAAAGATGATGCAAGTAGGTAAAATTGCCTTTAAGTAGTTCATTCAGAGATGGTGGAAAAATGTTTAAAAATATAATCTTCCTCTTCGCTGAGACTTTAGAAGATAATCTTAAAGAGGTACTCATGAAACATAAGCTCCTTCTCTATGAAAAAGAATCATCACCTTTGTTATCCCATAAAAATCCATCTTCTCCTTTTCAGCTGAGATGAAGACTTGATCTGTGCTTCCCTTTTGGTGCCATCTATGTCCAAATGAGGCTGTTACTCTAACTCAAAGCAGACTTGCAAGAATAAAATAATCAATCTTTATCAGATTGCTGCACTTCTGACAGCTAATTTTCTAGAGTAATTTGTCATTGTGAGGAGCACAAGATTTGTCTGAATTTGTGTCAAAGGTTATTGACTGAAGTGCCATCTCATCTTTTCAGTCAATCTATAAATATGGCAAGTTTGGGCAGGGGCTAATGGTCTTCTTGCTGAGTGGATGGGTTGTCCAAGTTAGCCAATTCATATGAAGTAGAAATATCTATTTTTTCACTCATTTTTTATGGTGGCATTGACTTAGTGTTAATCTTAGAAACTGCACTTAAACTCCTTAGTGTTTTATTTTTTACCATTATCTATATATTTTTCTATAAAACAGGTCTGAAAATAGTCCAACCACATTCTAGTTTCCACAAAAGTTAATCTGTGTAGTAAAATTTATATTATGATTTGTAAGCGTGACCCTATATTTGCTACAAATATAGGGCAAGTTGTTTGTTTAAATTTCATAGTATTTTTATGGATAGCTATTTTTTATTGTAGAAAAGTTATGTTATCTACATTGATACTGATTATCAACCTTAAACAAAATGATTGTTTCTTATTTGTTTCCAGAGTTTGACATTAGGGATATGTTTAGTGTCTGTGTGATGGATTTTATTCTGCTTGCTGTTATGTTACTTTTCTTGCTCACTTTAATAATATAATAGTAATTGTTAGATTATAAAGTTGTATCAAGAAATATTCATTCTCAATTTTTTGATAGTGTTTCTTCCTTAAGACTGGAAAAAAATCCAGGGAGATATTTTTTTTTTAGCATATTACTGTTCAACACTAATAAGACATTTGGCAAGATATCTTCCTACATGCATTATTGTAGAACAGATTAGTTTAGTGTCCCTGAAATATAAAGTTGGAATATTTTTTCGTAGATAACTATTATTTTTGCTATTTCGTTACAATTTTTTTTCTTGCAGTCAGGTGAACTTGATAGTAATGGTAACAACAGTAATACCTAACATTTGTTGAGCTCCTTGTTTGCTATACAGTGCTCTGAGTGCTTTATGAATAATCACGTTTCATATTCATAATGAATTTAGGAGGATATAGAAGGCTAAACAATAGATTCCCAAAGATATCCCCTAATTCCTCTAACCAGTGAATATGTTACCTTGAATGGTAGAATGTTTGCAGGTGAAATTAAAATTAAGGATTTTAAATAAATAGAAAATCCTGGTTATCTGGATGAGCCTTTAGAAGTGAAAGAGGAAAGTGGAAGAGTGGATCAAAGAGACATGATTACAGAAGAAGGAGCATAAGATGCAACCTACATGGCTGACTTTGAAGATGAAGAAAGAAGGTTGTAAGCCAAGGAATAACCCTCAGCTGGTAGCCAGCAGGGAAATGGAGACCTTAGTTTTACATCACAGGGAACTGAATTCTCCTGAGGACCTGAAAGAGCAAAACATGAATTCTTCCCAGAGCCTCTAGAAAAAATACAGCCCAGTTTATACCTTGGTTTTAGCTTGGTGAGACCTATGTTGGACTTTTGACTTTCAAATTGTAAGACAAGTTGGTATTGTTTAAGTCATTAAGTTTGTAGTAATTAGTTAAGGACACAATAGAAAACTAATAGTTAAATTACATCTAAATTTTGTAAATGTGGAGACTGAGCTAGGATACAACTTTAAAATATAAATTTATCTTGGTTCTTATTGAAGAGTCTGACATATGATAAGCACTTAATGTGTTTATAAAATAAATAAATAAATAAATGAATGAATAAATAAATAAATACTTTTTCATGTGTTTTTTTCCAAACCAAAAGACATTTCTTTCTTTTGTATTTAGTTATTTTTTATTAATTTTATTGGGGTAAAACATATATCTATAATAATCTATAATAATAAAAGCCTCAGTGACCATTGCAACCGAATGGACAACTAAACAGGCTGCGTGGGGTGACTAGGCCAGCAGAGGATTAGTGAGGGGCAACCAAACGACTAAAGAGCAGGCTGCATTGGGTGACCAGGCCCAGTGGGAGTGCAGTTGGGGGCGACCAGGATGACAGAGGGGGGCAGTGAGAGGCAACCAAATGACTGAGCAACAGTCTGCATGGGGAGACCAGGCCAACAGGGGGGTTAGTGAGGGGTGACCAAATGACCAAACAGCAGGCTACATGGGACTACCAGGCTACATGGGACTGCAAGGGGGGGGGGGGCTGTTAGGGGGATCAGGCAGGTAGGCAGGTGAGCAGTTAGGAGACAAGCCCAGATTGTGACAGGGATGTCCCACTGCTTTTTTAGGCCCAATTCCTAGGATCAGGTCTAAACTGGCAGTTGGACATCCCCCGAGGGGTCCTACATTGGAGAGGATATGGGCTGGGCTGAGGGAACAGCTCCCCCCCTACCCCTTTGCTTGAATTTTGTGCACTGGGCCTCTAGTATATATATAAAAGGTTAAGTTTCCAACCATCCATCTGCCCAACCATCTGACCAACTGACCAGCCGGTACATATGATGAACACTGGCAATTTAAAAATAAACATTGACTCGTGCTGGTGCGATACATATACAGTAAAGCTCTTGTTGGCACCAATCACATGTATGTGTTTCAATATATCATTGTTGATCATGAATTTGGTTGACGTTTCTATTATAGAGAAAGGACAAAAAGTGATATTAATACAATTCCTTTCAATATCCATGAATTTGTGCCCTGGGCCATGAGTTGGTCAATAAAAGTATAGGTTTCAGGTGTACAATTTTATATTATATTGTGTGTTTAACACCCCAAGTCAAGTCTCCTTCCATCACCATTTATTCTCTCTTTTCCCTCTTCTACTCATCTCCATCCTCCCCTCGTCCCCTTGGTAATCACCATGCCTTTGTCTGTATATATGAATTTTTTGTTGTTATTGTTGTTGTGTTTTGGGATTTTTTGTTTGTTTTTTTGTTTCACCTCTTCCCCTTTTTTACCCAGCCCCTTTGTTACTTGAATTAGGTATTTTCTTTTTTAAAAATATATTTTATTGATTTTTTTACAGAGAGGAAGGAAGAGAGATAGTAAGAAACATTGATGAGAGAGAAACATCAGTCAGCTGCCTCCTGCACAGCCCCTATTGAAGATTTTCTCGCAACCAAGGTCCATGCCCTGAATCGAACCTGGGACCCTTTAGTCAGTAGCCTGATGCTCTATCCATTGAGCCAAACTGGTTAGGGTGGTATTTTCTTAATAGAAATATTTTCATTAGTCAGTGATTTCTATACATCTATTCTGTTCATATCACTGCTTTGTGAGGGTATATAATAGGATTTCTCAATAATGTACAATATATTTGAAGAGCAAAGTAGAGAGCCATCAGAAGATAAATGAGTACACACTAATTATTCAAGACAGAGATTGAAGCAGTATTTAATATAGTACCTATTTAATTTGATGTGTATATAAATTGTTCTGGCCTCCTCAATTTTCTAAATAATTGTCTTCTGCTTCTCATCCTGGACAATGCTCTCTAGTGTTTCCTATGTGAGAAGCAGCTCTTACAATTTAGACATCAACATTTGTGATGTCTGATTTGAAAATTTGAAACCATTTTTGGATCCAGTATATATTTTCTGTGTTCATGGTATCTTCACACTAATGGTACACCTATAGATAAGAGAATTATTTTATACTCCTAGCTATATAGGAGAATAAATGCCTGTCTCTTAGAAGTATCCCAACCTTCTTCTTTTCTCCATACTTAACTTCCATATGATAAACAGCCTGGAAGAGAGACCAAGCTTCATATACCCTCCAATACTGGTGAAAATCAACACCCCTGGATTCAACTGCTCTGGAAGATGGCAGCCTATTCATTGCAGAAGGTCTTTGTGTAGGGCAGAGAGCTTAGCACATATACAGCACCTACATTTGGTTAAATATTTACCCAGACTATTTTGAATAGTATACTAACAGACAAATACAATGTTTTATATATGGATATAATATTGAAATGTTTTCAGAAAAATAACTAATTTTAAAAAAGGAACATCCAAAAAAGCTGTAAATAGACTTATGTCTTGAGTACATGTACATTTTAATTAAGTGGAAAGGAGGAAAGTTGATTACTCAGATGGGAAAACAGCCTGGATGAAAGCAGGTAGTGGGAAACTACAAAATGTTTGAGGGGAATCATACACAAAAATTTTTAAATATAATTAATTGTAAATTCATGAGGATTATAGCAAAGAAGTCTGAAAATTTGGAGCCAGATAGTAAAAAGTGTTGATTCTTGAGGAATTTGAACCCAATCTCAAGTCACTGAATCTAGTAAAAAATCTTTTTAAATGAGCAATGCTACCATAAAAGGCGTATTTCATACGTTCAAACAGCATTACCTACTATGTATTTTAAAATATACGTGACAGTTTAATTCAATAATGAATGATTCCTAAAGATATTATAATTTCATTCAAATGCCTTGATAACATGAACATACATATATGTTCACAAGGAGGAAAGTGGTAGATAAGCACCCTTCTTTGTCAATTTTTATACATGACTTCGGAGATTGCAAGTGAACAAGAGTATATGTTGAATAGGAAATGGTGAGCAGGAGACTGTGTATTCAGCAATAAATTGTATTTTAGATGTACCTTTCTGGATGTGGTGAGTTTCAATATCTGCCTATTGAAACATCTTGCTTACTTTCTTGGTTGAATGTACAGTTGTGATGAAAGCCTGATGTTCAGGCTGGCACTTCTAGTCTGTAAGGATTGACCTGGTGATAAAAACCCAAAACCTCACTCTAGGAGAACTGCTGATGCATTGTGTCCAATTGACTGAAATGAAATAAATTGGCTTTTGCTAAAATGCCTGTGTCGAAAATTCAAGCATATCATGTGTTGCAAAAAAGGGGAAAACTGGGTACAACTTTTTTCATCAAAACAAGCCTTACAATTGAAAAAATATTTGACGGAAATGTAAATTTCATGCTTCAAGGAAAAATGAATAAAAGTTTAACATTCTATTTCTTGAGACAGACTTATATGCTGTTAACACAAGGCTTAAGGTAGAATAGACACTGTAAGCTAACTCTACATTTTAACTTATTTAAAGATGGAAATGTTATTTCAAAATATTTGTTTTTCTGGTTGTTTTGAAAAGATTTCTCAGAGAAAATTGGAAAACAATGTCATGTTCAATATGGTTTGACAAAGGCATTTCAATTAATTCAATTGAATTGCAGTCATGAATTAAAATTCCTATTCACTGAAATATTGGGCATACTGCAATAACATTTATTTTGCTGATTAAATTTTACATGTCACTATGATTTCACATATACTAGTAGTTATTCTCAGTTAAGGTATTTTTTAAAAATGTAATTGGAGTGGCTTTCATAACAGGTAGTGTGAGTATAAGGGTATAGAGGCCATCTATTGTTGTAACAGTCCAGCCATAGAGACTTGTAATATTTCTCTCTAGGTCTGTCCACAAGTCAAGTTGCCATAAGACACACATTAACCTCTGTAAAAATTGAAACCTGTTAATTTCCAGGACTTAGGCTCTCTGCATGGATACACACATTATGTGACTGTTGTACCTTACTTCTTCCTAACAATCTTGTTCTCACAACGATTTTTACTCTGTAGTCTCTCCTTTTCTTCTTTAGGCTTACTCAGTCCCCCCCCGCCACATACACACACACTCATACAAGAAAACAAAACACAAAATATTTGCATTTCACTTGACATTGAATCTCTTCTACTTCTTTTGTTTCAGTTTAGCTTCCATTCCACCTACTTTTATTTCTGATGAAGACTACGTATTGTGTGATTCCATTTATATTACATCCTGGAAAAGATGAAACTGTTGATGAGACAGAAACCAGATCTATGGTTTCCAGGGCCTGGATGTGAGAGAAGGGGATTGAGTATATAGAAATGTGCTTTTGGGGGCGATGGAAATATTCTATATCTTAATTGCATGGTGCTTGTATGATTGTAGGGGGTTGCTAAAATTTTCAGAACTGCATGATTTAAATAAAAGTGAACGCCTCTGTATATAAAATATACCTCATTAAACCTGTTTGAATAACAATGTAGATCCACATCAAGCTACTACAGACTAGACTGACAGTTGCCATTCAGTGCCCAAGAGAAGTTCCCACTATAAGTAAGTGAATCTCAGGGAAGAGTATATGAAGGGAAAACAATGGTTCATAAATATGGACCATCTGTCAGTACCCCACCAGATGACCCTGAGCACGCAAAATTATTCTGTATGTTTTTTAAAAAGTTTTAAATATATTTTATTGACTTTTTACAGAGAGGAAGGAAGAGGGATAGAAATTTAGAAACATCAATGACAGAAGGAGACATCAATCAGTTGCCTACTGCACACCCCCTACTGTGGATGTGCCCACAACCAAAGTACATGTCCCTGACCAGAATCAAACCTGGGACCTTAGAGTGCCCCAGGCCGGCACTCTACCCACTGAGCCAAACCAGGTTTGGCTTTTTCTGTATGTTGATGACTTCCTACTCAAAGCAACAGCAAGCCTAGCCTCAGGGTTTTCTCTGACTACTGAAGCCCTTTTTGTCCATTTACATAGAAGAAGTGAAATGCCTAGAAGTTACCATTTCACAAGAACAGTGCTCAGCCAATGACTTCCTGGAGTTAGTGGGTAAATACCCTAGCTTTCTTGGCCCCCATTAGGACTGAGCTCCAGTATCCACAGTGGTATCCTGTATCATTAGGCACTCTCTATTCTCTTTCCTTTCCTCACTTTCCTACTGTCCTACTGGTGCTTCCCAGAATCACATACTTATTGAACTGCTTTTATGCACATCTTTTCTCGAGATATATTTCTGTTGAGGGGGCAAGAGGAGAGGGGAAGTAGAGACATTTGGAGCAAATTTCTGTTAATAAGTAGCATGATCCCTGAGGTTCCATGATAGGACAGCTCTCTCTTAAAGGTGGAACTAAAAATTACAAAGCAGCCCTAGCTGGTTTGGCTCAGCAGATAAAGTGTTGGCTTGGAGACTGAAGGGCCCCAGGTTCGATTCCAGGCAAGGGCCCATGCCTAGGTTGTGGGCTCCATTCCCAGAGGGGGCATGCAGGAGGCAACTAGTCAAGAATTCCCTTTCATCATTAAAATTTCTATCTTTCTCTCCTTCTTCCTTCCTCTCTGAAATCAATAAAATAAAATAAAAAAAGCAAAGTTGTTCTATTGCTAATATAAAGCCCACACTTACTATTAGTAATAGATCTTGTGAAGTTAATAAAGTGCTGATAAAAACTCTCTCCGTGAGCAACTTTAAGCAGGTTCCTTGGAACTCTTTTTTTTTTAATTTTTTTAATTTTATTTACAATATAACTTATATTTAATAGTAGTACATATGTTTTCCTCCCCCTCAATATCCTCCCCCAGCCTCCCTTACCCCCCAGCACATGTCCTCACCTGCCCCCCTCCCCGCCCCAGTGTCTTTCATTCATTGGTTATGTTCATATGTATGCATACAAGTCCTTCGGTTGATCTCCCCCAGCATCTGCCTCCCCTCCACTCCAGCCTTCCCCCTGTAGCTTGACAGCCTGTTCGAGGCCACCCTGCCTCTATATCAATCACTCTCCCCTGTTTCTTTTCTTCAAAAATATCTTGCCTCTGCATACTGAAAACAAACGTATAAGAGCAAAAAGGGTTTGAGTGTCAGTTTCAATGTCCAACTGTTCTGAGTCCCAGTTTCAATGTCAAATAGTTCCAACCACCTCGGAACTCTTTTCCCAACCTTGACCTTTGGGTTTTCATATTCGTCTTTTTATGGATCAGTTTTACCAAGAATCTTGCTAAGTCCATTTAGCAAGAATCTTCCACTCTTGATATCTGATCACCTTTGATATCTGATCATGTTCCTTATTTCCTCTCTTGGTCTCTGATCAATCACCTTGGTCTGCTTTCAGCAAGAATCCTGTCAAGGTCTCGTCTGAATCGCCCTGATGGTTCCATCTCCCAACCCCGCAGCCTGCTCCTTGGCTATAAATCCCCAATTGTCTGCTGTATTTGGAACTGAGCCCAGCTCTGAACTGAGGCTTCCTTCTTCCTAGTACAATCATTCCTGAATAAAATCCACTCTTACAAATGGCTGTCCAGGCCCCAGATTAATAGGAGCGTGAAGCTAAAGCTACTTCAAACTTTTTGCCTTCTGTTTGGATTAATTAGAGCTCTATAATCAGTGCTGAGCAAGTCATGGGGTTCCAATGATGCCAGCTGTGAAAGAGAACTACACATTCTGGAATCCTGGCCAAGCCTTCAGTAGATAGCCTTTAAAATATTGGTGTTTGATTAGCCAACTTTTCGATTGCAGAAAGGTTATTTTTAGCTCAATTTGAAATTACATACTTTGTATAAGCAGAGTCTGGTATTTATTCTATTTTGTTTTAACTCAAGAGTATATATTTTCATGAGTTATAAGAAGGAAAATTGAGTGACAGTGGTCTGGGGAATAGGGATATTAGAATGTTCAAGATCTCTGAATACACAGTACCTCTGGTATCAAGGGGACCTTTTAGAAGAAGGACATTGCGGCATATAAATGTGAATTATGTCTGATCTGAAGAACTTCTATTTGAATTAGTTCACTATATATTATTTTGGTTTGGGTAGATGTAAGAGAAATGACTTAAAAATATGCGGGGATTAAAGAAATACATGCAGCAATACTAATGAAATTGTCATCCTGGCTGATGAGTTTTCTGAAGGGAGTTAAAAAAAGAATAGCTATTTAAGTGAAAGAAATTCAGTCATTTATACCTCTGTTGACATGACAGTTCTATTTACACCTCTATTGACAACATGTTCCCAATTTTTATTATTTTTCATGCCACCATATATAACTACTAAAGGCCCAGTGCATGAAATCATGCACGGGTAGGGTCCCTAGGCCTATCCTGTGATCAGGGCCATCTTCTGCCCACTTGCTAGTCCCCAGTACCACCCTGCCTTCACGCCCCAGTTTGCAGTGGTTCCCTATGGCAGCATGGCTCTCGTTCCCCAGAGCCTGCGGGAACGGGGAGGGACTAAAAGATCATCATTTAGCCTCTCACCTTAGTTTGCCATGGTTCACCTTTCACCATGATGTGATTAGAGCTTGCAGGCTATGGGGGGGACTGAGAGGTGGTCAATGCATCTCATAGCCACTGTTGAGCGGTTATTGTGGCTGTTATGCTTATGGTCCCTAGCTTTTATTAATAGGATTATTATAGTAATAAGAGCAAATTATTGTCATTTTTTTTGCATTTTCCAAGCAAGTATTTTTATTTTTACATTATATATATATATATATATATATATATATATATACACACACACACACACACACACACATACATACATACATACACCCATAGAAATGGTACCAAATATTAACCACTGGTCACATAAGTAAAAAAATTTGAGGATAAAATAAAGGGGCAGAAATATGAAATTTTTTTTGCCTATTAGAGGTTATTAGTAGTCAAGATAATGAGAGCAAGAAAGAAATCATTAATAATCTAAAAATAGTATTTTAACAGTAATATTTATTGAAAGAAAAATGTATTAATATAATTTAAGTTATGTCTTTGAAATTCTTTATACCTAACAACCATAATTATTACTTAAAACAGATTTTCAGTTATTAATATAAAATGTGTTCTTTTCCTATTTAAAATTTTCTAAATAATATGAAATGTCTTTATGAGTGGCTTTTGTTTATTGCTTATAAATTTTTAAAATATAATTGTGCTTTTTCTTATCCACAGTGATATATCTAATCCTATCTAATAAAAGAGTAATATACAAATTGATCAAGCCATGCCCACAGCCATACCCACAGGCCAATCAGGAGCAAATTATGCAAATAAACCCCAACCCAGATGGCTGCCACCACTGAGAGCAGGAGGGAGGCTTGGGTTTCCCTGGCAATGGAGAAAGCCACGCTTTCTGCCTGCTGTTGTTGGCCTAGGCCTCTACTCAGTGCTACAAAGTTTCAATTATAAAAGATACATAATCTGAACAGAAATGGCACAGCCACAGAGCTGGAGAGAGAAGAGGCTAGGGTTGCTCGGGCGATGGAGAAAGTATAGTTTCTGCAGCCCTAGAACCTAGGCCTCCACTCTAGGCTACAAAGTTTCAAACAGAAATGGCTGTCGCCATGGAGTGAGCAGAAGGTGTGGCTCTGCTCTAGGCTACAAAGTTTCAATTGTAGAACATAAATTAATCCCAGATCCCAGGGCTTCCACTTGGGTCACTGGGGGGTATGGCTGGCCTTCAAACCAACAGAGGCCCCTTTCCCAGGCTGCCCTACAACCCAAGGGAACCCCCACCCTTATCCAGGATACCCTTTAGGGCAAACCAGCCGGTCCCCACACATGCACCAGGCCTCTATCCTAGCTAATAAAAGAGTAATACGCAGATTGACCATCACTCCAACCCCCAAGAGGGCTGCCCCCATGTGGTCAAAGATCCTGCTCCCATGTGGACACAAGATGGCCACCATAAGATGGCCACCATAAGATGGCCAGCAGGCGAGGACAGTTGGGAGGTTCCAGGTCTGCAAGGGAGGGCAGTTGGGGACAATCAAGCCTGCAGGAGAGGGCAGTTAGAGGTGACCAGGCCGGCAGAGGAGAGAAGTTGGGGGCAAACAGGCTGGCAGGGAAGCAGTTAGACATCAATTAGGCTGGCAGGGTAGTGGTTAGGGGGTGATCAGGCTGGCAGACAGAAGTGGTTAGGGGCAATCAGGGAGGCAGGCAGGCGAGCAGTTTGGAGCCAGCAGTCCTGGATTGTGAGAAGGATGCCCGACTGCCTGTTTAAGCCCGATCCTCTGGGGATCAGGCCTACACTGGCAGTTGGACATTCCTTGAGGGATCCCAGATTGGAGAGGGTGCAGGCTGGGCTGAGGGACACCCCTCTGTCCCCCGTGCATGAATTTTATGCACTGGGCCTCTAGTAATTCTATAAATAGGACACAGACATGCTTGATACAGTTGGCAACTAAAGGCAGCTTCTGACATGTAGTCTGGCTACAACACCAGGAGTGTATGTAAGCACAAAGAAATACATGATCATTCCTGCACATGTGTGAGGTCTTTGGTAATTCACAAAAACCTAGGGCAGGCTTTTGAAATGGTGACTGAGGAGGTAAGTCACCAGGGGGAGTTAATAAAGGAGTTCGGGAACATGTAAAGTAAACACTGCGGGGATAGTTTGGCTGGATGTGATGGAGGGGAAGAAAATCAGTCATCATTGAGAGCACTGTGCATTTCAGGCCATAAATGCACATATTCTCACGGGAGATGTGAAGTGCTCGCTCTCACTAAATGAACAGGAGAGCGGTGTTCATTAATAATGTGCAAAGAGAAGAGCTGTCATTATGCCTCATGTGGCAGAAGGTACACTGCCTTGGGGACTGAGAGAATTGGTTCACAATCTTGTCTTTTGAACTTAGGTAAAATGGTTTTTACAAGAATCAGGTATTTTTTAAAGAGGTAATATAAGAATAATAGTACCTCTGATGTTGCAAGAACATTATGAAGATTTAAAAAATTGATATGTATAAAATGCTCTGAGTACCCAATATGCACTCAGAGGTGTCAGTGCTTATAGACAAAAGGGTCTTTGTGGTTAAACATATATGGACTCAATCCCAATTCTACTATATACCCCCTTATGTTTTGTGTCCTCTGATCATAAAAGTCTTCACCTTTAGAATATTGGTAATATGTAATTTATCATATTTTTCTGGAAGTTATATGAAGTAATAGATATAAAATAGTATAGTGCCTCATACATATCAGAGCTTTATAAAAAAGATATTCCTTCATTTAGTAATTTATTTTTTAAAATATTTTATTGATTTTTTACAGAGCGGAAGGGAGAGGGATAGAAAGTCAGAAACATCAATGAGAGAGACATCGTTCAGCTGCCTCTTGCATGCCCCCCACCGGGGATGCGCCCGCAGCTAAGGTACATGCCCTTGCTGGAATTGAACCCAGGTCCCTTCAGTCCGCAGTTCGACGCTCTATCCACTGAGCCAAACCAGTCTCAGCTTAATTTACTAATTTCTAACACTCACAGAACATTTACTTTGTGCTTGGTGCTATGTATGTATTAATTCTTTTCATTCTTACAATCCCAAGAGGGATCTATGATTATCATATCCATTGTATGGTGAGAAAACCTAGGTGTATGACAATAAAGTAATTTTGCCCAAGGTCACACAATGAGTAAATAGTGATGCTAGATTTCAAAAGTAGGCAATAAGATTTCAGAATGTTGCTGTTAACCGTCATGCAATACTGCCTCAAAGCAGAATTGTCAGAAAAATGTTATTTATAATAATCTCCTGTGTGTAGGACTCTGTTCTGAATACTGTGTATGTAAAGTGGAATAAGATAGTTTGATATATATTTAGGAAAATAAATGTATGTAAAGAGCATACATAATTTAAGGAAGAATAAGTGCCCCCAAGTGTTTAGAAAGAGAGCCATTTCTCATAAATATAGTTTCACTGTAAGAACGGAACCTTTCTGACACCTTGAAGTCCAGGAGAACCTTAGACTGCAAAAATGATGGAACAATGACATTCTGGAGGGGAAAAGTCAGAAAAACACGGGTGAATTCTATGTATCGTCTAGGGGGAAAGGGGATGATAGAAAACTCTATTTCAATTCCTTGAGTCAGTTGACTGTGATAAAATTGCTGTTCTCAACAAGCTCGTTTCTCCTCAGTGATTACATAGGCTGAATTTCTGGATACAAAAAGGCAAGGGGAATCCTAACAGTTTGTAGAGTCTGATTATAGGCTTAAATCTATTTTTGTTAGGTGGAATTCATGCTACCATGGTAAGGATGATACATTTAC
Organism: Antrozous pallidus; assembly: GCA_027563665.1. NCBI lineage: Eukaryota > Metazoa > Chordata > Mammalia > Chiroptera > Vespertilionidae > Antrozous > Antrozous pallidus. The sequence continues at coordinate 96,628,401 of CM050511.1, read as the reverse complement.
TTATTTACTAGAAGCCTGGTGCACTGATTCATGCTCGAGTGGGGTCCCTCGGCCTGTGCCCTTTTGCAATCCTGGACCCCTTGGGGGATGTCAGATAGCCAGTTTTGTCCTGATCCCCACAGGCCTGATCCAGACAGGAGGGAGCCCAATCCTGTGCATTGAGTGTCTGTCCCCTGGTGATCAGTGCACGTTATAGTGACAGGTCAACCAGTTGATAGATCATTAGGTCATTCGGTCATTTGGTCGACCAGTCGCTTAGGCTTTTACATATATAGATTACCTGCCTGTGGATAATAGGAAGCAGTTATTTCCACAATGATGACACTGTTAAGTTTATTTCTAGGATAGACTCAAGTCAAAAATATGTTTTGAGATTTCTTATCAAAAGAAAAAATTGCCAGTTTACACCTGAAAAAATAATTGTTTTTGCATAATTCCAGATGGGAAGAACTATTGGGAACCCCCGTCCCTGTTTACCAGAAGTCCTGGAAACAGGGCATCAGAGAAGCAGCCAGCTTGCAGGCTGTTAGCCCAGGAGAAAGTCCCAGTTGCTCCTTTATTTACCAGGTTCAGGATAAAACAACACCCACATTTGAAATGAATAGAGTTTGAGGAAAGACTGATCAAATATGTCATTCAAAACTATCTTCACTGTACACAGTTAAAAAGATAAGTAATGTAAATTTCTTATTCTCATATGTGTACATTTCATCAAAATTAGAGGGATAGTGTCTGAGACCTGAGAATTGAAACAATCCTTCTTCCCCTTATCTAGCTTGTCTAGTCAAAATGATGTGCCATATGTCTCCAAGCCATATGTCCACTGATTTTTTTCTCTGTTTTCTGCTAGAAAATTGGCTCTGGCTGTTAATTTCTCCATGTTTGAATCCCATCTGGCTTGTTTTACTGTTCCCTTTAAATTTTTTTTCAGTTTCCTGGAATAAGAGAATTATGATCTGGGTTAGGCTCCAATGACATATCTGGTTATTTACTAATACACAGAGATATGCTCCCTAGAATAGGAAAGTTTAATCCCATCAGAATCCTCAAGAGAACTTGATTAAATGATTTTTATCTTATAATTGGAATGAACAGACATTTATTCTTGTTTATGGTAATATTACAAGTTAGTTAAAACTCCATAATTTGGTAATTTGTCTCTCTCAAGTTACAGAGAATAAGTCTAAGTAATGAAACTTTGGATGGTTGAGTATATGTAGTCCATGGAAAAAGAATACAATCTGTACTGAGGATATTATTATAAGACACTACTAAATATGCAGTAACCCCCCCCCCCCCCCAAGCCTCCAAAACAAACAAAAATCTATTGGAAGTAAGGGCGAGGAGCCAAACTGGTTTGTCTGGAAAGCCCAGTCAGTAGCTCTCTACACCTATGTGTATGTGGAGCAGTGAAATGAGACTAGAACAGAAAATGCCTCTGAGACAGCTGTCTCAAATGAGCTAGCTTAGCAGGAACTGAAGTGTGTGTAGAACAATGAATGAATGTAGCTATCTCAACCCAAATCAAACTTTCCAATTGAAGTGAATGAAGGTTTGGATTCATGATATTTGAGTTAAGTGTGAGTTTAAACCGAGGCTCATTGGCATCATACAGAGTATCGGCTGGCACAGGAAAGACACCAAGAGATAGGATTTTAGGATAAACCAAGTCAGCACATTGTAGTAGGAAGCTTTCCAGATTTATCTTGGGTTTTACTCTTTATTTCACTTATTTATTGGTTCTACAGGCATTAATGCAGGCCTACTATGTGCCAAGCAGTATGCTGGAGATCAGGGATAGAAACATAAATGATTCTCACTCCCAAAATCCTCTGGTAAAGGAAAGAGACAAATAAGTCAACAGTTTATCCCAGCTCCATGGTCTCCATGCTGCAGCAGAGGTTTGTCACAGGCTCTGTGGGAGCAGTATAGCAAACAAGCACAGCAGCTTTCAGGCTCGAATATGTTTTGCTGAGGAGGTGGAATGTAGAAATGCCCACATTTAGCATCTTAAATAGAGGAGCAGACTCTGTACAAACATACCTGGCAGAATATTTTGTTGTATTTAGAAAAATATAAGATGTTCTCTATGGATATACAGTATAGACATATTTGATTGTTACTCAGTGAGAAATGAAGCTGGTAAAATCATTTGGGAATAATCTAGAAAGTCCTTTGTATGACATGCAAGGAGGTTTGAATTATTCCTATAGACAAGTTAACATATATGATCTAGGTCAATTGACATGTAACCCATATAGATAAAGATCAGGGTAAGGTTTTATTCTATGTCACTCAATAACTATAGACAGATGATCTTGTATATTTTAAGAACAACACATCTAATTTTACTGACCTTAGTTTTCTTACATTTAAAATAACGAAAGTTAGAAACTGATGAACAAAATAGATCCAGCGACATAGAAGTATGGAACAGACTATTGAACCTCAGAAGGAAGGCAGGGGTGAGTAGAAAGAGACCAACCAAAGAACTTGTATGCATATATGAATAACCCATGCATAAGACAACAGTGTGGTGAAGGCCTGGGGCAGGGGGCAGGGGTAGGCTAGAAAGTGCCAATGGAGAAAAAAAGGGGACCTATATAGTACTTTCAACAATAAAGGTTTTTTTAAATTTTTTAAAAAAATTTTTAAGCAAGGAGTTCTTAAGACTTTTGAAATTCTTGAACTGGAAAATAAAAACTGTAGCTGATTAATACTAAAAATAAATAAGATAGTAAGATATGGAAAGGAGGTAAAAAATACTTGTCAGGTTCTTCTAGTTCTATAAATGAGACACGCTATAGAACCTTTTCCTAAGGGATTCATCATCCAATGGCCTGGATGCTTATAATTTTTAACACTAAACTCATTCATTTGGACACAGACATTCTCTAAGAAATACATATTGAAGGATAATGTAAACTAATCAAGCAGCCAATGAGTTATGGTTACTATGACCTTGTTGGAGAGCTCTGGAGAGACATTGGAGGGCAAAGGTAATATAACTTAGGTCTTTGTGGGAGGAGGGGATTCTAGGCTGCATTAAAATATTTGTAATGCATGTGGGTACACATGTGTGCACATGCATCTACTTGAGTTTAGAAGAAGGACATTGTGCTAAAAAATGGCATAACAAAGGAAACCATTAAACAGACAGTCCTAATAAAGAGATTGACCTTGTCTTTTATTACAGGTTTAAAATGCCATTTCATGCACATCAAAGGTCAGGATAATTAAATCATTGGCTTATAGAAGAAAGCTAGGTATAACCTATTCCATGTAATTATATAATATGCTATTTCAATACATTTAATGAAATAAAACAGAAATATAATATTAAAGAAGGTCTTTAAAATCTTGGGTTCAATGTTTGATAATATTGATAAATATATTTTTAATCTTTTTCTGTAACCTCCACTCAAATCCAGCTGACAGCCTTAAGCAAGGCTCAGATAGATGATTGAATATCATTTCCTGACCTGATTTTCTGGTCAAAATCAACCTGTTCATCATTTCACAGTATAAACAAATTGGGGTGAAAAAGAATAACCAAACCTTACTGGAAGTAACAGGAAGAAAAATCAATCAAACTCAGTATTGTTGTAAATGGTATATTTTAACAGGTGACTTTGCTGGGATATGACTTGAAGCTGCTAAGATTTGATATAAAATGACAGTGTGTGGACTGCCAGCTATTATTTATTCAATAGTTTTTGGCTTGGCTTTCTTGAACTAACTGAACATAGTAAGATTGGTATTAAGCACATTTCTTGATATATCAGTATGGGGTTTTGGCAGTACCACCAAAGATAATCAAATGTAGTATGCAAGGGGAATTCTGAAACAACATAGGCATTGGTTGCATAAATTAAAGCCATTCATTTATTATTTAATGTCTAAATTTATGTACTGAGTTTTATCATAGTTATTCGCATTATGACATTTACATTATCTAGCAAATTGTATTGTTGTGTTAATGTCCTTTAATAATTTTGACGATGAGGGAATATAGCATATTACTTAATAGTTTCATTTGGGTCAGAAAAACCTTGATTTGAATCTTCCCTCCATCCATTTATCATATGACCTCATTTTTAAAATGGGAATAATGATGCTGTTTACTGTTGGGAGAATGTTTAATCCTTACCTTTAAGATTCCCTTTCTACAGCTTGAACTCATTTTAGCAAAATACATGGACTTTCTTTCCTCTACTCACTATCCCCAATGAAGAAAAAGTGAATTATTGAATTGATATGAGTTGGGGACAATAAAATGTCATGCTGAACATCACTCTTTATTCCTTTTGGAAACAAATGGTGTTAATGTATAGAAGATCCTGCCCAGGTTCACTCTTGCTTGGAGCTATAAGGGTATTTCTAGTTAACTCCAGGGTTCAGTAAGCACATTTGCTTATCAGACCTTATCACCATATTCCAACATGACCTTTTTTCAAGATGATAGTTTTCTAAAGTCTATGCCTACTTTTATTTTTAAATCCTCACTCAAGGATATGTTTTTATTGAATGAGAGAGAGAGAGAGAGAGAGAGAGAGAGAGAGAGAGAGAGAGAGAGAGAGAGAGATCAGTTGCCTCCTGTGCAGGCTGGATGGAAGCTGTAACATTTTAGGTGTGTGAGACCATACCCTAACCAACTGAGATTCCTGATCAGGGCTTTTATTTAATCTTTTAATATAATATGTTCAGAACCTGGAAAGCAGGGTGTAACTTTTCAGTTTTTTCAGAGTCCTTAATGTTCACCTAACATGACTATATTTATATTAAATAAAATAATTATTTATAGTGCATTTGGTAAACTTTAATAAATATGTTGGTTATTTTTACCATACATCAATCTGAAATTAAATATCTGTCAATCAGTGATTAAGTATGCTTCAGTTCTTATATCATTTGTAATTAACATTTTTCCAAATGCTGTTGTCATCACATAGTTTCAGTCAAATGTTGAAGCATTTTATGGCTAAAGATAGTGTGAATTTGTATTAAAAGCTGAATATTTTGCTTTAATAATTATATAAAAACTAGAGGCCCAGTCCATGAAATTTGTGCTTGGGGGTGTGTGTGTCCCTCAGCCCAGCCTGCATCCTCTCCAATCTGGGATCCCTCTCAGAATTCAGGATTGCTGGCTCCCAACCACTTGCCTGCCTGCCTTTCTGATTGCTCCTAATTACTTCTGCCTGCCAGCCTGATCACCCCCTAATAACTCTCCTGCCAGCCTGATTGATGCCTAATTCCTCCCCTGCCAGCCTTATTGCCCCTAACTGTCCTCCCTTGCAGGCCTAGACTCTCCCAACTGCCCTTTCCTGCTGACCATCTATGGTGGCCATCTTGTGTCCACATTGGTGCATGGATGGGGGCCAGCTGGTTTACCCTGAAGGGTGTCCTGAATCAGGGTGGGGGCTCGGCTGGGTGAGGGGCCTGTGGTAGTTGTCAGGCCAGCCATGCAGGAGGGAAGCTGAGGCCCTGGTATCTGGGATTTATTTATCTTCTATAATTGAAACTTTGTAGCCTTGAGTGGAGGCAAGGGTGGGCCAGAACAGGCAGGAAGCTTAGCTTCCTCCATTGCCAGGGGAACCTAAGCCTCCTGCTTGCTCTGTGGCTGCAGCCATTTTTGTTGGGTTAATTTGCATACTTGCTCCTAATTGGTTGGTGGATGTGGCTTGTGGGCATAATGGAGGTACAGTCAATTTGTGTGTTTCTCTTTTATTAGTGTAGATTAATAAAATATAGGCAAGCATACTGGCCTAACTTACATAAACTCTATAATCTCCTATCCTACTCACCCTCAGAACTGATTTGTAATATTTGATAAAATAAACTAAGAGGATTGAGATTTTTTCCCCCTGAAATTGAAATATTTCTATTCTATGTTTTAAGATTATATTTACATGTTTGGCAATATCCACCAGTCCAGATTCAATAAAATACATCAGAATTTTTCTCAGCCTCTCGTTAGCTGAATTTTTACTTACCTTTGAGTTGTTATACTTTATAGAGCAAGCCCAAGCACTTTCTCTGGGCAAAAAACACTTTTTTTTCTTGCAATAACCTATTTGTCCAAATATATTCTCAAGCCTTCCATGTAATTAAACTTTCCTTTTCCTTGTTGTAAATAAATACTTCAAATTATATTTTAATCTTTTTTGTGTCTCATATTTTCAGGAAAATATTTCTACCATCTTGGCTGTGAGAAAGATACCTGATTATAATATTGATGATAGTAAGTTGACAGTGGTATTGTTGAGTGATCACTGGGTGTGTATCAGGCAGCCTATCATTGCCCTTATTTTACATAGAACAGCTGTTACATAGAGACATAGAACAGCTAAGTAATTTTGTTAGAATTACAAAACTATCAACTGTATAGCTAGCATTAGAGCTCAGACTCTGGCTCCAATACACACATGATCTTAAAAAGTAGGCCATGTTGTATTTTGTAACCTGTGCCTCCATATAACAGTGTTTAAAAAGCTTGCCTGTATGTTTTCTCAGACACTTTAATTCTAAAAGAATTTACATGATGCTTATTTATCTCCTTTCAATGAGATAGACTAGAGTATGGTAATAGGATAGGTTGGTCACATACTACCAATACAAAAAAAAAATCATCTCTAACTTAAAGGGCTGTTCTTAGGCAAAATTAAGTAGCATGTATAATGTGCATATTAGAATGAGAATAGTAAACAATATATTCTTATGCAAACCTCTTTGATAAGTGTTTTTTTTTCCACCAGCAAGATGAGATTTTGGAGAGGAAAAAGAAGTTGGCTAATCACAGACTGACTCTTAGAAAAGAATTATTCATTACCGGAATCTGTCTGCAAGTTAAATGAAATAAAAATGGAAAATATCTCCAAAAATTCATTAAAGAACTTTGACTTAATTTACATTTGAGTAATTATTAGACTTATTATCTATTTATTTCCAAAATTGTATTCTGTTGTGCTTTTAGAATGTGTGTTTTAAATTGGAAAGATAAGTAAACTTATCTGAATCATTTAAATTTTTTATCAGGTTTGACATAAATTATGAACTTGGCCTTAGAACACTCTTCTAAGAATTGACTTGGAATGAATTAGTCCAAGAAAAGCAGTTGTATTTCTAAAAACATAACATTACACTAACATGTCAGAAATTAAATAGTTTGCTTCTATTCTGGTGAAGGGGAAGTTAAATATTTTCTTCTTTGTCAGAGTAGACATATAACTTTTATTGAACAGATTTTAAAACTTGAAGTATAAATCTAGGTCTACACTTTACCAGGTGTTATCTTATTCATTTTCAGGCAGGATTATATAATGAACATTGTTTTGATATTCTAAAAGGAAAACTGGAAACACTTTAAAGGATAAAACTTCCCTAAGGGAAATAAAAGTGTTGGTTCACACTGAACATTTGCTCTGGTATTAAAACACAGGAGCCAAATGTCCTACAAATGGCAAGGTGCCCTAGCAGCAATCCTAGAGGCTGAAATGATGTGTCTGGTAGCTGAGGGAGAGGAAAATCTGGACTAGTGTCAGAAAAAAAAGCAACAAGCATAGTTCACCACCAGTCGTTCCTGTTGTTTTATGTCATTTCTAAGACTTCGGGGAAACAAGTCCAGTAAGTCCAGGACACATTTCAATGTCACAGCTGCCACCTATCTAAGAGGAACAAACTTACTTGTCAAGTTAGGAACATGCTCATGATATTGAGACAACATTGCAGCAACATTGCATTGTGTTTGAGTGTCAAAGGAGGAATTCGCATAAGAAAAGAGAAAAGCATTTTCTGGCAGACACAGTGCCATAGGGAGCTGTGCCTGTAGTGATGTAGGAGCAAACTCCACTGGATGGAAACAACATCTCAACAAACACCTGGCCCACGGTGCTGCAATGGGCATCCAAAGAGCCTCTTGGGGAATGATCCGGCGAGGTGTCATCTTTATTGTTAGAAGAAGATTTATTAGTTGCAATTTATACATTAATTGTTGAACTTACCTACTTAATACCTTCCTAAACTAGTTGGCATACATTCAGCATGTGTTGATGTTTTCACACAAAAGTCATAATTTAGAGTTGTCTATAATAATGAAAGCATAATATGCTAATTAGACGGCACATCCTTCCAGACAAAGCTGCAGTGGGCGGGGGCCGCAGCAGAGGCAGCAGAGGCTTCCCACCATGGCAGCGGCGGGCAGGGGCCATGGTGACTGTGGGTGGGGGCCGGAGCCAAGGCCCTTGCATGAATTTCATGCATCTGGCATCTAGTAGGTATATAACATTTTTATCTGTGAACTTCTAATAAAACACAGGTAAATTTTGGGTTGAATTTTGTTCCAAATGTTACTATGAGGAAAGACTGTCCAATTATATAAAGGAATATGTAAGCATCGTCTTGCTCATCACAAAAAATGTCAAAAGAATAACATTTTATTCAAAGGTAGTGTAACTTCCTTTAGATTAACAATTCACCAAGTTATAATGGGAGATAAGTAGCTTTTGGAGGAGGAGAAAAGTAAAGCAAATTGGAAAGCTATCCCTTTTTTTACTTGGGGCATGAAAAGAAAATGGAGAGAGATAGTCAAAACTTCCTTTGTGAAATATGGTAGCATTTATCTCAGGTAAAACTGCAGTGTGAAACTTGATCCTGCTATTCTAGCCTCTGTTTATACTTGCTTGCTTAAAGCAAAAGGGTGGTTACTTTAGCTTCCAGACTGAGACCTAAAAATTCCTATAAATCTATTTGAGGACCCCAGAACCGTAAAGGAGTAATTCTTGTTGACTCAGTGGCGCCAGAAGTTGAGCTGTACCTTTGCTTTTGCAATAGGACTACAGTCCCATGTCCAGCAGGATGTATGGTTAGAGATAAGAAGCACTTCCCTACTGTTATGCCCAGATTTCAAGATCCCCAGAGATCACCAGGGAGCCAATACCGATGCAAAAGCAAAAGAGCCTTCATTCAAGTCTGGGCTTGGCCCTCCGCCTCCACCGTTGCTGAAGGAAGCAGGGGGAGGTGGGGCGGGATATCCAACAACATGGCGATTTTATAGGAAGGTGGGACCAGACGCAAACCACTGAGTTGGCCGATTCCAATTGGTTGGGTGAGAGCTGGGGCTAGTAATGCAAATAATCCCTAACGCACATGACCTGTCCTGTCCTTTGCTCTTGATTAGAGCTCAAGAGCATAGTCTTTCACGATTGGCTAACTCAAAGAGAGGGTTGGTCTTTGTGATTTCAAGATGGCAGCCCACAGGTAAGTTTACATATCACACGGCCCACATGGTCACACAATCTAGAATGGCCTCTGTCCTTGCAGTCCCGCTCTGCCCTTTCACCTATCTCAGATATGACCCTGCAGCCTTTTTGTGGAATTTAAAACAAAGAAAATTTATGGTTCAGACCCCTTTAAAAAGAATGCCTACACCCGGGATGGCACGGCTGTGAGTGTTAGGTCTCCAAGCATGTGTAGTGCCCTCCGACTGTCCTGGCCAGTTCAACAAATCCTTGCTTGCTTATTTCCAACTTAACCGCCTCCATGGTCATTTGCAACTGGCCATGGAAGTTGCCCCACAACACTTTGCTAGTATGGTCTAAGAGTATAACCCATTTATTATTTTCTTGTTTTATTCATGCAGAATAAATCTTAGAGAAAGGATTGGTTCTGGTCAACAGGGAGATTAGGAAATTGGTTCAGGATATTGCTCCTGGCAGGAAACTGTCAGAAGAGGTAGGCTGTGTAACCAAAACAGACTTAGGTAATATACAATAAACTGAACTATGGTAGAAGGGTAGAAGTGAGTTAATATCAAGATATCGAGCAGGTAAATGTAAAATATTATATAATGTATATATACATATATTTTTGTATCTTTCTAGCTATCAGAAACAAAATGAGTCCAAAATTGGAGACAGTACATGAGATTAGAATTTTAAAATATTAAGAATAATCGAAGTGAGTGCTTTTATGTCTAAGGCAGTAAAAATTGAGCAAAGAATTCCCTCAGGAAAGAGATACCTCATACTTGATTGATTGAGAATAAAATGAGCAAACAAAAATGAAAAAAAATTTAAAGCAAAAAGAAAAATTCCGAAGTAAATAAGAATCTGATCATAAATAAAGGAAAAAGAAAATTATTTCTCTTCCTCTTCCTTCAATCTCACCTATATTTTCCTTTATACCTAAGAGAAGGAGTTATTCATTCTGACTCTTAACTGGAAGGGAAGGTAAATCTTCACTTTAGGAATTTACCTAAAACTCTGGAAAGACATATACAGATGCTAGGTATTAAAAACTATTAGAAAGCAATCAGGTAATAAAAAGTCCCAAACATTTTTTTGCTTTTTGAAGTTCTAAAGAAGAAAACAATTCAGAATAATAGGAGTTAATAGTGATAAAGATATAAAATAACAACTTAGTCTTCATTAACTTTAAAATTTGAAGTAAAGCCCTACCTTAAAGTTGTAGAAACTTTTTATACATAGAAAATAGGGGTTGAAGTTCAAACTTTGCTGAATTACAGGGATTAATCAGTCAATTATTTCAACAGTATTTATCAAATTCTTTACTTATTAGGGGCCTAATGCATGAATTTGTGCACCTTGAAAGGAACTGTGGGCTGCGAGGCTGCAGTAGGCACACCGGTGGGTCTCAGCCCATCCTCCATGCCTGGCATCTTCTGCTGGCAGACCCCAATCCCCTCACTTCTGGCAGCCCCACTCATGCTGCTGCTGTTCCCACATGCTGACGGCACCAGCCCCACTCATACCCACTGACGGCATGGAGTGAATGGGGCCTGGTATAGCAGGGGGTATGAGCAGCAGCTGCTGCTCCAATTGCCTCTCAGGAACAAGGGGAGGTGGAGAAGGCCTCAGGGGCGATCAAGGCTGGCAGCTGCCACTCCCACCCGCTGACAACACCAAGCAATCGGACCGGCACCAGGTGCCAGCGTTGGATGCAAGAGGCAGCTCTGGCACTGGCAGGGGATGTGTGTGGGGCCAGCGCCAGTGCCATGGGTGGGACCATGGCATTGGGAGCAAAGAATTTGCAGTAACCACCAGAGGTTCACTCTGATGACTGACCGGCTCCCTGCCTTGGTCTGGCGCCCCTGCTCACCTACTCCACCATCCCGCTGCAGGCAACACCCTCCATTTTCCACGCTCACCCCCTGTGGTCAGTGCACATCATAGTGTTTGGTTGTTCCGGTTGTTCTGCCATTTGATCTATTTGCATATTAGCCTTTTATTACACAAGATATGAAAGAAATTAGAAATGCAGAGATGGATAAGTGCTTAGTAAGTATTATGTTAATAGCAGAAACAAAATACAAAAATAACATATAGGTCTAGGAGTATAATGGGGGTGGATGGTCCAATTAAGTGGTAAAATTTGTACCACATTTTGTAGTTTGAACAAGATCTTGCCTGATGGAGAAGAGTGTAGATGTGTGTGTCTGTCTGGAGGTGGTAGAGCAGAGATTTTTTCCTTCAGAAGAAATAACTTGAACAAAGAAAAGCAAGCGACTACAGTTTGCTGAGTGCTCATCAGACACAATGGTTTCTGATGGGATCCTTAGATTAAAAGAGGTAGGAGATCAAACTGGGAGAAGTTATAATATGATGAAATTATATGCATAAAATTCCAGGATAGCTGCAAAAGGCCAACTGAACAGGTGGGTGATTTCCCAAGCACTATAGAGGGGGCATGTGACTGGAACATGGCTGAGGAGAAAGCAAAGTCTATAACAAAAAGGCAGAAACACTGGAGATTGTGTGAGATAGTGCCAGGGAAATGGAGGGCTGTGTGTGTGTTTGTGTGTGTGTGTTTACTTCTGAGTATAATTTGATCTTTGTGAGGTGGTATATTGAGATCTAGGACTCTTCTGGGTCAGAATCAAGCCAGCAGGCATAGGTTAAGAGAGTAATCCCATAAAACCAGGCAGAAGAGGTCAGCAGAACCAACATTCATTTTACATGGAGATACTAAAATATGCTAACATCCAAAGAGTGAGACCAGAGGAGCCATTGTCTATTGTGAACAGAGCTGGTTAGGACCAGAGTGATGTGTATTTTGAATCTTGTTAAAGAATTTTAGCTGCATTCTGAAGGCCCAAGTCCAGGCTCTATCTGTCTTCATTCTTGCCTTTTCCTCCCTTCCCACAGAAAAGCATTTACCCAGGAAAATCATTTAAATCACCTCGTTTCAATTATTCCTCTTTTCTTTTGTTGGTATAAAATATTCTAGTTCATTGCACCCACACACACCTGCACACACTCATATACTCAAGTCTTGAGTTCTGCTGTAGTTGATCCACTTCTTTGTATAATTCGTGTTTGATTTCAAAATGATACATGACATGTGCTGCATGGCCACCACTTTGAGTCCTGTCAACTGTGGGGTGCATTGCCCCTGGTGGCACTGTGGCGATTCGCTTTTCGGAGATGGCAAGTGGAAAGTAATGGTGAATGCCACCTACCGTATTAGATAGAAAGTTAAAAGCCCAGGTAGTCCTGCTAAATGTCTCATCTCTTCACACAAAATCTCTATATAAGAAAATAGTGGGCTGCTTTGATTCCAGATTTTATAAAGCATGAGGTATACCTTACAGATAAAATGTGAAAGCAATGTTACTTCTTTTACTACATGATTTGTACAATTAGGTAAAATTTTGTGCCACAAAACTCGGACTTCCTAATTTTTATATACTAACTGCTTATTATAGTCATTGCCAAAGCACTGAGGTGATGTTCAGTTTAGAGAGCCTGTTAGTAGAACTATTTGAATGTTTCTTTCATTTAAAAAATATTATTGGAATTTATGAACAAAAGTTTGTGATTCTATAAATTTTATATAAAGACAATATTCTGTTATTGAATATACCTCAGGACACTAATGCTGACAAATAACTATAGGCAATGTAATGATTTTGAATTTTAAATATTTAAAAATGTATTTTCATTCACTAGAACTGATGTGGCATTAAGTAGATTTTACCTTGAGGTTTCTTTGAGTTAAGTCACTTTCACATATGTAATATTTTATTCTAACTGGTCATTCTTAGGAAGTGAACATGTGTTCAGTTGTATGGATGATCTGAAAGAAGGAACTGTGAGCACACTAGGAGAATTAGGAAATGCCTATAATTTTGACATATTAAGTTACAGATGGGCAGTTTGTGACTATAAATCCCTAGGGGCAAATGAATGTTCAAGTTGAACTAATATTAAGAGAAATGGCTTTGAGAATATGTGCCAAACAGATGTACTATGTAATCAAAGTGAAGGTCTATTTTTTTCCATCTATTTAAACAAAGCTAAAAGAAATTTATCCCCAAATAATCTCTAATCCCTTATAAATGCTGCCAACAAGCAAAATTTTCCACAGTGTATTCCATAATCAAGCAAAATATGAAAAGGTAGGCACTGCACTGTCAAATGTCCCCTGCTCTGTCTGGGCCTGAGGCATCATAGTGATGAAGGAGGACCAGCTTTGTAATTAATTTCTCTTTCCCCTCCCTTTTTTTTAAAGTTATCTTTAGTGGTGAAAGTATTACGATGCCTATTTTTGTCCCCATTGACCCTATCTAGCCCATGACTGCCCTCTGCCCCAGGCCTTCACCATCCTATTGTCTGTGTCTATGGGTTATATATACATGATGCAAGTTTATTGGTTGATTTCTTCTCACCTACCCATCCATTTCTGCCTTCCCTCTGAGATTCATTAGTCTGTTCATGCTTCTTTGTTTCTGGATCTATTTTGTTTATTAGTTTATTTTGTACATTATATTCTACATATGAGTGAGATCATGTGATTCTTGTCTTTCTCTGACTGGCTTATTTCACTTAGCATCATTCTTTCCAGGTCCCTCCATGTTGTTGTTTGTTTTTTTTTACTGCTGCAGAGTATTTCATGGTGTAAATGTGCCACAGCTTTTTCATCCACTCACTTTCTGATGGACACTTGGGCTGTTTCCAGATCTTCGCTATTGTAAGCAGTGCTTCTATGAAAATAGAGGTGCACATGTTCTTTCTGATTGGTCCTTCGGGTTTCTTAGGATATATTCCTAAAAGTGGGATTACTGGTTCAAATGGCAGTTCCATATTTTATTTTTCGAGGAAACTCCATACTCTTTTGCATAGTGGCTGCACCAGTCTGCATTCCTACCAGCAGGGTTCCTTTTTTTCCGCATCCTCACCAGCACTTGTCATTTGTTGATTTGTTGATGGTAGCCTTTCTGACAGGTTTGAGGTGATACATCATTGTTGTTTTAATTCTTATCTCTTTGATGATTAGTGACTTTGAGCATTTTTTCATATGTCTCTTGGCTTTCTGTATGCACACTTTGGAGAAGTATCTATTTAGGTCCTTTGCCCACTTTTTAATTGGATTGTTTGTCATCCTTTTGTTACATTTTATGAATTCCTTATATATTTTGGATATTAAGCCCTTATTAGATGTATTGTTGGCAAAGATGTTCTCCCACACAGTTAGCTCCCTTTTCATTTTGTTGATGGTCTCTTTGGCTGATCAGAAGCTTTTCTTTTCATTAGTCTATACCTGTGGTTTGATAAGAAATGGTCATTGAAGTATATCCAGACCTTAGTAAAAAGCTTAGACTCACTCACTATCCTATAAGAATACTAGAGTGGAACCCATAAAGAATGCACCCCAAAATATTAGGGTCTGGAATGATTATAGTTTTATTGATTTTGCATTTCGATGATAATAAATGAAAATATTAGAGAATTCGTCACAGCTTCAGTATGAACTTGGGTAGAGATGGTGACAACATATATGTACTGCCCATGCAGCCTAGTAGAAAGAACACACTGAACTGGCAGGTTGGGTGCCTAAATTCTGGTCCTAATCCTGATGCTCATCTTCTGAATAATTTTAAACAATGACCAGTAATTTTCTGTTTAAAATGTCTTCATCTGCAAAATGATATATTTAAATTAGGTAAAGTATCTTCAGTTTTGAATATTTAAAGGCTATATACAAGGTAGGCAGAAAAATTACTAGAATTCTAGTGAACAAATACATTACCATTACAAGGAAAATATTGTTAAATATAAACAAAAGGTAAATTTTTGAAAAGGAGACATGACTGATACATGATATTATACAAAATTCTTTACTTATATTGTTTAAGCTAGCATTTCTATAAGACATAAAGAGGTTGAAGGTATAATTTGTCTATTTTATACAGGTAAGTTGATTTATACACAATTTCAAAATAATAAATAATAGGAATGGTTATGAAGAACACTGAAATAAAAGTAAATGGACTGAAGACCATTTGGTACTGTAGATGACTATTAACATGGAAGGTTTGAACCTAGTGTTTCAAACTTAGTCGTTTTCAGAATTCATCAATCTATTTTTCTTTCAAATAAGTTTCAAGTGTATTCAGTCAAACAGATTTAAGTTTTACTTTTAGAAGAGGTTAGAGATGATTGCATGCATTTTGATCTTGCTTTCATAAAGTTGACATTCAACCAGGGGACATAAGCCAAGTAAAACTTAACACAATTTTGAAGCTACTTATATTAGCGGGGATGGGATTCCTTTCTTCATATGTTTAAATTATGCATCTACACTCTTTGTTATGTAACTTCATAGTGTCTTCTTCTATGGCTGGGGCACATTTTCCTGTTCCAATGATTAGGGGATTGTTGAAATGACTTGCTTTCGTCAATAGAACACGGGTGAAAATAACAGTGTGCAAATTGTCAGCAGAAGCCTGAAGGAGCATTTTGTGTTTCTACATAAGCTCCCATGCTCCTGTGATCCATGAATAAAAGAGAATTCAGCAATAGCTGTTTTAGCCTGGGTCCCAGAATGAAGATAAATGGAGGAGGCTTGAAGCTGAAAGAAAGTCTGGAGGTTAGCCTGACCCAGGCAAACTCAACTTGAATCAATTGAGCTCTAGCTAACCTGCATGCCCAGGAGCATGAGAATATGTGTTTATTATAAACTGCTGATATTATGACATTGTTTGTTACCTAGCAAAACATGACTACTTCAGTTATCAAATTACTTTTAGCAGGTACCATTTTTCAGTTTTTAAAATTGCAGAATGTGTGGAGCTGAGTTGGGAGAATTAACATACTGCTTTAACAAACTTGATCACACTTGTACAAATTAAACATTGTGCAAATTAAAGATTGTGTGATACCCTTGACTAGATCTTCATTCACCAAGGGTTTCACATGTTAACTCGTTATCTCTATTCCTTGGCTTTTAAAAAATCAATTTTCTAATATTTAATTACAGCTCTATTGGATTTCCACAGGGAGGATTGAACATACCAGTGATGATAATTTCAAAAGGGGCGGTTTATTTTGGAATTTGTACTAAATACTATGTTAAAACAGAGTAATACAGTTTCCTATATCAAAGCTTATAAATTCACAACTGAACTATCATATTATTACTTAATAATATTACATTAAGATTATAATTTAGATGCCATAAATCTTACTAAATTTATGTTAAGAGAACCATAGAAGATTTAGATGGTTTTCTTTCTATTTTGCTACATGTGCAGACTGTATTGTCCTAAATAATGAGTGTTTTATTTTGATAAGCTCTTCTAAGCTTTAAGAGGCATATGACTTATAAAGCACTGGAGGTCTTATCAATATACAGATTCTGAATCTGTAGGTCTTGGGTGGAGACAGAGATTCTATATTTATGAAAAGTTTCCAGATTATACTTCAGCTTCATGGAGCACGCATTGAGTAGCAAGGTATGAGAATATTTCTTGAACAACAACAACAAAAGACCCAAACATATATGAAAGACAGATGGCTTAAATGGCTATGTGCATACTATGTATTGCACAAAATTTAAAAAATACTTGGTTTAAGAACATAGCCTCTTTCACAGATATTTTAACTAATATTAAATGAAACTACTATTGCTTTGTTGAATACATAAATATGGATTTTCAATTAACAGTTTTCTTTTGCTGTCATTTCATAGTGGCCAAAATTTCCATATATGTAATAAAATAATTATTTATGAATATTAAAATTATATATAAATATAAATGAAACTGTATTAAATGTTTAAAGCATATTCTAACATGATTGGTGATAAATAACTTTGCTATGTTAATTTCTGAGCTTGCTTCTTGTTTTTTGTTCTAGTTGGTAAATAAAATGGAATAGAGAAGAAAATAATAATCTTCCTACAGAAAAAGAATCAATTCATAACTAATTTTTAAAAATATATTTTTACTGATTTCAGAGTAGACACTTTTTTTACTCTGCATTCACACAGCAATATATGGCTTTGAATGTCATGTTCTACAAAACCAAAACCAAAAAAGCTCTTATTTCTCTGGACATGATAACCCCTGAGATGTCATTCTACTACTATTTCTTTCTCTGACCATACATCATGTAACTATGGCTCTGTATTCTGTCTTGTCCTCTTTTCCTGCTATCCTTTCCTCCTCAGTTTACGACAATCTTGTATTCATGCATAAGCATGGAGACTAAGGGTTTATAGGGGCCACCTAGGTATTTTATCAGCAATTCAAGTCCTCTTCCTATTTGTTGTATATTAGGTCATCACGATATACCCCTTCTTGGAATTTATAGAAACTCTACTCAACACCAGTCTGTTTTATCCCTCATTGACAGGGACTTTTTCTGCCTTTCATGTAGTCTATTCAATCTGTGACAAGGCTTATTAATTTTCTAGGGAATAAAGCTTTTCCCCTTTCTTAATTCCTCATCTCACTATCTTAGTCTAGTTTTCCTCATTCCTCACTTATAACACATATCACTGATGTCTTCTCATTTCAATCTTGCCCAACAAAGCATTCTTTAACTGACAACAAGTTACAATAAAAAATAAAATTCTGAGCATGTAATTCTTTTATTTAAAACAGTTTTAAGACTTTCCATTACTTTCAGGATGAAATCCAAGCTTCCAAGTCAGGAATGGTTTGCTTTAGCTTACCTTTCCAAACATGGCTTCTTACTCCTTCATCCTCAGACACTTTCCACAAACTATAGCAAATTATTTCAGTCTCAAAGTACATAAATGATTAAGAAAGCAATTTTCAATAGATAAGAATCATCTTCTCAAAACAGAATAAAAAATAGCAAAAGCAACAAAATGATAAAGCTATAGGAACAATTTTAGCAATAAATATGAAAGATCTATGTGAGTGAAACTTAAACTGCTAAGGAGACGGAAAAGTTTTGAATAAAATTGTTTTCATAAGAAGATTCCATTTTATAGATATGTCATTTTTTCTTAGTCTGTATATTTAGCATGGTCTAAATGAAATGAGGTAAGTGGATTCTAAAGTTCATATGGAAATATAACCTAATAACGTCAAGGACATTCTAAAATTGTTAACTTATGAGAGAAGGGAAACTATAGCAAATAATAAAACTACATAAATAAATAAGCCAGTGTACAGAATATAATAAGCAGAAGAGGTGTTCACTAAACATGTGGCATAGTTTCCTAATATTTTTACATTTCTATCTATTAACAAATAGGGTCCTTTTGAAATGACCTGACCTTATATATTATGCTTCTGGGAGTTTGAATTGTGGTAATAATGCATCATTTTTTTATAGTCACATGCTATCTTGGGATATATCAGTTCCTCTTGTCTTTAGCCTATTCAACTGAGGCTACTGATGCTTCTCACCTGCAGGCACATATAACAAAGCATCCAAATTAGTTATGAGTTTGTAACCTTGTTAGCTGGGGTTAGACATAAGTCTCATCGTACTCTCAGTTACCAGCTTATCTGGAATGCTTCACTGATTCTTTCTGTATGACTGGGCTTTATTCTTAGTTCTTGATGCGTATTCCATTGTAATTTGAAAGGGAGTCTAGTGGAGTTGACAGTTATTGCAATAGAAATGGAAGTCAAACCTTGTCCCTAACCCTCAGGTACTGATTGCCATGGAGCAGACCCTAAAAAATGATTAGGCTTCAACTTCCCCAAATGAGAGATTCATCAATGTTTAGGTATTGCTTATTCCAATTATAAAACAGGGCCTTCCAAGGTTCACTTCAAGTTTCCCAAACAATTTTGGGGAGTGATCAAGATTGCTTTCTTCGAAGCCCTTATCCTGATGAGATGCTCTGGCCTTGCTTATATCAGGGGCCATATTGTTCCCCCTTGTTGGCCTCACAAATGTATCAAGTGTTTCTTCCCTTCTCATTAGCCTTTCTGCTTTTATGGTTCCAATTCAGACCTCAGGAAATGATGACCCTCTGGGAAACTCACAAATTATTGAAATAGAGAATATTAAATTTCAGAATGCCTCTGATCTACAAATAGGCTCGTACATATAAGTAGGCAGAATGATCTCTGGAAATCAGATAAGACTCCCACATC
Source organism: Antrozous pallidus (assembly GCA_027563665.1). Classification (NCBI taxonomy): domain Eukaryota; kingdom Metazoa; phylum Chordata; class Mammalia; order Chiroptera; family Vespertilionidae; genus Antrozous; species Antrozous pallidus. The sequence continues at coordinate 96,609,023 of CM050511.1, read as the reverse complement.
TAGAAAAAAATCTTTCACTTTGTGTCATCATTTGAGTAGGCCTATCCCTACTTTTAGAGGGATAGTCATTGGATCAGAAAGATTTTGATGTTATCTAGAGACCACAGTTTAAGATATCAAATTCCTATTTTAATATGTTTTTATTGATTTCAAGGAGAGAAAGGAAGAGGATAAGAAAGAGAAACATTAATGATGAAAGAGAATCATTGATCAGCTGCTTCCTGCATGCCTCCTACTTGGAATCAAGCCCACATATGCCCTGACTAGGAATCAAAACTTGACCTCCTGGTTCATGGGTGAATGCTCAACCACTGAACCACACAAGCCAGACCCAACTCCTATTTTAAAAATCAACTGACAGTGAATTCAGTCACCGTTGAGTATATTAGGACAGACTGTGAAAGTGAGTTTTACAGGGTCCCAGAAGCAATGATCAATTATCCATCTACTTTCTGATATAACCCAAGGAAACATTAGTTTGTAAGATAACAGCTAGCAGAGATAAATTAAGCAATGCACATATTTCTTTAAAATGAAAAGTTGCCACCACTAAAATGAAGATAAACAGTGATGTGGTACACTTTTTGTGGGGAAATATATATAGCTTGAGTGGCAAAGGGTCAACTTTGTGAGTTGGAGTCCTAAAAGTCCTTCTGCTAAAACTGGTAAGGTGAGACATTGGGGAGGATGAATTTTGGATATTCAACTCTTTAAAATTTAACTTGAAAAGCAGTTTAATTTTAGCATGTTTGTTACCACTCCCTCCCCCACACAAGAATTTGATAATAAAAGATTGTTGACTCAAATTTGACTTGTGACTTTTATGCATTTTATTAATGAAGTATATTATATTTTACATTGAATTAAATGGCAAAAGCTCTGATAAACTAGAGTGAAAAATGTGCATGGACATAATCTGTAATGTAAAACACAATATGTAATGAGTTTTTAAATGACTTGTATCTTGGAATTTTTTAAAAATACATTTTTATTGATTTTTTTACAGAGAGAAAGGGAGAGAGATAGAGAGTTAGAAACATCGATGAGAGAGAAACATTGATCAGCTGCCTCCTGCACACTCCCTACAGGGAAAGTGCCTGCAACCAAGGTACATGCCCTGGACCGGAACCAAACCTGGGACCTTTCAGTCACATCCCAACTCTCTATACACTGAGCCAAACAGGTCAGGGAATATCTTGGCATTTTTCAGAAAGTTCTCTTTCTATTACATATTCTCACTGATGATCCTTTTATTTCAATGCTCTTCTTAGTACCATCAGTATAATGCTGGACATCTCCTTCCCATTATTCTTTACTTCAGAGGCCTGAGTTCTCCCTAAAATTTCTTAGTTCATGATACCCAGAAATTAGCCAAAAATTTATATTTTGATGACCAGTGAAGAGACTTTGGATGGAACTAAATTGTTTGTCATGTATGTCTGCATAGTTGTGTATATAAGAGACAGCGAATGGGTGAAAAAAAGCGTGTTTGCATGATTTTTTCTTTTTCCTCTATCATTTCTGTGCATTCTATTCATGTTTCCATAGGTTCAAAATAATCAGAGGAAAACCAACCATGAAATATTGAAGTTAACTAACATAATATAGAGTGCCTATGTAAAGAGGCATTTGTACTTACAGCATTACAAAGAGTATTTAGCTATAAGTGGAAAAGCTCTAAAAAGCTTCAAAGTTTCCATTTTGCTTAAAAACTGTATCCCTTTAGGATGTTGTTTGTTGTCTTTGTCTTGTTAATCCTCACCTCAGGATATTTTCCATTGATATTTAGGGAGAGTGGAAGAGAGAGGGAAAGACAAAGAGAAACATTGATGTGAGAGAAACTGTCTAGGAACGGGGCCAGGGAGGGAGCCTACAACCAATGTATGTGCACTTGACCAGAATCTAACCCAGGTTCCTTTGATCCACAGGCTGATGCTCTATCCATTGAGCTAAAATGTCTAGGGCATAGTTTGTTGTCTTACAAAGAGAGATAATCCTAGTTGTACATACTGCCTTCAGTCAATATGACCTTAGTATGAATGATATCATTAAATCTTTGTCAAAAGAAGACAGCTGTGGATGAATCAATATTTATTGACAGTGGAAAAAAGTAGAGATAAAAAGATGATAGGCAAAAAAATCATCAAATGGAAATAGAGATATTAAATATAATACAGGAGTGGATAAAATAGGTTAATAATAAATAATACAATAATTAATAAATAATACAAGAATAAACTGTTTTGCATACGATAAAACTACTTTTACCAACCCCTATATTTTAAAACATCTGATATGCAAAAAGCATCCTGGTATCTAAGCTCACATAAGTCTGTCATGTCTGAGGTCAGTAGATGCCTGGAAATAGTGACTACATCTTTTCTAAATGGGACCTGAGCAACTTCAGTTCTATAGGAGCTGTTCAAATGCTTTACAATCAGTCTTGGTAAAAATTAATGCTATTTGTTCTTAGCAATAAAATTTATAGTGTAATCTTAGGAAATTCCTTGAATCAAAGGAACTGGCTACTAGTGCATGTAAGTTTCTAAATTTGGGATAGCATTTAAGGTTCCTCAGAAGACAAAAAATATTTAGCAATTGGATGCTTTCTAACAATGCTTCATTCAATAAACTATAAATGTTCGATTTGTTGCTGGGGCCTTATTGAGTTTTGAGCACTCTTTCACTTTCCTTGAGGATTTTGGCAGTCATGGCCATATGTTTCAAAGCTAGTGAGAAAAACAACTATTATAAATAACACTAGAGGCCTGGTGCACGAATTCGTGCACTGGTGAGGTCCAGCCAACCCACCCCTATTGGAGCTGATGGGGTTGGGTCATCCAGGAGGGAGGGCTGCAGGGAGTTTGCCAGCCAGCCCTGTCCCCTGGTAGAACTCCAGGTTGAGGGGTCAATTTGCATATTAGCCTTTTATTATATAGGACTAGGGGCCCAGTGCACAAATGCATGCACCTTGAAAAAAACTATAGGCCATGAAGCTTCAGTGGGCACAGGGGCAGGTCTTGGCCCATCCTCCATGCCCTCACAGTGTCCCCTCCTGCCACAGTCCCTGGTTCCCTATCTGTCAGCAGCCCCACTCCTGCTGCCTTGGTTCCCACATGCTGACAGCTCTGGCCTTGCTTGCTCCTGCTGACAGTGGTGGCTCTGGCGCTACCAGTGGGTGCGAGTGGGGCTGGTGCCAGCAGCAGGTGCAAGTGCTGGGTGGGACTATGGTATGAGGGAGCAAAGAATTTTCAGTAACCACCAGAGGCTTGCCTCAATGACAGTGACCAGCATCCCACCTTGGTCTAGTGCCCCTGCTCACCTGCTCCACCATCCTGCTGTGGCAAATGCCCGCCTAGTTCCATGCTCTACTGCCTGCTGCCAATGCCTGCCATGTTCCACATGCTTTCCGGTGGTCAGTGCATGTCATTGCAACCAATTGTTTGGTTGTTCTGCCATCCGGCCTATTTGTACATTAGCCTTTTATTATATAAGAAGGTTTTCTATTTATATTTTCATGATGTATAATTAGGGTATGACATTTTTAGGCTCTTTCAGTTCTTATAACAGTCAACTTTTTGTTATCTTAAATTAGCTACAGTTTTTTTTATCTAAAGAAAGAATAATAGGCCTATTGAACACATATAAGAGAGCGTAAATTATCAGGCATATTTGAAAGCTTAAAATTATGAAAACAGATGTATTTAATTGGCTTTAAATGAGGGCAGAACTTATTTTCATACTGTACCAAGGAAAGAGATTTATTTACTTATAATGGCATTTAAATTTAACTGTTTGCTAACATCTGCTGCAACTCTATGGTGTTCTAAGCCTTCTCATATGAACCGAAGATCCGAAACAGTATACCATTCATTGCCCTTTATTTATCCCCTGTTCCTTTTAGAAATTAAGTAAAAAAAAAATCAAATCAGTTCATCTATTATCCATTCATTTGCTCTACAACTACTTATTGCATACCTACTCTACATCAAACCCTGTTCCAGGGCACAAGTGAGGAAGCGATAAATGGTGCTTCCTTTTGAAGCTTTCTTTTTGATGAGGGTGGTAGAACCAAGTCAGTGTATAAGCAAATATATGAGTGATTACAATATGCATTTCCAAGGCCACAAATAAAGAAAAGTGGAAGAGAATCCCATGACGGCGTGAACAGTAGATTTTCAGGAAGATCTTTCTAAGAGGATGATAGGAGGAAATGTGCCTGGGCATGTGCAGGGTGCTGTGGGAACACAGGAGAGGGGATTTACTCCAACGTGAGCAGACAGAGAAGGCTTCCTCCGTCAGAGGTTCTGACTGGGAGGCTAATAAGAATTAACACCCCTCAGAGGAGGGAAGGCAGGAGCAGGGGATGAATAAAGGAGAGAAAGTTTATGGAGTATGCTGCAAACTACAAGCAGTATGCCATGAACAATAAGCTGTTCAATTAGGAGGTCAGCGAGTGGGACACGAGATAGGAGAGAGGCCTGGAAGCCTTATTGTGGAGAATTTTACAATAACCATAGACAGTGTCTGCTGTCCTTGGCAGCTGTATCTTCCGCTGTAAGCAGGTCACTTTTTAACATAACAAGCTTCCCATTTCAGGGGCAAAGCTGTCTTTTTAGCTTCCAGTCACAGAAAAGACTTTCATGAGTTTACAAGAAAGTGTATATCGGGGGAAGACCATGTGGGAAATGGGAACAGTGGGAAATTGAGAACACAATTGTTTTTCAAAAACATGGAGAAGAATTGCTTAACAAGTCTAATCAGATTGGAGCCTTTCCTTCAGGCATCTGAGGATAGAATGATGGGTAAAGGGCATGGAGGGAATGCCAGTTCATGTTCTTTCCTGAGGCAGAGAGGTTCCCCAGTAACTTTATCTCTGTCACACAACTAAGTAGCTAATTTATTTGACAAAACATTTGTTGGGCTACTATAATGTTTCAGTCATAGTGGTAGGAATTATTTTTTTTTTATTTTTGTGTAGTGACTTTAGAAGTTTAATGCTCTCTAAACTAAGGCTGTGCACAATCTTTTCCTACATAGACTTATCCATGTTCACTGTCAAGATGCAGATATGAACCTGATTAGTTGTGGAGCTGACAGAAAAATTCCTCTTGTTAGCATTACTTTCCTTCATACTTAGGAACATTTTGCACTAAACTACAGCAGACATATTGTTGAAACGAGAGGAGAAAAGAAGACAAGAGAGAAAGACACTTGATAAGAAAGAATTTGCTTTTGGTATCCATCCTTGCTTTGCAGTTGCTTTAATAGCGTTTGTGTTAGTCCTATGAAGTTAACACTGTAGTCAAACAACTAACTACAAGTTATAAGAAGAGGAGGAAATACATATAGACACACACCGGAAGAAGGCATGTGGCCATGGAAACAGAGATTGAAGTGATGCAGCTAATTGCCAGGCACCACCTGAAGCTGGGACAGAAACATGGGGAAGATTCTCTCTGTGAGCCTCCAGAAAGAATCAGCCCTGATGACAGTTATGCCACAGTAATAAGGAATCCCAGCCATAATATCTCATTACACATCCGTTCAAAGTTGACTGGGGGTTTTGTACTGCTTCACTTTCAACCTGAGGTCTGGGATAAAAAGCAACCAATTATTTAAAATTGCTCATCATCACAGTAGACAGAAAGAAAGTAGTGAAGCACACACTGCTCTTAAAACTTCTGCACAGAAGTGATACAGGTTGTTTTTTTTTTTTTTTTTTTGGCCATAGCATGTCACATGGGCTTTCCTAACTTCAAGTGGGCAGTAACACACAATCCTGCAGTATGCCAGGAAGAAGAGAAACTGGAGTATCTATAAACAGCATTAATGATACCATATAGAGCTCTTATTTTTGTCCATATTAAAAATAAACAAATGGAGGCACAGAAATCTTATGTAAATTTTCTGAGGTCATACAATTTTGAAGTTGGAACACAAATACAGGTAGCTTATGTCCATGTACAAATTTTACATGTAATTCTAAGAGATTCTGTTCATTCACAGACTCTGTATGAGGCAAGGCAGATGAGATTATACAATGGTAGTAAAACACACTCTGGTGCATTTGTCTGAAACAACAAATATTCTGCCTGCTCACCAATACACTGGAAAGGGATTCCTCTTATCATTGTCATTTAGGATCCCAGCTGAAGGAGCAGCCTCTATCTCATACATTTCTGGATTGATATCTGAGAAGGAAATAGGAGCCTTAGACTGCTTCACACTAGCCTAGGAGAAAGATCCGTCACTTCCACTTACAGCTCATTGGCTAGAACCCATCACATGTTCTGATTTAAGCAGATGACAGCTTAATGAAATTCTACTATATGCTTAGTAGAGGTGATAACAAAAAATAATGGACAAAGGGTATTAATGATAATGGCTGCAAAAGCATTGTCAAGTGTGTCTGTCCCACAGAAGCAGCGCACATTTCTGCAGAAAAGGCACAAACTAATGTGTTTACCACATACTGAAAACATTTTCAGTTAAAAATGACTTCTGTCTACGTGGGGTTTTACCAGTTTCCAGAGACACGAGTTTTGAAAGAAGATGCCATGCCATAATTTATAAAGTTATTTTAAAATAAATCATCACCTTCACATCGACATTTATAATATCAGACCCTCCCTTTAACTTCCATTGCTAGTTATAACTTTGCGTTCCAATCAATAATCCAATTATTTTCCGAAAGTTACATGACATTTTTGATGTGTTTTGATTACTTACCCAATTCCTTTTTACTGTACAGCATGATCCCCCCCTGCAAATGCTGATTATTAAACGAAATGGAAAAGAGTGAGTTGTGGTTATATTTAAACAGAAAATGACTTCGGTCTGCAGGATGCCTTTGGGGCACATTCCTTAGTGCCTTATGCTGTTGCATCTCAGGTGTAGCAGATGTAAGCAATAGCTGCCATCACTGAAATGGGATGGCTGGACCATTAGGGTGGCAGGAGTGAGGGGCCTTGGTACCCATCAGCTTTCATTAAGTATCACCTAACATGACACAAGCTGATCTCCTTGGTTACCTGTGTTCATGCCCTTACTTTAATTAAAGGCACAACTGCTTCACTTTCATAGGGAGAAACCCTATGATAAATTTTAAAAAATGCCTAGAAATATAGTTGTTACTCCAAAATTATCCGTTGGAAAAAGCAATGATGATTTGCAATTTCAAAAAAAAGGGTGGTGGTGGGGGGAACAGAAATAAAAATTATCTGGCTTTCCCTCGCCTTCATTCTTCACATTAAATCAGTCATCAGTTTCTGTTAATTCTACCTTTGTGTTTTTTTGTACCTTGTGTTCTCTTTTATATTTTCACTGTGTTCACATTTCAAGTTCATGATGCATTCCAACAGGACTATCATAATTCTAGTACATGTACAATTTCTCTATTACCAGGAATACATAATCCTAATTCAACACCCCCAGCTTGAGCACCTTCTTCCCTTTTTCAAACATTTTCACAACTCTTCATGCCCATGTCAGTGTTTCTCAGTGAGGGTGACACTGAATTCTAAGGTGAGTTTTAGAATTTCATGGGCAAGGGTTTGTTATTCATCATAGTTTACAGGACACTATGGGCATAATCATAAGTTCTGGCTCCAGACTTTCTAAAGAGAAACACATGGGGCACCTCAAAAAACAATGGGTTTTCTTTTTTCATGCACCATTTCCACCATTTGGTCAAAAACCTAGGAACTACCCAGCCAGTGTGGCTCAGTGGTTGAGTGTCGACCTATACATCAGGAGGTCAGGGTTCAATTCCTGGTCAGGGCACATGCCTGGGTTGCGGACTCAATCCCCAGTGTAGGGTATAAAGGAGGCAGCCAATCAGTGATTCTCTCTCATCACTGATGTTTCTATTGTTCTCCTCTTTTCCTTTTGTCTCTGAAATAAATAAAAATATATTTTAAAAAATACAAGAATTAACCTCATGTTTCATAGAAACATAAAATATTCTATAAATTTTAATAGACAATGATTTTTTTTCTAATTCACTAACATTAATATTGAAAGAAGATTCTTTTAGAGTTTGACAGTTATTTAATATTTCTGAAAATACATCACTAACAGTCTCGTATATGGGTCTAAGACAGATACTAAACACTTAATTTATAACATTTATAACATCTATTCTGTATATAGATTCAATTGAACTTCATTATGTGTTCTTCTGTAGTCAGGTCTAAGAATTTGAGATCAGAATACATATTTTTTTCTCACAAATCATATTCCATTTACAAGCCTATGTCTCATAACAATGTTTCCATCGTTAATGAACTGGTTCCATAAGATTATAATGGAGCTGAATTTCCTGTAAGAAATGGAAGGATGTAGGAAACCAATCTTGTCTCACTCATAGAAAGATGTGGACTTCGGAAGTCCAGGAGGCTGGTAAACAACCTTAATTGCTCTGAAAGGTCAGAGCTAAAAACATTGTTAACTGAAACACCTCTGTTTGTTCTTTGTGTATTTCTGTTGTAGGAATTTCCTGCCTGGGGGCTATGGGTGGATCCCATAGCCTTAATAAAAGGGATGGCCAGGCCAGAGCAAGGGGCAGTCCTTCCACTAGAGATAGGCTGCCGCCTGGCCCCCATTTCCCAAATTTATGCTTTTCTAAGTCTCTATTCATTGTGTGCGGCCTCTTCCAGATGTTGAACCCTGGCATTGGAAACCTGGACACGCGGGACGTGAAAAGGATTTCCACGGAAGTACATGTGTCTCAGGAGGCTTTTTTCTCTTTGAAGAGAGCAATGTCTATGGGACGGAGCAATAGATTCCTTCTTGCTCACAGCACCTCAATTCTGAGTGCACACAAGAGCCTGTTCCCCCAATGCTACACACTCAGAGGGGGATTCATCAAGATCTAGCAAGATGGCTTTCAAAATAAATTGCTCTAAATTCTTTATTGAGGACCTAAGAACTTGTGCAAGGGCATAGTTCTACAAGAGCCTCCTTAACACGTATAAAGTGCTACTGCGACATTTGCAAAAAGTTGTCTGTGGTTAGTGGAAGCCAAACTTTGGGAGACAGTTTCAGGTTGTACTGATGTAAAGCATAGTTTGTGTTTTCTATCAAGTTACCCAGCCAGTTTTCCTCAGTATTTCCAATCAATCCAGCTCAGATCTGTCTGTGGAGTAGAACTGACACCTTTGATGTTTTATTTCTGACCCTCTCAGAAGAAAGCAGCAAGGGGTGGGGGGAGGCTTGAGGGACAGGGTTTATAAAGTGTGCAATAGTGTCCAGTAATGTCCTTTGGAAATAGGGCCTTGAAAATCACTCACCTCTTACTCATTGACTCACCCAAAACAATGTCTTGTTCTGTAAGCTCCTTTCATGGTAACTGCCCTGTACTGGTGTACAATTTTCTATCTTTTATACCATACTAGAGGACTGGTGCACAAAATTCATGTGTGAGGGACAGTGTCCTTCAGCTCAGCCTGTACCCTCTACAATCTGGGAGCCCTCGAGGGATGTCTGACTGCCTGTTTAGGCTCTCACAATCCAGGACCGCTGGCTCCCAACCGTTCTCCTGGCTGCCTGCCTGATTGCCCCTAACAGCTTCTTACTTCCAGCCTAATCAACTCTCTAAACACTCCCCTGCCATCCTGATTGACACCTAACTGCTCCCCTGCTGGCCCAATTGCCCGTAACTGCTACAGTATACATTGCCCCTAACTGTTGCTACAGTATAAATTACAGTACATGCAGCACAGGTTTGTAGCCCAGAAGCAACGGCTATACCATGTAGCCTAGGTGTGCCGTGGGCTCTACCATCTAGGTTTGTGTTAAGTAACTCTATGATGTTCAAACAATGATTGAAATGGCCCAATGATACATTTCTCAGAAAGTGTCCATGTTGTTAAGTGACACATGACTGCATGCTTTCTTTTAGATTACATTATATTTTTAAAATACTTACAATTCACTTCAGAATATTAATAAAGGTGTCATCACAAGATATTTGTTATAAAGATAGAGTTTGTATCAAATACTTATGAGAAGCTGCTTAAAGATATGACAGATTATTTTACCTGACTTTTGAAGCCCTACTAAATTTCCTTTTATAGCTTATGCTCCACTATTTCTCAATGTGAAGTCTCTGCTTCTATTAAATTGGTTGAATTCCTCTTCACTGAGTAACTTCCAGCCCTGCCAGCGATGCCTGCTCTTCCTTTCTCCTCTCTATCAAGACTCTTCATTCTTCAAAGTCAATCTTTGCTGATTGCCCTGACTTCCAGCAATGGATCTATGGCTTTAATCTTTAGTACCAGGTACTACTCACTTATATCATGCTGTGTCACTGTTTTTTGTCTGTGTCTTCCAAAACAATTTCAGCTTCTTGAGGATTAAGATGTAGGAACTCTTTCTCAGATGTCTTCACCTTCCCCATTGTGCCTAACACAAAGTTTATCTATACTAATAAAAGAGAAAGATGCAAATTGGTGGTACCTTCATGACGCCCACCAGCCAATCATGAGTGAGTATGCAAATTAATCCAACAAAGATGACAGTTTAATTTGCATACACAGGCTCCTAGCAGCCAGGGGTAGGATGCAGGTGTTCTGCACAGCCCCAGTCAAGCTGGGCCTCTGGGCAACATGGGAAGGTGGAAAGGCAGCTCCGGTTGGGAACAAAATTGGAAAGGAGGCTCCAGGCCAGAATAAAGGCGGTGCTGGTAGCGAGAGAAAGGAAGGCCCATTCTTGCACACATCTTCGTGCATTGCGCTTTTAGTTTATAATAAGTATTTAAATAGTCAGTGGCCTGATGCACAAGTCTTCCTCTCCCCAGCTTCCCTCCAGCACCTGGGACCTAGACTGCTTCCCTCTTCCAGCTGCCCACAAGCAACCAGGACCTCTGCTGGCTCCCCTTCAGCCAGCTTTGTCAGGAAGGATGTATGGAATGATGATGGGAAGACGTTTGTTCTAATTAGCATATTACCCTTTTAATTATTATAGAAGATATTTGATGTAATTGATCAGTTCTATGGTTAATGCACATCTCAGTGCTTCTCAAAACAGGGCACATTAGGATTGTTTGGGAGGTTATTAAGGGCACAAATAGTGAAGCTATAGCCCAGATCTTTAGGTTTAGTTTATTGATCTATAAACTCAGAATATATATTGAGCTTCTGCTTTATTTGACTAACAACTGGAATGTGAATCTAGCTAACCTTCTCCTAAAGTCACACAGCATTTGTGATGAGGGCTAGCTAAGTGTTACCTCAATTTCTCAGAGACAGCCTGTGCTATACAGCACAATAGTGACTCACTGGTTCTGCTGAAGGTGTTACTCCACTGAGCTTCCGTAAAGTAGCAGCACTTTGAACCTGCATAGAAACAGCCAGAATGACAAATAATTCTATCTCCTATAATCACTTCTATTCCACTATCCAATTTTAGTTGCCAAAATATTTAAGGCTTTTGATAAATCATGGGAAAAATAAATTGTAAGCTGTATTTCTTTTGAAACATTCATAAAATTTTCATATCCATCAAAACTTTGTATTTTCCTTGTGTATATCCATAAATACATTGTTGGTTGAGAATGTAATCAGTGGACTACACAATAAAACAAAAATAAGCAGGCAAGCAAACAAAAGAAAGCAAAACAACATTTTCCTTTAGTTTAATATTATTCCAACTTTAGGCAAAGGATATGGTATTTTCTCTTTTTTCATTTTAATAAGCCTCCTTAATGTTGCCGTGCAAATATAATACTTATGATTTCCGTGAAACTGAGGTGCTATCTAGAAATAAATATGCATCTTCAAATATTATGCTTTTTAAAAGAAAACACATAAAAATGGACCACTCTATCCTAGATCAAATTTGGTGGAGTAGCCTGCCAAAATTGGTTGCTATTATTTTCTTTTCCAGTGAAAGAATCTGTCAAATATTTACTCAGGATCACCTGAAAAGTAACCTTTAGGAGGATATCTCAAATTATATGAATGTGGTAGTGGCTAGTTCCCGCTCAGAAAAGGCATGACTCATCCACTTCGTCATTTAGGAAATACATAATCCCTGAGTCCTTCCAGGAATTGGGAATATGAAATGCCACAGTCTGCCACGTCCCTACCATGGTGTACTTTACCAGTGAGAAAGAGAAAGAAATAATGCAGACATGTGCTGGAAACCCCACGTGTGTCAAGTGCGCTGCAGAATAATGACCTCCTTAAGGCGGGCAAGGGTGATCGCCGCTACTCTTTGCCGAGATTATCGGGAAAAGCTTCTCCGAGGAGGTGGCGTTTGAGCAGGGCAAAGTGACTCCCAACCCAAGTGTAATGTCGAGACATTACAGGGGTGCATTTCAGGCTGGAAGAGCCGCAGGCACTCTGGGCTGGCATGGGCTTTGGGAGGGTGTCCGGAGTAGGTTCATGGAGCTTAGAATGACACAGCACCCAGGGCTTGCTGGGGCTCTCTGTTCCAAAAGGGGTGAATGTGGGACTGCCCTCGGGCACATGAACTGCTCGTTCAGACCCAGGTTTCCTGCAAGGACTCAGCGATGTTTGTGAACCCTGAGCTGCGTTTGTGGTGGTCTCTGTTCAGCTGAACAGAACCCAGGGTGTTACCCCTTCTTCAGCTCAAGAAGCTCCTAGTGGCCGGTTGGGGAACTGCAGAGAAAGGCGACTTGACCTTCCAAGACACCTCAGTGTCCAGGAAACTGCCTGCTGAGCAGGGGGGTCTCCCTGGCACCAGATCCTCCCAGGATCAGCTTCCCACCAGGTGTGGCCCCGCGGTGTCCTGGTCCCCAGCTGTGCCGCATGCTTGCAGTACTTGAATCCAGGTGGGACCTTTCCCCCTGAGGCTGGAACCTTCACTGCCTGTGAAGGCAACGCAGATCAGAACCTGCATGGACCTCACTACCTGCAAGGACCTCCGTCCATGGGAAGAGTAGGAGGAAAAGAATTTAAAGGACATTGACCTTTAGCAACCTGCCCAGTGTGCAGAGGCATACCTACAGGCCTATGGGTGTTTACTTTGGAGGGGCCTCCATAAGAAAAGTTACAAATATGCAACTACATTCGAAACGAAATGTTCATTTTAAATGAGAAACACCACAGTGTGAATTTTGTATGTTGACACATACATAAATGGCATACCATTTGGAACAAATAGCATTCTAAAAACACGATTTCCTTACCCATATTTGTAATAGTCCCCCCCCCCCCTCCCCCGCCACACACACACACACACACACACATTTTCTGGTTGCATAGTCTTTAATCATCTTAGAGGAAAATAATTTTGTACAATAATTTTTATATATATATATAAAAAGAATTCCATCTTTCTTCTAATATGACTGCTGAAAATTGGGTTTTGTTAATGATTGTTTAAAACTTGGATAGGCAAACTTTCTCTTAAGGACTCAGATAGTGGAGATTTTAGTCTTTCTGGGTTACCATCGACAATATTACATAGATGCTTTGTATGGCCATTTAAAATGTAAGTTAAAATCATTCTTAGATTTTGGGCAATAATGCAAAAATAAGTGATGGGCTAGATTTGATTCATGGATGTAATTTGCTAATTTCTGGCTTAGAAAATTTTCTTTTAACTTTACAACTCCTTATTTGTAATCTTCATGTAAATTTGGGCATTGCTGTTAGATTTGGAAAACCCCCATCAGGATCCTTTAGAGCAGTTATATAATTTACCATCCAAGCCTTTGTGAGCAGAAAGAGTTCTGTTCTTATTTGCACTGGAGCTACAGGTGTGACCTGGGATATGCTGAGGTCTATGCTACCCCAATGTACTTTGTTTGGTAGCTGACCTTTAATATTCTGAGATGTGTCAAAATTTCTAATACTATAACAAATCATATATTCCTCTAATGCACCATATTCATTAACGCAGGTGTAGTGGCACTGTATTTATTTCTTATCGCTGCTATAACATATTACCATAAACTTGGTGGCTAAAAACAACATAAATTTATTATCTTGCAGTTCTATGTGTCATAGGTCTGACTCAGGTATTACAGGGCCTCAGGGGGTCAGCAAGACTGCATTCCTTTGTGGAAGTTCTAGAGAAGAGTTGAATTCCTTGCCTTTTTCTTTTTTAGCTTCTAGAAGTTAGCTTCCTACCTTGACTCCTGGCTCCTGTCCTCCATCCCCAAAGCTAGCAATGTTGCATCTCTGACCCTTCATCCTTGTCACACCTCCCTTTCTTCACAGCTGGGAAAATCATCTATTTTTTTTTATTTTATGAAAACATGTGATTACATTGGCCCAGAGGGATAACTGAGGAAACTTGAGATTAATTTCCCCATTTCAAGGTCTTTGATTTAATCACATCTGCAATGTTCTTTCTGGCCTATAAGGTAATGTATTTACAGGTCTGCGGGTTGGGATGTAGACATCTTATTGGGGGCGCGGGAGGGGGGGTTCTATTCTGCCTGGCACAGGCATATTATTGATTTGTTTTCTTTATTGATTTCAGTGTTTCTTGTCAAATCAGCAACAAATTTGATATTTTTCTCAAGTGTTCTCATATCACAGTCATTGTCATTAATGAGTTATCAAATAATTCAGGACCATATTTATTACTTTGGGTCAAAAATTCTCTCTTTGCCTTAATAAATGACCTCTTTGATTGTGAACTGAACACGTTTTCATCTGGATCTGCCGCACCTCATCAGGACAAGATGCGTTAGATGTGCTAAAATGACTCTATATGCTAGCATGAATAAAACATGTGACCTAGACAGAAGTGATTAGTATGTGTAGCCCTGCTCCAAACTTGTTCCCTATAAATTGTACTTAGCGTGATTCTATCAAAAAGGATAAAACATGTATAATGTATTGCACGTTTAGAATTATATATGGTATGTTATCAGGTATAATTCTGATAGGAGAAAATTTCCATTTTGATGAGGCATTGATAAGAGCCAAATCTCCTGCTTAAAATTTTATATATGATGATAGGATAAATTTTCAGTAGACCAGCTTCTGTCTTCAAAACCTGTTCCTTTCTTCATCTACTATTTATGCTAGTCACTGTTGGACACTGCAGGACATAGTCTGATGTTAAAATACCTCTGGCCCTGCACCTTCATGTTAAGACAACATGTGACTGGTAGGAATATGTCTGGAATCTAACACCAACTTAACGATACACAAAACTAATAGCAAGACAACTAAATATATTGCACATAATCCAGCCAATTGTACTCTCAATTTGACTTTTCCTCAATGAAATCCCCCACTGAAATGACATTGATTCCAATGCCATATGACATGAGATGAAATGCAGCCAAGGAGACCTCTGAGGGAAAAGAGACAGCTGTCGAACCTGCTTGTGGCTAAAATGTCATACTTTGCATATTGATAAAACACACACTTACCTGCTCCAATAAAAGAGCCCCAAAGTGTTAGCTTCAATCACTTCATGATATAGGCACCTCCACAATTTGAGAAGGAGCCCGTTGCACTGAAGGACACTGTGGAGTTTATCTGCTCATGGTTAAAGCTTCTCTATACCAGAGAAAGATACAGCCTTGGTGACTGAATGGTACTTTCTATGGGATGGAAGACTTTACTCAGCTCTGTGCTTCAGGTCTTACCTGCTTTTACTCATACTCAGAAGCTATGGGCATCCTTCCATGGTACTTGAGTTACCAACACTGGTAAAAAACAGGCTGGACTCTTCCTGCTTACAAACACAAGGGAGTGTTCAAATCCTTGGGCTGGAGATTTCCTGTATTTAGGAAGAATTTTCATTTATTACCAGCACTGAGAACAAAATCCCTGCACTTTGGTGTTGAATTTTTGTTTGCTCCAAAATGTAAAAAAAAAAAGAAAACAAAACAACCACCATTGCAAATAGATTAGCTTTGATTAACTAATCAAATAGATTAGTTTTTATTAAATTCTATGTGAAAATGATATGTATTCTGAGCCCTGAAATTCAAGCAGGTCAAAGAAATTTAAAAAAAACGATGTTAGATCCTGGTTCAGCCTATACAAATCTCTTTCTACAGTTTTAGTGTTTTAGGAAAGCTTTATATTCTAAGTCAGTGTCCAATGACAGCAATTATTACTTCTACATATTGCTATTTATAAAGAGATTGTGAAAATGAGTATTTTTTGAGCTCCCATAGTAGATTCTCACAGTAACCCTGAAAAATAGGTGTCCATTTTGCATATAAGAAAACTCAGGCTAGTTTAAATGAGCAACTTATCCAACGCAACTCAACCAATAGGGCCATATACTAGCAAAACTGGGTTTGCACACAAAAACTACCCTTATCACTGAATTTCAACTCTTTCTTATTACAAAAATCTATACTGGATCTGTCACATTTCTGAAAGTGAGAAGGCAGATAGTATAAAACAATTATCTATGCTAACAATAAAACTTACAGCATACATAGCAGATAAGTTGTAAAACACGTAAAATTTAAAGAAATAAAATCAGATGCTATAAATACATTAGTCACAGACAAATTTGTCCCAAGAAATCTGAGCCTATTTACCTCAAACCCTACAGAAAATATTCCTAAACAGCTACCTTCAATAATTTCTTTTGTATTTAATGGCAATATCTAGAATATTAGAAATAATGTGTTTTGTATATAAATAACTATTTCAACTTGGTATCTTCACATACAACTTTTAGATATCTTCTTTAAATTTTGTTTTTCATAAGGAAGAATTTTCTCAGAAAAATGGCTGATAATATTGTGGTTCCTGGCAATGGGTGGAGATGTGCTTTGTTTTCTCCATATTAATGAAAAAGTGACATAAAAAAGTGCATAAAAAATATCGCATACCCCATCATGCCTTAAATAAGGTTACAAGACATTGAAGTGGTCTGGCTTAAAGACATGGTCTTTAACAAAACAGCCTTACCTTTTACAATCTTATCTTGACAATAGATGATTTAAATATTTTTCATTTAAAATATTTATGTACCTAGCTTCAACAAGGTACAGTGTTTTCTGAGTGTTGAGTGGGTTTGATGAAACATTAGAATGATAAGTTCTGGACAATCCCTGCCAGCATTTTAGCTGATGGCTCTTCTGGGAATGGTCCTGACAGCTAATGAAAGACTTTCCCCAGCTCCTGAAAGATGCTTCTTTCTCTGTCATTTAGCTGAAGACAGCAATAATTATTGCTGGTTATTACCATAACTGATGGCAGAATCCAAGGAGAAAGTCAGGTCTAACACACATCTATTCTGCCCACACATTTTGTTCCCCTAACACGCTATTTTATTAAGTGCCCAGGCAGATATTTACTTGATAAGTGCCAAGTCACGAGCCACCATGAATCTCCTGAACATGGAAACATAATCACTTTTTAAAAGTTTACTTGCCAGAAATGACAGAAGAGTGTCATAACAGCCATCTGGGTTTTGTATTTTGAAAAGATAACTTTATTTATCCAACAAACTCAGAAGACTTATAGAACTTGTGGTCAGGCAAGTACATATCAATATCCTACTTATCTTCTTTTATTCAAGGACATTTTAGAAGATTGATTAAAAGTTAGTTCTACTAACTTCCCATAGCCATGACTGTGTTGCTGTAATGAGCCAATATTTCTTAACTTTCATGTTCTTGACCTTTTTGTTACTAACAGGCTATGCAACCTTTATGAATTATTGAAAATGGAATTATTTCCATATATACAGGGGTGGGCAAAAATAGGTTTACTGTTGTGAGCAGGCAAAACGGAGAGTGTATTCTTGCATTATTATTTATTTACTAGAGGCCTGGTGCATGGCCTGCCTCCTCAGCCCAGCCTACCCCTTCTCACAGTCCTGGAACTCCCAGGGGTGGGAGGTGACCTGGCAATCAGGGGAAGGTGATACCCCCATCACACCTCTGCTGCTGCCACTGCCGGCAGCACAAGCCTCGACCAGCTCTGCTTACCTGAGCCTTGGGTGGCCTTAGGTGGCTGGGTAGCTAGCTACCATCTGAGGCTTGCCTGCATCTTGGGCATTGTCTGGACAGCTGACATTGAGGCTTGCCTGTGCCTTGGGCTAGCCCTGGGCAGCTGGGAGGATGAGGGGAGTGGGAGACTCTAGAGACTGAGGGGATTGGATGCTGCCATCTTGTGGCTGTGGGTGCCGCTGTCTTTGAGGGTATGATAGTCTATTAGTGTATTCCCTCTTTATTGGCTATGAGACCCACATCTTTGTGAGGGTGTGATGGTTATTTAGCATAATTCCTCTTTATTAGATAGGATTATTGTATTATTTACCTTATAAACAACTGTAAACCTATTTTTGCCCATCCCTGCATTTTCCTCTAGTTTTGGGTATTCCATTTTCTTTTGATATAATTTAACTTTAGGTCAAATTTTGCACCAAACCATGCCAAGAACTTTTAATCTACATTTAATTGCCATATAAAGTGTGTCTATTAAGTCTTGCCCACTTTTATATACAGTAGCCATTTTAATATCCACAGTCTTTTAAATTATATTGTCCCATGTCATAGGGGATATAAATTAAATTCATGTAGGTTAAGTGAAATTTTCAAGTTGATGTAATTGGTGAGTATAAGAGAGATAACTCACTTGTTTTTTATCTTAAAGTTCATTTTTTTATGGAGAATATATATATATATATATATATATATATATATATATATATATATAATCTCATACTATAAAGTTGCAATTAAGAGTCTAAGATCTGGAGTCAGGTTGCCTTTGTTCAAATCTGTTTTGTTACTTTGTGACTTTGAGAAAGTTCCCCAGGTATCCTATACCACTTTTCTTTACCGAATTGCCCCATTTGACAAATAGCATTCAATTCAGAGACATTCTCTGCTTCCTTCACCTTCCCAATCACCTAACACAAGCCCAAACATTTTAAGTCCTTTATTACATGCTTAGTAAGAGATGGTGCCCAGTTCTCCATGGTACAGGTTCTGTCTTGTTGCATAGAGTCTATTCACCCAACTTTATTTAACTACTTGCATGGGGGTCAGGAGGTGTCCCTCAGCCCAGCCTGCACCCTATCCAATCTGGGACCCTTCGAGAAATTTCTGACTGCTTGTTTAGGCCCATTCCCACTAGGATCGGGCTTCAACAGCAGTTGGACATTCTTCTCACAATCTAGGACTGCTGGCTCCAAACTACTTGCCTGCCTGCCTCCCTGATTTCCCCAAACTGCTTCTGCCTGGTCACCCCCTAACCACTACCCTGCCAGCCTAATTGATGTCTAACTGCTCCCCTGCCAGCCTGTTTACCCTCAACTTCCCTCCTCTGCCAGCCTGGTCACCCCCAACTGCCCTCCCTTGCAGGCCCAGTCCCTCCCAACTGCCCTCACCTATTGGCCTGATTGCCCACAACTGCCCTCTGTTGCAGGCCTGGAACCTCCCAACATCCCTCCCCTGCTGGCTATTTTGTAGTGGCCATCTTGTGTCCACATGGGAGCATGATCTTTTACCACATGGGGGCAGCCATCTAGTGTTTTGGAGTGATGGTCAATCTTTGTATTACCCTTTTATTAGATAGGATAGAGGCCTGGTGCATGAGTAGAGGCCAGCTGGTTTGCCCTGAAAGGTGTCCCAGATCAGGGTGGGGTTCCCTTGGGGTGTGAGGTGGCCTGGGCGAGGGGCCTATGGTGGTTTGCAGGCTGGCTACACCCCCAAGTGACCCAAGTGGAGGCCCTGGGATCGAGGATTAATTTATTTTCTACAATTGAAACTTTGTAGCCTGGAGAAGAGCCAAGCCTTCTGCTTGTTCCATGGTGACAGCCATTTCTCTTGGGATATTTACCTTCTATAATTGAAACTTTGTAGCCTAGAGTGGAGGTCTAGGCGCTAGGGCTGCAGAAGCTTGGCTTCCTTCATCCCCTGGGCAAACTTAGCCTCTGCTTTCTCCAGATCTGCTGCCACCATTTCTGTTGGGATATATCTTCTATAATTGAAACTTTGTAGCATTGAGTGGAGGCTTAGGCTGGCAAAGGCAGGCAGAAAACTTGGCTTCCTCCATTGCCAGGGAAACCCAAGCCTTCTTCTTGCTCTCAGTGGCCGCAGCCATCTTGGTTGGGGTTTATTTGCATAATTTGCTCCTGATTGGCTGATGGGTGTGGCTTGATTGGAGATATGGTCAATTTTCATATTACTCTTTTATTAAATAGGACAGGTGTGCCTCTGTTGGTCTATGGTTGCAAGGTATAAACAACATCCAAAAATGACCTTGGCATGACCTATGCCAGATCTGATCTATCATCTTTTATCTAGTTGAAGCAGATTAGAAGCTTTTAATTTATCTATAACCCCAATTCTTTCATTTCTCATGTCTAGTCTAAGATTGAATCATTTCATTTTTATTGCAATCATCTTTGTTCAAGTTACAAGCATCGCTTACCTAAACATGTTCCATAGCCCTCCATTTTTATTTCACCTGGAGAGATTTTTCTAAAGAATCAGTATAATCATTTCTCTCCTATGTTTATCACTTTTTAATTAGTTCCCATTGCTCTTAGTAGATTAAAACCAAAATATTTAACATTCCCGTACATAGAAATATCAAAAATTCTTATTTGCTTTGAGAGTCCAGATTTATGCCTGTTGTTGTCTTTGAAAAAATACTAGTCCTGCCTATTACTCTCAGAAGTATGGTCATTTGGATGATAAATGTTATGGCCACTATATTCACAGGGACCTTCATTATCTGGTCTGTACTCATATCTCCATTCTAATCTTATGCTACCCTCTCCCTCTCTGAATTTCACGTACACTTGTCTTTTTTCTCCTTCCATTTTATGACTGTGATGCAATCTTATTTTCATCCCTCTTTTTCATATCCCTTCCTTATCATTCCTCCTCTCTTTTTCTGATTAGCCATTTGCATCCTTCCATTCTTATCTCTAAAGTCAGTTTCTAAGAAAAACATCTGACCTGCCAGATAAGATCAGAACCTGCTATATGCTTGCAAGTGCTCTGTACTTATCATAGTATTTATCACAGTCATACTAATGCATGTTTATTTTGTTGAGGTTATTTTGTTTGCTTGCTTACTCTCCATTTTATCCTTGGGCCAGATATATAATAATAAGCAGTGAGTAATTTCTTTTATTCAGAAATAGGTTTGAACCACAAATTATCCTATTAAGTGTAATGCTCAGGAAACCAAGAGAGGCATCTTTAGTCTAAATGAAAATCTTTGTTTATCCCTTTCACCTCCAGAAAGATATGACTTAAAGATCACCCTTGAGTGATCATAAAATGCATCAGCTGTCTAGACAGGGATTGTTCTGCATGTCTGCTCACAGAGAATGAAGAATTGAGGACAGGTTGCAGTGATTTATTCCAATCTTCTCTAACTTATCCATTTAGGATGATAAAATTGAATTTTTTATACCAGGTGTTTAAAAGATACAGGATAAACAAAAGAAGGAAGGCATGACAATTATCCAATTATCCTCCCACAGTCCCAAGGAAAGATAGTTCCCCAGGCCCAGTGATACCCTTAAGGATGGATGCAGCTACTGGCAGATACGTTGTGGGTGATTCCTCTGGGAGCAAGGATTTGACAGGATAGCTTTGCAGCAATATGACTATCTCAGTACACCTCATTTTCTTAATATTGTGGTGTAAATGAATAAGGGACATTCATGATATGTCAACTGGAGGAATATTCCCTCAGTGTTCCAATATCTTCACACACACACATACACACACACACACACACACACACATCTTTCATCTTTAGAAAAATTTATCTGCTTCTCATTGTTACAAAATTCTAAGGTGCAAGAACATGTATTTTTTTTTTTTTGGTTCTGCATTTCCACTTTATTTTTTCAATTAAAGTATTTTTCAATTAGAGTTTACATTCAATATCATTTTATACTAGTTTCACAATTAGGTACTTTACGAAGTGTTAGCCTTAATATTTACAGTATCTACTTTGCACCATACATAGTTATTACAATATGACTGACTATATCCTCTATGCTGTACTTTACATCCCTATGACTATTTTCTTTATTTTAAATTTAATAAATCTTTATTGTTCAGATTATTACAATGTTGCTCTTTCCCCCTCCAAAGCTCCCCACCCCCAGTACCCATCCCATCTTCTGCCCTTACCTATCCACACTGTCCTCATCCATAGGTGTATGCTTTTTGTCAAGTCTCTTCCCACACACCCCACACCCCTTCCCCCCCAAGAATTGTTAGTCCACTCCCTTTCTATGCCCCTGATTCTATTATATTCACCAGTTTATTCTGTTCATCAGATTTTTAATTAACTTGATTTTTAGATTCACTTGTGATAGATGTGTATTTATTGTTCATAATTCTTATCTTTATCTTTTTCTTCTTCCTCTTCTTCTTCTTCTTTTCTTCTTCTTCTTCTTCTTCTTCTTCTTCTTCTTCTTCTTCTTCTTCTTCTTCTTCTTCTTCTTCTTCAATGATATCTTTCAGCATTTCATATAATACTGGTTTGGTGCTGATGAACTCCTTTAGCTTTTTCTTATCTGTGAAGCACTTTATCGTTCAAGTCTGAATGATAGCTTTGCTGGGTAATCTTGGTTGTAGGTTCTTGTTATTCATCACTTTGAATATTTCTTGCCATTCCCGTCTGGCCTGCATAGTTTCTGTTAAGAATCAGCTGACAATCATATGGGTGCTCCCTTATAGGTAACTAACTGTTTTTCCCTTGCTGCTTTTAATATTCTCTCTTTATCTTTTGCTCTTGGCATTTTAATTATGATGTGTCTTGGTGTGGTCCTCTTTGGATTCTTTTTGTTTGGGGTTCAGTGCACTTCCTGGACTTTTAAGTCAATTTCTTTCACCAGGTAGGGGAAGTTTTCGGTCACTATTTCTTCAAATAGGTTTTCAGTATCTTGCTCTCTCTCTTTTTCTGGCACCCCCATAAGTCATATGTTGGTATGCTTGAGCTTGTCCCAGAGGCTCTTTACACTATCTTCAATTTTTTTGGATTATTTTTGCTTCTTGCTTTTCTGGCTGAGTGATTTTTGCTTCTTTGTATTTCAAATCTTTGACTTGGTTCTTGCGGCCTTCTGTACTGCTTTTAGGTCTCTGTATAATATTTTTTTTATTTCAGTCACTGTATGCTTAATTTCTAGTTGGTCCTTTCTCATATCCTCCAGAGTCTCGCTCATATCCTCGAGGGTCTCGCTCATATCCTTAAAGGTCTCATTAAGTATATCAGCCTTTTCTAGGAGCTGCTTGAAAGACCTTATAACCTTGGTTTTGAACTTTATGTTCAGTCATTTTTTTCCCTCCATTTATTTCACATGTGATCTGTTACCTTGTCTTCACATTTTGGCTGATTCCCTGAGTTGGTCCAGGAGGTTTGTGTGGTAGGTGTCCTTTAGGGGACAGTGGCTCAGCCTCCCCAGTTACCTGAGGTGGATACTGTTGGTGCACCCCTTTCTGGGCAGCACTGGCTTGTGGTAGTTAAGCATAGATTGTTGTTGGTATCACTGGAAGGGGTTGACCTCCAGGCCAATTGGCTGTGTGGATCAGCTGTGTTTACACTGGGAGAGCATATGTGCTCAGACTTGATTGATGGAATCTCTGGGCTGAGCAGGCAGCCTTGCTTTCCGGTCAACCTCGCCTTAAATGGCTCCTGGGTCTCTGTGCCCTGCAGCAATGGCTGCACACACCTCTGAGAGAAAGCTCCCCAGAGCTCTGCCCGCTGCTGGACAGTCCAGTTTCTCCCCAAATGAGTCTGGACATCCAAAGACTCACCCTGAATGGGAAAACAAAGCAGTCTGGTGGTTTATTTGTTTGTTTTTTTCCTCTCCCGAATGATAGACCCAGCCACGAGCCCTCTCTGAGAGTTCGCGCTCCTCTGCAGTGCCCATGTCTCAGTATGCTTCCTCCTCACTGTCCAGTTTCACCCTGCATGAGTCTGGGCTCTCCGAGACTCACCTGGAACCAGGGCTCATGCAGGGGGATGCCTTTGTCTCTCTCCCAGTTTGAGTAAACCAGACGGGTTTGCAGCTGCCCACCCTTTCCACTCAGGTGCAGCTCTGTACCTCTGACTCCATGCATATCCTCAACTCTGTCCTCCACAGCTCATCTGAGTCACAGTGTCCTTTTATCTTTCCTTCTATTTGTGGAATGTCTACTCAGCCAACTTTCTGGTGGTTCTGGATACTGTCCATTCTGTCCCATAGTTGTAGTTTTGAAATTGTTGTATGGGGCAACAGTATGGGTGTTTACTTATGCCGCCATCTTGGTTCATCTGCAAGAACATATTTTTTATTGACATATTTGTGAAACTCATTCACTGTATTTTTACTAACAATAAAAATTAAAATATATCTGGACATCAGAAGAGAAAAACATGAACTCAACTTAAAATATTCCTATATCAATATGAAACAGGACACACTATATTAATATATAAGTGATATACAAAAAGGCAGGAGGGCGAATCATTTTAGTATACATAGATTTGGAAAAAAATAGTATCATGACATACCCTCTTCAAATTTACTTTCACAACTAACTGCCTCCTTTGGGAGGCATAAGAAAGTAGTTTGATATTTGAAGAAATAGAAGAGACATCTTATAATATAACTAGAGGCTCTGGGCACAAAACTTGTGCATGGGGTGTGTGTCCCTCAGCCCAGTCTGTACCCTCTCCAATCTGGAATCCCAGTAGGATCGGACCTAAACAGGCAGTAGGACATCCCTTTCACAATCCAGGACTGCTGGCTCCCAACTGCTCCCCTGCCTGCCTTCCTGATTGCCCCTAACTGCTTCTGCCTGCCAGCCTGATCACCCCCTAACCACTCCTCTGCAAGCCTGATTGATGCCTAACTGCTTCCCTGCCAGCCTGATTGCTCCTAACTGCCCTCCCCTTGCAGGCCTGGTCCCTCCCAACTGCCCTTCCCTGCTGACCTGATCATCCACAACTGGCCTCCCTGTAGGCCTGATCCCTCCCAACTGCCCTCCCCTGCTGGCCATCTTGTGGTGGCCATCTTGTGTCCACATTGGGCAACCATCTTTGACCACATGTGGGCAGCCATCTTGTGTGTTGGAGTGATGGTCAATTTGCATATCACTCTTTTATTAAATAGGATAAGACATAAGAATCAAAACTGATTTTAAAATAACTTCATATTTAAATAGGATTATTGTTTCAGATTCTCCAATGCTCAAGATCAACCCTATCATACCTTTTCTAGAACAATGTGGATACTGAGAGTTGAAGGTCACATATTTTCTTTCTGGATACCTGCTCAATTATTACAGAGTTTTTTTCGAGGGTTGGGGAAAGCTAGAAGCCACAATAGAATGAATGATTCCTAGGAAAAGTTTATTACTTATACAATTATTATATGTGACAATATGGCAATGATTAATTATCTGCATGTGAACTTGGTGGAAGTTATTGTTGGAGCCTTGTGCTCCAGAAGTTTGGCTCATGTAGTTTTGTGAAAATCCATCAGTTAAGATTAATGGGAAATGGGAAAAGAAGTTGAGCTCTACCAGACAGATGGCAGGTTTGATGAGTCAGGACTTACCCAGTTTAGGTCCATAGATCAGCTTAGTAAGACAAGAGCCAGAAGGCACTTTAGGTTCAAAGAAAGAAAACTTTGAACACAGGAAATTAGCTAAGACACAAAACCTAGATTAAGACAGAGAGAAAAATATTAGAAGTCAAATATTCAGTCTCAGATGGACTGGCTCTGTCAGCAGAAGCAGGATGGGAAGTTGGTATTCCTTATAGATGTAGTGGAGAGTCTCCAAGATGGTTTTTCACGACCTTAATTTCCTGGATTCCTCATTGTAAGAAGTCTCCTCTTGCATTGTACCAGGATTGTGCTATTACCATTTTCATACTGCAGAAGCGGCGACATACACCTTCTAAGACTAGGTTATGAAAGATTGTGATTTCTATCCAGGATGCAGTTTTATGAATGGGCCCTGAATATTTGCTCCTGCGTTATTTACTTCTTCACAGCAGGGAGGACCATTAGCTCAAAGCCTACAGGGGCCAAACTTGGATTGTTACACATCCAATTGCTTTATAGATAGCCCAAATAAGCATATGTTTAGCTATTTTGAGCCTGCTTTGCATACCCCATGACACTGCATCCACACCTGCTAGCCCTAGATAAGACAAATCCTGGTGCCATAAAAGACCCCAGACTGCTGCTGCATTTCAGAGCTCCCTGACCAGAGACTCACACCTTGGCTGAAAGACATCATCCTGACATTAAAGCCTCCTTTCTTCTCCAGAGTTCTCTTGCTCTCTCCCCTTTATGCTGCCTCTAGAAGGTTTCCTACTGTGAGGGACTTCTTTCATGCAACACTGTTTCATGCTTCTTTACGAAGCTTGTCAAATATTGTCATTTTGGATTTTGTGGTTTTTTTCCTAGATCAGCCTCCAAATCTTTGAATTCAGCTCAGGTTTCCACACTCTTTGCCTTTCTTTGGGGATTCTCACTTTGGAGAAAGGAAGTTGCCTTATTATGAGCAGCCCAGTGGAGGAGCCCAAATGGCGAGAAACTAAAATGGCTAGCCCACAGCCAGTGAGGAATTGAAACCTGTCAACAGTCAAGTAAGTGAACTTGGAAGCAGGCTTTTCAAGGCCAGTGAAATCTTGAGATTACAGCAGCTGGTGGGAGTCCCTGAACTAGAACCAGACAATGAAGCCACTGAGATTCCTGACCCTCAAGAAACTGGGTGAAATAATAAGTGTTTGTTGTCTTATGCTGCCAAATGTGGGATGATTTGTTACATAGCAATAGGTAAATAATATAATCACCTTCTGATCTGGAGTTCAGTCACCTTGAATGTTGGATAAACAGAGTCCCAGGTAGAGAGCAAGAAATTATATGGCACAGAACTAATGATCAGTAACTTCTTCACAGTCTTACTTCATATCTCAACATAAAACTAAATCTAAAATATGGTGATTAAAATTGATCTTCTTTCCCAATGTAAATGAACAAATATGGGAATTTCAATAGCGAAAATGTGAACGAAAATGACACACACACACATACGAATATTGTTCAGTCATGCAAAAAAAGAAAATCCTGCCATTGTGACAATACAAATGAACTTGAGGATATTGTGCTAAGTGAAATAAGTCAGAGAGGAAAAGACAAACACTGTGTGATCTCACTTGTATGTAGAATGTAATAAAGCTAAACTTATGAAAACAGAGTAGATTAGTGGTTATCAGAGTCTGGGGATTACTAGAGTCTGAAGGTGAGGGATAACGAATTTAAGAGCTATTGTTTAAAGGTACAAATAATAAAGACATATGTCCTGGAGCTCTAATGCACAACATAGTGATTATAGTGAACAATATTATATTGAAACTTTAAAATTGCTAAGAGACTAGATCTTAACTGTTCTCTCCACAAAAAATAATTGATATATGATGTGCTACAGGTGTTAATAAATGCTACTGCAGTAATTATATTGTGTTATACATGTACAAATAAAATTATATCTCAATAAAAATTTTTTTTCTATGAAAAATTTTTTATGGATGCTGTTTTCAGCATTTGAAGGCCTTTGCTAAACCAAGATTTTTTGTTAAGTGAGGCGGTTGCCATCTTGAATCAGTGTTTATTAACTGTAAGCTATATGGGGAGAATATGAGAGGCTACAAACTCAATTGCTCTAATTAAGGTAATAAGATAGAAAGACAAAGCTTACTCCTAAAAGGAGATGAAAAAGTAAATCATCTCATACTTCTTATCATATGCATCGCTTACATTATTATTAAGAGACTGTATTGAAATCAAGGGCATGGACTGTTAAATTATTGAGTAGAATGACTAAAATTATTGAACACTATGACTGCTAAGCAGTTTACATAGCTTATCTCATGAATTCCCATCTATCATTTAAGATGGGTAGTATTATTAGCTCTATTTTACAGATAAGAATATTAAAACTTAGAGTGGTTAATAACTTGTACCAGACCACCAGGTGACTAGGTGTAGTCAGATACTATAGTGTATTTGTATATCTTATTACTTTTAAAACCATCTATCAGCTTATAAACCCAATGACTGTTATTTGCAGAATTTTATATTTACTATATTTCTAAACAATTTCCTCTTTCAAGCTCTAATCATGTAAACTCTGAAATAAATTAATATCTGCTCTTTATCAAGCCTTATATGTATTCCATAAAATATAAATGAAAAAGAATGATAATTACACTACAGAATCAATCCTCTGCTACAAGTGTTGTCTACTTCAGTTGTCTTCAATCAGACTGTAATCAGCATTTGGACATCCCTAACTGCAGAGTGGATAGAGAGCTGGATCCTGAATTCAGTTAACTTGGCAGAAAAAAAAAAAAGCCACAGAAATAGGATAGCTAAAGCAGTAAAAAAAATCTATTTAAAAAAGGTCACATGTTCTTTAGCAATTAATGTGCTGGAAGGGTGGTAATATAATGTTTGACTAAGGTTAGATTTAAGGTTATCAGGGTCTGATTGCATTAATCTATCATCTAGAAGTGAATTCACCTTTGATTGGCCCTTGAATGGTTTTGCTTGTATCAGCTGCACACACCAGTCAATATTAAATTGCAAGACAAGTTTTTACTGATAAATTTATTTTTATAAACATGTTTACAAGAAAATTATTGAGGCATACTCCTAAACATAAGTTACATCAATTACTTATTCAATAATTTCTTTATAATATGCTGCTGTGTGTGCTTGGAAAATCTTTTTTTTTTTTTTTGTATTTTGAAAGCTATCATATTTCTAGTTATTTTTACCAGCCATACTTTAATTAAAAATACATATCTCTAAGAGCCTCTGTTAATTATGCTTGCCTGATTAACATATTGTTGTTTCCACCAGGATGTGCCAATGAAGAGAATCATATTATTATATCATCTTGTTGATAGCATATAACCTGTCTTCATCATCGACTCATCAGCATTCTTGATTTTCCAACTTTCAGAAGAATATTATCTGGATAAGGGTAATAATAGCTCACTGAGGTGAGTTTCCTAGGAATGAAATTTTCCTCTCCATTATAGTTTTTTTCTAATAGAGTTTCTTTCTTTGTTATATAAATTGAGGTAACAGAATGGAAACTCCAATATAATTTTGGGTTCTATTATCTTAGTTTCCCACATAATTATAATATAAAAGTGGAAGGAAACATTGTAAGTGTGGTGTAGTTGAAACTTTTAGGCAATGGGTGGCAGAAATGCTAAGCTGTAATTTCAGCTGTGTTCCTTTACTTTGGGAAAATTGTCAAGCTTTCTAAGACTCAAAATCCTTATCAGAACAATATATATACACATATATGTGTATATATCCTATATAATAAAATCCTAATATACAAATTGACCAAAAGAAAGAACGACTAGTTGCTATGATGGACACTGACCACCAGGGGGCAGACACTCAATGCAGGAGCTGCCTCCTGATGGTCAATGTGCTCCCTCAGGGGGAGAGCCACTCATCCAGAAGCTGGCTCAAGGCTGGCGAGTGCAGCAGCAGTGGCAATGGCACCTCTGTGGCAGTTCTAAGGCAATGCTAAAGACCCCTTGAGGGATGTCCGCCTGCTGACTTAGGCCTGCTCCCAAGGGGTCCCGGACTGTGAGAGGGTGCAGATCGGGCTGAGAGACCACTCCCAGTGCACGAATGTCACGCATCTTGCCTACTCATAGCACTGTTTTAGGAATTAGGTAGTAGCTATATTATTCTACCAGAAACAAGTTATTTTGTACTCTATATTGCAGACAGATTTGAGAATTATTTTAAAAGCTATATGGTTTATAGCTATAAATTTTCTATAAGAATTTGATATTAATAATCTACTTTTATGTAACATGGAATAGTAAATATAAATCATGAAAAGAAACTATGAGAAGTATTTTACTTCTGAGTTGAGATATGAAAAAAGGCACAATTTTCTGGGAGATGATGACTCACTCCCATAAAATGTAGAAGAAAATGAATTTGCTTCACAAACTCAAGTCTGCCTGTATGTGGTGCTATGCCTATGGCAAGGTGAGGTCAACAATAGGGCAAATAATAAAAAAGCTATTATGTAATCAGCAGCATTTTTTATGTAGGAAGATTTGTATAATTATTTTTTTTCAAGATCAATGAATAATAAGCAAATTTCACAAGCCTGGTTAATTATAACCAAATGATGTTATAATTAAAGTGGTAAATAGACATATAAAAATGAAAGAAAAATTTTTCTTTGTATAAGTAGGAAGAGACCTTTTTCTTCCTCCCTTTTCTTATACCATTTTCTTTGGAAAACTTATTTCTCTGACTCTTTGAGATATATGTAAATTTTTTAAAGAAACTAAGAATTTTGCCAGTTTAAAAAGCACAAAAGCCTTTCTCAAGGACCTGAAGCTATCGTCTTTAAAATAGAATCATCAAGGTAGTTAACCTCCCTATTTCACAGTTTCTGCGGGAAGATAGGAGCCTAATCTTAGCTGATGCCTGCCTTTAAGTTGCAAACCTCCTGTCACAAAACTATGAGAAATTCATTTTTTCTTTAGGTAAAGCTAATAAGATACCCTAGATGATAATCCCAATTATCAGAGGAAGTTAGAATAAACTATATGTGACCAATGCTGCCATCAAATCCTCTTACTTGGAGACTAGTTACTGTTTATCTTGAGAACATGCATGTAGTGGGTTATATCTGTTTGGCTATAGAATAGGATGAGGTTGTTGCTGCTTTTTGTTTTTGTAATCTCTTTAACAGATTGCCTGTGACATGCATCTCATTCTTGTTTAATGCTTATTTAAAAAAATAAAACTGCTTTTTCTCTTCCCTACTTTTTTTGCAGAGGTTTGGGGTTGACCGAGGATTTTGTTTTTAATTGTGTTTCTCCAGCATCACACACATCCTTAAAGGTTTTGGATGCCTTTCTTTTAACCATGGGATCAAGACCACATCTCAATATGAGTTCAATGTCCTCTACCATGTGGCACTCATACATCTCTTAACATCATGTCTTAGTGCCGCCTAACACAAGCCTCAAGAAAATGCTCAGCATGCCCTGCCTCCTGAATATTCTATGCAAATTTAAACAGCCATTCATAAGGATGTGGTGGGGCAAGACCAGAGTAATAAGCTTGGTGGGTCATTTTCCTAGCCAAATAACAATTAGTTGGTGAAAATTATGAAAATAAATCATTGGAAGTCTCTGGAAATTGTCCTAAGGGCAGGAATGGAAACATGATCTGAAAACAGAGGGTATAGGAACAGAGAAAAAAGAAACACAATTCAAGAAAATGTATTAATCATGGTAAGAACTAATGTGAGGGTCTGTGGCATTGGAGCCATGAATCACTTTCTTGTATCTTCTCTAGCTCCTTGTTATGGAAACTTTAGCTGGGGCACTCATCTCTGGACAAGTGCTGCACAGAGTACTGGACTGTCTTTCTCTCTTTCTCACTAGATAGTTCTAGGACAGGGTGATAATTCCAGGTGAAGGGTGATAAAAATATGTCACCAAATATATTCTGGAGTTAAAAAAAAAAGCAGCTGAAATTTAAAAGTTCACTAAAAGCATTTAATGGTAGATTTTAGCTAACTAAATCAAAAAAAGTTTAAGAAAGATCACTAGAAAATGAATATGAAAATCAGCAAGAAAAAGAATGAAGAGCAAAGAATAATTTCTGAAAAATATAAGATACATGTGTAACTTTGAAACAACCAGAAGACAACACAATCTATCCAATCTATATATATATAAAGCTAATATGCAAAGTGTCTCCTTGGGAGTTTGATTGCTCACTATGACATGTGCTGACCACCAGGGGGTGGCATCAAGCAAAGAGAGGCCCCAATTGCCCCTGATTGCCAGCCAGGCCTAGGGACCCTATCTGTGCACAAATTTCATGCACCAGGCCTCTAGTAAACTAATAAATGGAAGTAAAATATGAAATAAAGTAACAATATGAGTTCTAACTGAATAGTAGTTTCAAATAGTATCCATTGGCTTAATTTATCACTCAGAAAGACACTTTTAGATTGATTAGATATAGATATATATGTGTGTGTGTGTATATATATATGTATACATATATATATATATGTATGTATATACATATACACACATGTAATCAATCTAAAAGTGTGGAACACATATTTTGAAATCCCTAGATTCAATAAAAAAGGAAGAAAAAGGAAAAAAAAGGCAATATTTTTTAAGATTCTCTCTTAAAAATATACCAAAGATGAAAAATCAAAGGGTGGAAAATTAATACCAGGCAAATAAAACTATTATAAAGATGAAAGTAACAATATTAATAATTTTAAAAATAAAATTTAAGTTGAAACAAAAAAGAGACCTTATAAAAAGCAATCGATGAAGAAATTTTATTCACCATAAATGTGTATAAACTACTTCAAAATACATTAAGTTTTGGCAGTATGATAGGATACATGTAAATTAGGACTTGCAATTGGAAATTTAATATATTCCTCTCAGGAACACCGAGATCAAGCATTTAAAAATAAACTAGTATACCAAAATTTTGACATAGGAGGAAGCCTTGAACAAACAGCTTCCTGGGCAATTATTTTGCTTTCCTGATCACTCAGAAAGTATCAAACATTTTCCTAAAGTTCATTCAAACACTTCAGGGATTACTTATTGAGAGCTGAAAACATTTTCTGCCACCAGGAACAACCTCATCTCCTTTCGATCCTTGTGCAAAGCATTTAAAGGTGTGGGGATCAGCAGCTCTGCTGAAGCGACTGCTTCACAGTAAAAATTCAAGCCTTCTTCCAGGACCGTTCACTACTACTTGACAACTGTTTTTTGAATCACTACTCCTACACATATTTCCCTCTACCCAAACAGCAAAAACAGTGTCACCAAGCACATTGCAGATGTCCTGTTTCTGAACAGAGGATCAATAGTTTACTTCCAGCTAAAGGTTTTAATAGCAGAGGAAATTCAGGGGATTTGGGGAATTCTAAAAGAAGCTCTCCAAAAATAAAAATTCTTTTTTTATGTCATCCTAGTGCACATAAGATGACATCGAGGAGTTAGCTGCACAGAAAGATAGCCTTGGTTTCATGTAACTGCGGACTGATGAGAAAGGACTGCATCACTAATGCTTCGTGACTTTCTGTAATATATTAGGTCACAAACGGCATGCTTCTTGAATGGCTGGTATCATTTGTCACAGACACTGCCTTACTTTCTTCCGGAACAACAAACTACAAGCCGCTTCCATTGCCAGGAAACACGGTTGTACTAAGCTCTCTCCAGTTATGGGCAGCTCCATTTCATAGTTGGAAATGGAATGTGCTGTCTTGCAGGATGCTTCCTTGAAAGGGTGTGATTCAGGATAGCTTTAATTTCCAGGTTCCTTCAACCAAGCCATCTTCTCATGAGAAAAACCACTGCCGTGTGACACATCCTCAGGTTAGACACATCTGAGCAGAGTTTTCACTCCTAATGGCTTTAGGTTACTACGGCAAAAATGTTTGCCACTCTCTAATACTGTGGTTTTATGGCTAGTCAGATTTTTCCATAAAATTAAAATAAAAAGAAATGTTATTTTTATTTAATGCTTTTATTTGATAGTTTCAAACTTAAGTTGTGCCCATTGTAAACAATGGCCAAATATATTTTTAAACAATTTATATAAATTAGAATCTAAATGAAATATGGTTAATGATTATACTCACATTTGTTTGCACAGTACTGTTTTATGCCATCTACAGCAAAGATATAAAAGCACTGATGTGACATTTTCTCCATAAACAAATATACAGTTTTTTACATGACAGAAAGATAATTTAAAAAATAAAGTGCATGTGTGCATGTGTGTGTTATGTGTTTTTCAGGCTATGCCTAGTTCTTGGATATAGGTAAAAGATTAAAGCTCCTGATAAGGAAGAATTTTAAAGGATTTACAGTTACCAAAACTGGGAGCAGGATCAGAGATATAGTGATTTGTAACTCAAATAACATGCTAGTCTTACCCCTTCTTGAGCAGACTGGAGAATAAGAGTAACCTAAAGAATTGTCACAGCTTGGAGTAATGTTCCTTTGCTAAAAAATCTATAATTAATATCTATGTCATTCAGAATACACAAAAACTTCATCACTTGCTGAAACTGGTTTGGCTCAGTGGATAGAGCATTGGCCTGCGGACTGAAAGGTCCCAGGTTTGATTCTGGTCAAGAGCATGTACCTTGGTTGTGGGCACATCCCCGGTGGGGGTGTGCTTCAGAAGGCAGCTAATCGATGTTTCTCTCTCATCTATGTTTCTGACTTTTTATCCCTCTCCTTTCCTCTCTGTAAAAAAACCAATAAAATATATTTTAAACACACACACACACACACACACACACACACACACACACACACACACACACAAAACAAAAAAAACCTCCATTACTCAGCACTCAACACAGCCATGATTTCAAAGCTAACTTTCAACTAGTTTTCATCAGGGTAGCTACATTATAGCTAAATGGAACTCCTGAGTATTTGTGTTCGTAGCCCCTGCTTTCTCACCTCCAGTAAAAAGCATACTTTGTTTCATCAATACCCCTGTTTTCTTAAAGACTAAATATCATTCATCTTTTACAACCCTGTGTAAATTATTTACCTTCTATGTTGTCTTCCCTAATCAAGTTAGGTAAAAATAATCTCTTCAACCTAGAGACTTTGGGGATTTTTCTGTTCAATTCTATTATGAAAAATTTCACTTTTTATCCTGTTTTAATTGTATTTATGTATTTTTTATTACCTCTGTCCTTCTTGATTTATCTTTGGAAATTTTGTATCTCATATCAGTGTTTGCACACATCAATTGTTCCTTAGTGAGTGAGTAAATCAACAAATGAAGTAATAATGAAATCTAGACGTTTTTCTTAATAATTCTTTACTTTGGCTTATGTTATTTGCCAACTTAAGTTAGCAACAACTCTTGCTCTCAATAACTTCACAATTGATTATCTGTGTAGAAGCTTCTAATGAGAAAAGAATCTTTAACGGAGAATACTGATCCAAAGAATCATTTGCTTTGCTGTAGTTGACATTACAATGCAAATAATGAATATTTAATTTTCAAGACAGCAATTTCAGATTCTTAAGGAACTTTAAAATTCTAGGTATGTAGGATCACACAAAAAAGAAAAACCTTATAATAGAGCCACAGATTTATGTGAAAGGTTTTTTATGATCTGAACGATGCATGAGTCTGTTATAAGCCAGACGCCGGGCACAGAAATTACACCAAACTTCAGAAGAGCCATTGCATTAAGCGTAACTCCATCCCTCAGGTGAAGGTGTAAGGCCCTCAGACAGCAGGCGAGGT
Source organism: Antrozous pallidus (assembly GCA_027563665.1). Classification (NCBI taxonomy): domain Eukaryota; kingdom Metazoa; phylum Chordata; class Mammalia; order Chiroptera; family Vespertilionidae; genus Antrozous; species Antrozous pallidus. The sequence continues at coordinate 96,573,749 of CM050511.1, read as the reverse complement.
CATGTCATAGAACCACTGATTGGTAGATTTAAAATTCCTATCAGGTCTTGTTCTCTTTCCACAAGTAAACTTGCTATGAAATTTATTGTAATTTTGGCATTGGGAATGTCAGATAGAGAAAATTGGGTGTAGTAGACAACATCCTGGAACAGGAGTTCAAAATTCAGGGTTCCAGAAAAATATAAATTAAGGGGGAGTGGGTAAGGGTTGTAGCATGTTTATACTGGGGAAGTAGAATATTATAATGTATAAGAGCAAACTCAAATGCTGCAATCAGTGTTAATAAGTGATATAATTTAGGGCAAAGTACTATTATTTTTAAAATGAGAATACTAATCCACATTCAGTTTTCATTTATTCCGTAAATGCAATAACACATACAGGGTAGGCCAAAGTAGGTTTACAGTTGTCCATATAAAAAAATAATACAATAATTGATAAATAATGAGTCATTAGTTGGTTGGAATGTTGTCTGATACATTGAAAAGTGAAGGGTTCAATTTCCAGTCAGGGCACATGCCCAGCCACATCGCTATCTCTCTGTTTCCCTTCCTTTCTAAAAATCAATTTTTAAAAATAAATAAGTAAGTAATAATATAGAAACTCCTGTGTGCCATGTACTCACTATTACAAGCCTACGTTGTCCCACCATGTACTGTATAGTCAGCATTTAATGAATGTTCAATATATTCAATAAGTGATAGATTTTCTTTTGGAGCTCTTTAACTAGGGCTCCCATAAAAAAATATCACAGACTGGGTACCTTAAGGAATAGAATTTTTGTTCTAATGTCGATGGACAAAATGACCCAAGTTGGGGAAAAAAAGTAATACCTATGTTAACCATTGAATCTCATAAAAAAATTGTTCTTTATGATTTTTAGTTAATACACACAAAACAATGAGACATTCTAATTAAGATCCATGCAGAAAAAGTTATGAGGCAAAATTTTAAACCTGAAGAACTAGAGAACTTTATTTGAAGAGATACTGGGAAAATATCCAAGAGGCATAATGAAGAAATACTACTATTTCTGCTGATGTTTTCATAACAATGGCTTCTACTATTTTATCTATCCCATACTGAGGTGAAATATTTTCCATATATAAGTAGTAAGTTATATGATTGAAGTAATTATTTGTTAGAAAATTCTAAAGTGAATTCTTTATTTAAAATATCAAAATTATTTAATCTTTGAAGATTCTTTTATTTCTGAGGAATAAATATTTTCAAATAATACTAATAAAATCATGCAAACCAAGGTGCACTTATTATTTTTACATATATTTGTATTGATTTCAGAGTGGAAGGGAGAGGAAGAGAGAGATAGAAACATCAATGATGAGAAAGAATCATCTATAGGCTGCCTTCTATACATCCTAAACTGGGGATTGAGCCCATAACCCAAGCATGTGCTCTGACCAGGAATCAAACTGTGATCTCTTGGTTCATAGGTCAATGCTCATATTCTTTAAAGAAAATAATAAGCTTTCCACATTATGGAGTAAGTAAAAAGTAGAAACATTGTAAACAAGTATTTTATTTGTCAATACAGTAGGTTTGCAAGTATATTTTACTGTATTTTTCTTCTTTCTTACTTAATGTAGAATGCCTCTAGTCACCATTAATATCACAGATTAAGAAAGATCCCTATTTTTTTCATGGTACAAGAATTATGTTTATTGCTTAAGATCCATCCTTCAACTCACTTTCTTTGTTTATGTTAGAATGATTAAGTATTTTGAAAGTACTATCCATGCTACAAAGGAAAAAAAAAAGTTACAATATGGCCTACTCCATGTATTCAGGTTACAACTGAGGAGGAACAACTTGATTGTGTGGTAGCAGTCAAGGAAATGTAAGTCTCTAGTGTAACTATTTTCTCTCTTTTCCACATCCAGCATGGCTAGAGAGCAGGTCCAGTTCCTGTGTAGGGGCAGGTAAGGATTGAGAAATAAAAGACAGAGACAAGATACAGAGATGGAAAGAAAAGCTGGAGCTGGGTAGACCACTGCCCTTTTCTGATGGAGAGACAGTGACCTAGAGCCAATGCAGTGTGTTTATTTTATATCCCCCAATACCAGGAAGTTTCACCAAAAGTCATGACAAAGGAGATTATTTGCATTCTTGAGTAGGCCTGAGCATTCCTAGTGCTAGACTAGATTTACATATCAAAACCCACTTCCCTATACCTGGGCAAAGATAAGAGTCAGTGTTGAGAACATATCTGCCTTTTCAGTAAGATGTGTAACTAAGACACAGCTTTGCCTGTTGCCTTGGGTTCAGCTGACAATTATTAAGGAAGAATGCCCATGTGCCTTCCCAGGTGCTCTCTACACTCTAGGACACATTATTCTTCTTCAAAGCAAAAATTGGTGACACTTTCATAGTATGGATCAACTTATCTATTAGACTTCAGTTCTGGAGGCAGTTCACCCCGGGATGTACTTTAAAGTCATAAAGACAGTAGAGCAAATATTTCAATTCTCGGCTGGTATCAATGGCTTTATAACTTGGTTCATGATACATAGTACTTTGAATTTCAAAAATTGTAAGAGCATAAAAATAATGAAAGACTCCTGCCACATGAATAAGTTAGAGGAATCAGAAATATGCTCTAGAATCTTGAGAATTTGTTTAGGCAACATTTCATACATGTGCATGAGTCAAAATCAATTTGAAATGAAGAGCATACACTTAGCAAAGATTTTGAAGTGAGTAACATCTCTCTTTAGTAAATAGCTTATAGAAAAGCAGGTGAAAAGAAGATAAAAAATATCACCTTATATATTTTCCTTGCAAAACCCTCAATCCTTTTAAGAGCTTCCAATCTTCTCAGAGTTAACAGATATTTTTTTAGGAAAAATATAGCACACAGTTACATAATCTTCTGCAGATGCAACAACAGATCTTTTGGAAATAAATCTTTTCTTATTAGTGTGTCAGCAACTTCGACTTTGCCAAGTTAATCACTTAGCCAGCTGAAATCTTGTGTGTTTGTTTTGCCAGTTTGGCCTTGTCAGCAGTAATGTAAGTAAAAGCGGTTTTCTTAATCCTTTTACTTTAGCTAAACTCCTGTAGAGATGATTTTTCTTAGGGAAATTAGTTTGTAAAAATGTGTCTGTGATTTAGAGGATATTTAATTTATTAAGATTTCTTAATCCTACAAATTGCATCGGCTCTCAGCACATCTTCAAGGTTGGCATACTTCATTCATTGCAGTTCAATTCATGATCCCATTTTCTCAGATTCCTTTGTGCACCTGTGTCAGGTTCTTCATGGCCCTTGGGGATGGATCAAAGAAAAGGCTTCCTTTGCAGAGCCTTCCTGGTGCAATACAGGGATGCGTCCTACTGCCTCTCTGCCATATCCACCAGGGTAATTAATTCACTCTCTGTACTAGAGCGCACAGACCAAGGAAAAATAATCTGGATAAATTAAGAATACTAAAAATTAAATACGTGCACTTTATATACAAAGTATAGACACTTTCTGGAATACAACCTGACAATATATTTCCAAACCTTTGAATATTTGGAAAATTTGACCCCATGATTAAATTTGTAGACCTCTATTCCAAGAAAATAATCAGAGACATATTTGAAGTTATACTAACAAAATATGTATCTCAGTGTTATCAGAAAAGTGAAAAATGAATGAAACACCTTGAGTGTCCAGTTATGGGAAGTTGTTCTATGAACTAAATAAGCAAAGCCAAGTGATAGAATAATGTGAATTAACTAGAGGTCTGGTGCAAGAAATTCGTGCATGGGGTAGGGGGTTGTCCTTGAGCCCAGCCTGCATCCTTTTCAATCTGGGACCCCTCGAGGGTGCTGACTCTCCTCTGGTTGGCTCATATCAGTGGGTGCCACTGGCAGATTGCATTAGAATGGAGTGAAAGACCACACTATCTCCTTCCTGTTCCTCCTTTTCTCCTTTATAGGGTCTCTAGCAGTAGCTGTATACCAGCTGTACACTGCTCTGAAGTTCCAGATCTCAGTGGGCTTTGAAAATGCTCCTATCTTTTCAGTCCTAGAAGTGATAATGTTTTTGCATTGCTTTTCTGGGGTCTCACCATTTCTTATTTATTTTCTTATTAGAGGCCCGGTGCACAAAATTCATGCACGGGGGACGGGGGATGTTCCTCAGCCCAACCTGCACACTCTCCAATCTGGGACCCCTCAAGGGAAGTCTGACTACCCGTTTAGGCCCCATCCTGGTAAGACTGTTGGCTCCAAACTCCTCGCCTGCCTGCCTTCCTGATTACCCCTAGCTGCTTCTGCCTGCCAGCCCGATCACGCCTAACAACTCCCCTGCCAGCCTGATTGATGCTTAATTGCTCCCCTGCCAGCCTGTTTGCCCCTGACTGCCTTATCTTGCAGGCCTGGTCACCTCTAACTGCTCTCCCCTGCAGGCCTGGGTGCCCCCAACTGCCCTTCCCTGCAGGCCCAGTCACCCCCAACTTCCATCCTCTGCTGGCCTGGGTCCTCCCCAACGGCCCTGCCTTACAGGCCTGATCCCTTCCAGCTCCCTCCCCTGCTGGCCATCTTGTGGTGGCCATTTTGTGTCCACATGGGGGAAGGATCTTTGACCACATGGGTTCAGCCATCTTATGTGTAGGAGTGATGGTCAATCTGCATATTACTCTTTTATTAGCTAGGATAGAGGCCTGGTGCATGGGTGGTGGTCAGCTGGTTTTCCCTGAAGGGTGTCCCGGATCAGGGTGGGCATTTTCTTGGGGCATGGGGAGGTCTGGACCAGGGGACTGTGGTGGCTTACAGGCTGGCAATGCTCCCCAGCGACCCAAACAGAGGCCCTGGTAGCTGAGATTTATTTATCTTCTACAATTGAAACTTTGTAGCCTAGAGCAGAGCCAAGCCTACTGTTTGCTCTGTGGCCGCAGCCATTTCTGTTGAGATTTATTTATCTTCTATAATTGAAACTTTGTAGCATTGAGTGGAGGCTGGAGAGGATGTATGGAAATCTTGGCTTCCTCCATTGCCAGGGAAACCCAAGCATCCCTCCTGCTCTCTCTGTGGCTGCAGCCATATTCGTTTGGATTAATGAATGGCTAGTGGGCATGGGTGGAGGGCGTGGCTTGTGGGTGTAGCAGATGCATGGTCAATTTGCACATTACTCTTTTATTAGATAGGATCCCTGCCCACAACTCTAATTGGAGTTCCTTTATAAGTCTGCTCTTTGAAATATTTAAGTTTTCTTAATGATACCTTGGCTAATGCACTAATGAAATAAAGAAAGAGTGATACAATAGTGCAAGAAGTGATAACATCTACTGAAATATATCACTTGATTTATGCAATATGAAAAAAATCAGTGTATAAAAACTATATTTTAATTAGCTGGATAATTGACAGGTCAGATTAATTCATACCAATCTTCAAAATATATGGTCTATTTTGAATGTCCTAAGCCTTAAAACAAACTTGCTTAATAGTTATTTTGTCAGTGTCTTTAGGATAATTATAATGGTACTATGTACAAATGTAACTTTCAATATATTTAATGGTTATTTTGAAAGGGCCAATGGTAATAGCTGTAGTAATCATAAATGCATTGATCAGGTTTTAATATGGTTATGGTGATGTGAAGTTTTAAAATGTTGCAGTTATGTTATACTTTATTTCCTGAAGATTTTTCATGAGAAATAATATATCTCATTATAAGCCCAAGGGTTATTGAAATGGAAGGTGACCATCTCCTTTGGCAAAACTGATGAGTCTGTGCTTCTATTTCAATGTGTTTATCTATTAAAGCCAGACTAATTAGCAAATTCATTAATGAGGTTGCTATATCTGTTGTAAAGAAAAATCTCTCCTTAGCAACCTTGTTATTAAAATAGTAAGTCAAACGGAAGCTCAACTTGGCAAAATTCTGTGATTCATACTTGAGAAATGGAGCATATTTTCCTTTACTGTCTGCAATGTGGACTGGTAATAATAGGATCTCTGTGCAAACAAATAATTAGAGTTGATGAAAAATGGTAAACATAACCCTAATTAATGTCTTTGCTAGTGGCTTGTTTAAGGCACTAATCCAAGTTCACTGTGTAACCTCTTCATACCTATATGGAATAATTAACAATTCATTTACTCAACCTTAAGGTACTGTGTGATTGTGTGTGACTGTAACTTTGATGTACTACTACTAATGATGATTTTGCTTTTCTTCTCTGCACTTTGGTTCTTCTGCAGTAATTTTCTATCTTTTTCTGGGCATTCCACTTCTGCAAACTCTTTTTTAAATATATTTTTTATTGATTTCAGAGAGGAAGGGAGAGGGAGAAAAGGATAGAAATATCAATAATGAGAGAGGATCATTGATCCGCTGCCTACTGCACCCCACACTGAGGATTGAGACCACAACTTGGGTATGTGCCCTGATCAGGAACTGAACTGTGATCGCCTGGTTCATAGGCTGACACTCAGCCACTGAGCTACACCAGCTGAGTTCCATTCCCACAAACTCATGTTGAAGGAAGTGATTGGTGGTAGCTTTGTAACCACAGATCACCTGGTGCCACATGGGAGAAAATGGCATCTAGATGAATGACCACTGTGTACCTTCTTGCCTATTACCTATGAGCAGGGCTCTTGTATAATTGCTGGTGGTGATTACTAGAGCAAGTCAGATCTTAACATTTTTTACTTTGAATTCAAAACACACAACATGCTTAAAGGCATAGAGGCAAGAGATCACAGTCCTTTTGGGGAGAATAAATAAGCTTAGTTGGGTAGTAGAAATGGTTACAAATGTGGCTGAATATAATAAAGTCATGGCTTATATATTGGAAGGTTTATAAACCATCCTAAAGATTCTGATCTATATCATACAGGTTATGAAAACCTCAACAGATATAAAATCAGAAAATAATTTGATCAAATTTACATTCTCCCTCTTCTCTGGTTTATTCTAACATTAAATCTTGATTGACTTGAGCATGACTCTCTTATAGCCTGGACCATCCAAGCCAACTCACTTTTCATTTGAATGATCATAAGCTTAGACGTTTATTTTATTCTGTACTCTTAGTGTACTCATTCTGTACTAGCCACTGGAGCTTTTTATTTTTCTCCCAGAGCAGATATTTTAGCCTCAATTTCTGCCACTATTAGAAAGCTTGCTGTTTGTACTACCCTTGCTCAACTTCTTCCCATCCAGATAGTTCTGGTAGGCCACGGTTTACCACTGCTTACAATTCCCATACTCTGATTTTATTTTTCTGTTGTGGGGAGGAAAATATCCCCTGCCCTCTTAAGTTCTTTTGGCTGGAGTAATAATTAAATCTATATGTCACAGATAAATAAGGAAAAATAACTAAATTTAATTACATAGGGATGTATTGGAACCACACATATGTGAAAGAGTCAGAGAACCCCTCATACATGAGAAGTTAAGAGACAGAAAGGGAGATGAAATATATATGACATTCTGAGCTAAGGATGAGGTAAGGCATCATGAGGCTCCATTAAAAAAGAAAGTCATTCACAAGACGATAAAAACAGTGGATGTTCAGTAATTAGAAATTTGCCCTGCCCTATAGATAGGTCATAAAATGTTCTTTCTGTTGATAACTCACTATGGGCAAGGCCCTTGGTTTAAATTCTTTAAGGGAGAGGCAAAAGTTTCTTGTGAGCTTGCAGGGTATCAATTACCTTTCACTCAAAATAATCCATATATCACAGAGGTATATCTTGGGGGGACTTCTTCTGAATCTCTGTTCTAAAGAGGGATGTTTTACTTGTTATATTTTAGAGGTTTATTGTGAGAAAATATTAGCAAGTCTAGATGAGGGTATTACAAATATAAGATGAGGCACAAGTATGTTATGATGGTGAATTTAATAAATAGACCGACATACCTATGGAGACATGAAAGACTCAGTTCCAGACTACCATAATTAAGAGCATATCACATGTAAGTGATTTTGACAAACTTTTTGGTTTCCCAGTTCATATAAAAATTGTGCTTATACTATATTGTAGTCTATTAAATGTTCAATAGTCTTATGCTAAAATAAAACACAGCAATATTCATACTTTAATTTTCTATTCTCTCTCACACACAGGCCATGCACACACTTAAATTTTCTATTTTGTTTGGTTAGTGCCAACTCTCCTTTTCAGAATTTTTTGAGAATTTTATTTTATTTTTTATTTTTGCCCTCTCTGCTTTCCTTTGTTACCCATTTCCCCAGGGTCTAGTTTGCTATGCTTCTGTTTCTCATTTCTGCTCTCTCAGTCCTATTTACCAAGTACTATTTGTCCTGGCATTTCACATTTTTTCCTGCCATGATAGAATATGAAGGAAAAAAAAGGCATTTTTTTCTTGTTGATACTAATTACATTTCAGAGCATAACTTTACAGTGTAATTACCCAACAGATAACACTGTGTCTGTCACATAATAAGTGTTCAATAAATGGCTCCTGTTTGCTGAATAACGGCAATCTCATCTGCTCCTATGTACTGCAGACATGGACAAAGAAGTTGAAGGAACAGACTACCGTATACTGTCCCATAGATTACTATTGTGCAAAAAAATAGACACTGTAATATTAGTTTAAGTTAAAATTTTAAAAAAAAATCTAGCCAAAAGGAATTAAACTTACTTTCACAGGAATTTAAAATAATTAGCTGAAAACAGTTTGGAACTAATCAAAGTTTTAAAAAAATTGTAGTATGAAGTACTGAGACTCATCTTCATATAAAATTCCATTTTAAAAGGGTCTATACTGAAACCTACATAGATATATGTAGATCAGATTAAATTGACTTACTGCATCCTCTACTCACATGGTTCTACCGAGCCTAACAGTGACAAAGATCCTGAAATTACAGTGTAATTTCAATAGTATTTTCTGCTCCAAATACTAGCAAACAAGTCTAAAGAATATTTGCCTTTGGAAGCTTATAGATGGAATTTGCAATCTTGGTCTATTATGCCCCCATGTTCAGAGTTTCTTGTTTACTTTCTAGATTTTATTTTTATTATTAGCGCTTCTGGAATGCTTCCTCCTCAGTGCTCTATTTAACTGGGCTTTGTGCAGAGACACTTTTTCCGATGCCGTGCTTTTCCTTGCTCCTAATTTTATTTCTTTTTCCAATTCTGTGCCCCAAATTCCTAATATTTTATACAAAGTATTTTTATGTGTATGTCTAAAACTGTGGATTTCTTCTGAAAACTTGAATTATTTTTTGGGGGGAGATAGTCACTATTTTCAATAGAACTTGATGATTTTGGTCATTAGCTTGCGTCTAATGTTAAGACACAAATCCTAATTTTTAGGTCTCGGAAGTAGGGACTTCCATTCAAACTCAGAGAAAAATCGATTTTCCTGGACATCTCTGAAACTGAACTGTAAGCGCCGAGTGTGTAGGAGTTATTAACCTAGTAGTTTCACTCAATTCAGAGTCTAAATTGCTTACTGCTGATTGTGTCATGACCTCATCATCTCCCTCAATGTTTCTATCTAGTCCTTTTCATCGAACAACAGTTTCTTAGTTGCTGCTCTCAGCTACAATCTTTTTATTCCCCGAAGTTTCCATGCCCCAGTCCCTCACCGCCTATCTCAGCAGATCGGAATAGTCCCGGCCAGATGGCATTCCTGAGACCCCATCGTCATCCTGAGGAGTAAATTGGGCACAGGGGCATAGCTAAGTGATAAAGTGGTTATAAATCAAAGTGGTCTGTCATGACTTACGGCAAAGGAAAATCAAAGTTTTTATTACAATATACCAGGTTGTTGCAAAGGGCAGGGTAATTTTGAATCATCCTCAAAACCTATGATGGTCCTTTATCCATAAGTTAACACACCACGCCCTGGGCCCTTTTTTGCTTTCTCGAGTTCTTCAGTTGTGTGGTAAAGACACAGGGCATGTTTATTGCCCTTTCTCCCTCTTTATGGATTCATGCAGCTGTATGATAAGAACACTGTTGCCTTTTTTGCTCCTATGTGAATCTTCTCCATTTTCTCTCATATCAGATGGATTTTGGGCCTGCAACTACCGTGACTGTACGCCAGATAGCCTGACTATCTCTGTATTGGCAGTGGAGCCAGTTTTCTTCCAGAGTTTTGTGACTTTGGGTCTTACATTTAAGTCTGTAATCCATTTTGAGTTTTTTTTTCTGTGTATGGTTTAAAGAGGTAGTCGCATTTTATTTTTTTGCATGTTATCTGTCCAGTTTTCCCAACACCGTTTATTAAAGAGACTATCTTTATCCCATTGTGTAGTCCTGCCTCATAGATGAGTTAATGATATAGGCATGGATTTATTTCTGGGCTCTCTATTCTGTTCCATTGATTTATGTGTTTATTTTTATGCCAGTAATATGGGGTTTGGATCACTAAGGCCTTGTAGTATAGTTTGATATCAGTAGCGTAATATCTCCAACTCTGCTTTTCTTTCTCAAGCCTACTCTGGCTATTTGGGGCCTTCTGTGGTTCCATATAAATTTTAAGATCAATTGTTCTAGTTCTGTGAATAATGCCATTGGTATTTTGATAGGGATTGACTTGAATCTGTAGATTGCTTTGGGTAGTATGGGCATTTTAACTTCCATTTTGAAAGAAAGACTCACTCCTGGATGGAGACTATGAAAGTAAGAGTAGAAATTGTTAGACAAAGTAGGAGGCCATGGGAATAATTCAAGAGAATAAAACACATGTCTTAGACTAAGAAGTTAGTGACAAAAGAGCCATTATTTTGTAAAAATTAACGAATGGTATGATTTGCCAAATCACTCATGGTTTTTACTACTGGTTTGTGGCCTGATTGAAAGCTCTGTTACCTTAATCAAGAAATTCATGGTTTTCCTTAAACTTTTTGAAATTTTATCTAGATTACATTTAGATTGTAGAAATTCTTGTCTTAAATTAATTTATTTTAGACATTGTAATAATAACTATATCTATAAGCTACATTCACTTTTTAAGCAAGCTTATAAAGTTTTTGTCTGATTTTAGGTTTTTCATTTCAGAGATAATTGGGAAATCATAATACTTTTCAAGAGATAAATGCAGTTGCTTTTCTAGCAGGGTAGAATTTAAGGTAAAATGAGATAATGTTCTAGAGATCACTTTTCTCTCTTTAGAGGAAAGCTGTTTTGCAAATTATTATACTTTTGTGGTTGTTTTAACATTTTATGTTGTTTATGCACATAACCACTCCACTTAAAATGCATTTTATAACTTTTCTCTTATGTAAGCAGAGTTATTTCCTCTTTCCTCTCAGATAATCTGAGATTGGCTTTTACACAATCTTTTCATTTTGGTCTATGTTGTTTCTTTATAGATATTGTGTAATGTTTGCCCACAAAAGGCAATTGAATATACATGATTTTCTTTAAAAACAAAACCAAACTTAACACATATGTGGCAAATTAAGAGTCGATTATTCACTTTCTTTAGGGAATTCACAAGAGGAATTAATTCAGTTTGTAAAATTCTTAATACATTTATGAAATGATCCAATTATAAAACTATCCCATTGAAAAACAGATTTACAGCCATTTCAGAGCTACTTTTATTGTATGAATAATTACATTTACGAGTAACTCTGCCACCTTCAATTCAGTCTTCTCTATAGAACTGCTTGAATCTTTATTTTCTCTCCTCACTGCCAAAAAGACACCATACAGCTCACCTCGGGCACAGAAATATGGCAAGACAAAGATAAATTTTATAAGTGGGTTAACATGATATGCTCTGTCAGCTGCCATTCTGCATTAGTGTCAGATTCCCCCAATTTCTGTGAAGCTTGATTTCTCATTGATATCTCTAAAAATGTAGCTTCTTCTAATTCAACTTAAATATCTCAAAATATAATATAATAAAACAATTTTAACACTTTACTTTAAAACCCAGCTGCATTAGTATGCTATATAATTTTTGCTATGAATCCATTCATGCATGAATTCATTTACCTATCAAAATAGTATAACGGACATGTAACAAGAAGTCCCTTGTCATGAGAATGAAGTCCCTTGAAATCTTACAGTTCAAAAACAAAATATTTTATATATATTTTATGTTTCACATTATGTATGCATGCATTCATATATATATGTTTGTACCCACATACAGATTAATGTCTTACTGGGTTCAGCTAGTAAGTAATGCAAAATCAATAATGGTAAATAGCTGGTCATCAATAATAGGTGAAGATATAAACTAGTTTGCAAGTGAATAAAGCTGTTGCTGTTCTATTTGTGTTGGGGGTAAAATTAAAGTTACACTCACGAATTTTTAGGTTCGGTGCCATAGTAAGCATATTGCTTTAGGGGTTATTGTTTCAACTTTTCAAATGTGATAATGTAGTTGGCAAAACATTTGACTTCAGTTCCTGAGATGATTGGTTTCTCTGAGAGGCAGAAGCTGAAAAGTGGCTAGCAATGTAGGAGATTTACATGGGAGTGCTACCTGTGAAGGCAAAGGAGATGGAGTGTGATTGGGCAGAGGCAGCAGGCAGCTCAAGATGCAATCTGACAAGTATATTTGGGCATGACAGGGCTCTAGAGCAAAGCCTGCCCCCTGGAATGTCCCACGTGTGTGCACATCACTCTACTCTTAAGCCACTTGCTTTCTGGAACATTGTCTGGGGGTTGCTTTGAGAATAGCATGAACTTGAAGGCTGAGGTGCACTCTGAAGCACTGACAGCTGGAGGTTTTCTGCTGACCTACCTTCTTTACAACTGAACAGCACGCTTTGTGTTTTGAAAGTATACGAATGGCTCATATCTGTGTCTGATGCAATTGTTACTTGGGATGGGTTTTTTTTCTTAGTTTTGTTTTCCTGGCTACTTTTTTCCAATACAAATGTGATAATGCAGTGAATATATGAGAAAGTTTGATAGATATCATCTTGAAGCTTTAAAACAAAGATACCAAGAAATGATGTAATATACCCCTTTTAGAAAATATTGGCTAAAATTTTTTGCTAGTTTGACAAATGTATAAGCAATAAATTATTTAATGACATTGATTTCAGATAGTAATTTTAAAGAATTGAATATATAGTTTATCTAGATAATTAATTTTTATGAGATTCACCAATTATAAATTCTATGTATTTAATTTTATATCCCATATGACACTCTGGCAGCATCTGCTCAATCATATTTTTATGCTTCAAATGCAATAGCAATTTATATCTGAATAATTTATTAAAGTGATCATACTTTTCTAGTTAGATGACATGAAATATGTGTAGAAAATTCACAAATGAATGAATAGACATGGGAGAGAAATGTTTTCAGACAAATATTTAAAACTAAGTGAAATTTGGGTTATATATGCATTCTATAGCACTGAGGCATTAAACATTTAAAAATGCCTTGCTTATTCCATTTGCTAGTGAGTTTTGTGGTTTGGGATATTTCTAAGCACTACTAAATGCATTAGACATCTAGGCAGTAACAACTAAAACTTCAATATTTTGTTGATAAAAAATCCCCATAAGTAATGGTAAGAAAGAGAAAGGGGCTTTAATGTTTTTAGTTTATATTCTTTGGTATTATTTACATTTTTAAAGCAGCTATTTAGGAATGATATTGCTATTTAAGATTGATAAAAAATTATCTACTATAAAAGTATCTCTCAGAAATCAAGTCCTTAAATCATATGTCCCTCTTGATCAACTTCTTTCTTTCTTTCTTTCTTTCTTTCTTTCTTTCTTTCTTTCTTTCTTTCTTTCTTTCTTTCTTTCTCTCTCTCTCTCTCTCTCTCTCTCTCTCTCTCTCTCTCTCCCTCTCTTCCTCCCTCCCTCCCTCCCTCCCTCCCTCCCTCCCTCCCTCCCTCCCTCTCTCCCTCCCTCCCTTTCTCTCTTCCTCCTTTTTTCTCTCACTTTCTTTCTTTCATTTATTTCTACTCTTGATCAATTTTTAAATTATTGTTTTTAAATCACATTCCCAAGGACATTAGTAATGAACAAATTGGACCAAATTATCCTTGCAGTAAAATAGAATATTGGAATTGGCCCCTAAAATTCTTAGAAAGCATAAGTTAGTGAATATGCATTACTCAGTTTTGTGTTAACTTCTAGTTATGCTAGCAAATCAGTGTAGGAAGTACAGAGTATGAAACTTGCAGGTAGGTAAATATGGGTTCAAATACTAATTGTCATGTAAAGCTTGTTAAGAAATTCCAAAACATAAGTACTGCATGACCTTACACAAATAAGAGGCTTGATAAACGTAGGATTAGTATTGTTTTTTTATCTTCAGATAATACACAAAATAATGAAGTAGAGACAGTGAAATTTGCACCCAAATTCCTGCTTTGTTTTCCACAGTCATAGCCACTGCTTGAGGAAGGCTGCTCAGCCAGGGGCTCCATTTCCTCCAGCACCCATATCTGTCCAGGTTGCCAATAACATCTACATGTTTTGTGTGGCACTTGTCTGAGCCTCGGGAGAAGGGTGTGTGCCTTTTTCACTCTCTTGCTTCTTCTGCAGAGGATTCTGAGAAAATCTTTCTCAACTGGGCTTTCGTCTAAACCAAAGAATGCAGAAAATGATGTGGTTGGCTAATCAAGGATTCACAAATCTATTACCATGATAGATGCCCAGGAGAAAAGTTAATTCATTACATAAAATGGATAGTTTAGGGCATTAGGGCTTAATTGCCTTAAGAATCCATTCCCCATTGAGAAAGGCTGAAGAAAGAATGAGGAGTCACAAGATGGAAATGATGTGGGTCCTGAATCACCACATAAATGAAAGATGCTCACAACCAACCAGCACATCTGCATTGCATGCTGACATAAAATAAAATAAATTTCTGGTTTGTGAAACCCCTGGAAAATTGGTAGTTATTTTTTATAGCAACTACTATTATCTAAATTAGTACAAATAACATATTCTTTAACCACAGTACTGCATAATTGCTTTCAAAATCAATCAGCAGCAATCAAGCACATGCAATGTTTCATCTATTGATATAGGAACTGGGATGAAAATATAAATCAGACACATTTATATTCTAAATTAAATCTGAGAGTGTTTATCAGAAGAAGAGCAGGATACATATATTTAAATGATTGTTAAATGTACTAAAATTTGTCAAGAAAAGCTATAATATTATTAACTGTTAAATAGATATTAAATAAAAGTGTACCAACATTCATAAGTAGCAATTACACAGTACAATAAAACTGCATTAGAAATAAATATATACATGTCTTACAAAATTAAAAGATTGAAGTATTTCTTAATAAGGGGAAGCTACATGTATCCCATTAAACTTTAAGGTGAATTAATAGAATATAGATAATCCTTTGCAAATTTTCATGACTATTACTGAAAAACATACTCAATTATTAAGTGTCCTCAGGGAAAAATTTACCTTTATATTAAGGAAATAATGCATTTACTCATTTATTCAGAACATTTAAGAAACTTATCCCCTTCGTTGTTTTAACTACAGAGTAATTATTTTTTACAAGACTATTTCATTAGTTTTTATTGAAGGACATTATCAGAGTGTTATATAAAATCAAAGCAGTAATGGTTAGAAGCAAGTCTATTATATGCACTGGTATCTCTTTTGTGAAAATGTGTAGAGAATAATTTCTTGTGGCTATAAAAGAATGGTCACATACTTACCTCAATTAATTTTCTTTATGAAAGTTAAAAAATAAAGCCCCTTTAATTTTGGCACGCTGACTTTATTTTAATTTCCTATATTTTTTAAGATAAATGTTCCCCAAGGCAGGGGGTATCAATTGCTACCGCCATACCAAAGAAAATTCAGTTTTCCTTTCTTATTATAGTAATGAGAACCCTAAAATTTAGAATGCTTAGTTTAACTAGTGTACCAATTATAATATAGGAAACTTAGTAAACTTGTCATCAAATGTGTTCTACTTATGGGTAAAACTGAACTATGAGATATGTTGGGAAAATGTGTATACTAGTGCAATATCTAGCTAGAACAGTTGGACTTCTTCCAACTACTCTTGACTTTTTTCCTTTCCCACAAAATTTCTATGTGCCCTTTGACATTTTAAAACTGGAATTGAAGCCGAAACTGGTTTGGCTCAGTGGATAGAGCGTCGGAATGCGGACTGAAAGGTCCGAGGTTCAATTCCGGTCAAGGGCATGTATCTTGGCTGCGGGCACATCCCCAGTAGGGGGTGTGTAAGAGGCAGCTGATCAATGTTTCTCTTTCATCAATATTTCGGACTTTCTATCCCTCTCCCTTCTGCTCTGTAAAATATCAATAAAATATATTTTTAAAAAATAAAATAAATAAAACTGGAATTGAAAATAATACCACAACATAACTATTAGATCAGTCAGAAGCTAGAACACTGACCCCATCAAGTGTTGGAGAAGATGTGGCGCAACAGGAACTCTCATTCGTTACTGGTGGGAATGTAAAATGACTCAGCCACTTGAAAACAGTTTGGCAGTTCCTTGTAAAATTACTCATGCTCTTGTATGATCCAGACACTCCTTGGTAGTTACCCAAAATAGTTGAAAACCTATATTCACACAAAAAACCTGCACACAGATGTTTACAGCAGATCTACACTAATAAAGGAGAAATATTCAAATTGACCATACCCCCACCAGCCAATCAGGAGTGAGTATACAAATTAACCAAACAAAGATGGTGAGTTAATTTGCATACACAGGTACGGAGCAAAGACTGAAGACTGAAGATGATTGAAGACTGAAGACTGAAGACTGAAGAGGTTTGGCTTCTCTACTGTGGCCGGAGCAAAGGCCTGGGTCCCAGGTGCTGGAGGAAAACTGGTGCTGGCAGCCAGGCAAAGAAAGGCCTATTGCATGAATCTTCGGGCAACTGGCCTCTAGTTTATTTATAATTGTCACAACTAAATACAACAGGATGTCTTTTTTAGTAGGTGAATGAATAAATAAACTGTGGTGTATCCAGACAATGAAATATTATCAATGCTACAAAGAATGAGCTATCAAGCAACAAAAAGACAGGAATTTATTCCCCCATCTCTTTTGTATATCATTCTAAATTATGTAGATAGAGTCATGAAACTTCCTTGTCCAAAACTCTTTATTGGATTCTTGTGCCATGTGACATTCAAACTCTTAACTGGCCCACAGGGCTTCTATAATATAGTTCTCTATATGCAGGTGACATATGCTACTTTATCTTTACTTACGCTTCAGAAACACTGGTATTCTATAGCATCATTTCAATCTTCTAGCATCTCAAATGTACTCTTTCATAACATAGAAGTCAAAAGAATTTTACTTTTCAAACATTCTTTCTTCTTCCTTACAACTGAATCATTAATCTATTTTAGAGTTTACGTTGATTTTTTCTTTATGAAAATTGTTTCCATCAATACAATAGCCTTTTAAATTTAGACACTGTTTATTCCAAGTTCATAATGATCTATGTCAGACTCATATTTTTCTATAATAACATTAATTATTTTTATATTTTATATTGCTTGCAATATTTTTTACTGTTTTCCCTACTAGAATGAAAACATATAAGGGCAAAGACTGTCTGTTTACATGTATACCTTCTGAGTTAGCTTAGTGTATGGGAGGAAGGAGGCAATGAATTTCTGTTTTCTGAATGAAAATACAATTCTTGCTATAAGAGAATTATTGAGAGTTTCTTTTTGTTAGGCATTAAGTTAGTAGTAAAATAGAGTCCACTCTATCTATGTAATTATTTATAATAACACTTGAAGAAGTTATATACCTTGGAACTTTATGGAGACTACAAAATAATGTGCAGAGACTGGCTCATATTTTCTGATAATAAAAAATTGTGTAGATTTGATTCTATATATAATAAATGACAAAATGGAAGAATGTAATAAGGTTACTGCTATAAAACTGTAGAGCTGTGCTTTTTGTAAGGCACTGGGGTGGACCTAGAAACAATAGGACTGGATCTCTTTAAGTAGAGAACCCAGATGCTCTTCTAAATCCTTTGCTATTGTTCCATTGTAAGATATCTATGTGGGGAGACACATGTCTGGCCTCAAGGAACTCTTTTGTAACCATAGTAGGTCCTTTAACATCGTCTGAGTCCTGTAAGCTCTGGGTTTTTACATAGACTAGAGGCCTGGTGCACAGATTTGTGCACATTGAAAGGAAATTAGTTAGAAGGTGGCTGGTTGGGCAGGACTGGGAGAGATGGTCCAGACATGCCTGGAGTCAACCTCCCTTGAGCAGTTCCATGGCTTCAAGGGTGTCTCCAGAGTGAGCAGGATCCCTCTGGCAGATGGGGTCCCTTGGACTGGCCTGCAGGGATTAGGCCAAAACTGGCTCTCCAACATCCCCTGAGGGGTCCCGGAATGGGAGAGGACACTCTGCAAAGTTGCTGTGTCTTGGCAGCTCCTGCCTTGAGCATCTGTCCTCTGGTGGTCATTGCTCATTCATAGCTACTGGCTGGTCAGCTGGTCACTTAGGCATATATATATATATATATATATATATATATATATATATATATAGAGAGAGAGAGAGAGAGAGAGAGAGAGAGAGAGAGAGAGAGAGAGTTACAGAAGACCTTGTTTCTTTTTAATATCTTTTGCTTAAAACTAGCTGCTTGCTTTTCATTTGAAAAGAAGTGGCTGTGAGATACTGAAGTTATTGTTTTCTTTACCTGAAAAGTGTGTTTGTAGTTTCCTACTGTAATCAGCAGCCTCTGCTACTGGGTGATAGAAGAGGCATTTTAAATCTCTTTGATGAAATGAGCCATTTTCTGCTTGGTCTAAAGCTTAAAATGGATCCCCTATTGTGCAGCAGCAAAAGCACCATTATACGTCTTCCATCACATCACACTGTTCAATTTCCCTCTAAGAAATGGGAGGCGTTGGAGCAGTGTGTTTAATCTCTACAGGGCAAACACTGTGCTGGTATCCTGGTATTTACTTACTTTAAGAAACCCATTTTAAGTGTAAAATACTCATATTCCAAGAGCAATTTAAGAATTTCACAGCCTAAAATTTTATATTTCTACTTTTACATCTAATACTTATGTTTTTAGACATAAATGGTATTAAATAACTTCATAAACACATGACTGATTATCATATTGTGCTCACCAACATATAATTGAAGAAATATACAAATCAAAAGAATGGAAAAATTCTACACAACCATCCAAGTTAATTTTCTAAGATGAAAAGCAGTTAGGTATTTATTTAGTCTATAAAGAACAAGATACTTAACCCCTAGGGAAGCATGTGAAAAATAAGCACATCGTTTGTCATAGTAATGATGTAGTTAAGGATGCGAACAAGAGCTAACCTCAGAATTTATTCTAGGTGTTAAGTAGGCTGCAGAAAATTTCCTAATTTATTTTTTAACAGAGCTAATTTTAATTAAGAAAATATATTAATACTTACACAGTGACTGCTTTCTGGACAAACAGCAGGAGACACATATTAACGAAAACACAGGAGTCTGAAAATTAGGTAGAGAGGCTGGATACAGGTTTAGAACAAGAGGAAAGGGCATTCTCCAGTTCATACTCCACATTGTACCAGTGTCCTCTGACGGGATCTTTGGTTCAAATTGCCAGGCTCCATCTGCAGAGCTTTTGCCTTAACAGGTCTGGAATGGGACACTGCCGTTTCCTCTAACAAATTCCAGGTGATGGATGCTGTTGTATTAACAGAGCCTATTTCTCATGAATGAAGACAGGTAGAAATGTAAACAAACAAATAGAATATACAGTACATGAAGGGGTAACAAATTTAAGGAGGTAAGCACAAGAAAGGAGGCATAAAGTATGATAGCATTTTGTTTTTAATAATAAACCAGGAAATACCTCACATGATTAGGTCTTAGGCAGTAATGTAAAGGTGATGAGGGATTTACTATTCAATTACATTGGTAAAGACTTTTCTAAGATGAGCAAAGAACAGGGAGATCATTGTGGTTGGAGGAGAGAAAATAAAAGTTAATAAGAAATGAGGTTCGGGAGGAAGCAAGGGAACCCTTTGATGTAGCCTGGGAATCTCTACTTTATTAGGCTCACTACCCTCTTGTAATGGCAATTTAATACTACTAGTTTTATCCTATAGAATAAAAGAGAAACATGCAAATTTGACCGTGCCTTTGCTCCTGATTGGCTATGCTACCAGCCAATCAGGAGTGAGGGTGGGGCCAAATGGCATGAACGCTGGGCCCTGGGGGTGGAGATGAAACAGTGGTGGTGGTGGTGGCGAGCTTCCAGCCCCTGGGGCCAGGTGGTCGCAGGCAGCCGAGGCTGAGCTGAACAGGGCGATGGCTGGGTGCCCAAAGCCTTGTCAGAGGCTTTAGGCCTTGGTCGGGCTGGGGGTGAGCCATCAATTGGACATCCTCTGAGGGCTCCCAGTATGTGAGAGGGGGCAGGTTGGGTTGAGGGACCACTCACCCCCAGTGCACAAATTTTGTGCACCTGGCCCCTAGTTATATGATAATATACTTAACATATAATATACCTATACTCACCATATTTTAAAAAAATCAACAAAATTCTTAATTTTAATATAAAGGAGAATAAAATGGAATTAATTTATAATAAAATAATATGTATTTTGATATTCAATTGCTTGTACATATTTATGAGTGAAGGTATAATGATGTAGCTAAATGCTTGGATCTATAAATAAAATCACCATGAAGTTGTATAATAGCATATTACACTACTGTGCTGCATGTGTGATTTAAATATTACAAGTACTGTTGTAATAAATAATGTGGTTTTCAAAGTAAAGAAAATATTTCTTTAAAAATTTGAACCAAACAGAGTATAATTTTGTGTTAATTAATATGGTGGTTTTATTCTTGCACCAGCAAAATATTTAAAGTCACACAGAGATCTTTATAATCACATGTAATATGGATTCTGATTTTGGATAAGTATAAACATATTATTAACCCAAAGTAATATTCACTAGAGTATTCAAGTTATACAGATAAAGGGAAATATTTTGTTATATAAGACTGTCTCATGAATTTCAAAATATTAGATATCATTTTTTCCTTCTCAATAATTGCCCACTGAATCACTCTGAAATAAAATAAAAAAATCATTGAACATTTTTTAATGCTGTCTGGGGTATGACACTTCCTTTTGAAGCCAATAATGTGAGGTGTTACAAGAAATCATAAGGATATTATCTTTTATTCTGAAGCAGGGAGCTGTTAGATAATTCTGAACACAAGAGTCTTATAAGCTTACACATACTTGAAAATAAACAATTACTCTTAATACTGAGTTGAAAATAGACAGTAGGTATCAAAGACAGAAGTAGAAAGACTAGTGAGAAGGTGGTTTATAATAATTCAGGTGAAAGAAGATATTGGTCTAAATCGGGTAGTGAAATGGATACCAGGACAGTTCTGTAAATATTTTGAAGGAATTAGCAATAGGATTTATTTAACTTTGGACTGTAGAAAAAGGAGTCAAGGATTACATGAATACACTGGAAGGATAAATCTAACATTTACAGAGATAGTGCAGACAATAGAAATCAAGTTTTATGTGGTATGATCAGTCATTGAGTATTTATTGAGCATTGCTTATTTTGATATTATGATATCCAATACACATCAAACAGAAATGTCTAGCACACAATTTGGATATAAGAATCTGGGGTCCATGAGGAAAAGTCCTGGCAGAGTATCACCAAGTCAATAGGAGAAACCAAACCCACATAGTTGCTGAAGCAAGATCACAAGTTTCTAGAGAGTTACATGGAAATCTTTGTCTCTGTGCAGCACTGCGTCTGGGGATCCATAGCCAAGCATAGGGTGGTGAGCCGAGGGACACTGTTGCTTAGCAGGGCCATGTTCTTTAATGTAATTATAGCTCGATTCTCTAAATAATGAATTTGTGATCCGTTTTCTTTTATAGTGACATGGCATTCTTAGCTTGAAGCACTCGCTATTTCATTTAAAAAAATTTAATAATCAATGAAGTCCTACAATGTTTATGGCATCCTTTTTGGCTTGCAGAATTATTTATATCTTTCCTTTTTTTAATGAGTTACACCAGCTCTGTGGCATTAGCCTATTAAATTGTGAAAACCTGGAACATTCAAGGTGTCCTCTCTGTTTAACATGGTATTTGGTATCTGCAGCACCTATGATTATACATTAGCCCCCAATTTTGTATCCTCCAAATGTTTTACAGCCCATAATTTATTAGTTGCTGTTAAAAACAAACCAGTAAATCACCTTTGGAATATTATCTCCTCTTTTTCATGTGTGTAGAGGACATAAAGCAACATGAAAACAAACAGTTTGCAATTATGGGACGAATATCTGGGTCAGAAATCTATATTTCTCTGCAACAGGAATGCACTCAACGGTCTATTTGACCTCAAAATTTGAGCTCTTTCTAGGGGAGTGGGAAGTTGAACCCACTGAAAATAAATAATCAATTTAATATTATGTTATGGTTAGAATTATTATTGTAAGTAATTCAGTAATTCTCTTTACTCTTTGTTTCCTGGAAGCTGTTAGTTTTATTCGATGTTTTAATCATTTTCCAACTTTCTGTTTTCTTTATCATTTTGAATACAGGTCTTAGATGGAGAAAAACTTACCAATCTGAGGTGTTACCTTCCCCCTCACACATAAACATAGCAGCATCTGTGACTATTTTTAAGTTAGTGTTTCTTTCAAATCCATGCTACCTAATTTATTTCACTTTCAACCTGCTCTCAACTTTTCTTCATTCCTACTGCACATTTCTATCAAACACGAATACAGTATTTTACTTTAATATATTATTCTATTATGCAGCTCTTAGCTGTGCAGCAAAGCATCAGATGTTTTAGCAAGGTCTCTAACTGAACTGTGAACTACAAGCAAGGTGGAAAAGCACAGATTTACAAATCTTCAAAACCGATTATTACTCAAACATAACTTTTTGCTGAACCATGAAGAGAACTGTTGTTATTTTCTTATTAAGTAACCATTTAGAATGCCAGTTTTAAGAAGAACAAAGCCCATATATTTTTTGTTCTGTTGAACTAAAGGATCAATTATTTTTTCTGGGCATTGAAATATTCCATAAGCAAGTCCTTTCATTTCAAATGCCCTCTACCTCAAAACAGACACTAATATCCACATTTACTTACTGTTAAAGTTTTACAATTATAGCTATATACTATAGATATAATAAAAGTTATGTAAATGTGATCTCTCTCCTTCAAGATACCTAATTACACTGTATTCACCTTTTCACTTGAAGGAAACACTTATGGCTTATCCTTGGAATATAGGAATTGCCAGCATAAATACTCTTGAGACCACTATGTTACACTTAGGGACCATTACTAAGCACAACAAGGTTACTTGAACACAAGCACTGTGATATTCTGTCTAGTAATCCAGATAGTGACTGAGTGGCTAACAGGTGGGTAGTGTACATAGCCTGGATATGCAGGATAAGATGGAGAGGAACATCATGAAATTTTATCAGATTTCAACAGCACACAATTTAAAACTTGTAAATTGCTTATTTCTGATTTTTTTCATTTAATGCTCTCAGACTGTGGTTGATTGTGGGTAACTAAAACTGTGGAAAGTGGAACCATGAAGAAAAGAGGACTACTGTGCTACCTATGATAGGAACAGCAACATGAAACAGACATTTGGCCTTTGTAAATTGTTCTCCATTGCTTAAAGAATAATTCAAGAACAATACAAGGTCTTCCATGAACTGACCCTTGACTTTCTGCTTTCTGTACTCACTAAAGAAAAGAATGAGGGTTTCGAAACTTGAGGAAAAGAGGTGAAATAGGGAAATATGGTAATAGTCAATATGACAATTGATAAGATGTGAACTGAGGTTGTAGAGATGGGAAAATTTAGTGGGATTCAAGAGATACTTTTGGAATAGAGTTGAGATACTTTTATTATCAGTTGGAAGTAAGGAAAAAGATTGTAAAAAGATTTATGGAACAAAGAGAAAGTGCATGTTTCCTTTGAGATGAGGATCTGCTTAGAAATGAAATCCTAGAGCAACATGGCAGATCTACCCACACTTGGGATCGGGCTGATTGTGTGAGCTCAGCCTATACACTTTCAGAATTTTCCTGCTCAGGAATGAGGGGTTAAATGCCACAGAGAAAAAATAGCATGTCAAACAGTGTTTCTAATATTTAGTAAATGCATTTTCCACTAAGCAGAATGCATTTGAAAATTAGAGTTTAGAGTCTACAGACATGTTTCAAAAATTGGAATATATTTCAGTGTAGGAGGACTTTGTGACAAATCAAGGTGGTAGGTCTTACATTATTTATCTATGAACACAGAGTAGCATTTTTATGTAAGTCAAATAATGTCAAATTTTTCCAATTCAACAGTACATAAAAAACAAGAACTAACGTTAATAAAATTTCTCAATTTTGTTTCCCTCCTCAATATTTTCAGTGTTTGACATATAGCAAAACCAAGATAAATAACAAAAATGAAATAACTAAATACTATTAATGGAAATGTCATGGATATGATTACAAGGAAATCTTATATGATTTAATTTTTAGTTGTAGGAACTTACATATACCCTTGTAACAGAAACTATTAAATGTACCAATTCTCCTGAAATTCTTGTAACAAGAATTGATAGTGGCTAGGCATGTTTGTAATGAATGTGAAAATGTGTGTTCTAGTAATCTCAAGTGAACATGTTTTTAGAATTTTGGAATTCTTTACTACTTGTGGCTGTGTCAGAAAACTGAGTAGGTTGGATTTAAATGTCTTTGGTGAGATCCATATGTTTATTATGCTTTGCCAGGTTGATGTAGGAAGCTCAACAAAGTAAGGCACTCTTTCCATTATTAATGATTCTTAGGTCCTTTGCCACATTCTGTGAGCACAGAAATAAATAAATGAAAAATTCATTAAAACAGTTAAGGTATCAATATTGTATAAACGAAGATGAAAGAAATGACCTGGAATGAATGGGCTCTCATTGTATTGAATTATAATGTTAAAATTTTCCAAGAAAAAAGAATTTTTTTAAATCCTCAATAATTCAACGGCTATGTTATGTTCTTTAAAAGTCCATAAGTCTTTGCCTAGCTGGTTTGGCTCAGTAGATAGAGAAGGGTCCCAGGTTTTATTCTTGTCAAGGGCACATGCCCGGATTATAGGCTTGATCCCCAGCAGGGGGTGTGAGGGTGGCAGCCAATCAATGATTCTTGTTTATCATTGATGTTTCTATTTCTCTCTCCTCTCTTCTTCTTTAAAATCAATACATATATATATCCTACCTAATATGCAAATTGACCTTACCTCTGCTACACCCACAAGACATGCCCATCAGCCAATCAGGATAAATTATGCAAATTAAACCCAACCAAGATGGCTGTAGCCACAGAGAGAGCAGAAGGGAGGCTTGGGTTTCCCTGGTGATGGAGAAAGCCAAGCTTTCCACACACTATAGCCGGCTCACGCCTCCACTCAAGGCTACAAAATTTCAATTATAGAAGATAGATGAATACCAACAAAAATGGCAGCAGCCATGGAGCTGGAAAGAGCAGGAGATGAGGATTTGCCCTGGTGATGGAGGAAGCCAAGGTTTCTACAGCCCTGGCCTGCCTTAGCCTCTGCTTCAGGCTACAAAGTTTCAATTGTAGAAGATAAATAAATCCCAACAGAAATGGCTGTGGCCACAGAGCTAGCAGGAGGCTTGGCTCTGCTCCAGGCTACAAAGTTTCAATTGTAGAACATAAATTAACCCCATTTTACCAGGAATTCCACTTGGGTCACCGGGGCTTGTGGTTGGCCTGAAAACCACCACAGGCCCCTTGCCCAGGTTGCCCCACACCCCAAGGGAACCCCCACCCTGATCAGGGACACCCTTCAGGGAAAACCACCTGCCCCCCAACCATGCAACCAGGCCTCTATCCTATCTAATAAAAGAGTAATATGCAGATTGACCATCACTCCAATACACAAGAGGGCTGTGCCATGTGGTCAAAGATCCTGCCTCCATGTGGACACAAGATGGCTACCACAAGATGATCTGCAGGGGAGGGCAGTTGGGAGGGACCAGGCCTGCAAGGGAGGGAAGTTGGGGGTGATCAAGCCTGCAGAGGAGGGCAATTAGGGGTGACCAGGTTGGCAGAAGAGGGAAGTTGGGGATAACTGGGCCTGATGAGAAGGGCAGTTGGGGGCGGGACCCAGTCCTGCAGGGGAGAGCAGATGTGAGGGGGGACCAGACTTGCAGAGAAGGGCAGCTGAGGGTGACCTGGCCTGCAGGGGAGGACAGTTAGGGGCAAGCAAGCTGGCAGGGGAGCAGTTAGATATCAATTTGGCAGGCAGGGTAGTGGTTAGGGGGTTATCAGGCTGGCAGGCAGAAGCAGTTAGGGGCAATCAGGGAGACAGGTAGGTGAGCAGTTGGGAGCCAGCAGTCCTGGATTGTGAGAGGGATGTCCGACTACCCATTTATATGTCCATAAGTCTTCAATTTCGCTAGATACAAAAATATATAGATGTCAGAATAAGAACTCATATATTAAAATTATCAGTAGGGAAGACAACCTCTATTTTACTATTCTAATGAATTTACATTTGTAAACTTTTAGCAACTAAGTTTTCTAACTTAGATTTTAATGACATCCTATTAGCATTTAAATACACAGATACCTGAATTATTGAGTAAGAATCTTGAGATTTAAAGTCTCCATCTGAAATTAGCATACTTTGTCTTTAAAGAGTTAGATAGTAAACATTTTAGATTTTGCAGGCCATTTTTGTTCTCAATCACATATTCTTTTTTAATTTCTTTTACAATCTTTAAAAAATTCATGCATGGGTAGAGTCCCTAGGCCTGGCCAGCAATCTATGGGGCAACCTGCAGGGCAATTGCCTCCCCCCACAGCTGGCTCCCGCCTTGGCAGGCCTGGTGCTGCCTACTTGCCAGCCCTACCTCCCACTACCACTGCTGGTTGCCTTCCTCTGTGAGGTGACTGGCAGGGCAATTGGGGACCCCACTTGCACCTGCCTTGGCTGGCCTGGGACCTATGGGCTGGAGGCAGATCCTGCATTGAGCATCTGCCCCCTAGTGGTCAGCGTGTATCATAAAGACCAGTTGTCCCACTGGTTGATTTGAATATTAGGCTTTTATTATATAGGATTAAAATGATAGTTTTCTCAAAGTTCATGCCAAAGCATGCCAGGGATAATATTTGGCACATGAGTTTGATTTGTTGGCTGATCCCTGATCTCAAATATATATATTCAGCTACCGAGATTATAATAGACATAATTCGCTTATATAAGCTAGTAGATCTTAAATATTTTTAAAATTTTTTAAAAATATATTTTATTGATTTTTTTAGAGAGAGGAAAAGAGAAGGATAGAGAGTTAGAAATATCGATGAGAGAGAAATATCAATCAGCTGCCTCCTGCACACCTCCTTCTGGGGATGTGCCTGCAACCAAGGTACATGCCCTTGACCGGAATTGAACCTAGTACCTTTCAGTCCACAGGCCAATGCTCTTTCCACTGAGCCAAACTGGTTAGGGTGATCTTAAATCTTTTTGTATAAGGAATTCATTGTCTTAATGTATTTATATTTGTGGTAACAATTCTAAAGTATATGCTACTGCTAATTCCATTGCCAAAATGACTACCAAAATTGATGATTTTAATGTATTAAGGCTTAATAAATTGAAAGCCTTAAAGTTTAGAAAATATGTAATTAATTAATTAACCTATTCACATTATTGTATAGGTGAACCTAACCTGTTCAAGAACTAACTGAATGTGGAAATGGTAGTGTTGGGGTTTCCTAGTTAGTGTGTGTGTGTGTGTGTGTGTGTGTGTGTGTGTGTGTATGTATGTGTGATGATGATATATACAGTAATAATCATTAGTATATCCAATCTTGGCTGATAATGGAATAATCCTGACTTGAGATTGGCAAATATATTATGGTTTATTTTACTCACTAATATTAATTAGTGTGTAGGAGAGTGTCTGGCCTGAAAGATACTAAATAATAGTAAGACGTGAATGGATAGAAAGAAGATTGGATAGTTATCAAGCTATCGATATAAGTGAGACCTTATAAGTGGTGGGGAGAAAAATCAGGACTGAAATAATAAAGGTGCCAACTGAAAATCAAGACAAACTCAGACTGGAGAGAAGACAGGGACTACTTCTGGATCAGGGGCACACGGCAGGGGTTGGGTCAGGGTAGAAAAGCCCCAGTACAGCAACGTAAACATGAGAACAGAGGAGAATTGTGTCAAATACCTGGTCTTCTGGCCTGCAAACCTTTGCTTCTCTTGACTGAGCAGAATTGGCCTCAGAGTGTGTACTGAATTGAACCTTCAAGCAGGCATCCTGTGGTTTCTCTGAAAAAGAACACCTTTGATTCCCAGAAGGCAGTCCAGAGTCTGACATCAGCATTTGTTTACTACTTAACTTGAGAGAAATTATTCCAGTGGAAAAATCAAGCAGATCATTAAAGTTGTATCTTTAAAAATGCATTTACATTTCTAAAGTATCACATACTTTTTAGGAAATGATTACAATATTGGGACTCACAATGACTGACAGTTTAGTAACAAAATTATCATTTGTTTTCCATGATGTTTACTAGTTATTAATTTAATTACTCATTCATTACACATCATGATTTTAATATTAATTTTTGGAGTTGTAAGGCTCACATCAGTGCAAAAACCCACCTTTCCCCCATTTCTTATAAGAGTATAGTAAATATATGAAAAGAAAATACTATTTAAAGGTAATATCACATATTATGGATATTTGTAAAACATGTTATTTCTGCAATAAATCAGTACAAGACAAAAATACTTAACACCTTCTTCACAGATAAGTTTAGATCACTTTTTATTCTGTCAAAACTAGGAATTAGAGAATTGATCATAAAGCAAATAGGGTAGTAACTTCAGTAGAAAATTGGTGTTTCTAATTGGTGGAAATACTGTATAAAAGAGTATTTCTTCCCATTTCTGCATTTAGTGATGTTACTTTATAGCATGAAATATGTAACTGTGGAAGTATTACTCCACAGAAATTAGTAAATACTATCACCAGTGTTATTTTTCCCTAGAAAATTAACTGTTAACCATTTACCAGCATATCAATCTTCATAAAAAATAACACCTTTTTTTTCAACTTGTAGGATTAACATATAAATGAGATATGGATTGGACAGAGAGAACTTGATCCAAAAGATTACAAGGTGAAAACATGTGACTTGTTCATGCAGATTTACTCATTAAAATAGGTCTTCTAATTTAGGTTAAAAACAGAGAAGCAAACTTTTTCCTTGAAAGGTCAGTCTGAATTTGCCATTAAGAGGGCTTGGTAAGGTAGATCAATCAACATGTCATTGTCTCTAAATAGCAGGTAGACAAGTTATCACTATCTCTGTGTGTGGATGAGAGATATTCATAGAAGCTCATTTTGTTCTCAGCTGTGAAAATGTCAAACATATTTTTCATTTTGACCCTTACATTGACCATTGTATAGCAGTTATGCAACACATTATCAGTGACATAAGCAAATCTCCAGAATGCCAAGTTAGATTCAAGCATTTGGTACGTCCATTAGGAGCTAATGCTAGGGATTTAGGGATTGAGCCCAAGTTGAGCAGCCTGTTTGCTTTCTTTACTTCATATGGAAAGGAACAAGTTTGGAAGAGTGACTGGCATTTATCCCGGGGAAAAATAGAGTAAAGATTCGCTTTGAGAATAGTTTCATGGAACAGACTGACAAATCTCAGAGAGAAGGCAAGGTTCCAGGGGTGAGTGGAGAGACATTAACCAAAGAATTTATATGCATATATGCATAATCATGGACACAGACAATATTGTGGAGAAGGCCGGGCAGGAAGGGGGAATGAGTTCAGGGTAGATGGGGTAAATGGGGTGAGGAGAAGGGAACATCTGTAATACTTTTAATAATAAAGATAAAATATTAGTTTCTAAATGTTTCCCTGTTAACACTTAGGCTTATATGAATATGACAAAATAAAAAGAAATTAAACAGATAAAAATTCAATTTACAAAACCCAGAAGTACAGATATTTATAAGACCATGTCTATAGGAGTATAATCTCACATATATATGATAAATATTCCCAAGGCATTTCCTACCAAATAGTAACAGTAGTCATCTCTGAGTGCTGTTATATTTAGTAATTTTTTTATTTCTTTTAATTTAAAATTTTACCATTTATAGTTCTTACACTTTGTATGATTCAATTGTTTTTAAATAAAAGACAAGTTAAAGCAAATAGAAATTCTAGAGCCAAACATTTAAATTTACAATTTCTTTAAATTTGACATGAAGAAGTTAGATTGTTCCTAATTTTTGAAAATATCGATTTAAAGCAATAATACAAGTTTGAACCCTTTCAAATGCAATAATATATTTTGGTTTAAAAAAACTAAGTAGTAAACAATTTTGTATAATACATATGTATTGATATAAAACTATTCTTTGTGAAATTTAGGCAGTATAAAATACTAGTTAAGAGCATGAACTTTGAATGCTGACAACGGCAGCTTCAAATCTGTACTACACCATTCACTATGTGATTTTGAGATATCTATTAAATCTTTCTCAACCATAACAGAGAGATAATAAATGTATCTTGTAGGAACTTCATAATGATTAAATATAAAAATACATCAAGAATGTAATTAACAATCAATAAATAATAGCTTGAAATACCACTAGAAAAGGGAAAGGTTTTTCAGAAATATGTCTGAGCAGACTTAAATGGAACTCCGATATTTAGTTTTTTTGGGTATATGATTGCATTTTTTCCAGATATTCAGTCTTGAAATTCTGTTCCGACATCAGAACAAATTAGTTTCACATTAGAAAATTAAATGTTCAGACCTTGGATATTCAGAATGATAACCACGATATAAATGTTAACTATAAACTGAAGTAAATAATACTGCCAGGATATTTGTATAATCTTTGTTGCCCTTATTTCTGTTTCTGTATTTTGTCTATCCTTCTGAACCAGCAGGGAGCAACATTGCATATGCTGTTCCAGCTGCTGTTGCTTCAGGCTTTATACACTGGTGTTAACTTGTGAGTCTCTTGATATATGGAGCCAAGAATCTGTTTGAATTTTGTCACAAAGGGATTAAATGGCAAACTTTTATTTTACAATAGATGAGTCTGAGGGTTGCCGAAATTTGTTTTAACTTAATATTTTCTTTCTTTTTTTTAAAAATGTATTTTATTGATTTTTTACAAAGCGGAAGGAAGAGGGATAGAAAGTCAGAAACGATCGATGAGAGAGAGACATCGATCAGCTGCCTCTTGGAGGCCCCCTACCGGGGTTGTGCCCGCAGCCAAGGTACATGCCCTTGCCGGAATCGAACCAGGGACCCTTCAGTCCGCAGTCCGATGCTCTATCCACTGAGCCAAACCCGTCTCGGTTTAACTTAATATTTTCTTCAAATTTGGCTGAAATCTAATTCAATGTAATACACAGAGTCATTAAATAATTATTGAGGCACTAGTCCATGAGAGATATTATTCCAGAACTAAAAGTCAAGAACAAAGCAAATATGCATATTTTATTTAAAAAATTGTATTATGGGGGAAATAGTCATAATAAATAATTTAATATACATGTTAGAAAGTGAGAAGAACTTGGAAAAATAGTGCAAATTAAAAGAAATTGTGCAACTTACTATTTAAATGTATTTTAAGTTCTTGTACAAATATCACCTAAACACCTCCCCTAACCACTATGTAAATTTGTACACTCCTCCAAAACTCAACTCCAATTACCCTACACTTGCTCTGTGTTCTCCACAACAATTATTGCTATTATTAATGCTTTTTATATTTAATCTTCCTTCCACTTTGATGTAAACTCCAGGAGTGCAGGGATTTTTGTTTGTTTATTTGTTTTCTTTGTTTTATTCTCACTTTATGCAAAACTGTTAGACAAAGTGGGAGCTCCTTTCTTCACTGGGTGCTGGGACTGGAGTCCTTATGATATCGTAAGAAAAAGATTTTCCTGAGGCTCACAATGGAGAATGAGTGATTTTTATTTGTGCGGAGTTAAATTCTTTGCTTTCCAAAGTTCCATTTTCCTTTGTTCAGTCATAGAAGGAGTATGGCTGGGGTTTCAGTAAAACTGGAAGCAACGCCAATAACCAGAGTTTTCTTTCCATGTTGGAGCTGAGTCCAATTAAGTATCAACCTGGTTGCAGTTCATTAGCCACTTGTGTGTGTGGGTCCACATGGCGGTGGGCCATGTGAATGATCAAAAGGGAGCCACCCAAGCCCAGAATCACACAAGTCCCAAGAGTCCCAAAATCACAAGAGGAACCAAGAGAGTGAACTCCTTTGTTCAGGGGATTAAATATCCCAAATTTTGAGGCCTTGTAAAAGCTCATTGTCCACACCCATCCTGGCCAAGGACTTTTTCTTCAGGTGTGACTGATAACAAGCACCTTCTGTATGTTACCCCAAGTTTACTGGGCATGCGTCTAACTCACCTTTGTTGGATCCATGGAGAGTGTAAAATTGTAGCTTCCTGGGGAAGCAGCCCCAATGGCATGCCTATAATATCTGGCCTTCCCTTTGCTTTTTGCCTGTTATTAATAACTAGTTAATTACAACAGTATCAAAACTACTAGTAATTTGTTCCATGATGTGGCAAACAATCTTGAAAACTGATCAATAAGCAGAAACCATATTAAGGAATTTCACGTTTATTGTATGTGACATTGTGAGCTATAGAACACATAATGTAACTTGTTTTGCACGACCATTTTGCTTCCTGAAAGTAAGAGGGATAGACGGAATAGAGGAGAGGCTGGAGGCTCAGGGAAATGATGATTGCAAGGAGACAACACAAGATATGATGGAAATAAGAGATGGCTAGAACTTAATAGGAAATTGAGAAGAAAAAAAGAAGTTAGAAAGATCTTCAAGCTTCTAATTTGAATGACTAGATGAATAGTGATGCCTTTTAATTGACAGTGAGATGAGAAAACAGGAGGAGGGGTACATTGGAGAATATATATTCAGTTGAGATATTTTGAGTTTGAGTAAATACATGAAATAGATTGAACAAGTAAAGATTCTTAAATTCAGTATTTTCCAAAGACTCTTAGTCTGCTGCCTTCTCAGTGGAAATTACTCTATAGCAGGTTATAAATCGATGATTTATATTCCTTATTTTATTTTATTTTTTCCCTTTTTTAAATCTTTATTTTTTATTTTTTATTGATTAAGGTATTACATGTGTACATATCTTCTCATTGCCCCCACCCTGCTACCATATATGCCTTCATCCCCAATGACTTGTGCCCATTATTTATGCTTATATGCATGCATACAAGTCCTTTGGTTGATCTCTTATTTCCTCCACCCCTCCCGAACCTTCCCCTTGTAATTTGACAGTCTGTTTGATGATTTACTGTCTCTGTATCTATCTTTTTGTTCAACAGGTAATAATGCTCTTTCTTATCCATTAATGAGTGAGATCATGTGGTATTTTTCTTCCATTTACTGGCTTGTT
Organism: Antrozous pallidus; assembly: GCA_027563665.1. NCBI lineage: Eukaryota > Metazoa > Chordata > Mammalia > Chiroptera > Vespertilionidae > Antrozous > Antrozous pallidus. The sequence continues at coordinate 96,540,236 of CM050511.1, read as the reverse complement.
TCACTTAGCATAATGCTCTCCAGTTCCATCCAGGCTGCTGCAAATGGTAAGAATTCCTTCTATTTTATAGCAGCATAGTATTCCATTGTATAGATGTACCATGGTTTTCTGATACACTCATCTGCTGACGGGCACTTAGGCTGTTTCCAAATCTTAGCTATTGTAAATTGTGCTGCGATAAATAGGGATATATATATCTCCTTTCTGATTGGTGTTTCTAGTTTCTTAGGATATATTCCTAGAAGTGAGATTACTGGGTTAAATGGGAGCTCCATTTTTAGTTTTTTGAGGAAACTCCATACTGTACTCCACAGTGGCTGCACCAGTCTGCATTCCCACCAGCAGTGCATGAGGGTTCCTTTTTCTCCACATCCAGCACTTGTGGTTTGTTGATTTGTTGATGATTGCCATTCTGACAGGTGTGAAATGGTACCGCATTTTCATTTTGATTTGCATCTCTTGGATAATTAGTGACTTTGAGCATGTTTTCATGTCTCTTAGCCTTCATTCTGTCTTCTTTTGAAAATTATCTACTTAGGTCCATTCCCCATTTTTTAAAAAATTTGGGTTGTTTTTCTTTCTTTTATTGAGTTGTATAAGTTTCCTGTAAATGTTGGAGATTAAACCTTTATTCATGATAACATTTGCAGGTATGCTCTCCCATACAGTGGGCTTTTAAAATTTTTATTTATTTATTTATTTTTTCTGTGCAAAACTTTTTATTTTGATGTAGTCCCATTTGTTTTATTTTCTCTTTAATTTCCATTGCCCTAGAAGTGGTATGTATCAGGGAAGAAATTGCTTCAGCATATGTCTGAGTTTTATCTGCCTGTGGATTCTTCTAGTATTTTTATGCTTTCCTGTCTTATGTTTAAGTCCTTTATCTGTTTTGAGTTTATTTTTGTGTATGGTGTAAGTTGGTGGTCTAGTTTCCTTTTTTTTGTATGTATATGTCCAATTTTCCCAACACCATTTATTGAAGAGATTAGCTTGACTCCATTGTATGTTCATGCCTCCTTTGTCAAATATTAATTGAGGGTAGTGGGTTAGGTCAATATCTGAGTTCTCTATTGTATTCCATTGGTCTATATGCCTGTTCTTGTGCCAGTACCACGCTGTTTTGAGAACAGTGGCTTTGTAATACAACTTGAAATCTGGTATTGAGATCCCTCCTACTTTGTTCTTTCTCAGAATTGTTATGGATATTCAGGGTCTATTTTTATTCCAGATGAATTTTTTGAGAGTTCTTTCTAGGTCTGTGAAATATGCCATTGGTATTTTAATGGGTAGTGCATTGAATCTATAAATTTCTATGGGTAGTATGGACATTTTAATGATGTTGATTCTACCAATCCATGAACACGGTATGTTCTTCCATCTATGTCTCCCTCTATTTTCAATGTCCTGTAGAGGTATTTTACCTTCTAGGTATCTTAATTTTTTGGTGTGATGGTAAATGGGATTGTTTTCTTAGTCTCTCTTTCTGTAAGTTCACTGTTGGTGTATAGAAATGCCATAAATTTCTTGGCGATAATTTCGTATCCTGCTACATTGCTGAATTCATTTAACAAGTCTAATAGTTTTTTGATGGAGTCTTTCAGGTTTTTTATGTACAATATCATGTAATATGCAAATAAGGACAGCTTTACTTCTTCTTTTCTAATTTGGATAACTTTTATTTCTTCTTCTTGTCTAATTACAATGGCTAATACTCCTGGTACTAAGTTGAATAGGAGTGGTGAGAGAGGGCATCCCTGTCATGTTCCTGTTCTTAAGGGAAATGGTTTTAGTTTTTGCCCATTTAATATGATGTTGCCTGTGGGTTTGTCATATATGGCTTTTATTATGTTAAGGCATGATCCTTCTATTCCCACCTTGCTGAGAGTTTTTATCAAAAATGGGTGTTGGATTTTGTCAAATGCTTTTTCTGCATCCATTGATATGACTATGTGGTTTTTATCTCTCAATTTGTTTATGTGATGCACCACATTTATTGATGTGTGGATATTGTACCATCCTTGCATCCATGGGATAAATCCTACTTGGTCATGGTGTCATGATCTTTCTGATATACTGCTGGATCTGATTTGTTAGAAATTTTGTTGAGGATTTTTGCATCTTTGTTCATGAGGGATATTTGCCTGTAATTCACTTTCATTGTATTGTCTTTATCTGATTTTGGTAGTAAGGTGATGCTGGCTTCATAGAAGGAGCTTGGAAGTATTCCTTCCTCTTGAATTTTTTTGAATAGTCTGAGGAGGATATGTTTTAGTTCCTCCTTGACTGTTTGGTAAACTCCCCTGTGAAGCCGTCTGGCCCCGGAAGCTTTTTGATGACTGCTTTAATTTCTTCCATAGTTATTGGCCTATTGAGATTTTTAGAATCTTCCTGATTGAGTTTTGGAAGGTTGTATTTTTCTAGGAATATGTCCATTTCCTCCAGTTTGTCCAGTTTGTTGGAATAGAGTTGTTCATAATATTTTTTTTAACAAGCCTTTGAATTTCTGTGGGATCTATTGTTATTTCTCCTCTTTCATTTTTGATTTTGTTTATTTGGGTCCTTTCTCTTTGCTTCTTGGTGAGCCTGGTGAGATGTTCATCAATCTTGTTTATCCTTTCAAAGAAACAGCTCTTGGTTGTTGTTGTTTTTTTTTTAATCTTTGGTATTATTTCTTTGGTCTCTATGTTGTTTATCTCTGCTCTGATCTTTATATTTTCTTCTGCTTACACTCACTTTTCTCGTTGCTCTCATTATAATTCTTTGAGTTGTAGGGTTAGCTAATTTAATACCATTGTTTCCTCTTTCTTTCTTTCTTTCTTTCTTTCTTTCTTTCTTTCTTTTTTTCTTTCTTTCTTTTTTTTTTTTTTTTTTTTTTTTTTTGCAGTAGGCTTTTAGAGCTATGAACTTCCCTATCAAGACTGCTTTCACTGTGTCCCATAGATTTTGGGTTGTTGTGTTTTCATTGTCATTTGTTGCCATGATGTTTTTTATTTCTTCTTTAATTTCTCTGGTAACCCAGTCATTGTTTAATAGCATGCTATTTAGTCTCCAAGTGTTTGATTTTTTGGGGTTGTTTTTATTGGAGTTGATTTTCAGTTTTATGCAATGTGATCTGAGAAGATGTTTGATTTCTATATCCTTGAATTTGAAGAGACTTTGCCTGTGTCCTAATATGTGGTCTATCCTTGAAAATGTTCCATTTGCACTGGAGAAGAATGTATATTCTGTAGCTTTGGGGTGAAATGTTCTAAAGATGTTAATGAAGTCCATCTGATCTAGTGTGTCTTTTAGGATTGCTGTTTCTTTGCTGATTTTTTGTTCAGTTGATTTACCCAGTGGTATCAGGGGGGTATTAAAGTTCCCTACTATGCCTGTATTGCTATCAATCTCTCTCTTGATATCTTCCAGAAGTTGTTTCATGTATTTGGGTACTCCTGTATTGGGTGCATATATGTTTACCAGAGTTATATCATCTTGTTGAATTGCTTCCTTTAGTATTATGTAGTGGCCTTCTTTATCTTTTGTTATGGCCTTTACTTTGAGGTCTATTTTAACAGATATAAGTATCACAACCCCAGCTTTTTTCTCATTTCCATTTTCCTGAAAAATGGTTTCCATCCCTTCACTCTCAGTCTGTGTGAATCCTTTGCTCTGAGGTGGGTCTCTTGTAGACAGCAAATGTATAGGTCAAGTTTTCTTATTAATTCAGCTACCCTATGTCTTTTGATTGGTGCATTTAATCCATTTATGTTTATGTTTACTGTTATTATTGACAAGTACATGTTTGTCATATTTTCCTTAGTGTTTGTGTTTCTTTTTGCCCTTTTCTTTCTTCTTTTTACAGCAGTCCCTTAGCATTTCTTGCATTGCTGGCTTGGTAGTGATAAACTCTCTTATCCCTTTTTTGTCTATGAAGCTCCTGATTCCACCTTCAATTTTGAATGATAGCCTTGCTGGGGATAGTGTTCTTGGATTCAGTCCCTTGCTTTGCATCACTTTGTAAATTTAATTCCATTCTCTTCTGGCCTGGAGTGTTTCTGTTGAGAAATCATTGATATTTTAATAGGAGAATCCTTATAGGTAACTTTCTGTCTATCTCTGGCAGCCTTTAAGATTCTTACTTTGTTGTTGGTGTTTGCCAATTTAATTATGATGTGTCTTGGTGTCTGTCTTTTAGGATGCATCTTGTCTGGGACTCTATGTGTTTCTTGGACTTACATATTTGTGTGTTTTTTTTTTCTTGCCAATATCAGGGAAGTTTTCTGTCATTATTTCTTCAAACAAGTTTTCTATTCTTAGCTTCTCTTCCTCTCCTTCTGGTACCCTTATTATGTGAATATTGTTTTGTTTTGTGTTGTCCCAAAGCTCCGTTAGTCTCTCCTCTTGCTTTTTAAATCTTCTTTCCAGTTGCTGCTATGTTTGTGTGTTTTTTCCTACTTTGTCTTCTGACTCGCTGATGCAGTCCTCAGCCTCTTCTGGTCTTCCATCGCTGATGCAGTCCTCAACCTCTTCTAGTTTAAGCCTTCCATTGTGTTCTTAATTGCAGCTATGTTGTTCTTAATCTCTTCTTGGTTCCTTTTCATGTTGGTGACACTCTCATTCAGCTCCTTATAATTCTCATTGAGTTGTGTGTATTTGTCATCGAGCCATTTAAATACCCTTATAACCATTACTCTGAATTCTTTCTCTGATAAGCTGCTAACCTCAATTTTATTTAACTCCCTTTCTGATGATTCCTCTTTTTCTTTCCTTTGGGGATTGCTTTTTTGTCTTCCCATGTTTTCCTGTAATGCTTTAATTGTAGATCCAATTGCTTTTCTACCCAAGTTCTTTTGGGGATGGTCCTACTAGTGTAATCTCTCAGTTCTCCTGGGCTTGGTAATCTAGTGTAGTTCCCTATTTGAGCTATTTGTGTTCACTTGATGTAAGCATGTGAGCTTGAGAGGCACAACTGTGGTGTCTAGAAGTCAGCAGCTGTGGAGGAGAGTTTCCCAATTTTTGTTGTTTTGCACCCTTAATTGAAATCACACATGCCCAGTGGGGACTCACAGTGGCACCCTGGAAATGTCTCTTGGAGTGATGGGGCTCAGAGGGCCTACACTCTGGAAAGGTGTGACTGTGGTGTCCAGAGTTCTGTAGTTGTGGGATGGGCAGACTCAGCTTTTGCTGCTGTACCTGTGGTGGATAGGCAATCACTCTCAGTGGCAGCTTACAGGGGCACCCTTGATATGTTTGCCTTTGAGGCACACTGAAACACACTGAAAGGCCCTGGCAGGGTAGCCACCTAATTGAGGTGTCAGTAGGCAGGTAACCAGCATGAGTGAATTCAGAATTTTTACTGCCGGGAAGGAATATGCCCCTGTTTGTCCAACATCACACCCAGGGAGAACTCACAATGGCTCCCACAAGCGCCCTGTGGATAAATGGGCTCAGGGTACCTGCCTGTTGGAAATACGCATCTGTGGAGGTACATTTGCCTGCACAGAGCTCTGATGCACTGAGGTTTAGTGGCTGGGGTGGCTGTGGGCAGTTATTTAGGAAGAGGAAATTCAGAATTTCTATTGCAGGGCAGCACACCCTTGTCTGTGCAGAGTCACACCAAGCAGATCTCACAGCTGCTCCCCCAATGTACTGTAGATAGATGGACTCAGGGGGTCTGCCTGTTGGAAATGTACATCTGTGAAGGTGCTTTTGCTGGTGCAGAGCTCTGAAGCACTCTGAGGGGCTCTAGCACTGAAGTTTCACAGCTGGGGACTCCGTGGCAGTTGTTCAGGAAGAGGGAGTTCAGATTTTGTACTGCAGGGCCGCACACCCCTTTCTGTACAAAACCTCGCCTGCAGGATCTCCTATTGGCTACCAGAGTTGTGTATGGAGTGGTGTGCTCTGGATGCCTGTGTGCTGCACGTGAATATGTTGTCCTGAATTCTGCTGCTGGGGAGGGGAGGTTGGACTTACTGCTGCCAAGAGGTACACCTTTGGAGGTGGAGGTCCCAGGGTCTGCAGGTCTGTAGATTGGGAATCAGGATTTTGGTGGGAGTGGCTGCTGGGTTGTGGGGAAGTTCCGAGGCTTATCTTGTTGGTGGTGCTGATGAGTTCCTAAAAAAGGCCATTCTCTCCTTCAAGATGGCGTGGCCTCTGTGCCAGAGTTCCGCAGTCCGGGGAGTGCCCGCAGTTGTGGTAGTCTCTCCTTTTCCAAAAGAGCCTTGTCTGCCAGCCCCTGCTGCTCAGATGGGGATTTAACTGTCCCTTACTCAGTCACACACAACACATACATCCACACACTCTCCTTTCATCCCCTCACTTCCTCTCCCTCACCTCCATCCCACCTCTGCCACTGTCCTCATCAGCCATGAGCCCAGCTTCTGGCTGAGCATTGCTCCCTTGTGGGAGTGCACTGACCACCAAGGGGCAGCTCCTGCATTAGAGTCTGCCACCTGGTGGTCAGTGCACTTCTACTGATTGTTCTGCCATTCTGTTGATTTGCATATTAACCTTTTATTATATAGGATTGTAAATCCCTTGGAAATAAAAAGCATACATGACAAGGGAGGGTTTTCCATTGCTTCCTAGCCCAACTTTTAACATTCATTATGACAGATTTAGTCTTTTAATACATATTATAAACTGAGCTTCTTGAGTGATGGATCTTAATCATCTTTCTCTTTTTCTCAGTTCCCTTAATAATTCCTGAAGCATATTAGAAGTTTAATAATTGTTTGTTCAACTGAATTAAATTAAAAAGCTAATACTAGGTACTAAAGAATTATCATATCATTATATTTAAATATAACCTCTTAATCCTTTATAATTTCACTTTTTAGAAGATTGAGAAAAAATTATTTTCTTCATCTGATCATAGTCACATTATCTACTAAAAGCTAAAAAAAGGAGAAAACTGCCTCTTTAGTACTTTTAGTCATTAAAAAATAATACCTTTCTAATTTTCATATTCTTGCTCATTAAGTTTGTGATTAATTTTTAAAAATTCTTCTCTTATTTTGTATCTTCTGAAATTTTTTTTACCTGGTTGAGAGGAGGATAATATAATTACCTAGGAGCTGGAAATGTTTTTCACTTTTAGCTGCTTTTAAATAAGCACTTTTCTTCTATAGCTTCAGAAAAAAAAAAAAAGAAAAAACAAACAAAACACACACACACACACACACATTGGCATTGTGATAAATTTCTTTTTAAAAAAATATATATTTTATTGATTTTTTACAGAGCAGAAGGGAGAGGGATAGAAAGTCAGAAACATCAATGAGAGAGACACATCGATCAGCTGCCTCCTGCACGCCCCCTACTGGGGATGTGCCCGCAGCCAAGGTACATGCCCTTGCAGGAATCGAACCTGGGACCCTTCAGTCCGCAGTCAGACGCTCTATCCACTGAGCCAAACCGGTCTCTTATGTTATTTGTTTTGACTAATCGCAGTTATTTCAATAACTGGCTTATTTTACTTTGCTACTATTAGCATAGCTAGGAGTTAACAAAAGAGAAGGGAGCTTGACTGGCTGGGCCAGATTAAATCTGGGAGTTACAGTTTCAGACACTCCAAGCCTTGTGGAATAGCCAAATTTCCACATAGGGGAATAATACTCCTACCTCCCGTCTCCCTCCCCCCAGCCTCTGCCCCTGAAGCAGGACTAGTTTCCCAACAATCTCTCTGAGGTTTAACTGGTCCATTTGCCTGAACTATTGGAGCAGGGAAAGGGGGTGATAACCAATAAAGGAGAAATTCCTCTGCTGGATGCATGCATGGTAGAAATCAAGATGATGTGGGGAGGTAAGGGGGAGAATGTAGAATCCTTCTACTTTGAGGCATGCACAGTAGTAGCCGAAACTGAGACATAAAGGGGCAATTTAGCCTGGAAAACCTGGGGACACGATAAGATTGGATGAGAAAAGGACCCAGCACAAACCTGTGAAAGAGCGGGAAAGAGACTGGTTAGTTTGAAAAAAGCTTATTCCTTTCCAAGCCTGAGAAAATATAATCAACGCTTAACAAAGGCCCCTCTACGTAGCACACATTTGCCGGTATTTCACCCTCCTTAGCAGCAGGCCCTGGTAGCCGCACAGCTCCAAGTGCGGCTCCAAGAGCAGGCAGGGTGGGGGTGGGGTGGCAGCAGTGTTTGCTGGAGCACAGCCAGAGCAGAGAAGATGCTGGACTACTGGGGCCCCAGATGATGCCGTTTCAGCTCTGGATCTTGACCTTTATGTTCACCAGGCCCAGGATTTCTTCAACAGAGGGGCACAGCTGAGTCTTCTGGTCATAAATGAGATACTGGGGATGGTCCTATGTGCTAGCTGTAGCTTCAATAAATCTTAGCTTTACACCTCACCCACCCATGTCTTTCTCATGACTCCGTGGACTAGCCCTATTTTCAATGGCAACATTACTAGGATGCGAACTTATTTGTACAAATTTATTAGCGTGTTACTCCTTTGTTCACCAGTCTACCTTCTTTAAGAAATTGTGACTTTTGCTTCTGTTTTTATCTTTATAATTAATTATCCTTTATTACCATATTTTCTGTTGCAGGAAAAATGTTCAAAGAAATGGATAAAATCTTTCCAATTTTTATGAACATTATTATCCTATATATGCTAGAAGCTCAATGAACTACAAGTAGGACAAAAGCAAATAAATCCATACACACAGGCATAGCATAGTGAAAATATTAGCTATTCCCATTTTCTTCCAAATAATTATTTGTTGTGGGGGTTGCTCTATGCATTGTAGAAGTTTAGCAGCATACCTTAAGTCATGCTAGTAACAAAAGGCTAAAGTCCTGCCAAGCAAAATTGCCTTCAAATATTGCAAATGTGCCCTGAAGGGCAGAATCACCCTAGTTAAGAACCACAGATATAATTGCATTGGGGAAAAAAAGACTTAAAGAATATACATTAAACGTTTAATGAGAGTTTCTCTAAATGGATAAAGGAGTGGGCAAGATAAGAAAAAGGACTTTGTCATTTTATATATTTATTTTTGTATTGTTTCACTGGGTTAAAAATTACAATGGACTCATTTATTATCTGTCTTTTAAGACAATAAAGATTATGCATTTTCTACCTCCTCAAAACAAATAAACAACTAAATAAATAAAACTAACCCATTTAGATTAATATAAAGTACCATTTAAGTAGACAATTTAAAAGATAATTATGGCTTATGAATATGGGGATGGTGACTAGTAATTTGACTTTTAATATATTTTTAATACACTGCCTGCAAGATTTATTGAGAAGTTGGATGTGAAGTTTGAAGGGACAGTATTTTGTTTGTCTTACCTAAGCAACTGGCTGAATGTTAGTGTCATTACTAAGAGTCAGGAACAATTTCATTTCTGGCAATTAATTTTGAGATCTATGTCAGACTCCCACATGGTGACCTGATACTTCGTACGTACCTCAGAGTAACAAAATCTGGAGCAAACTAAAATTTCTTACAATGATCTGTGACAAACAATGGTAAACCCATCGTTATTGCTTAAAAGTGGAAAAATGAATAAATATATTTTATGACATAGCTTATTATTTACATGTTTCATTGCTTTAAGAGAAAAACTAATAACTAAACTTAGATACAACTGAATGGAGCAATTAATTTTGCGCATATTTTCTATGTCTCCAACCCAGAGATATGTGTTCACTTGAGAATATACAAAAAGTATGCATATGTTACAAAAAAATCTGTTTAAAAATAAAAAATGCCACTAAATCAGAAACAAAAAAGTACACTAGAAAACATTAATATAAACATTGATTTTATGCTTTGTTGAATCAAATTAGCTTTATAGCAATGATAAATTTAGGAGGAAACAGTATAATTCTTAAAACATCAACATTAGAAATAAGATCTTATTGTTTTCATTTTCTCAAACCAAAAACAATGAGATTAATTTAAAAAATAAAGTTCATTTCTGAAAATAAGAAGTAACCCAGAGAAAAGAGAATCTTATTGTTTCTACAATACTTACATTGTTTGCATTTGTCCCCTCACAATGGGATAGGCACTTTGCTAAATACTTTAAATAAAACATATTTAATCCTTATAACAACTCTATAGAATAGGGTCCTCACTTTAAAAAAAAAAACACAACTTTTTTTTTATTGATTTCAGAGAGAGGAAAGGAGAGGGAGCGATAGAAACATCAATAATGAGAGAGAACCATTGATCGGCTGCCTCCTGCATGCCCCACACTGGGGATCAAGCCCGAAATCTGACATGTTCCCTGACCAGGAATCAAATCATGACTTCCTGGTTCATAGGTCAATGCTCAACCACTGAGCCATGCCAGTTGAGCAGCCTCACATTTAGATAAAGAAACTGAGAGTCAGGACATGTTACAAACAAAACAAAACTCGCCTTGCTTTAGATCTTGGCAATCTGATTCTAAAGCTTGTGTTCTCATCAAACACAAAAAGGTTACAATACTTGATTTTAAAGAGAGTAAAAGAAAAGAATAAATGTTATTATAATCACTAGAGGCCTGGTGCACAAATTTGTACATAGGTAGGGGCTGATCAAGGCTGGCTAGCCAAGGGGAAGGACTGCAAAAGGTTGGCTGGCCAAGAGAGGTTGGCTGTGGGATCACACTACCAGGGGGCAGCTCCTGCCTTGAGTGTCTGGCCCCTGGTGGTCAGTGCACATCATAGCAACCAGTCAACGAGTCATTTGGTCACTTAGGTTTTTATTTATATGGATGATCTGGACATTGAGACCATGTATAAAGGTGTGAAGAAACATCAAAAGAAGATGTGCTTTTCTTCTCATCCATGTCCACTCACTTCCGGTCAAGCAGTAGTCTGGAGACAGTTCTGGAAGCCCTAATAAAGACTGCTCTTCTCTAGTGAAAACAGAAACTGGTCACTGAGATTTAAATTCAACCCCAAACACAATCAGTATATTTGTTTTCAAACATACTTACATATTAGTCTTACTTTCTATTGATAACACAGGTATCCTATAATTTTCTGTTCTGGCTATGAAAAATTTCCCTTTGATCATCAGGTTATGAAAACGTTCAACTTTGATTAGATCTTAAAGCAAAGCTAGCCTCAAAATGCAGATCTGCATCCCTTACCTGAAGGGATTTAAATTACATCGTGGAAGGGATGTTGCAAGCCGACCAGCTAAAACGGTGTTTGCTTTCCGAGGTAAATGGACTGAAACAGATGGAGGGGAGGGTGGAGGGAGCTCTCCTGGAGGCGCCCTGTCTGTGTGTCACCAGCTGTTGCTGAGAGATAATGTGCAATGGCAAGTGATGTAGAGGAGAAAATCCAAATGACTGGCGTCCTGTGCTTTGGCCTGTTAGGAGAGAAGAGCCTATCCTTGGGTTCCTTTAATTGAAGGTGGAGCCTGGAATGTGCAGATGCCTACATAAAATGACACACCTGATTTCACTGCAACATACAACAGGACTCAGAAAGTGCCCATTTTACTCCACAGTGGGATTCAGTTAAAACTGGGCATGGGGGGAGGGAGCATGCGGAAAGAGATAAAAGTAAAAACAGAATATATTCCTAATCATGCTATACTAGTAAACATTTTTCCTTAATTTTATTTATTTATTTAAAAAACATTTTTTTTTTTTTTACAGAGAGGAAGGGAGAAGGATAGAGAGTTAGAAACATCGATGAGAGAGAAACATGGATCAGCTGCCTCCTGCATAATCCCTACTAGGGATGTGCCCGCAACCAAGGTACATGCCCTTGACCAGAATTGAATCTGGGACCCTTCATTCCTCAGGCTGATACTCTATTCACTGAGCCAAACTGGTTAGGGCTTTACTTCAATTTTAATTTTTTTTTTTTTGGTTCATCCTCACCCAAGGATATTTTTTGTATTGATATTTAGAGAGAGTAGAAGGAAGGGGAAAAACACAGAGAGAGAAACATCGATGTGAGAGACACACATCCATTGGTTGTCTCCCGCACACGCCCCTACCAGAGCTAGGAGTGGAACCTGAAACCAAGGTACTTGCCCTTAACCAGAGTCAAACCCAGGCCCCTTTATTCTGTGTGCTGGCACTCCACTACTGAGCCAAAATGGCTAGGCTTTATGTCAATTTTAAATTAAATTTCAGTAATTTAAATCTTGTTATTTAAATACAGAGGAAAATGCCATTTTAAGCCACTATTACCTGAAATTTTTAAAGGAAAAATCTAATTCTACATTGATCAACTTCTTTAACATTTTTTTTTTACAGAGGCATGATGTAGATGTCTGAGAACATAGTAAACATTAGTATGACTGAATTTATCTTGGAGTTATATATTTTCACAGAGGTTTGTTTCAAAACGGGGTTTATGAATAAGAAGTAAGAAAAGATATAATTAATGATACCATTGTAATAATCTGGTTATTATTTAACAGGAAAGGAGCAAATAGGCATATCATAAATATAGCTTTTCCAGGAAGCTGCAATTTAACAATCCCCAGGTCTATCTATTCCCTGCAGACCGCTGGGGAAAGCGACTGGACAACAGAAGGTGCCAGTAAGGTCTGGGTGACTTGGGAAGGTGCTTACTTGTCAGTCTCACGAGGGAACAGGTCAGTGGCCAGAATAGATGTGGCCACTGCAAGGGGTGAAACCTGAACATTTGAACTCCTGGGCAAAAGTGTGCTCTCTTTTGGCTCTTTCTCTTGCTACTCTGCCTGAACCCCGTTGCAAGGGGTGTGCTCTCCTGCATCCGTCCATGTGGATCATGGCCATGTTGGACCAACACAACAGCTAATGGACTTCCATTAGCCTGCTGCTGGATTGGACCCGGCAGTTCGGCATCAGGCTAATTAACATGGAACAGAGATTCTGGACCCTGGCCCTGCTTTTGGCTCTGCTGGATCCCACTTGTACCTTTTGAGGGACTGGGTTAAGGGGCATGGGACTTTGCAAACCAAGAAATATAATTCCACACCAATAAAGACCATCACTTTCCCATAGGTGTCTTAGAAGTTTATTTTTTTTAAAGATATTTTAAGAGCTACCCCACTCCCACTATGTCAGGGAAATTGGACCCACTAATTTCTCCTATAATATTGAGACATAAGGAAAGGGTCTCAGGTAGATTTAAGAAAGAAAGAAAGAAAGAGAGAAAGAAAGAAAGAAAGAAAGAAAGAAAGAAAGAAAGAAAGAAAGAAAGAAAGAAGGAAGGAAGGAAGGAAGGAAGGAAGGAAGGAAAGAAAGAAAGAAAGAAAGAAAGAAAGAAAGAAAAAGAAAGGAAGAAAGGAAGGAACGGAGGGAGGGAGGGAGGAAGGAAGGAAGGAAGGAAGGGAGGGAAGAAGAAAGGGAGGGAGGGAGGAAGGAAAAGAAAGGAAGAAAAAAATGGCCAAAAGAAAGAAAGGAAGCTTGGGGCCAAAGTAAACAACAGCAACTGATTATTGCATGCTCATGCAGCAGTGACTTTCTGCTGGAAGATGGCTAGCTTCAGCATGTTGGAAGCAGATTCTGGAACAGTATGCAGCAATTAGAAGTATTTACACATAGCCACATGATGGTCTTAACAACAGGATGCCAAGTGAAAAATAAGTTATGCATAATGAGCTATAAAAAATCACACCACTTCTGTGAAATTATAATATATGTATGCAAAAATTATATAGGATGAGTTTATAATAAAATAAAGGATATATGTAACACATAAACATGATTACTTAGAAGATGAGGGGACAGGGAATGGTTTAGGGAGACAAAGGTATGTAAATGAATACTTAAACTTGAAATAAGTCCAAAACATAAGAGAGAGGCTGAACAAATAAACTTGAAAGAATTCCAAAACATAAGAGAGAGGCTGTTTAACTATTCTGCTGGAACTGCCATAACAAATTACCACAGACTAGGTGACTTGACCACTGAACATTTATTTATTTTCTCACAGCTCTGGAGGCTAGATGCCCATGATCAAGATGCCAACAAATTCAGTTTCTGATGGTAACTATCTTGGCCTATAAACAGCCACTTTCTCATTGTGAGCTCACATGGTCTTTCCACTTTTCTCCTTTGGAGAGATGGGAGTGAGGGGAGTCTCTGGTGTCCACTTTCATTCTTACACGGCATGGCATGGCACCAATTTTATAGATTAGGGCTCCACCATTATGCCCTCATTTAACTTTAATTATTTTCCTAAAGGCTCCATCTCCAAATAGAGAGTGACATTGTGGATTAAGATTTCAACATATCAATCTCAAGGGAACAGAATTCTATCCTTAACAAGGGCCTTTCATAAATCAATGATAATATAATACAATTTGCACTGAGGAGTATGATTAACTCAACCCCCTACATCTAAGGAATATGTTTTATGAGCAGGGATATAGCATAATTCCAGTCTCCAACCGTGCCTTGAGAGTCCCAAACCTTTAGTAAAATCTGCCTCAGGAAATAGTTTACAGGGCTCTGCAGGACTGAGACCTGGGTAAGGCACCAAAAATGCTTAAATCCTGATACTGATTGTGCAGCTAAACAGTATTCTGTGGATATATAATAAAGTGCATTTTTATTAAATGTGACAAATATGTATATGAAAAGTCATTCATTTTTCAGAGTGGTATTTCAACTGTGTATTGCTTGTTTTAACTACTATTTGTCATTATATTCTGACTTCAAAGAAAAAAATATCACCATATGTCAGCTAACCTTTACTACAATATGGTTGTACACGGGCAAGATATTGGAACATTCCTTTCATGTTGTTTCCTCTTATTGAGTTATATTATAATGATGTAATTTCAGAAAAATTCCAATAAAATTATCCAGTTTTGTTAAATATATTTATAATAATGAGGCACCATTTCCACTAAGCTAAATTACTAAGTCAATGATTTTACTTTAATATGCTATAGTACAGGTTTAGAATGACATGGGGATCATATTAATTTCCATAAAAATTCATACCTGATGTTGTACTATAAAGTAAAAATGGAATGAAGTTTAAATTATTATTATTATTGTGGCCTATTTCTTTTGGTGACAGCTGTTTATTTTGAAAACTGTTGTGAGAGCTGCTCATGTCCATAAATGAACATTCTGCGATGAGGACATGTTGATGTTTTCACTCTATTTTCTAAATTACAACTAATATGTGAAAATTAGATGTTTCTTGCAAATGAGTTATGTATCTTATTGTCACATTTACATTATGTTACTAAAAGTTACCACTTCCACAGAGGTAAGATTGCTATAATGAAAGGAAGATTGTTAAGAATTATACAAAAAAAACAACAACAAAAAAACGCTTCATTCTGTGGGTTTGTGAGAATTCTTTTCACATGTAATCTTTATTCAGTGGGTTTCAATGGGTGGGGAAATATAACTGATGTACATTGAGACATTTTTAAAATTAATGTTGGAATTTCTTGTTACAATTATAGATACATCTATATATATAAAAGGCTAAGTGACCATAGCATCCTAAACAACTGACTGAATGGACGACCAAACAGCAGGCTGTGTGGGGCATTAGTGAGGCTTGACCAAACGACTGAGCAGCAGACTGCATGGGGCTACCAGACCCGCGGGGGCGGGGGCAGTTGGGGGCAACCAGACCAGCAAGGGGCAGCAGTGAGGGGTGACCAGGCTAGCAGAGGGGGGCAGTGAGGGGCGATCAGGTTGGCGGTGGCAGGGGAACAGTAGGGAGCAATTAGGTTGACAGAGGTGGGCCGTTGGGGGTGTTCAGGTAGGAAGGCAGGTGAGCAGTTAGGAGCCAGTGGTCCTGGACTGTAAGGGATGTCAGACTGACAATTTAGGCCTGATCCACAGAATTGGGCCTAAATCAGCAGTCAGAGAGGTTCCAGATTGTAGAAGGTGCAGGCTGGGCTGAGGGGGACACCCCCACTGCACAAATTTCATGCACCAGGCCTCTAGTATTATTATAATATCCATTAGCAATTGGAACATTGTAGGATCATTAAATGGTATACCCATTTTGAAAAACCAAATATTACATAAAATAATTTTTATTCTTAAACTGCTATGACTAAAACTTTGAGATACAGGATACATTTAAGACAATATGCTCCATCTCATCTCCTAAATGTTTATTGGATCATAAAAAGTCATTTCTCAATGAATACATAAATGAGCATAGTCATGAAAATAAACTATTCTACTCAGTGCCAAAGTGGTCAAGAATGACTATGTAGAGTCAAATAAAACAGAATCTAATTTAATTTCTCCAGTTGAGCTGCAAAAAAAAATATGTTTGCCAAGTGTATGCCTCAAAACAGAAAGCCCAATAGCCTCCTTAGCTGACTAATATAAGTACATAAAATTTGTAGCTTTCCTCATTTTATATCTAGCATCTCAAACTGGATTTAAAACAATTCAGTTAGGTTGTACTTCTTTTGTTTACGTGGTGTATTTACACAATGATTAGGTATTCTATACTTATATGCTGCTTTTTTGAGCAGTAAAGAAAATATATTTTTACTTTATCTGAATTGAGTATTATATGATTAAAAAGACAATACCATAGTTTAAAAGTAAATGATAAATTACATATATGAGCTAAGTGAGCCATTTTTTCAAGAGTCAAGTGTATTCTCTAAGCCCTGTTTAAGTCTCTAAGTCTATTATGTGATTTGGCTAAGAAATAACAACACAACATTATCCATATTTTGTTTCTATAGCACTGTTTGATTCAAAGTCTATTTTCTTTAATTAGATATTCAATGCACACTCCAACTCCTGCAAATGATGAGTAGATTTTTTGGCAAGCTTGCCTAGGTAGTTTCAAAAATGAATCCAGCCATTGACTGGTGTGTTTTAATTGCTATAATTTGAATAATTAATTCTATGTTTAGAAAATGAGTTCAAGGTGGTGTGTGATTGACCATGTTTAATGAAGTCATTACCTGATTAAAAACCATTTCATGCCCATGACCGATTATATCCAAATGCTAATCAATTTGATTTAAATTGTCTAATACATTTAAATTTGTTACAGCTTTGTGTTATACCTTCTTTGATAAAAATCACATTGATATTCTATTATGGATTATTATTTGGAGTTATTTTTTTGGACTACAATATAAGAAATAATATTTCAACTCCAATAGAATCATTGGCAGGGCACATTCTTGGCTTAGGAAATGATCATTTTGGAAAGTAGAGCTTATAATAAAAGGGATGAGTTTGATTAAGAAGATATTTCTTTAGTGAAAAATCAGATGGCTGAATTTCTGAGGGGCCTTCTTATATATCAACTCTAGCTCTAATCTTCACAGACAGAATTTGTCAAACCTCCCATGTGGCCTTACAAAGTGAATGATTTTAAGGAAGTGGAGTTTAAAGTACCTTTAGTAATAGAACCAAGAGTGTGGAGAGATTTTTTTTTTCAGAAGAGGGGCACCAGTTCTTTATCTTCTACCCTGAGCACAGAACAAGAGAAAACATAATTAAACTAAGAAATGAGGTATTTTTAAACAATATATGTTTTATTGCTTTCAGAGAAGAAAGGAGAGAGAAAGAGAGAGAGAGAGAGAGAGAGAGAGAGAGAGAGAGAGAGAGAGAGAGAGAGAGAGAGAGAGAGAGGAACAGAGAAACATCAGTGATGAGAGATAATCATTGATTAGTTGCCTCCTGTACACTCCACATTGAGGATTGAGCCTACAACCCGGGCATGTACCCTGACTGGGAATCAAACTGTGACCTCCTGGTTCATAGGTTGATGCTCAACCACTGAACCATGCTGGCCAGGCAATGTATTTTGGAAGGTAGAATAGCTTTGAAAGTACAAACTAACCTGTATTTTCTAAAATGCATAGCTGAGGTCAGACTATGACGCTCTTTTTGGAGAATTTTTAAAGCTGCATAATTTCTCATATGAAATAGTTATATTGCATGACTTCCTGACTGAAGTAGTTAACAACTTTTCATTTTGCTGCTTCAGCAAGCAATTATATGGTTTTAGAGGATAACATTTTTATATTTTCAGTGCAAAAACAGGTTTCAACATGGAACAGAACATTATTTACATTGTTAACTCAGCTCTATTCACTATGATTTTTGATATCTACAATAAATAGATAGATAGATGATAGATAACATATCTACTTACCTCTCTACAAACATGTACATGCATGCATGTATGAATCAGTGTTCTATTATACTGCAAAAATGTGTTTCCTTTGCCAAATGTGTTTTCATGCCACGAGCAGGACAACAGTCTCATTTTAAGCTTAGGGTTGTCTTCAAAGCTCACCCAGGTGGCTGACAGAATTGAGTTTCTTGTGGTTGTTGGGCTGAGGTTCAGGATATCTTGCTACCTGCTGGCTGGAGTTCACTCTCAGTTCCTGGAGGCCACTAACTTGGCCCTCGTCACGTGGCTTTCGCCATAAATAGTTAACAGTATGCAGTCTCTCTTTGAATATTAATTCCTTTTCAAGTAATCAAAGTAAAGCTTAGCAAGAGATTAGTGGGAGAAAGAAACTGAACTCTGTAGAGAAATGCCAGAACATAATGCATAAGAAACAAGACAGAAAAAAAATAATCACCCCCCCCCAGTCCCTCCTTAAAAAAAGACAGGAATAAATAAGAACAAAAAGTACCACCAAGAAATGTAATATAAAAATATAAATATAATGCTTATTATATTTACATTTCTTAAAAAACAGTCAGACTATTTTATAAACCAGATTTTTAAAAACTCAATACATACATTCTAGATTTCTTGTTCTTTCCCTACTAACAATTTTGCCAATCTAATAACTTCTTATTTTCAGGACACAGGTCAAGAAGTCTCTTTTTTTGGAATTTCTGAGCCCTGCTCCACAGATAGAACTAAACACTTCTACTTCATTTACATTGATCTTAATTTCATTCTATTACTTATGCAATTGCTTATCACCTAATCACTGACTATAAAATCCTTGAGCATGTTCTTACTTCTTTAGAAACTTTCATCGTCTCCAACACAAAAGTAGAAGCTTAACCAAGATCATAAATTACAGAAATTTCCAAATGATGCTTGATTTTTAATATTCACCTTTGCTTTCTCAGTCTAGACTAACAATGCAGGTTTTCTGTGTTCCCACACATTATATTGCGCATAGAATGGTTTTCTTAGTTTAAGGATAGACTCACGTTGCCCTTTGAATGTGACATTTTTTCTAAAGTTTATTGTGTATTCAATATTTGAGGATATTTTAGAGAGATGGTTCTTGCCATGGTCAGTGTCTGTGGCCCAGCAGTGGCTTTGTAGTGTGGGATCAAAAAGATACTCATTTTGTAAAGGAAGAAGAATTCAGAACATCTTGAGACTAAAGGTTCATCTCATATCAGCTTATGCACAGGATAAAGGCAAGGTAGCCTGATTTTGAGGGAAAAAAATCAGGGCAGTAGGGCAACATCCAGTGTAATTTGTGAAGAGAGAATAAAGGCATCCATATACATTCACACACACACACACACACACACACACACACACCACACCAAGTTAATAAGTCCATTGAAAATCTGGACAAATAGAAACTAAGACTCTAAATTAAAATTCTATTTCTTAAGAAACTCCAAGAAATGTTTATAAGAAGTCAGGTTAATTACATTATCATTCTGGTGAGCCAAAAGAATATGTGATTAATTTGGAAGGTTACTCAGAATAGACAATTAAAGTCTACCAATAAATGCTATTTTAAGCTAATTTCAGATAATTAAATATTAGAAAATATTAAAGAATTGTTTATTAGAACAACTTTTGCAATTTTCACCAAAGAGTTGCCTAAAAATCTTAAGATTAGAGGATCACAACTATCGGTGTGCAGATTATTTCAAAATTGATAACTTGCCTGTGGTAAGTATGGTTGTATTGTAACTTGTAAAGTTAGAATAGCAGGCTAAAGTAATTATCTCCTCTTCCGTGCAGTATAACTCACTGCTTGTAATAAGGTATATTTTAGAGTATTTTTAGACAGAAAAATAATTACTATCAAAAGAACATTGTTAATATTAAAGAACAATTTCACCTAGCTAAATAATGGAATGAATAAAATAACTATAAGTTACAAAAATTTAAGTATTCTTAAATTATTATAAATAAAATAAATGCCAATTAACCATTGGTAGCTTGGGATAAACATTATATCTTGTGGACAAATTAATTTCCATTTCAAATAAAGGAATAACATATTTTTACTTTATGTCTAATGTATAGTTTTCTGTACTTGAGAGTATACTAATGCAATTCAAAGGATGAGTTAATTTTACAGAAGATCACGTTATTTATGGGCTCACTAGAAACAGAAAATAGGAAATTCTTTTTGAATTTATTCTAAATTTTATTTTTATTTTTAAATCTTTATTGTTGAAAGTATATGTCCCTCCCCCCTCCATTGACCCCTTCCAACCACCCCTCACCCCTTGCCCTAGGCCCTCACCTCCTTATCGTCTGAAATTCTTTTTTAATGTTTCAGAGCACATAATTTTTCAAATAGAATTTTTTTGCAGGGGGATTTTCTCATTAGCATATTTGTATCAGGCTTTGTATTATTCTAAATTTTTTATTATTTTTTTTTTTCATGTCAGATGGGGCTATTAAGCTCTCAATTTCTGTTATATTCTATTCTTGTTACCTCAACAAGAGAAGAGAAAAATATTCCAAAGTACACAGGTTCTTTGTTTCTTTGTCATACTTAAGTGCAATCCTCTCTCAGCGCTGTCTTCAATCCCCTCCTCTCTCTCTTCCTCTCCCTCTTTCAGACCTTGTTCTTTCTTCCCAGAACTCAGTCTGCATATCCTCACCACTGGTTCAGTCAAAGGATGACCCCAAGCGAGATATTGCCTCAGATTTGCAAGTCTGGAGCCATTTCTTGAATGTCATTTTGTAAGTCTTAGTCAAAGATCAATTGTTTCTTTGTTATCTTTCTTCCCCCATAGGGTCCATAAAGTTTTGTTTCTTTCTAAATAAACCCAATTTGGTGGCAGTGCAGTCTTGTACCTAATGTAGTTCCTTTCCTGGGGAGGGGGAGCAGTCAATGTTATGTTCTTTGCAGCATTTTTCCCTGACAATGAAGATTCTCTCCTCTTTCTGACTGACTGCCTTATACTGTTATTTTTTACATATATTTTTTATTAATTTCAGAGGGGAAGGGAGAAGGCGAGAGAGATAGGAACATTAACGATAAGAGAGAATCACTGATTGGCTGCCTCCTGCAGGCCCCACCCTGGGTACCTAGCCCACAAACAGGGCATGTGCCCTGACTTGGAATCAGACTTCGACCTACTGGTTCAAAAGTCAATTCGCAATCACTGAGACACTCCGGCCGAGCAAGTCTTATACTGTTCTCAGCAGGTTCTTGCTACTCACTTACATTTCTAGAGTATTAGTATCCCTTTTCCAGACTTTTCTACTGTGCATTCAGCACCCACAATTGTGATGTTGTTATTTTTTATGTTCTTTCTTTTAGCTTTCTAGCAGATTACAATAATAAAATAAAAATATTCTAAATATAGGCCTCACATGCACCTATTTAGGTCTCTGTTATTCAAAGTAATAGTTTATGTGAAAAAATATGACTAGCTATAATTCACAAGCAAGCACTAGTTCCTTGATTTAAAACAACAGTTGATTTTTCTTAGTAGATTTTAGTTACATCAAGAGATGGGCAACAACAATTACCTGAATAATGAAGTTCATCTGAATGATATTTATCCAATTTCAGGCTCTGTCTATGGTGTGTACTTCCGTATTATTCTGGATACACCTCAACATACCACAGTGTTAATATCTATGTTTTTAATTGGAATTGGTATCATAAACACAGACTTTGAACCATTATAGAGAAATGTAGGGAAAATAAATAGGCAAGAGGCTAATGTTTGCACACTGGGGGAAGAGGGACGTGCTGTGCCTACAGCAGCCCAGAATGGAGGAGAGAACAAGCATGATTCTACACACATTTTCCCACCAGCGTGGAGAGCAGGACCGCTCAGATTTTACCCAGAGGCAGCCTAGATAACCTTTCCCTCTCCCCATTGAGACATATCACAACTTGCATATAATTGCTGAAGATATTTCTTTTCACTCTATTTTAATATGTTCTAATTTTAAGAATATTTCCATCACATTCTAAATTCGAATGAATTTGATTCTACTTGAATCACTTTCTTTTAGCATTCCTTTCATTTTTGTTAACTCTTTACTAGCTAACATCAATGAAATATAGAGGTAAAGGAGAAGAAAGATCACAGAGAGTAAAAAATGCACAGATGCTGTAATGCTCTTCTCCAGACTAGCCATCACCCAGCGAGGCTAGTTCAAACACCCGTATCCCTGGGCCCCCACGCGATCCACCACTTTGCTCTGCTACAGCGTTTTAAGTGTGTCTCTAAATTCACTGATGGGCTCTTTGTCTTCTGCCTTAATTGTCGCTATTTCAGGATAGAAAGAGACTCATGTGTTTTTAAGCCTCAGAGCTTTGCATTAAGCCAGAGAAACATGCTGTGTTGAATAAATGTTTGATGAGTGAGTCAGTGATTGCAAACTGGTTCTGAAACTGACTTTTTCTCTTTGTTCAAATTGAACTTAAACCAAGTGTTATTTGCAGGTAAAAAGAGAGAGAGAGAGAGAGAGAGAGAGAGAGAGAGAGAGAGAGAGAGAGAGAGAGATCCCATTTTTTCTTATTGATTTGAAACCTTTCTGTTGCCTCAGATTCCCATTCACGCTGCCTGATCTTGCTAACCTCTTTGATTTTTAAAAAAAATGACTTTCTATTTTGATATTTTTTTGTTTGTTTTTGTCTCAAGTAATCGGTTTTACACCCAACAAGTAAATCAAAGGTAAAAAGTCCTGACCTTGTTGAGTATTTATACTTGTGGGTGAAGTAAGACCTTTGCAGCATCAATAACAGATACCCCGGCTGACCTAATGGGGCACTCCACTGCTTTTTCACTTGCTGAATCACTCAATAATTTTCACTATGAAAGGACTCGCTTTGCCCACATTACATCTTCTTTTTTTCATCTCTGACCTTTTGTTTCATCCCTCTAGTCTTTACAAGTTTACACTCTCCGTGATTATGGAAGTTATTCTATGAATCGAGTGACACAATATTCTTGAGTAATTGCCATCAAACCTCTATTGACATTTAAAAGTATCTATTCCTGTAATGTTTTCCTATTCAAGAATGAAAAGTGAATATAAAGAAGACAGTTATAGTTATTAAAAGTAGGCCTTGGTTGTTACTTGGTTCCTCTCCTGGCCTTTCTTCCTGGTGCTAAAATGTTGAAATAGCTTGTGTGTTTTTTTTTTTTTTTGAAGGCTTTTGAAATTTATTTTATTGTTCAATGTTTCAACAGATAGTCTTAATTGCAAACAATAGAATAAGGCCCTGTCTTATCAGAGAGACAGAATGATGGTAAAGATGATCGGATAGGCCCTAATCGGTTTGGCTCAGTGGATAGAGCATCGGCCTGTGGACCGAAGGGTCCCGGGTTCGATTTTGGTCAAGGGCATGCACCTTGGTTGCGGACACATCCCCAGTGGGAGGTGTACAGGAGGCAGCTGATAGATGTTCCTCT
Organism: Antrozous pallidus; assembly: GCA_027563665.1. Classification (NCBI taxonomy): domain Eukaryota; kingdom Metazoa; phylum Chordata; class Mammalia; order Chiroptera; family Vespertilionidae; genus Antrozous; species Antrozous pallidus. The sequence continues at coordinate 96,516,717 of CM050511.1, read as the reverse complement.
CTAATAGATGTTTTAACTCTCTATCACTCTCCCTTCCTCTCTGTAAAAAATCAATAAAATATATATTTAAAAAAAGAATATCGGGTAGACTGCATAGTCTCTGGATGGGTCAAAAAGCCAGGCTCCTAAGTAGTGATGCAGCCATACTCTCCAAATTGATGTTGAGGATGTTCTAGCAATCAAGCCGGCTGCCGCCGCTGGGCATCCACGCAACTTGCATAGACTGTCCATCTCGCACACCTGATCCTGGGCCGCAGCGCAGTGCGCACAGGCAGCGCTGGGCACCTCCTCTACATCCGCCTGCCTGGAGCTTCCTGCCTGTACTGTCACACTCTCTAAAACAGGAATTCCTCACCTGCCTGCTTCCTCACATCACATCACAGTTTGTTCAGGTGCTTATTTGTGCCGACACTTTCCAGGCAGTGGAAAAGAACAACTTTTCTGATTTCCACCATAGAATGATGGGACACAGAGTGTAAGAAATGATCAAAGGGTAGGGAAAGCGTTGAAAGATGGTAAAGGGCCACACATGTGCATTGTAGGCACTCCCCCACCCCCTTCCTAACATCATCACACACCTTCCGCCACTCTTCAACTCCCACTCAGTAATGATCCCACTCAGGCTAGGCAGCTAACTATCCAATTCAAAAACAATATAACCATTCTTCCCCAAAATGCGCATGTCAGTGTCTAATCACTGTGATTAGTTCTAGTTTTGGTTTTGTTAGTCCCGTCACAATCTTATTTTGATATCTAAAATCTCTTAAATATTGACCATCACTTCTACATCATAGAATACAGTAGAATACAATAGGGGCAAAAAAAAAAAAAAAGGAAAATTGTGTCAACTAGAAAGGGGGTTGAGAACATATGGCACTTTCTGTGTCTGCAACATGACATGCAACCCATACATTGATTTCACAACTTCACTAACCATTCATTGTTCCTTTTTGTCCTTATTCAGCACTTCAGCTGGTCATGATGCTTCACCTCTAGAGGTGATTGAGTCTTCCTTCTGGAGATATCTGAGCCCTGATGGCCCTTCCTGAATAAAGTCATGGAAGGTGCTATAAGCATTGGATATGGCAGCACTAACAGATGCCCAAGAGGAACTGCTACCTTCCCTGTGCCTAGAGTGTGACATCGAAGTTCATAGTGACACATAAGCTAAAAAAAATGGTTGCAAGTTGGGGTAAGAGGAATAATGGTGAGAGAGACCACTTCCAATCCCACCCCTTGGGTCCCCAAATCATGAATTTTGAGTATGAGAGAAGAGCTATATTACAAATTGGCTGTTATCTCAGAACACTTAACAAATGCTATTCATAGTGTCTCTTCTTCGCAATGTGTCCACTAACTGATGTTCTTCAGTGAATCTCTCCATTCTTCTCTAGTAATCGGCCTTATCAAGGGTGCACCAGCTGGTAGATGCCATGTGAAAAATTGCTTCTTGATGATGGGATGTGTCAGAAGAGAAGTGAGGCCCCTAAAAAACAGTTCATTGCCTTTATTCTTTGTGTGCAAATGAGTTGGTTCCTTGGTCAGAGTGGGAAACAAGGACTTGAACATGTCAGTCTGAGTTTCTTTAAATGGTACAAAATAATATTCTGCTTCACATGGATGCTTTGAGAATTAAATAATACAAAAACAAATTCAGAAACTTTCAAAATGCAGTTATATGTAACTTATTATTGATGTTGCAGGAAGGAGATAGAGAAGGGAAGGAGAAGGAGGAGGAAAAAAGAAAAGAATAAAAGAATAAAAAAGAAAAGAAAAAAGAAAATAAGTGGAATAATGAAGGAAAGGGAAAGGAAACTTTGGACCTTAGCAAATAGGTTAAGGGCTATTCAAGAAGGAAAATCTTTAAATTTTAGTCCAATTGAGTCTTTAGATTTTTTAAATATCAAAGGTTTATTAATTAAATTTCACAAAATAACCAATGTGTAAAATCAGCTTTTCTATTCTATAACTCAGGGCTCTAGAAGTTAGAGACATCATAGCCAACAATTAAAGTTTTAAATGTTCTTTTCTAATGGGAGAAAATCTAGGTGCTTAAAAATATTTGTGGGTCTAAGTACTGGACAAGAATGCTGGAGGTACTAACAAGATAAGTGGAAAGTTCTTGGAGTGTGGTGTCATTGGTATGTCTGTTGTAGGCTGACAGCATGCCAATCTGGACCAGGGGCCTATTAGCAAAGAGAGCTATAGCTAATTGCCTTAAACCATTAGATATATTCATGTAAGTCCTTGGAGCAGATAGAGGAGTGCTTAGAGCACCTTATTCTCCGTGGTTTAGCTTTATAGGCACTTCCAAGGGTCTTTTTTTATTCTAAAAAAATCTCTATGTATTAAATAAAACTTCATTTGTCAACTAATAGAATAAAAAACTGAGTCTGAGGCAAGTGAAGTCACTTGCTCAAAGACATACACTTCAGTGAGTGGTGGTAGTTTTTATTCCAGAACCTATCTATAATCTGAGCCAAAATGAACTACTTAGAAAATTATAGTGATTTATCATATGAAGGCATACTCAGTCAGTTTTGGTGGCATATTCTGAAAGGAATTTCTAATTCTCCATGGAAATTTTTATCAACTTTATTCTTTAGCTAACTAGTATAAAATTTTAGAGGACAAAAGAATGTTATGATTTAGTTTGGTTTATATTTGGGGAATTTACAAAGACCAAACTACTTCCAGAGTTATTTGAACTTCCTATTCTTGTTATATATATATATGATGCAGGCCATTTAAAAAGTTATGTATTTAAAAATGCATTCCATTAAGTATTCCATCAAGATCCCTTCATAGTGTCAAACGATCTAAGCTAAACTAATATTAAATTCTAGAAAATAAATTATTAAACAAAGTTGGGAAGTAAACACTGTAAGATAAATTGACTGGATCAGATCCTGACTCCACTTAAACTATCTTGAACATTGGCAAGTTACTTCAACTCTCGATGCCTAACTTTCACTATCTATTCACTGTAGATGACAATGTTTGATTGAGGATTGAATAAACCAATATGTCTAAAACACTTTCACACACATTGTATTTAATTCTATTATTAAAGCAAATATTTTGGCCATTTAAGAAGATCTCAAAATTATAAGTGCACTACAAAGCAAATCTGCTTAAATGCCAGTTGTGAAATGAAGACAGGGTGGAGGGTAGTTTGGGAAAGGAGAAACTGAAAAGGAGAAATATGGTGGATGAACAGAGGTGTAAGGGTTAGGATATGTGACTATGGTAAACAAAGAGGGGTTTGATGGAGGAGAACACTGAAGTACTTAGATAGGAACCTACATGAAATCCCTTTCTATGACTTCATGTCATGCTGATATTCATGTTAGGAGCTGCAGGCACTTTGCCAAAGTACCTATTCTCTAAATCATTATACAGCAATGTCTATAGCTATACAGCATCTCCTGCTGACCCTACAAGTTATAATGGCTTATCTCTACCCTTTCCAGCACACTGTTAATGGGATCAATTCTTCATGCCAGGCAATACATTTAAGTCTTTTTAAAAGGATGTCAATCCATCCAAATTTTATAACCATAGAAGTATAAAAAATTTATGATTGTCTTTTCTTCTCACAGTCTACAATTTCTTTATTTTATTTTATTTTTTTATTTATTTAATTTTAGAATTTTTTATTTTTTAATTTTTTTAATCTTTATTGTTAAGTTTATTAATTACATTGTTTCCCCTTTTTATCCCCCTATAGCTCCCCTCCACCCTGTACCTATCCCACCCTCCACCCTCCCCTCCCCTCCCCACTGTCCTCTCCCATTGTTGCAAGATTTTTGTCCAGTCTCTTGCTGCACTTCCCACAACCTTTTTCTCCCCAAGAATTGTCACTCCATTCCCTCTCTATGTCCATGTCTCTGTTATATTCACCAGTCTATCCTGTTCAACAGCCTATCAATTCACTTGATTTTTATGTTCATTTGTTGATAGATGTGTATTTGTTGTTCATAATTTTCATCTTTACCTTTTTCTTCTTCCTCTTCTTAAAGAATATCTTTCAGCATTTCATATAATGTTGGTTTGGTGGTGATGAACTCCTTTAGCTTTTTCTTATCTGTGAAGCACTTCGTCTGACCTTCAATTCTGAATGATAGCTTTGCTGGATAGAGTAATCTTGGTTGTAGATTCTTGCTTTTCATCACTTTGAATGTTTCTTGCCACTCCCGTCTGGCCTGCATCGTTTCTGTTGAGAAATCCGCTGACAATCGTATGGGTGCTCCCTTATAGGTAACCAACTGTTTCTCTCTTGCTGCTTTTATTATTCTCTCTTTGTCTTTTGCTCTTGGCATTTTAATTATGATGTGCCTCAGTGTGGTCCTCTTAGGGTTCCTATATATTGGGGTTCGGTGCGCTTCTTAGACTCCTAAGTCAATTTCTTTCACCAGGTGTGGGAAGTTTTCAGTCACTATTTCTTCAAATAGGTTTTCATTGTCTTGGCCTCTCTCTTTTTCTGGCACCCCTATAATTCGGATGTTGGTATGCTTGAGGTTGTCCCAGAGGCCCCTTACACTATCTTTAATTTTTTGGATTCTTTTGGTTTCTTGCTTTTTCAGCTGAGTGGATTTTACTTCTTTGTATTTCAAATCTTTAACTTGGTTCTTGGGGTGCTCCAGAGCACTTTTAGGTCTTTGTATAATATTTTTTGTTTCAGTCAGTGTATGCTTAATTTCTGGTTGGTCTTTTTTCATATCCTTGAGAGTCTCCTTTATATCCTTGAGAGTCTCCTTCATTTCCTTGTAGGACTCATTCATTTCCACGTTGGTCTTGATTATTTCCTTGCAGGTCTCGTTTATATCATTGAGGGTCTTGTTCATTTCCTTGTAGGACTCATTCATTTCCTTTGTGGTCTTGCTTATTTCCTTATAGGCCTCGATCTTTTGTTGGAGCCTCTTGAAAAACCCTATAACCGTGGTTTTGAATTCCATGTCCAGTCGTTTTTTTTCCTCCATTTCTTTCACATCTGATTTCTTTCCATGTCGCTGCATGGTGGCTGCTTCCCTGAGCTGGTCAATTAGCTTTGTGTGGTAGACTTCCTACTAGGGACAGTGGCTCAGCCTCCCTGGTTACCTGAGGTGGATATGGGCTGCACAGTCTTGCTGAAGTTAAGCTCAGTTAATCGTTGTTAGCACTTGGAGGGTTGACCTCCAGGCCAATTGTCTGTGAAGCTCAGCTGTGCTCAGGTTGGATGGGCGGAATCTCCGGGCCAAGCAGACAGCGTTAGCTCCTCCCTGTGCGGCCCCGGGGACTCTGTGCCGGGGGCAATGGCTGCCAGCACCTCTGAGAGAGAGCCGCTGCCAAGCTCCACCAGCTGCTGGGGAATTCAGACTCTCCCAAAATGACTTTGCATGCACAATGTCTCACCCAGGGTGGTAAAACAAAGCAGACTGATGGTTTTCTGAATGAGAGACAAGTCGCAGAGAGCTCTCTGCGCCGTCACGCAGCTGAGCTGTTTGCGCAAGCTGCCTTCTCCACAAGCCGGCAGACCCGGCAGCACCCGAGCTTCGGCGTGCCCTCCCACTGTCCAGTTTTCACCCCGTATGATAGTGGGTTCCCTGGACTTCGCCCAGAGCTGGAGAATCAGTCAGTGGGACGTCTTTGTCTCCCCGTTCGAGAAAACTGGCCGGTTTGCAGCTGCCCGCCCTCTCCGCGGCGCGCGCTCCAAACCTCCCTGTGCGCGCGAATCTTTCAACGCTGTTCGCTGCCGCACCTCCGAGTCACAGTGTCTTATCTTCACTTTTATTTGTGGAATTTTCACTCGGCGAGCTTTCTGGTGATTCTGGAAGGTGTTTGTTCTTTCGTTAAGTTGTAGTATTAAAATTGCTGATTATGACGGCAAGATAGGTGTTTTACCTTTGCCGCCATCTTAGTTCTCCCACAGTCTACAATTTCATTGCAACTCTACAAAGAAACTAAATTAAAGAAAAACAGGAGGATAAGGTCCAGTATTGCAAAAATTAGTACCAATAATTAATTTATATTACTACCAATAATTAATTTATATTACAACAAAATGTTTTAGAGCAGTATTTTATCAAATAAATAATTTTACTTTTAAAATGTAGTTTTTGAGAAACCAGATGGCGGCATAGGTAAACACCTAAACTGCTGCCTCACACAATTTCTAAACCATAATTAAAAGTCAAAACGGACACTATCCAGAACCACAGGAAAGCTAGCTGAGTGTAAATTCTACACTAGAAGGAAAGAGAAAAGCACATTGAGACTCAGAGGAGCTGCAAAAGGCTGAGGTACAGAGATGCACAGGCACACGGAGAGGATGGGCAGCTGAGTGTGCGGCTGGCTTTCTCAAGTGGAAGGGAGATGGAAGCTCCGGACTGCACTGAACTCCAGCTCCGGGCCAGAATCTGGGAACCCAGACTCATGCGGAGGGAATCTGGACTGTCAGGAAAAGAGGAAAGTACACTGAGACTCAGGGTAACTGCAGAAGGCAGAGGTCCAGAGGCACACAGGTACCGAGAGGAGAGGACTGACTTCTGAGTGCACAGCTGGCTTTCTCAAGTAGGAAGGAGATGGAATCTCCTGACTGTGATGAACTCCAGTTCCGGATGAGATTCTGGGAACTCAGACTCACTTGGGGAGAAACTGGACTGGTAGCGGGTGAAACTTGAAGGGGGCTTTCTCTAAGAGGTCCTTACAGTGATTACCAAGGGATACTGAGAGCCAAGGGCCTCATAGGGCAGGGCTGAAGGGAAGCCAAGGCTGTCTGCTCTGCCCTGAGACTCCACCCCATCAAGATGAGCAGAGAGGCTTTTGCAATTTTATAAGTCTTGTCTCATAAGAGTGTCTCCAACACAGAAACTCTCCCAGCATAGAAACAGCTGATCCTCACAGCCAATTGGCCTGGAGGTCAATTCCTCCCAGTGATACCAACAACAATCAAGAATTAACGCTAACAAGACTGTAAACACAGCCCACAAAGGGAAGCATCAAGAGTGTCTACCTCAGGTAACTGGGGAGGCTGACCCACTGAGCTATATAGAACACCTAGCAAACAAAGCTACTCTACCAACTCAGGGAAGCAGAAAAAATGTGGAGACAAAGAAACAGATCACAAATGAAAGAAATGGAGGAAAGCAAACTACTGGGTATAGAGTTCAAAACCATGGTTATAATGTTTTTCAAGAATTTCCTAGAAAAGGCTGATAAATTTAGTTAGACCCTTGAGGATATGAAAAAGGACCAACTAGAAATTAAGCATACACTGAATGAAATAAAAAATACAATACAGAGACCTAACAACAGACTAGAGGACTACAAGAATCAAGTCAAAGATTTGAAATACAAAGAGGCAAAAAACACTCAACCAGAAAAGCAAAAATAATCCCAAAATTTGAAGATAGTGTAAGGAGCCTCTGGGACAACCTCAAGGGTACCAACATCCAAATTACGGGGGTACCAGAAGAAGAGAGTGAACAAGATACTGAAGAAATAATGACCAAACTTCCCCCACTGGTGAAAGAAATAGACTTACAAGTCCAGGAAGCACACAGAACCCCAAACAAAAGGAATCCAAAGATGACCACACCAAGACACATCATAATTAAAATGCTAAGATCAAAGGCAAAGATAGAATATTATTATTATTATTATTATTATTATTAGCCTTGGCTTTACTTTTTTATAATTACTTTTTTATTTTTTAAAGTATTACAAATAGTAGTACATATGTCACCTTTTTTTCCCCCATGACCTCCTCCTGGTCTCCCCTACTTCCCCAGTACATGTCCTCACCTACCCACCCCCCCAGTGTCTTGTTTCCATTGGTTATGCTTATATGCATGCATACAAGTCTTTTGGTTGATCTTTTACAGCCCCCACCCCTGCAACTTCCCCTGTCTTTCCAGTGTAGTTTGACAGTCTGATCAATGCTTCTTTGCCTCTGTATCTATTTCCCCCCTTTTCTTTTCTTTAAAAAATCTTGCTGCTGCAGACAAGAAATATACATATAATAACAAAAAATATTTGAGTCCCGCCCCCCCCCCCCAAAAAAAAGAGAGAATATTAAAAGCAGTAAGAGAAAAAGAGTTAATTACCTACAAGGGAGCACCCATACGATTGATTGTCAGCTGATTTATCAACAGAAACTATGCAGGGCAGACGGGAGTGGCAAGAAATATTCAAAGTGATGAATAGCAAGAATCTACAACCAATATTACTCTACCCAGGAAAGCTATTATTCAGAATTGAAGGACAGATAAAGAGCTTCACAGATAAGAAAAAGCTAGAGTTCATGAACACCAAACCAGGATTATATGAAATGCTGAAGGGTATTCTTTAAGAAGAGGAAGAAGAAAAGGGAAAGATAAAAATTATAAACAACAAATACATATCTATCAAGTGAATCTAAAAATCAAGGGAATAAAAAATATGATGAGCAGAATAAACTGGTGAATATAATAGAATCAAGGGCACAGAAATGGAGTGGACCGACAATTCTTGGAGGTAAAGGGTTGTGGGAAGAGACTGGACAAAAATTGTACACCTATGGATGAGGACAGTGTGGTGAGGAGAGGTAAAAGAAGAGGGTGGTGTGGGTACCGAGGTAGAGGGGGACTATGAGCAGAAAAAAGAGGAACAATTGTAACAATCTGAACAATAATGATTTCTTAAATTAAAAAAAATAAAATAAAATGTAGTTTCCATTGAATTTATTCTCAATGACTAAAGAATGCCAAGTAACATTGCTGTAGCAAATACATACAAAAATATCAATTTTATGAAAATGTATTATTTAATGACATTAAATGAAGCTGTTTTAATTTAAAAATATAAGACATAACATTAAAATATTATTATTTTTCTGAATTAAAATGTTTTTCACCCTGAAAGATATTGTGTTTTTCAAACTTCAAACTTAACATTCACAAAGACTAATTTGTTCAGAAGTAGAATGTATTTATCTTTTTTTCATAAGAAAATTGAATAATTATAATTACTTAACTGAAATAAAAAAATTAATTCACAAAAGATTGCAAAAATTAACAGCAACGGCAATGAGTCTTTTGTATAAATGGAAATCAATCATTTTTGCAATAACATATTTAATGAACTTTGGTTATTTATTCAAAATAATATTAAATCATTCTTTATGTAAGCAAATGACATGAAAAGAATATAATTATATCAACTTAAGGAATTCTTTTTATAAATGAGATAATATGTAGAAATTAACATCATTGAAGATGCAAACATTTATTCTATTTTTAAAGTTTTTTAAATGTGGTTTACTGTATAATGTATAGTAATATAGCTTAAAACACAATTTCACGCAAAATTTTAAATGCACATAATTATATATTCTATAACACTGCACTTAGAACTAATGTACGCTGAGAGCTATTATTTTAATCACAACTAGCAACTAAAGTTCTCCATACCACTTACAAAATCAAGGTTTTATTCCTGTGCTTTAATTTTCTTCACTGATTGTTTTCTCACTTCAGTGACAAATTCAACTTCCAGTTGCCTCAGGCTATAATAGTCACTCAATTTTCCTCTCATAAAAATAAAACAAAACAGCATTTCATATGTCCACAAATTAAATAAAGTAACTGTGTTCATTCCAAAGAGCTTTATTTGCATAATCCACTTTCATTACCATGTCTGGAGAGTATTCATTCATTCATTCATTTATTCATTCTCTATTTCTTCTTTATTTAAACATTTATCCATTAGGTTATTCATTTGACACACACTTAATGAACTTTTTCTGAGAGTATTATATAGTAATGGAAACAGAAATTGTATAAAGAAGGAGATTCATAGAAATGATCTGGGGAAAGAGTATTCTAGGCTTTGAGGCAGGAATCAGAAGATGTATTTCGGAAGAGAAAGAAATTCAGCTTGTTAGAGTAAAGTATGAAAGGGGGGAAGGGTCTGTTGTGAAAACTGATGTGAGAGTCATATTATCAAAGATCTTATGGGTTCAGAGAGAAATATGGATACAGTACTGAGTTAGATATTAAACGTTTTTGCTTGTAAGGTAATTATTGTCTGTCCTATATTTTTAAAGGATAATGCTGAAGTATATGTGGAGAATATACTAGGATGAAAGAATAACAGTGGTAATAGGTAGAGATTGGAATGCCACATCAAGTACAGGTAAGCTCAGGATGCCAAGACATCACAGAAAATGTGAAGAAGAGCAGTAGTTTTATACATAACTAGGGGACCAGTGAATGAAATTTGTGCACTAGGGGGGAGGGAAGGTTACCCTCAGCCCAGCATGCCCCCTCTCACATACTGGGAGCCCTCAGGGGATGTCCTACTGATGGCTTAGGCTCGCTCCCCAGGGTCTAAGCCATCAATAGGAGTGGGTTTAAGCCACCGTCTGCCCTCCCTTTGTGGGGGGCTACCTGGCTGACCAGGGAAAGGCATCATCCCCATCACCCCACTGCTACAGCCACTGCCAGTCAACACAGCCACCAACGTGTTTTCATCAAAACGGACTCCAGTCTCTTCACCATGAAAAAATGACAACTTTCTTTAGGTATTTTCAAGATGTGTCTTTCATAGGATATGACATTTCTTTCTTTCTTTATTTTTTTATCCTCACCTGAGGATATGTTTCCATTGATTTTTAGAGAGTATGGAAGAGAAAGGGAAAGACAGAGAGAAACGTCAAAATGAGAGGAACACTTTGATTGGTTGACTCCTGCATGAGTCCTGACCTGGGCCCTAGCCAGGGAGAAGGCTGCAACATAGGTACATGCCCTTGATCAAAATCTAACCCAGACCCTGGGGTTGGCAAACCTAGGCATTACCCACTGAACCAAACCGCCTAGGGCAGGATATGACATTTCTTAGCCCTCCAGTAGTGGACCTTCATTTTTTTTTTCTCCAGGAGTGTGGTGGAAAAACCCTAGATTACTTTTTTGGATTCTTATACCCAAGTTACTAAGAATATTACCAGTGGCATACAGGGAGCTTAGCCAATGAGCAGTCAGAAAAGATATTTCCTCTACAGTTCACCCCTATCTCCTCTGATATCCTGCTCCACCCCTGCCAAGGGCTAAAGCATCTGGCTCTGGGTGGTGGACCCCCCAGTTCTCTGTGATCACCCTGCTCTGGCCCTGGCCAAGGCCACAAGCCTCTGGCCAAGGCTCCAAGGCTCGGGCCCTGGGCAGAGGACCCCAGCTTGCTGTGATCTCACTGCAATCACACTGCTCCACCTCCGGCCAAGGCCACAAACCTCTGGATGAGGATCCAAGGCTCAGGCCCTGGGCAAGGGACCCCAAGCTCGCTCTGATCACTGGTGTCTGCCCTGGCCAAGGCTGACAAGAGCAGGCAGAAAGCTTGGCTTCCTCCATTGCAGGGGAAACCTAAGCCTCGCTCCTCCTCTCAGTGGCCACAGCCATTTTGGTTTGGTTTATTTGCTTATTGCTCCTGATTGGGTTGTGGGCATGGCTTGTGGGCATGGCTTGTGGGTATAGTGAAGGTATGGTCAATTTGCATATCATTCTTTTATTAGATAGGATGATATTCAATGTAAATCATTTTGTTGCTGTTCCTGGGCAAAAGAGGAAAATGAATCTGAAAGTAAAAATGATACAAGAAACAACAGAAATAATGCTAATAGCTAATGGTTAAGTAGTATTTACTATACAGTAAAATATCTGTATATATTAACTTGCATATTTTTACAGTTAGCCAAATTCAAAGTTAAGGGCAGAGATCTTCATACAGCCAACTCTTCCCAAAACTTCACACAATTTCAGGAATCCTCAGGACCACCCTCCCTTCTGGTCAGCTATCTCTAAAGTTGGGGGTTCCTACAACTACATTATTTTTATAATTCTCTAAGACAGTTTACAGAACTTAGGAAATCACTATGCTTATGATTTCATTTCTTATTGTAGCCAAAATACACAAATCAAAATCAGCCACAGGAATAAATGCATAAATTGGAATCAGTAGCTGGTGGATTCAAAATATATATAGTTTCTATATCCTCAGGGATGTGTTGCCATCCTGGCATTGACGTGTGAAAACACACAAATAGAAGTATTGCAAGCTCAGAGAGCTTATACAAACTTCATTGTGCAGAGATTTTATTGAGGTTATATTACATTGGCATAATTAACTGAAACATGGCCCATATGGTCCAACTTAATCTCCAGCCCACTTTCCTCCTCAGAGTTTGTATCATATGCCTCCACATCCCAACTCTAGTCACATGGTCTCTCTGCAATGGCCAGCCCTCACCCTAAGACTCTCAGTTATCGCTGGTCCAATCTTTCATTATGTCAGAATAAATTATCATATGTGGTTTTGTTATCAGTGGAAGTGGGGTGTCCCTTTGTCCACTGGGTGCTGGGGTGGGGTCCTTACAATATCTTGAGAAAAATAATTTTCTGAGACTCACACAGGAGGATGAGTGATTTTTATTTGTGTGAAATTACATCCCTAGGTTTTCAATGTCCCATTTTCCTTAATCCAGTCCTAGAAGAAGTGCAGCTAGGGATTCAGTGGAGCTAAAATCAAAGTTACTGTCCAGTTTCCATTCCATGTTGGAATTGGGTCCTGTACAGGATCAGGCTAGTTGCAGTACATTAGTACATTGTGTGTGTGGGCTCTACATGGCTGTGGGTCATGTAGGTGAACACAGGAACATGAAAGCAGCAGAGAGCCAGGAGTCAAGAGAGCGAGAGAGCAAACTCCTTTGCTTAGGGGTTTAGATAATTCAAATCTTGCCCACCTCCTCTGGCCAATGACCTGTTCCCAGTGTGACTGATTGACAGACAGATAACCTTCCTTATTTCACCCAAATTTTACTGGACATGTGTCTATTTTCCCTCTGTCCAGCCCTTTCCCCAAGTGATCTGAATGGAACAGACCAATGGCTTCACTGTAGCTTCCTGACAAAGCTGCACAAATTATATGCCTATAATTTTTGGCATTCCCTTTGCTCTCTTCCTGTTATTAATAACTAGGTCAATTACAATGGTATCAGTTTGATGGATCCATTATGAATAACAGAGATACTCCTATAACTCTAGAAATTCCTAGGATTTAAAGACAAAGGCAAGATGTCTCTGGGATAATTAATATTTAACAATGTGATAATGATAACAAAGGCAACAACAATAAGAAATTGTACTAACAAATGAATAAAAAGCCCTCCATACTAAGCAAATTTGCAAGTAGTAACTTGTTCATTTCTAATAATAATTTTAATAAAGATATTGTTTTCATATTACAGATGAAGAAACTAAAGTACATATTAATTAACTTGCCCAAGACCAAATATCAAGAAGGAGATTGGGGGATGGGGGTAAAATAGGTGAAATGATTAAGCAAAAATGACAACAGCCCTAGCTGGTTTGGCTCAGTGGATAGAGCCTGCAGACTGAAGGGTCCCAGGTTCAATTCCGGTCAAAGGCACATACCTGGGTTGCAGGCTCAATCCTCAGTAGGGGGTGTGCAGGAGGCAACCAATCAATGATTCTCATCATTGTTGTTTCTATCTCTCTCTTCCTCTCACTTTCTCTCTGAAATTAATAAAAAATATATTAAAACAACAACAAAACCTCTGTAGACACAAACAACAGTATGGTAATGATTAGAGGGGAAAGGCAGTGGGGGCAGGTAGAAGAGGGTAAAGGGGGAATAAACGGTGATGGATGTCTTTGGGTGGTGAGCCCACAATTCAATATACAGATGATGTATTATAGAATTGAACACTTACAACCTTTATAGTTTTATTAACCAACATCACCCCAATAAATTCAATAAAAATTACAAAAGAAGGATGTGAACACAGGATTGGAACCTTTAGAAATGATCTCTGAATCTGTGCTTTAAGCAACAATAGGTGCTACCTGTCTGTAGGTAATGTCAGAAATTAAATCTGGAAAGACATCAGCATGAAGGGACAGAAGTAGATAGAAAACGAGAGTCTAAGGTACTAACTTCTAAGATCCTGTATCCCTGAGCCTACAGGGAATGGCTAACCAGGAAGATGCTCTAAACTGATGATTGATTTCAAATACATGATGATTAATTTCATTGAGACCCTTAACAATACCTTTAAATTCTGCTGTATTATTCTATTCAGCTTTCTCTCATATCCTTCCCAACCATTATTTAAAATTTATCCATGCCCCTTTTAATGTTCTCAGAAACATCAACAAAAGCTTTTTTCTGCTATAAACATAGCAAAAAGTGGACTCTGGGATCTTTAAGTTTTTTTAAACAACATAACCATTTTTGAAAAGAGCTTGATACGTCATGATGCCGTATCCTGTGGAGTTCCCTGGTTTCCCATCAACCAGTTTTCTCAATTTATTAGAGGCAAAACTTCATTGATCTTGTCTAGATTACCCCAGGACCTAAAGATGATTTTAGGGGTTGGGGATGGGAGTGATTGAAAAAGGAGAAGAGAAAGAGATTTCAAAACCCTGATTATATAATTCAGGATATGCCTTATATTCTTTCTCCTTGCGATCTTCTCACTGTGCCTAAGAAATCTCTGGGATGCTTATAATTTTAAATAGCAGCTTTAGTTTTAAGGAAAGAGTAACTGTTGACATCTATTAGCTGATATTTCTCCTAGCCATAAAAATTAGGCCTCAACACCCCCCATAAATAGTTTCATAACACAAAAAAGGGTCCCTAGGTGACTGCTGGAATGTGACAAAAACAAGACATTTTTGCGATCACCTTTGAGTGCTAACAAAAGCTAGGACACTGTGCAATGACAAAAAAAGGACTAAACATTCTCCTCTCTTGGCTAATAGGAGTGACTGCTGTTGCTTTACTGATTAGCTCTAGTCCTACTCCATTCATTCTAGATGAGACTTACTGTGGTACTCCATCATAGATTTCCCTTAAGAAAAGTGCTTAACCAGACATATTTCTTTGCATCCTATTCTAAAGCCCTCCACATAAAAACTTAAAATACAATCCAAAATAACGCTTTAACACTTTAGTAATGCTAATTTTCACCTGCTAACTCATGCCCTTTATAATACCCTCTCACTGAGGTATTTTCACGGTTCCCTGTGGTGCCTGATTTTCTTCACTGAGAAAAGCCAAGGAACCCAACTGCATTTCATGACAGGTTTGTTTCGTGTGGTCTTTGGCAGGTGGGAACTGACAATCTGTTAATGTACCAGCATGTATGTCTAGTTTAGTATTTCTTTATGAAATCCAGAAACATATATCAACTGGCTCCTGCTCAGTCTCAAGGCATGTTTCTCAGGTAGCTGATAATTTGTCCATTCTAAGCTGAAACCAAAACATATATATGTCTCCCTCACTTGCATTTCTTCCTTATTATTTATTAGTGACTCACTGCACAAAATTCGTGCCTGGGGCGAGGAATGTCCCTCAGCCTGACCTGCATCCTCTCTAATCTGGGACTCCTCTGAGGTTGTCCAACTGCTGGTTTAGTCGGACATCCCTATCACAATCTGGAACCACTGGCTCCTAACTGCTCACCTGCCTGCCTGCTTGATTGTCCCTAACCACTCTGCCTGCTGGCCTGATCAACCACAACTGCATGCCCCCACTGGCCTACTTTGCCCCCAATTGCCACCCCCCCTGCTGGCCACCTCACCTCCAACTACCCCCCCACCAGCCTGCTACTCCCCAACTACCCCCCTTGCCAGCCTGCTCACCCCCAACTGCTACCTCCTGCTGGCCACCTTGCCCCCAACTGCTCCCCCTGCTGTCCTGCTCACCTCCAACTGCCCCTTCCGCCAGTCTGATCACCCCAATTACCTGCCTCCCCGCCAGCCTGCTTGGTCTGAACTGCCCCCCATCCTTGCTGGCCTGCCTATCCCCAACTTACCCCCCCTGCTGGCCTGCTTGCCCCAACTACCCTCCCCCACCACCAGTCTGATCCCACCTATCTGCTTCTGCCTTGGCCACACCACCATGGCTTTGTCCAGTAGGACTTCCAGAAGGTCTCCTGGTCTAATTAGCATATTATGCTTTTATTAGTATAGATTTCAATTAATGACACCATTTTCTACCAAGTTTATTTTTAAGGCTTTATTTTATTAGAGCAGTTTTGATTCACAGCAAAATTGAGAGCAAGGTACAAATATTTGCCATATGCCCTTTGCCCCTACACATGCATAGCACTGCCATCAGGCACCAGAGCAGTACATTTGTTATCATCAATTAAACCCAAAGTCCATACTCTACAATAGGATTCATTCTTGGTGTTGTACATTCTAAGGTTTGGACAAAAGTATAAGGACATGTATTCATTTATTATGATCCATTAGGATTTTTAAAGACAGAAATATTGAAATAATTTGTTATTCCACACATTAGCACTGAAAATCTAGTATCCTGAGAAACCCCTCAGTCCCTGGAAAACTGAGATATTTGATGAGCAAATATTAATTTATACTTCCTAAACATCTCTTGAATTTAGATAGTTCTTTTATAGAAAATGCTATCACCTGAGTCCACCTGTCTCATATTATCTGTCTCCTAGAAAGTTATTTCTTTTTTCCATTTAATTATGTAGAGTTAACAAGATAAAGGTCAAATCAAATTATAGTTATTTTATTCATATTATTTATTTTTAATTTAATTTCATTCTCCTCATATTGGTTTTAGAAAAGCATCCAAAAGCCTCTTTAATTTCTAAAACAATAACAGGTGTCATCAAATTATAGCCAAATCCAGCCAGCTGACTGTGCAAATAAAGTTTCATTGGCACACAATCACATCTATTCATTTACATATCACTTAAGGCTGATTTCAAGCTACAATGGCAATGGTATCTGTAAAAAAGACTTTATAGCATGTGGCTTTTTAAAGAAAATGTTTGCTAGCCTCTGATACTTAAAGTGTGATCCACAATCTCATAGCAGTTCATGAACTATGAGAAGATGAACAAAAATTAAAAGGAAAGATTTAGAGAATTTAGTATCAATTTGAAAGAGTATTTTTATGTCTGTTCAATCTAATTATTGGAAAATTATAACAACTTCAGCTTTTATTTTTAACTAGAGGCCTGGTGCATGAAGATTCAAGCATGGGGGAGATGGTCCCCTCAGCCTGATCTATACTCTCTTCAATCTGGGAGCCCTCAGGGGAGCCCTCTCCAATCCTATAGTTTCTGTCTGTCTCTGCAACTATATGAGTGAATTGTCTGAGCCCTAACCCAATATGGTTTGGTGCTTACAGAATAATACAGGCTTTTCTTTTTCTTTGCTCCATTGGTGGGGATTTCCTAGAAGCTGAAGGATGTCTTCCCTTTAATTTTTCCTTGACACTCTGACTTTACTTATGCCTCTCACCTTTGCTTTCCCTCCATCCCTAACCCACAACAATAACTTGCTCCAGGCTCACTTTGCTTTAGTGTCTAGGAGATCCCACAATGAGTCTGCCACTAGAACTATGATTCCCAGCATTCTTGGTGCTCCCCACACTCTGGGCTTCCACTACTTATCTTAGTTCATGAGCTGCCACCAGAACTACCATTCCCAGAATTCCGGGTGCCCTCCTGGTTTTCAGCTTCTGTTCCATAAGCCAAAAGGACTGTGAACTCCAGCTGCCCCCAAGCCACGCTGACAAGATTGGACACTCCAGGGGCATCCCTGGAACCCTGGCTACTTGGTGTCAACATGCAGGCACTGGCCACAGTCTTGAAACAGGCAGGGTCCCAGGGACACCTGCCACGATGCCCCACCTAAACAGAGGGTGGGTGGGTGTCCCGCCCAACCCTCAGTTGCTCAGCACCTGAGTGCATGCACGCTGCCCACAGGCCCACCATCTTTGTTGGGTTAATTTGCATATTCACTCCTGATTGGCTGTGGGTGTCATGAAAGTACAGCTAATTTACATATTTGTCTATTATTAGTGTAGATTTTCTTTTTAATTTACTCATTGTTATTATATTTTGAGAAAAAAAATGGTTCCTGAAAGTTTGGTGTGTGTGTGTGTGTGTGTGTGTGTGTGTGTGTGGTGTGTGTGTAGAAAGAGGAAGATGTTTTTCCATATCATGTAGTTTTGAAGTGTTGCTCTATCTGGTTCCTGCTATGTCAGCCTTGTTTTGTATCATTTTCCCTTAACTTCTGCGTGTCAGCACTCCAGACTTTCTTTATTTCCATGGCCTCTTCTTTCTTTTACTTCAGGACTATCAATATGTCATTCTTTTTCCCTGAATCTCTTACTCTTCCTTCTGTGAAACCTTTCATCTTGCCAAGTACTTTTCAGTCACAACTAAGTATTCCTTCCTCATCAATGCTTTTAAAATCTCTAACCAACTAATACAAACTAGGGAATATTTTCTTCTATGCATTCATTAGTATTTTACACATATCTTTTAGTAAATGAGGCAGAGAGAGGACAAGTCAAAACTGCAAGAGCCATAATTGTCTGAATCAACTATCTGTCAATTATCTAGTGACTTTAGACAATAAAGGCAATCAAGGAAATTTTGTTAATAGACTTCTATTGGTCTAGCTTTTTATAAAAAAGCATCAAAGTTATAATTCAGTCCACAACTTGCACAAATTCATAATTCTAAATAATTTCAATAGCTCTTAGAACTGTGTTTTTCACTTTACAGAGACACAAACTATTCAATGTATTTAGGTTTGTGTGCTTTCAAATCAATGATTATTCATCTTAATTTGATTCAGATATGCAGATTAAGACATCCTATCAGAAGAGAGGCTCTGTTTAGAGGGAAGTTCTTTATGTTTCCCTATTTTCAAAAACTTCTAAAAGAATACAAAAATTAACAGTATCAAATTTCCTCGCTCTTCATCAGTCTGCAGACCAGAGGGTCCACAGCTTCATTCTGCTCAAGGGCACTTGCCTCGGTTGCAGGCTCATCCCTGACCTGGGCCCTAGTCAGGGCTCCTGCAGGAGGCATCTAATCAATGTGTTTCTCTCACATCAATGTTTCTCTTTGTCTTTCATTCTCTCTTCTACTCTCCCTAAAAATCAATGGAAAAATATCCTTGGGTAAGTATTACCACAAAAAAAAATTATTTCCTTGCACTTAAGCAGATAAAGAATCCCTTTCATCATGTAACAATGTTGAAAACACAAAAGTCAAAACATTGGACTTACTAATTTGCATATTTTGTATTTTTTGTATAATAAAAATAAATAGATGTTTCTTTCATTTAACACATATTATCAAATGAATTTGATTCTAATTTGCTATGTGGCAAAGTGATTGAAAAATTATATAACTCGTAAGATCCTATGCCATTCTTATACAAAATAGTCATGTAACTTCCCAAATCGTATGCAGAGTATTGTGATGATGTTTAGCATTTTTAAAGAGAATATTAGAGAGCTGAACAATAAAGAATAAATTACAACAATAATTCTCAAAAATCTGGTCCCAGTATTAGCAACAAAGTTATCATTTAGAAAGTTGTTAAAAATGCAAATTCTTGGACCTTACCCTAACTTATGAATCTGAAATTCTGGGGCCCAGCAATCTGTGGTTTAAAAATCTCTCCTGTTGATTCTAATAAATGATAAAATTACAAACTATATTAAATAACTATATTTGAATCTGGATAATTTTCCAAGAGGTAACATTATGGTTTCCATATATATTTGACCCTTAAACATTTTAGTGGTAGGGGTTTTAACCCCACATGCAGTTAAAAATTCACATAAACTTTTGACTTCTCCAAAACCCAAGTTATCCCTCAGTATCTGCAGTGAATTGGTTCCAGGATCCCTCTGTAGGTACCAAAATCTACAGATGTTCAAGTTCTCTTATATAAAATGGCATAGATCCAAGCATACAGTCAGCCCTTTGCAACCACGGACTCCCAGCCACAAGTTTTGAAAAACTCCACTTCTAAGTGGAACTAAGCAATTCAAACCCATATTGTTTAAGTGTCAACTAATTATAAAATGAAAATGTGTAAACGATTTTATCAAAACTGTAACTCAGCAACCAACTGTGCCTAGTGATTCTGCAATAAGTACCATTAATTAAAGGCATATCCCAATAACATTTGTTAAACTATTTATAGGCAAGCTAAGATAAAATTGCAAGGTTACTTTAAAAAAAAAGTCTAACATAACCAGGAAGTTTAATTTTGAGTATATACATTCTACTAAGAAGAGAGTATTTGCATTTCTACACATAAAAATTTAACAATTAACCTATGCCCCTAGGCAATATAAAGTTTTGAAAAATCCTAGGCAATATAAAATCATATCCAGGGCTGAAATAAAAGAACATCCAGTAATTTTTCCCTATTTCTAAATTTTAGATTATTTTATGACATAGATATTAAAATGACTATTCATTAAGACTATTTAAAAATAGAAGGGATTAGTTCATGAATTCCTTTGTCACTGATGGTGATATTAGTCTCTTATGTTATAGCATATTGTTCAAATCTACTCTAAATTCTTTATTAGACAAAAATACTAATAACACCCATTATGGTCTTATTGTCTAGAAGAAAAAAATGAAAAAGCAATTAAAATCTCATGAATAGAAATTATTTCTCAAAAGAAGAAAATTAAAGCATTTTTAAGTGTTAGATTAACTTTGTTACTTGCTTTTAAAAATATTTTGATTGAGCCGAGACAGGTTTGGCTCAGTGGATAGAGAGTCGGACTGAAGGGTCCCGGGTTCGATTCTGGTCAAGGGCATGTACCTTGGCTGCAGGCACATCGCCAGTAGGGGGCGTGCAAGAGGCAGCTGATCGATGTCTCTCATCGATGTTTCTGACTTTCTATCCCTCTCCCTTCTGCTCTGTAAAAAATCAATAAGATATATTAAAAATATTTTGATTGATTTCAGAGAGGATGGGAGAGAAAGGGAGAGATAGGAACATCAATGATGAGACAGAATCATTAATTGGCTGCCTCCTGCTCGCTCCCTACGAGGGATCCAGTCCACAAGCCAGGCAAGTGCCCTGATGGAGAATCAAACCCCATGACCTTCTGGTTCATAGGTTGACCCTCAACCACTGAGTTATGCCAGCTGGGCTATTACTTGCCTTTTAATTCATGAAAAAAATGGGTGCAACTTCTGGGTGTTATCTTTCAACACTGTGGCTTAACATTTGTAAAGCTGAAATTGTGCTTTTATCAAAGCTGTAACTCAGCAACCAACTGTGCCTAGTGATTCTGCAATAAGTACCATTTGCATGTAATGATGTCTCTGAGTAAAAAACCCTTAATACTATGTTATTTTCCAGTTCAATTTCATTAAATTAAAAATTGATTTTTAATACAAACTAGGAATGTGCTAAAAATTCCCAAGTACTTTGAAAACTTAAGGTAGAATAACGTAAATAAGATGTTACAGAATTGAAAATGTTTTATCATCATTTCCTTT
This sequence comes from Antrozous pallidus, assembly GCA_027563665.1. Classification (NCBI taxonomy): domain Eukaryota; kingdom Metazoa; phylum Chordata; class Mammalia; order Chiroptera; family Vespertilionidae; genus Antrozous; species Antrozous pallidus. The sequence continues at coordinate 96,495,368 of CM050511.1, read as the reverse complement.
CTTGTATCATTATTCCAGTTATATCATGAATATGTCAATATATTCCCTATAACTAAACGTCAAAATGGTTAGTAAAATATTTCTAGACACTTGTTTTAATGGCTTTTGATGAAGAAGATGGAGAATTCTACATGCTATGATTTAATAATTCTTGAAAACAAGGTCAATGGACAACAAACTTCAGCTGATACTCATGCCAAGGTGCTTTAAATTCTTCAGAGGGTGGAAATACCTGCTAAAGGTATATAGCAGTTTCAGTAACGATGATTCAGAGAGGTTTTGTGTGATTTTTTTTCCACAGAGAATTTTAGCTCTTCTACCAACCAAGGAAAATTGGTGACGAATGCTTTTCCCTCAAATCTATGGGAGAGCATCTTCAAGGGGGCTACCTGGAATTTGGGGGGAAAGTATGCATAAGTTTTTTCTGTGTCCATCACTCTAAATCTACTTGCCAAATAAGAGTGAATGAATGAATGAATGTGTTATTCTCTGAGTTATTTGATATAATAAAAATATATTACCCTTCAAGCGTGACGTAGAGTCTTGACAAGGCAAAACTTTTTGTACCTTAGCATAAAAATCCTTCCAATAATATGCCTATATATAAACCTCTCACTAAAAGAAAACTATTTGGCAGCTTTTTAAATTTTATATATACACAAAATATTCTTTATGTGGCATATGATTCAGAGATATAAATATTAAATTTATATAAAATATATACTATGAATGTTGTTTTCTGATGGGCCAATTCTTTAGAGCTATTTTTTTAAATAAAAGAGAATTGTCTTGAAAGTCATTTATGATTACAATTAAAAAATGTTAAGCCAGTGCTCTCTAGAATAACTCTAGGGGAGTTTCATTTACATCTTTAAATAAGTATTGCCCTGTAAAACATTAATCAGTTTTATTTCTTACACTGGAGGCCAGATGCACAAAATTTGTGCAAGAACAGGCCTTCCTTCCCCCAGTGCTGGCACCGGCTTCCTTCTGGCACCGAGGACCCGGGCTTCCCTCCCAACCCCGGCTTTGGAGAAGGCCCTCTGGAGGGATGTCTGGAAATATGTCCAATCTAATTAGAGTATTATGCTTTTATTATTGTAGATAGCAATCTTATTCTAATTTTTAAACATACTTATAAACACTCAATTTCACTGGTTCTGTCATTATTGATAAATGTATATTTATATATAGTCATTTGGATTTGCATGACTAGCATGTTTTCACCTGTTTGAACATGATACCTTGATAACAGCATTATTTCCATTTCCTAATTTGGGAATTATGTTGGTTTTAGAAACATCAACATTAACATTCTGTTCCCTTTCTTCAAGGAGAGAAGAAACATATAACACAAAGGAAACCAAAAATATCGGTATAACATGACTCACCTAGCTTTTTCTTCAAAGCAGCATTCTCTGATAACGTGTAAATCCTATAGCAGTTTATTCAGTCATATTAATATTTTCCTATTAGAAGGGATTTTAACAGTTGGCTCCCTGTCCGTAGAGCACCACACTGAAGAGTAGCCCAGCTCAGTGTCTTTGCTAGTTTGGAGATGCAGTGTTTAAGATCACCAGGTATGTGGTGCTGGAGTTATGAATAGAGCCCTGGTTTTCTGGCTTTCATTCAGCTATACATTCATTATAAGTGTTTTAAAATAATGATTCTGAATGTATTTGAAAGTGAGACTAATAAATGTTGAATTACCTTTTGCTACAATCATTCTCTAATGTGATGTTTTATAACATTACTCTATAGATGATTGGATCCCTACTTGCAGCGCATAGTATCTAATTCTATTTTTGCAATGCTTATGTCTTTTTAAAAAAATATATTTTATTGATTTTTCACAGAGAGGAAGGGAGAGGGATAGAAAGTCAGAAACATCGATGAGAGAGAGACATCGATCAGCTGCCTCTTTCACACTCCCTGCTGGGGATGTGCCCACAGCCATGGCACATGTTCTTGACTGGAATCGATCCTGGGACCTTGCAGTCTGCAGGCCGACGCTCTATCCACTGAGACAAACTGGTTTTGGCGCAATGCTTATGTCTTTAGTGGAAAATATTTTACACTATGTCCACAGTAACAACTATATATTGAAAGATGCTGATCAGTTGCTGCTGTTGCTATATTAAAAATATATTCCTGTGAGTCGGCTTTCTGGTCTACTAAATGCCAATGCTTTTGGCTATTGAAAGGTTTATGACACTAAATGGGGTATTTTACTGTAACTGATTAGATCAATGCATCTGTTGCAGGTTTTAGATCATCTTCTTTATGATGGATTTATTGAGCAGCTCAAGAAACTTGGCATAAAGTCACTTGAATAGATCCATTCAACTGGAAAGTTAAATATGGATGTTGTGAGCCTTAATTTTGATGACATTTTATATAGGAGAGAATAAAACTCTTAAAAATATGTAAGAAAAATAAAATTTTAAAGTTTCTGTAGCTACTAGATAAAGATTATTTAGGCAAATGTAACAGCAATTTAGTAGTTTATAGAGATTTTATTACTTAGATGGTTACACTGGAGCTTCATTTAAATTATTTTCTGTATGCTGTACTTTTTTGTCACATGAACTTTGTAGAATGTCTATGTTCTCCTATGTTATTTCTATGCTTTTCACAGGAATATTTGGTCATAATTTATTATACTAATTTGTTTTACCTTTCAGGTTCAGTTTTATGTTCGAAAAGCATTTTTGTTTAATGTAATATTTATTCCTTTCTGATTTAAGTCACTGTAGTTTCCTTAAATATCTTAATGCAAAGACAAAATAGAAAGGAGATAAAATAAAGATTAGTACCTATGAAGCTCTTTTATTTGAGCGAAAGTCATCAACTTCATAGTATAAAAAGTATAAAAAGCGCTTTTTCGTGATTAGGTAAAGGTGTACAAATGGTAATTACATGAAAGAATATGATTCCTAAGTAAGCACCACTTGATATTTGCTTTTGGCTCATTAACAAAATTAGAAAGCACAGGCATAAACTAAATATTTGGAAGCTATTTTAGTAGGGCTAAGGTCAAAAAGGTTTCTAAAGATTAGTTCCTGGAACAGTTATAAAAAGAGATTAGAGAAATAATGAATAAAAAAAAGCATGTCTGCAATAGTAGCATGATTGATTTTGCCTTTAATTGAATAGACACATTTTCTCCATTTCTCTCTGATCCTTGTCAGTTAGCACACAGCAATGCTTAAGGAGAATATAGTAGAACTGGCTTTGTTTTTGCCCCACTACTTACTGTCTGTATGACCTTACACAAGTTACTTAACCTTTCTCTTCATGTTTAAAGGGTGAAACTAATACCTCCCTCATGGGGTTGTATCAGAGCTAAATGAAATAATATATGTTTGGTAGTTACCACTGCTGTTTACCAAATATTTCTCTCCCCTTCTAGGCACAAGGGTGGACTATTTCTTAGCCCTATTATGATTATGCAGTTTACTTGGCTCATTCTATTATCTTCTGAGCATTTAAACTTCTCTTTACAGCACAGGCATTTCAGTATTTGAAATGATGGTTGCTCCTTTATCTCCAGTCTTTGATGTAGTGAAAAGAGTCTCTGTTGATCTGTAAAGGATATGTACCACGAGTGATAATCATTCTGGAAGTAAGCCACTAACATTTGGAGAGGTTTCTTCATATGATGTAATAGCCTAACACATTGGATACTGGCAGGAATACAATTTTGCTTTTCATAAAGAATAGAAAACTTAAATGAATATTATTATTCTTATATCTGTGATTACTCTGGTATAAACCTAGAACTTCTGAGATAATTTCAAAGGCCAGCTCTAAATTAATCTATAGGCAGATTGAAGAGTTATACAACACTTAAAGAAACCAGCAATCTAAGATGAGTGGATAAGAAAGCTATGATACTTTACCCAGTGGAATACCACTTGATGATATAAAAAAAGAAAATCTTACCTTTTGCAACAGCATGGATGGACCTGGAGAGTATTATGCTAAGTTAAAAAAGCCAGTCAGAGAAAGCCAAGTACCATATGATTTCATTTATATGTGGAATCTAATGAACCAAAAAAAAAGAAAAGAAAGAGAAGAAACAGACTCAGAGATAGAGAAAACAGACTGGAAGCTGTTAGAGGGGAGCAGATTTGGGAGTGCATAAAAAGATAAAGGGAATAAATAAAAATAAAAAATAAGAAACAACAACAAACAAACTTATAGACAAAGACAAAAATGTGATGATTACTAGAGGAAAATGGAGATGGGGAGAAGTAGAAGAAGGTAAAAAAGGAATAAATGATGATGAAAGGAGACTTTGGGTGGTGAACACACAATATATAGTTGATGCATTGTAGAATTGTACACCTGAAACCTCTGTAATTTTATTAACCTGTAATTTTAAAAAAGAAACCACAGATTTTTTGGTATGAATTCTATTTAGCAAAATATTAATTCATATTTCAAATTTAATAATGTCAAATATTTTATACTACCTCATTCTAAATGGATGTATAAAACTGTACAACTTCTTATGAACAACAATTACATATCAACAAGGGAATCTAAAAATCAAGTGACTTAAAAACCTGATGAACAGAATAAACTGGTGAATATAATAGAATCAGGGGTATAGAAAGGGAGTAGACTGGCAATTCCTGGGAGGAAAAGGGAGTGGGGGGTGCAGAAAGAGACTGGACAAAAATCATACACCTATGGATGAGGAAAATGGGGGGGGTAAAGGGCAGTGGGTAGGTCGGAACTGGAGGGAGTGGAGCTATGGGGGGAAAATAGAGGAGCAATTGTAATAATCTGAACAATAAAGATTTATTTAAAAAACTGTACAACTTCTTTGGAGAAATTGAGTAGTTTAATAAAATAAAAAAAATGATTATCCCCAAAGACTCAAACAAACAAGCTTCTAAATATCTGCAGTCTATAAAAGGAGATCATGTTGGCTATCATTATTTTAAGATTTTTATGAATATCAAGTTAAGTAATATGTGAGAAAGCACATGGCACAGTCAAGATTGATATAGAAATCCACCTAGAAATCTATAATTGACAAGACATTGTGCTAGTAAAGTTTATGAGATTATTTCCAGTCTGCTTATCTAAGTTTCCTTCTAAGGTAATTTCAAATACCCTGTTCCAACTTTGGCTTCTTCATGTCTTGGTTAGTCAAGTGGAATTTAATTTCATTTGCTTCTTTGTAGAAGTAAAAACTTATTTTTATCTCTGTTTGGGATTTTTATATTAATACAAGAGACCCAATGCACAAGTGGGTTTCAACCAGCACAAGTGGGTTTCAGCCAGCCTGCCCCAAATGGGGCCGATCAGAGCCAAGACAGCTGGGGGGAGATGCCGTGGGAGGTTGGCCGGCTGATCCCACCCCCAATCCAGCTGGTTGGCCAGTTCAAAGAGACCAGTGATTCCAGTTGTTCTGGTTGCTTGGCTTTTATATATATGTAGACTAGCTGCCCTGTGCATGAAATTCATGCACATTAGAAGGGAATTAATTAGAGGAAATATTTTAATATTGCTATTTGCTCTTTCTATATAATAGAACTGTCAGAGATGAAGGAAAATTAGTAAAATGTATATGAAATTCTCCGTCCTGTCAGAGTCTTGGGTGTGCCACGGGACCCAGAGTCAAGTCCTTGACCACCCACAAGTGCCTCGAAATCACATGAGTCCCAGACCTGGCTGGCCCCACTCCCATTAAGCCCCACCAGGCAGGGTAGAAAGCCTCCTGCTGATCGCATGTAATGACCATTTTCATATTAGCCTTTTATTATTAAGATATGCATTACCTGTGGACACAGACAATAAGGTGGTGAAGGCCTGGGGCAGGGCAGGAACAGGGTGGAGGGGACAATGGAGTAAAAAAAAAAAGACATATTCTTAACAATAAGGATTGAAAAAAACAAATGGGTGTAGCTGTGTTCCAATAAAACTATTTAAAAAGAAGGTGGAGCTAGATTTGGTCTGTAGGCTGTAGTTTGCTGACTGATTTTATTTTATTTTACTTTACTTTATTTTATTTTATTATTTTAAAGAATAGTTTATTGATTTTTAGAGAGAGAGAGAAAGGAAATGGCACCAAGTGGAGCCTGCAGGCCAAGCTGAAGCTGCTCCTGTGGGCCATCAGGAGTGCTCACAGCTGCTCTGGCCATGTAGGGAGTACAGGCTGACCTCCACTAGGCTCCACCTCCTCCAGCTCCATCCCTGTTGCCACAAATCCCCTCCCACCTGAGCCTGCTGGGCAAGCAGCCTGGAGTTTGGTCGAGACTCCAGTCATTTTAGACATGACAGACCCTGGCTCTTTATATAGAGAGATATTAATCCTGGGAGCTCAAGCCTCACAGTTCTATAAAAGATTGGAAATCCTTAATTTTGTTCTATACCTTGATGCTACATTCATGCCAAGACTGTATGTGAGCCAACTGACAGTTATTTCTGTTTAATTTTCTAATTTCAGTCAGGAGTACTTAGCTTGCCAATGAAGGACATCAGTGTCAGAAGCCAAGGCAGGTACTTATAAACAGTAAGAGCTTATAATAATTGCTTTACTACCCAGGGAAAACTAGAAGCCTCTATGGGCTCTTTAATAATTAATGGAGTTTACCTATAATTTTATTATATATAATACATGGGGCATAGAAGAGAGCTTGGCACATGGTAGGTACTGAACTATTTGTTGAGAGCTTCTAGGAATAAAAATCTAAAAGTGCATCTTCATGTATTACTTTCCAAACTGGGGTACTTTTGAGAGTCAAAGCGAAGCAGAAAAGTTAGAATAGAAAACAAAGACCTCATGCTCTACCCTTCTCTTCTCTGTCTAGGCTAGAACATCACAGACAGCAAACTTCACTGACCACCTGTTGCCAGCTCCTGCCTCCCTAGTTTCCTATAATTGAGAGGAACACATATCTATCCAGAGAGGAGAGTCAAGGATGATCTCAGTAGACAGTCACCTCACCAGCATCAGAAGCCAAGGTCCACCTTACCATTCTCTTGCCCACGTTTAATAAAAACCTGGAGCCTCTCCTTCTCCAAGGTGAGGCACTCTCACTTCTAAAATGTGTATTATTGTTTTAATAAACGGACTGTGTTTTGCTAAATCTTTCTGCATGCTCTTGAATTTGTTCTTTTTCCCTGACAAGGACCTGGATTGGGTTGATGATTATCTCGGCTTCCCGGGGTGCTGCCCTCCATCAAAAGTGAGATCTACCAGTGAAACCGATATAAAAGGGCCTGCCCAAGGCAGTCAGAACACTTATTAATGAATGAATTAATTAATTAACGTGTGTCTGTGTGTGTGTGTGTGTGTGTGTGTGTGTGTGTGTGTTTGTGTTTTGTGATCAATCTCTTTTGGTTATCAGATAGCTATACTTTATAGAACTCAAGTAATTAAGTAACATGGAATGTTTAATTTAAAGCTTGTGATTACTTTGAGAACTAAAACACTGACATAAGATAAAGTTGTCAGGGGTTCAAAGACAACTCCAAATTTATTTAGAGTATCATACTCATTATTTTAGCTGAACATCACTGTAAGCATTACATAGTTGTAAGATACAATGATATAAAATTTTTATAGAAACTTCAACTTTAAATCTTTGGGCAGTGTGTGTTCATGGTATTAGTTAAACATAAATTTTCAAAACCAACACAAATTATTGCTTATTCCCATAATTAGTTAAATAAATTTCAACATAAGTTTCCAGGGGCTTTGTAATCAAATTTTTCAGAGAAAGTTTAATATTTAAATTACAGATTTTTTTTATTGGTCAATAGTTTGTCCCAGGAAAAATCATGCATGCTAGTCAGTGTTTATCCTTATTTTCTTTTTAAATTATTGTTCTTGTTACACAACTTATACATTTGATGGATAAACTTGCAAGTGAAACCTGGAGGGTATGTTGTTTGGATTGACTTATTTGATCTAACTACTCCATAGAGTATCATTCTCTACTTTAAAGATGAAGAAAATTGGACAAGAGGTTAAAAAACTGGCCCAAGGTTATACATATACTCGTAGTAAAAGGGAGAGCAAGAATTAAACTCAGGTGACCGGCTCCACAGCTCCCAGTCTTTATGCTAAATTGCATCTCAAATTGAGAATTATGTTTGCTGCTTATGAAGAAGCAATTATTCTACCACATTTCTATTAACAAAAATGACTGGGAATTGATAGATTTTTCCCAAAGCATAAAGTACCTTGCAATTGTGGACTAATGTGGATTTTAATACTAAACCTCTGTTACTTGTGTTGATTTCATATAGTAAAATTCATCACATTATAAGGAGTCAAAGCAATATAAAGCATAAATTTTATATTTTCCCTGCAAATACCATTAGTCATAAGAATTTGATATGAATGATATATATATATATATACATGTGATATGGATTATATATATGTATTATATATAATTATATATATAATTTTATATATATATTTATCTATCATATATATATATACACATACATACACACACATATGTGTGTGATGTGATCTATGAAATGTAGTTGGCCTAATATAAATAATAATGAATAAATGGATTATAAAGGAATTCAGTGTTCTCATTTTCTTATCTTTATTAGCAGTTACAGGAGGCATTTTAGAGAATGACACTAATTAGAAAAGATAGTGGATAATCCTGACATTAGGACCAGGGTTTTAGGTGATGACTAGAACTTTTGGGGGGATGCCTTATCACTACTTAAACCACTCATCTATACCCCTTTGGAAAATTTTTAAAAATTGCAATAATAACAGCAGGTTTGCTGCAGCTGCCAGCACTTGATGGACATCCGAATAACAGGCAGGACAAATGTGCCTTTTCTCACGTGGAGTAAGGTTGCTATGGCAACGCTATCTGTATGCATTCAAATAAAACTTCTCTTTTTCCTTTCAAGAATATTCCTCTTTTCTTCTTCCTACCTAACCTTTTTCGTTAAAAGTAAGTACCTAGATCTTTAGGAGGCTAAAACCTACCAGTAGGCCTGTTCTTCATATGATGCTTAGAAGGCACACACACACACACACACACACATACACACACACACCATAACACTGGATGTCGATTATTTTATTTATTATATCACATACAGAATAGTTAGAAGTAGCTTTGCACAAGAGAAATGATTGTGAGGACTCAAACTTAATTCTGAATTACTTCTGACTCAGAAACTAGGTCATATGATTTTTGCATACATATAACAATCTACTAGGAGTTCCTGTTCTACTGATTGAAGGTAAAGCAATGTAATATGGAAACTGTGCTGCGTACAGACTGTTCTCCTCTTGATTAATCATCAGGTGGTTTGTATATTGATAAGTTACAGATTCTGCTGTTAGTATTTGGCATTTGATAAAGGCATAAACCATTTCTAGTTAATTTCTTCGAAGAAATCTGGGCCTGAGTGAATTTGTCAGGAGAGTTTTATTACAAAATAACCAAGGGTAAAAAAAAGAATACATAAATCCAGAAAGATAGATATGAGGAAAGAAAAGAGTTGGCAAGAAAAATAATTCTGAAATGTCCTAAATTAAATTATAGCAATTCAGAGGGTGGCAGAGACAAGAACGGTTAATCAGTTCACAGCTGCCATCATAGAACAAAAAAAGACTGATTACAGTCCTGAGTGTGTGTTGAAACTTTGAATTAATTTCCAGGTGGCTATTTCCATGATTATCTATGAAGAATGGCTGAATAGCCACTTATTGCTTACCCATGAACTTTCCAGACTGTTGATCAAAACCAATCCAAAGAGAAAACACTTCTTTATGGGCCATCAGCTATCCTAGAACTAGCCCTACTTCACTTCCTCTCACCTATTTTATCATAGCCAATGTGAATTCTTTCAAAACAAGTAACATTCATCTTCTCCAACACGTGATGTTTAGAAGAGCCTATCAACTCCAAAGGTGGACACATTGTCTTCTCTATCTAGCTCTGCTGCTGGGAGTTTCTACCACATGCCTCAGGGCCTAGTCCTTTTTCTGGCTAGCATGTGGCTCAATAAAGCCTTTCTTTTAGAAAAGCTTTTGGTTATGAAAGTTTTCGTTTAACAGAGCTCAAGTGCAAGGATATCCTGAACCAGAAAGAAATATAAGTGGAATAATAGGTGGCAATATAGTACTATTCAATGCGTTGGTTATGGAGTGGTGCTGGTTGGCCAGCTATTTATTATTGATCCTCACACAGATAAATTCAGTCTGTATTAGTTGCTAGAACACACATAAACTTCATTTATTTAATAGGACTCTTTGTCCTTTCTGTCCCGACAATCCCTTCCTTAATCACTAAGCTCCTAGGACATCAGATTCTAGTTAGCATCAAACCATCTTAAGAACAAAGCCTCAGGTCTGTTGTAAAAGAGTTTTGGTCAAGATAAGGATAACATCTTGACTTCAGTTATGTTTCAGCCCCAGGCCCATGAAAGTGAAATACCCTACTGACCACACTTTCATGAAATCATACAGAATAATGCAACAAGATCAAAATATTGAACTCTATCTTCGGAAAAATATTCAAATCTTATACTTAACACATAAAAAAGTGAATATTTTCTCATTTCACACAATCCTAATATTTATAAGCTATAAAGGATTTTGTGAGATTAAAAGAAACTTCTTCTAAATTCTTTATAGAGTAAAATCAGAAGCCCAGGGCACAAAATTCTTACATTGATGGAGGGGTGTGCATCTGCCCGGCCTGCCCCTCTTGCAATCCTGCACATTTCGGGGGATGTCTGACTGCACTGGGATGGAGCCTAAACTTGCAGTTGGACATTCCTCTTACAATCCAGGACCACTGGCTTCTGACTGCTTGTCTGCCTGCCTGATCACTGCTAACCACTCACTTACCTGCCTGATTGGCACTAACTGCCTCTTCCTGCCTCTAATAATCCTTAGCCACTTGCCTGCCTGCTTTATCAACCCTAAAAGCTTCCTGGGGGACAGGACTAGCCAGAGTGAGGGACCATGGTGTTCTGGTCTCTGGTCATTCTGGTCGTTTCACTGTTTTAGTCACTGGGCTTTTATTATATAATATATCAAATCAAAATTTGTTCAACCACACAAGAGTAATAATCTTCTTCTTTTCACTAGAGAGAATGTTATTATTAAAATCATTGTCATATGAAAAGCTACAATAAAAATAATGTAGAGGAAAGAAACAGTTTATTAATGCAAAAATAAAATTTTGCTATATTCATGGTATTTGTCTTAAACATTTCTTTAAGAATTTGTACTATATGTCCTTAAAATATATAATTTGTTGTGAGTTCTTTACTGGGTATAAATAAACATTCACTTTCCTACCTAATTTTGTATTATAATTCTGCAATTTTATAAGAGGTACTAAAAATTTCAGGCCCCAGGTAAAATTATCTGCCCCTACTTCCATTCTGATTGAACCCAATCAGAAACAGACTCACTCCCAGGTGAGTCTATCTGAAAGAGTCATGAAGGAAATGGAAGTAGATCAAAGGTGAGAGGAGACACAGAAGGACAAGCCCACCAGGCAAATTCACAAAGCTACAAAAGAATAAACTCCAAATCTGACTCTAACACATATGTTCTTTCTTTGTATCTCTCAAAGCCTCCATCATTACATACAAATGGAATGGGAATTCAGGTTTGAGTATGAATTAGATCATCTTCTATTCAATTTATCCATAGGCTCAGATGGGTAACACAATATCATTATCCGTAGGGCATATGAAAGGTAAAAAGACTTGTAGAATTGATAATAAAAATAAAGTTATCTGAGTTTTTTAAAAATTTAGAACAATTAATTCTCATTCATTATGTATACCACATGGCTAACATCTTGCTTCTGAAATAATTAGTTAATTGAAAATATGTCCCACATTTAAGGGTATTGCTTATTAATAAGAGGGGGTAGTTATTTTCAAAGACATTCATTGACAGAGCTTGGGTTAGAAAACAAGCTTAAGAAACTTTAGAACAACACAAAGTTAAAATAAATTACCAATTAAGATTTACTTTTTTCTTCCTTTCTTTCAAAGAACAAAATTACAAAAATTCTCAAGCAAGCTTTTTGTGCTTTAAATCTCTTAAGTTCAAGTACCACGAAACCTTGACCTCAGCCACAATTTCCAAAACATGCAAAATATACCTCACATATCATAACTAAAAAAATACATATATTCTATTGATGCATATCTGTGAATCTTATTTCCCTCTTTGTGATGTCTCCTTTGAGATAGTCATCTTCAGGCACTGTAAAAAAAAAAAATCAGGATGAGGAGAACCAAGGAGAGCCGTCAATCTTCCAGCCAAAGGGAACATCTGCTAATAGCTAATGTGCCTGAACCAGCTGGATTATGCCCATGATAAGGTTCATTACTTTCTGAGGGGTGAGAGCTCCCTTTTCACCTGAGTGGATTTAGCTACATTACTAATCCAGGATGTGTAAATTGCATTTAAAGGTAGAATAGCAACCCAGGCAAAATAATTACAGTATCCAAAATAGTGTAATTAGGGATTGCTGAAGGTTGTTTGGAAAGAAAATGAAAGGAATTAGGCTATTAGTGAATATCTCGATCATCTTCCAGAGGATCAAATACCCTTTCACCTTTTATGGACCCCAACCTGAACCACCTGTCCATGAACAAAAGGAAGGCATCTGATGATTAGCTCATCTGGCAAAGACTTTTACCTTCATAGTCATTCTCCTCTTCTTTCCTTAATATTAGAAGCCTTGCATTTTAGCTGAACACCACTGTCCCCAAATAAATCCCATATGTCTCAGACTACTTTGCAACCATAGAAGTGATCATATAATTTCATTTTTGCCAAAGAGGTATGAGTGAAGCTAATTGATACACCTTCTCCATCCTGCCTTATTTTTACCCTTGTGATGGCAAATTTCTTGTCATTAAAACAGGGGATGTCTACTGTGTATGAATCCTAGATGGCTATCTAATTATAATATTAAAGGGGAATAAATTAGTCAATAGATATAAATTGCTTACTTTGTGCTAGGTGCTGTGCTAGGTTCTTCAGTCCACACAGCAATCCTGTGATAGAAGTACTGTTAATCTCCTCTTTACAAATCCTCTTACAAAGATCACATAGTTCTACCTATTTGAAGCAATATTAAACCCAGGCAGTTGAAGTGTGGAGATTGTTTATGTAGCCATAATGGTGCTAAACTGCCTCTGATTCTTTTCTCAAATTCTGTTTAATCAGACTTTTTCTGAGGTGCAGTTTTTCTTGAGATTTAATTTCCTCAGTAAACTAAACAGGGCACAATATATGCAGCTTGGATACCTTATTGAATGAATTATACATGCAAGGCATGATGGTGAGCACATGAAAAGCACTCAATATGTGGGAACATTTATATTTCAGAAATTGGCAAATGCCACAAATCAGTCTGTTTCATTTGGAGAACAAATGCTAGCATACCACTTGGAAAGTCATGAACATTGCATAAAGGAATTTTGATAGTCAAAGAGATCATGTTCTGACTGGGGGTACAATGACAATTATAACATAGGATACTATAAGAATATTATTAAATATAATACAATGTTGAGGAAACAATTCAGTTTAAATATGGCAGAGGTTAAAATAACAACAGTAAACAAAAACAAACTGACACATGACATCGGAGCTATCTTAATGCAAACTGGGAGAGTTAGTGTTACAGTTTCTTTGTGTGTGTGTAATAAAATAAGTATAAGCAAAAGCTTTAATTCTGCCTGTACTTATTCATATAGTAGAGGCCGGGTGCACAGATTTGTGCATCAGTGGGGTCCCTCAGTCTGGCCTGTGGGGATCAGGCCAAAACCAGATCTCCAGCATCCCCAGAGAGGGTCCGGATTGTGAGAGGGCGGTTCTCTGGTGAAGCACCCTGGAATCGGCTCCCTCCTCTCTGGTTTCAGGTGCATCACTCTGTTTGGCAGCTCCTGTGTTAGGTGTCTGCTCCCTAGTGGTCAGTGCGCAACATAGCTACTGATTGGACTGTCTGTCCCCTGGTGGTCATTGTGTGTCATAGCTACTGGTTGAATGGTTGAATGGTCGGATGGTTGCTTAGGCATATATATATATAAAGACATGTGACAATATTAACTTTATACATAGGATAATAAGATAGTTATCTATGCTACATACATATTGAGACCTTTGATAAGATTCCATAAATAGCTTTATAACTTGCTCATACTTCTAACTTTAAGAATTAATTTCCTAGAGTACTGACAATTCTCTTATTAAAATGCAAATATATTTTCTTGTAAAATCTTATCAGTTATTGGTTTTGAAGTTCTGGCTGATTTTGTAGTCTACATAACTGGCCTCCTTGACCTAGAACTGCAAATTCAAGATAATCAGCACTTTGGAAATAACTGTGCCCTTGGTTTAACGTGGGAAGGAAAACTTAAATCAATACATTAAGTGTCACACCAGATAGTAAACCTTCTAGATTATTCCTCCTTTTGTCACATTTTTAATCAGTAATTCCAGGTACTTAAGCAGGTCTAGTGGCATTTTCCCCTGTCAAGTTTTATACATTCAATAATGCGGTAAATTCCATAGCAACAGTATGCATCCCAGAGTATATATTTTGTGTTTACCTGATTAAAAAGTTGGTTTTCAGTGGTGACACTCAGTCCTGACATTTCTGAATATTTACCTGAAATACATGCCCAGTAGATTTTTATCCTGTCATTCTTTGTCCAGTCCTAGTGTAAGATTGCCCTTAGTTCCTCCACTCCTGGGATCTGGAATTCTCCAGTAAGCTCTAGTCCTATTACTTGGACCTTTTTTCTTAGGCATTTTAAAAGTTTATTGCTAGCTTGATGACCGTACATTGCCTACTCTTGAACTTGCCATTACTATAGTTCTTTAATTTGTGGGACATGCTAATTTTTTGCTGGATTGTCCGGAAGGTATTGATCCACTCAAAGACCACCTGTCAGCAGTCATCAAACTAATTAGACCCATTCACCATCATGTCTTGAATTCCTCCCAAAACTTACACATAGTTATGTGCCTTGGGACCTGTACCTTAGTAGAAATATCAATTTATTAATTGCTAGTGCTCTCACTCTAGCTTTCTCCATGGCCTACTCAGACCTAAAGTTTTTATAGATTTAGGGTGAGATGTATCAAGTCAAAGACACCAAGCAAAGAGAATAAACAGGGCAACTAAAGAGGATGGTGTTACAAGCACCAGAATGTGGAAAGATGGGAAGATGAGATATATCTTGAAAGAAGAAATCATTTCCTACCTCACAATTTTATCTCGTCCTACACCATTCTGGAGTTATCTTGTAATAACACATGGCATACTGCTTCCTATATATTGAATAGCTTCTTCTGACTACTGTGACATGACAGAGGAATGAACTATTCAACACATATAATGTTTCTTTACAATGGAGCTGTACAAGTGTGAAATTGACCATCTTGTACATATAAATTTCACAGCTATCTACAGCCTTTTGAACATTGAGCCTGTTTCGCCCAAGGGATACATGACTTGGGGCTTTTGGTCCAGTGGGTAACATAAATGCACTTGAGAAAAGCCACTAAAATTTTTTGTATTTCAGGTGAATTATTGCAATACCCCAATTCACCTTGTTTATAGGACTAAAATGAATGTGTGCTGTTTATAAGTTTGTCTTTTTATGTAGCAGATTAGTCATCAAAATAGGTTGACTATCTATGGAATAATTTTTACATTCAGTCAGAAAGTAAATTTCACAGCAATGGCATAGGTTACACCTTTGGAAATTTTTATTTTGGTGAATTTGAATATTGAATTTTAAACTATTGAGGACATTTTCCCCACTGAAAGGGAAAAATGTTTTTTGTGTTTTTTTTTCATTTTAATCTATTTGTCTTTTGTGAAATTAAATGGCATTTGAGGAGCCAAGCAGTATTTTTAGCTTCAACTTTTTGTGAAACAATAATAAAAAGAGGAATTTTTAAATCAGTCTTATTTCATATTTGACTGTTTTGCAAAATTTTCCCAACATCTACTCAATGTTATCCATCTATTTAATTTTATTCATTCTCTTGTCTGTTGCTATAACTAGATGGTTTTAAAACTCAACATTGTAATGTAATGTTGGGGTAGCTGCATATGAGCTCCCTTGTAAACCTGGGAAAAATTCCCTCTGGACACATGCCCAGGAGTAAGCTAAGAGTATAACAGAATTTACATATAAAGGATTTCCCTAAATTCTGCTAGGTTTATTATATCATGACTTCACCGCATTATCCTCTTGCCAGTGGTACATGAGGGATGCATTAGCCCACATTCCCACCAATAATTGGTATTATCAACCTTTTTATAAATATGTATTTGCAAGTCTGATAGGTAAGGAGCCCTATCTGGTTGTTATAGTTTTATTTTATTACCAGTCAGGCTAGTCTTGTGTATTTCTCTTTTTAAAATTCTGTTTCTTTAATGTTCTATTTTTCCTTTTATACTGGTTTTTCTGTCATTTTTTTTTCTGTTGTTTTCTTTTTAACTTCTTTGTTTTACAATAAAATATCATAAACAAAAGTAAGCAAAACCTGTCTCTCTTCTCTACATTTTGCAGAAAGTGAAATACAAAGTGCTACATCCCAGGACGATATCTCCACCACCACACAACAGGAATTATCTACGTTACATTATAATTTGTAATTAATTTGTAATTAATGGACTTTTTATTTTTTTGTTTTTAACCATTTATTTATTTATTTTTAAATCTTTATTGTTCAGTTTATTAATTACATTGTTCCCCTTTTTTTATCCCCCTATAGCTCCTCTCCACCCTCCACCCTCACCTCCCCTTCCCCACTGTCCTCTCCAATTGTTGCAAGATTTTTGTCCAGTCTCTTGCTGTACTTCCCACACCCCTTCTCTCCCCAAGAATTGTCAGTCCATTCCCTCTCTATGTCCATGATTCTGTTATATTTACCAGTTTATCCTGTTCATCAGATTATTAATTCACTTGATTTTTGTATTCATTTGTTGACAGATGTGTATTTGTTGTTCATAATTTATATTTTTACCTTTTTCTTCTTCCTCTTCTTAAAGAATATCTTTTAGCATTTCGTATAATATTGGTTTGGTGGTGATGAACTCCTTTAGCTTTTTCTTATCTGCAAGGCACTTTATCTGACCTTCAATTCTGAATGATAGCTTTGCTGGATACAATAATCTTGGTTGTAGATTCTTGCTTTTCATCACTTTGAATGTTTCTTGCCACTCCCGTCTGGCCTGCATCGTTTCGGTTGAGAAATCCGCTGACAATTGTATGGATGCTCCCTTATAGGTAACCAACTGTTTTTCTCTTGCTGCTTTTAATATTCTCTCTTTGTCTTTTACTCTTGGCATTTTAATTATGATGTGCCTCGGTGTGGTCCTCTTAGGGTTCCTATATATTGGGGTTCGGTGTGCTTCTTGGACTCCTAAGTCAGTTTCTTTCACCAGGTGTGGGAAGTTTTCGGTCACTATTTCTTCAAATAGGTTTTCATTGTCTTTCTCTCTCTCTTTTTCTGGCACCCCTATAATTCGGATGTTGGTATGCTTGAGGTTGTCCCAGAGGCCCCTTACACTATCTTCAATTTTTTGGATTCTTTTGGTTTCTTGCTTTTTCAGCTGAGTGGATTTTACTTCTTTGTATTTCAAATCTTTAACTTGGTTCTTGGGGTGCTCCAGAGAACTTTTAGGTCTTTGTATAATATTTTTTATTTCAGTCAGTGTATGCTTAATTTCTGGTTGGTCCTTTTTCATATCCTTGAGAGTCTCCTTCATATCCTTGAGGATCTCATTCATTTCCTTGTAGGACTCATTCATTTCAACATTGGTCTTGTTCATTTCCTTGCAGGTCTCCTTCATATCCTTGAGGGTCTCGTTCATTTCCTTGTAGGTCTTGCTTATTTCCTTATAGGTCTCGACCTTTTCTAGGAGCCTCTTGAAAAGCCTTATAACCGTGGTTTTGAACTCTATGTCTATTCGTCTTTTTTCCACCATTTCTTTCACACCTGATTTCTTTTCATGTCTCTGCATGATGGCTGCTTTATGTGGTAGATGTCCTCTAAGGGACAATGGCTCAGCCTTCCCAGTTACCTGAGGTGGGTACTCTTACTGCAATCCTTTATGGGTTATACGGTATTTTTAAATTTAAGCCCAGCTTGTTGTTGTTAGCCCTAAGAGGGTTTGACCTCCAGGCCGATTGGCTGTGAAGGGAGACTGTGTTCAGGTTGGGTGGAGTCTCTGAGCTGAGCAGACAGCCTCAGCGTTAGGTACGTCCTATGCGGCACTCACGCGCGGGTCTCTGTTGGGTGGTAATTGTTGCAGGTACCTCCAAGAGAAAGCCCCTAGTCTTTACCCCTTGCCAGACAACTCTGCCTCTCCCCAAATGAGTCTTCACACCCAAAGTCTCGCCCAGTGATGTAAAACAAAGCAGTTCGGTGGTTTCCAGGACCAGAGGGCAAGTCACCAGGGAGCAAGTTGCCTGTCTGTGCTGTCGCACACTTTTCACGCACAAACTGCTTTTCCCAGAAACCCAGTTTCTCCTCAGACTAGGAGACCTCTGCTGCGCCCGGCTTCCAAGGGTGTGTACCCCGGACCTCAGACTTCACCTGGCACGGGGGAATCCATGCAGTGTGACGTCTCCGCCCTCCCCATTGGAGAAATCCAGCCGGGATTGCTGCTGCCAGCCCTATAGCCCACACATGCGCGGCCATGGCTCCTAACCTCTGTTTCCGCGAGTATCTTCAAGGCTGTGCTCTGCTGCTCTTCTGAGTCTCAGTGTCCCACCTTTACTTTTATTTATGGAATTTTCACTCAGCCAGCTGTCCAGTGATTCTGGGTGATGTTTGTTTTGTTGTTTTGTTGTAGTTTTTGAATTGTTGCGCAGGGCAGAACAATAGGTGTTTACCTATGCCGCCATCTTGGTTCTATCCAATTAATGGACATTTTAATAGAATTCAAAGCCAAAAGAAATTGACTTTGGTTTAAGAAAATACATTTGCCAATAAGACTATATTACTATAATTTTCTATCAACTATATAATATCAGACCCATTTAAAACAGATTTTTTTCTTTCTCTTCAGAAATTTGCATAGATTTTTTGGCAACCAACACTAAAATTATCTTCTTACATTCAAGGACTCTGACAATCATAATAATAGCAAAGAGAAATTTTCAGCTATTAATGGAATCTCTTATGTGATAGCCTGTCTTGAACAATTGTTCATTAAAATATTTGACAGATGTGAAGCAATAAAATAGTATTGCATTGTGATTTTTTAAAATCCAAGATATCCCATTTGCATTCAAACCTAATAAACCCTTAAAAAATTGGTTGGTACCACTAGAAATCACTTTACAAGGACAGCCTTGTTACAAAGACTATAGGAAGTTGTTTCAGACTTTCCAAGGTAGCTTCAGGGTTAATAGCAGTCACAGAGGCAGTTAAATGGGATTCAGTTATTGACCCAAAATAGTCATAGGAAGAAAATAGACTTTGCATTGTAGGTCATATTCAAAGAAGAATTTATTGATCAAAGTAAAGATGTTTTCTTTTAAACTAATCTTCAAAAGTCCATTGGTTGCAGCCATGTTTTTAGCACACACACAAAATATAATATTTATGAAAACTGCTAGAGCATCAAAATTCAAGACCTACAATTATTTATCTCCTTAATGCTCCAGTGGCTTAAACAACAGAAATGTATTAGTATTTTTCATAGTTCAAGATGCTAGTAAGTGCTAGAGCAAGGTGCCAGCAGATCCGGTGCCTGGTGAGAACACTTTCTGAGTTGTAGGAAGCTATCTTCTCATTTCCTTGCTTGATGGAGAGAGGAATGCTCCTACATTATATACTGCATAGGCAGTAACTGTGGGAGCCCCTCAGTCTGCTTAAAATACTAGATGGATACATTAGTGGATCTAGGGAGACTAGGCAAACATATCACCTTTTCCCTTTTAGAAGAAAAGTTTATTTTCTGTCTCCCTCCTCCCCTTTAGTTCCAATTGCAAAATAACATAACATTAGAGTGAAGTTGTTCAGTAATTGTTATCAATAAGAAATTACTCTACTGAAAGATTCATATTCTTCCTGCTTACCATAGCCGCACGTACTACAACATATTTATAATCAAAGTTGTAATGTGTGTTATTCATTACAGTATATGTATTGAGTATCTACTAGTATACAGATGGCTGATAGGAATGCCATATTGACCCCAAACCTACTCTATTTCTGCCCTTGTATAATTTAAAATGTAGTGAGAGAGTATGCTGGATTGGATATTGTTTCTCCCAAATTTATGCCCATCCAAGTGACATTATTTAGAAGACTCTTTGCAAATGCAATTTGTTAACAGGTGGTCATACTGGTTTAAGATGGGCCCCAAGTGTTCTTATAAGAAGACCATGTGAAGATGCACAGGGAAGAAGGTGATATGACAAGGAAGATAATGACTGAAATTTCCGTAGTTTGAGAAGTGACGGCAAGCAGTTCCCATAGGGTCATAAAATTAAAATTGTTCTCTATTAATTTTTTTAAAAACTGAAGACTGGAAATTAAAGTGGTTGATGATAAAAACATAAAACTGAAACTACTTGGGGAATTTTTGCATTGTCATCTGAAATGTAATGCATATCTGCAATAGAATAACTTTTTCTAAATGCTTTTTAAATTTCTTTTATGCAATTCAATTTTCATCTATTGATTTTAATTTGTGCTCGGTACATTTCCAATGTTTAAAGCGATGTTGAACATTTATGAGGACCGTCACAAAGTCCTTTACTGATGAGCTGTTCTGGGTGAAAAGTCCTCTGATGCTTACTCACTGGCAGTCTGCCTTCCCAGCCCTTTCTCTCCCTTCAGAACGAGCATCCTCAAAGTCCTTTTTATTGGCCTTCAGTCAGAGAAAAAGCAATCTGCTGGTTAAACACTCAGTGTCATTTACCATCTGGATAGTCTACCAGGGCTTACAAAGTGTATAGTTTCTTTTTTGTCACCAGACACATTTTTTTTAGAGTCAAAAAAGGATCTTCTAGTAATTTGAAAAAAAAATGTTGCCATTCATACAGAATCTAAAGTGTCAAACAGAGAATGTATGTACATTCCAGGTTATTTACCAAAATCAGATAGTTGTAAAATTCTGGAGAACTCTCAATTTGTGCACAGGTGTCCAACAGGTGGATGATGCAGTAAGAAATTGAATAGTAAAGAAAAGTAGCCCTAGTCAGTTTGGATCAGTGGACAGAGAGAGAACATCGGACTGTGGACCAAAAGGTCCTAGGTGTGATTCCAATCAAGGGTATGTTGGAGGCTCCTCCTGGGCCCGGGCCCTGGACAGTGCACATGCAGGAGGCAACCAAGAGGCAACCAATCGATGTGTTTCTCTTACATCAACATTTCTTTCTGTCTTCCCCTCTCTTTCCCAATCTCTCTAAAAATCAATGGCAAAATATCATTGGGTGAGGATAAAAAAGAAAAAGAGAAAAATAGGTTTACCAGCTTGAACCTACCACAGGCTTTTCAGCACTTTTTGCAGAGTTAATAGAATCAAATAAATCACCTGAAAAATTTATAAAATGTCTTAAGTAAAATGCTTCTTCTTTTTAAAGTTATTTATATATAGAAAGCAAAAAGCATAAAAGCTCTATTTAAAATATAGTAAATTTCATACTGATTTTGATGCGTTTTTCAGTTGAAAATAAAAAGCACATTAAAAATTTGAAATTTACATATCAGTGTGGTATCAGAGAACATGGGAACCCACGAGGCAGAAAGGTAGATAAATGTCAAGGTTGAGAAGAAGATATTTTCTCAAATTTTTAAAAGAATGACTGTGTAAACATAGAGGAGTTAAGGCAGAGAAAAGCACAGAAATATTGAATATTAGTCTGCTTGAAAAAGAATGCACAGATAATTTCTTTCAATTCAATCCAAACAATTGTATTGAATTCAGTTACTTGTACAATAACATAAATGATATTTGAAACATTTAACCATGCTAAGAAGTTATTTATTCTAAGTTATGGATTAAGGATAATGGAACCATTTTATTTCCTTTAAGTGCCCATTGAAAAACAACACTCTAGTTTTGGGCTTGCAAGCTCCAAGTGAAGTCCCTTCCTCTCTTGCTAACGCTCCTTACAAGAATAAACTCAAAATGCATTAAAGAGTTCAGTGTTAGGCTCTAAATGATAAAAAATCCTAGAAAACATAAGCAGGAAAATTTCAGATATTTCTCATAGCAATATTTTTTCTGATATATCACCCCAGGCAAAGGAAACAAGAGTAAAAATGAACAAATGAGACTGCATCAAAATAAGAACTACTCATAGCAAAAATAAACAACAAACAATCAAACAAACAAAAAACAGTCACAACAACAAAAACATCAGCAAATTAAAAAGACAACACACTGGATGGGAGAAAGTATTCACAGATACATCTAATGATGACTTAATATCCAAAATATTTAAGTAACTTAAAAACTCAGCACAATAAAACCCCCACAAATAATCCAATGGCCAAAGGACCTGAATAGACACTTCTCCAAAGAGGACATGCAGATGGCCAATAGACATATGAAATTATCTTCTTCATCACTAATCATCAGAGAATCATCACTATCACTATCACTAATCATCAGAGAATCATCACTATCACCTCACACCTGCCGGATTGGCTATCATCAATAAATCAATAAACAAGTGCTGCTGAGGATGTGGAGAAAAGGGGACCCTCCTGTACTGTTTGTAGGAATACAGATTATTACAGTCACCATGGAAAGCTGTCTGGAGTTACCTCAGAAAATTAAAAATGCAACTTCCTTATGACCCAGCAATTCCACTTCTGGGAACATATCAAAAAAAATCTAAAATACCAATCAGAAAGAATATAAGCACCCCTATGTTCATTGCAGCATTATTTACAATATCCAAGTTTTGGAAGCAGGCCAAGTGCCCATCAGTAGATGAGTGGATAAAAAAAGTTGTGGTACATTTACACAGTGGAATACTACTCAGCCATGAAAAAGAAGAAAATCTTATCTTTGTGACAGCATGATTGGATCTGGAGAGTACTATGCTAAGTGAAATAAGCCAGTCAGAGAAAGGCATATACTTTCACTTATCTGTAGAATCTAATGAACAAAACAAACTAACAAAGTGGGAATGGATTCAGAGATACAGCTGTCAGAGGGATAAAAGTTGGGGGCTGGGTAAGAAGGTTGAAGGGATTAGTAATTAAAATAAAAACAAAAAACAGAAAGACTATTGACACAGGCAATAGTATGGTGATTGCCAGAGGAAAGGGAGGGTGAGGAAGAGGTAAGAGATGGAAAAGATAGGAAAATGGTGATGGAAGGAGACTTGACTTGGGGTGGCAAACACACAATAAAATATACAGATGATGTATTGTAGAACTGCATACCTGAAACCTATATAATTTTATTAACCTATGTCACTCCACTAAATTCAATAAAAAATAAAAAAATAAACCTCCTCTCTTTTATAACACATTATTCTTTTAAAGAGATCTTTGGGACAATTTGTTAGTTGCACAAACAGCTTATTTATTTGAAGATTTTTGTGTTTTTTTGTGTGTGTGGAGTTTTGTTTTATTGCTGTTTTTTGTGTTTGTTGCTTTCATGGGCTGACTCAGCTTTATCTGTCAAGATTTAATTAGCATGGATGTTAACATTACTCCCTTGCATTATTCACTTTGACTGCTGTGTCCATGTCATTCTCTTTTATAAAGGACTAGAGGCCCAGTGCACGAAAATTCATGCACTTGAGGGGAGGGTCCCTCAGACCAGCCTGTGCCCTCTTACAATTTGGGAGCTCTCAGGAGATGTCCTACTGATAGCTTAGGCCCACTCCCCAGGGGATCCACAGTCTGGCCTCCCTCTGCAGGAGGCGATCAGGCCAGCCCATGAGGGATGGTGATGGCTGATGCATCCCCATCCCACCACCATTGTGCCATTGTTGGTTGCTACCTCCTTCCCTCATTGCTGCCTCCTCCCTCTGCACACTGGCACATGCCTTGGCTGTCCTCGTGCTGCCTGCTTGCTGGCCCCACCCCCTGCCTGATTGGTCATTCCACCATTCAATCAATTTGCATATTATACTTTTATTATACTAGAAGCTTGGTGCATGAAAATTCATGCACTAGAGGGGGCTCTGTCAGGCTGGCCTGCCCCCTCTCACAGTCTGGGAGCTCTCAGGGGTGGGAGGTGGTCTGGCGATCGGGGGAAGGTAATGCCCCATACCACCTCTGCTGCTGCCACTGCTGGCAGTGCAAGCCTCAGCTGGCCCTGGTTACCTGTGCCTTGGATGGCCCTGGGGGGCTGGGCAGCAATCATCTAAGGCTTGCCTGCTCTTCGGGCTGACCCTGGATGGCTGGGGGCTTAGAAGACTGGGGGACTCCAGAGGCAGCCCCCAGAGGGGCTGAGAGGACTGGGTGCCTCCATCTTGTGGCTGTGAGGCTGCCAACTTTGAGGACATGGCAGTCAATTAGCACATTCCCTCTTTATTGGCTATGAGCTCTGCCATCTTTGAAGGCCTTGGCAGTCAATTAGCATATTGGCTGTGGGCACTACCATCTTTGCAATGGTGTGAGGATCAGTTAGCATATTCCCTCTTTATTAGAGAAGATAGGATGCTCTTCCTGTGCAGGACTTGCAACAGCTATCATTAAGTTCTGGAGAATTAAACATACAATACACTAAATTTTAATATTATCCATTAACATTAATTATCATGAATAATAATTTGTTTTTTGAAAAAAATCAGAACCAATAAAATTTTTGTTTCTCCTCAGTGCTTCCATTGGGTAGTAGTGCACAGTTCTGGAGAGTGAGCAGTTATCTAGGGCAGTCACATGGGCTTGACTGGACTCCTGCTTTAGCTCCGAGGAAGCAGCTTCCTTCCTGAGCAGTTAACAGTGTCATCTAACAGTGCTCTTCTCTCTTTAGCTCTAGCAGGAGAATTGCAGCTCATCACTAAGGCCAGCTTCATCATGTGGAACATTATTATATCCATAGAGGCTATAACATAGAAATGTTAATGAATTGGTTCATTATCTTCCCAAAGGATAAAGTGTTTAATGACTTAACAAACATTTAATACCTTCATGTAAAATATTTGTTCGATCTATACTTTTGTTAATTATAAAGTAGTCATATTTTTGAAGAATCCTTGCTTTTGTTTCCTATTATCCCTTATTTCCTTAGTATGTCTAAATGTTTTTAAGTTATAATTTCCTTGTGTCATGAGAATATTCATATTAAAACTTATAATTAAATATCTGTTTGGCTTTGTAACTAAAGTAGCTTCCAGCAATATAGTAATGCATCCAATTTCTATTAAGTTGTCTTGTTCACAGTTTTTGACATAAACTGAGTAACAAATTTTCCTCAAGTAATTTGAATTAGTTTTCTTCAATTTACAACTTTAAAAAGCTGAATATGGAATGCATATATGACCTGCTGGCTAGTCAGCTGTAAGTCCACAGCTTTCTAGGCAATTTAGATTTTATTTTATTCAATGATTAAATTTAATTTCATTTTTAAAAATATATATTTTATTGATTTTTTTACAGGAAGGAAGGGAGAGGGAGAGAGAGAAACATCAATGAGAGAGAAACATCAATCAGCTGCCTCCTGCACACCTCCTACTAGGGATGTGCCTGCAACCAAGGTACATGCCCTTGATTGGAATCAAACACGCGACCCTTGAGTCCTCAAGACGACATTCTACCCACTGAGCCAAACTGGTTAGGGAAAATTTTATTTTAATTTTAAAAAGTGTGTTGATTAGACTGACTATATTAAAAAATGTGTCAGCATGCACAGATGTTATCTTCATTCACATTAAAGAAATAAGTTCAACAAAATGCCCTAGTCTTTGTACTCAGTTAAATTAAAAAAGATATGTCATGCTGTCACTTATTTTATGAAAATTCTTAGGAAATAAAATTTCAGAGATACCATACATAAAGGATGAAAAATATATCCATAAATTATGTTGAAGCTGTATGTGCAGATGTGAAGATTTTATTAAATTCTATATAAAACTTGAATATTTGCTTACCTACTACAATAATTTTGCCTAAGATGCAAGAGATAAACTAAATAAACTCTCAAGATGCCCATGTTGCAAACTTTAAAGCAATGGTTCTCAACCTTTCTAATACTGTGATCCTTCAATACAGTTCCTCATGTTCCGGTCACCCCCAACCATAAAATTATTTTTGTTGCTACTTCATAACTGTAATTTTGCTACTGTTATGAATCATAATGTAAATATCTGGATTTTCCAATGGTCTCAGGCTCTACAGCAGCGTTGCCTAAGGCCATTGAAAAACACAGATATTTATATTACAATTCATAAAAGTAGCAAAATTACAGTTATAAAGTAGCAACAAAAATAATTTTATGGTTGGGGGTCACCACAACATAAGGAACTGTATTAAAAGGGTAGCAGCATTAAAAAGGTTGAGAACCACTGCTTTAAATAATTAATTAAATACTAGAAGCCTGGTGCATGAAATTTGTGCATGGGTGGGATTCCTAGGCCTGGCCAGTGATCAGAGCCCATCAGGTTTTCCCCCTTCCCCCCCTCCTTCCTCACTGCCTGTGTCTGCTGCCACCCACTCCCAGTTCCCTGTGCCAGCCTGATGCCCAGCTCCAATTGGACAATTGGGGCTTGTTGGCCAGGGGGAGGAGCCAACTGCCACCATGGCAGGTGGGTGAGGGGCCGATCAGGGTCTGCTGGTTGGGGAGAGGGGAAGCGGGAGGGACCTGGAGGTTCGCCTCTGGCCCCAAGGAGAGAGCCAGCCATCAGCCCCCTGAGGAACCAGAAGGTTGGCCTGCAGGCGCCATCAGGGATTGGGGCCTGCTGGCTGGGGGCAGCTCCTTTGTTGAGCACTGCCTCCTGGTGGTCAGTGCATGTCATAATGACCGGTCAATCCATCATAATGGTTGCTGCCTGCAAACATTAAGAAAAATTTATATATAGGAAATAAAGATTTAGCTGCCTGCTTTGATTTTAAATATCTTAGTGTACTGAATTGGATTTTGTAACTTAATATCTACAAGTACTAATCTATTTTAACTATATGGGAACAGAAAAAATTAATTGCAAAATATGTACATTAGATAAAATATTTCAATATATCTTGGATGTTTCCAAGACCCAGAGGTCAAAATCTAGAAGGAGGGGATGAAGTGAAGAAGAATGAGAAAGAGAAGTCTCATTCAGAGTTGAGCTTTTAAATGTAGATTTTGTGGATGAGGGTCTAAACTTAATTTTATTTTACTGTGTATGGGATGAGAATATACTTTATTTCAAAAACCGTTTTATGGGTCTTTGTCACTGAACAAAGTTGCATTTCACCTGAATAAAGACTTGATTTTCTTATAATCATCCAACGGTAGCTTTTCTGATGACAAAAATCATCTTTTGAATAGCAGTGATAATTAATTGAAACTGTAGTGCTTACAAATGAATAGGTAGCACTGACTTTGATTCACATCCTTCACATGAATTATCAAGTGCATTTTTAAAAAGTGCAGTTTTTCACGATCCTTTTTTTAGCCATCATCTGTATCAGAGGCTGATATTTAAAGAAAAGATAACTTCAATATCTGGAGATAGTTCTGAAATAGACATAATTAATTTAGAATTTCACATTTAAAAAATAATGTTGGTAATACTTCACAATTTGTTTCTTAAATTAATCGTTTACATTAATCTGATGTCATTGTTTATACTATGTGGCTTGTTAATGATAACAATAAACAGAATAGCTGGAATTTGAGAAGTTGTAGGCAGGAACAGGTTTTTAAGAAAGCTGTGCAGGTAATGAGAACATTAACCAGGCAACTTGGATGTATGTGTGGTTTTGCAGATCCATATACCATCAACATTTTATCATTAAGAATTCTTTCCATAAAATGATCTCTAAAAGGGCAAAAAAGGTATATATTCCTTAAAGTAACTTTTAATTTTTTTATGGCTTTCAGTCAAGAATTCTGCTTTTTGTGTTACTTGTTTTTCTCTGCCTCTAAAGTTTTCAAGGTCAAGGTATTGCCTCATTCATTCATTCATTCATTACTATTATTATCTACAGCTTGCACTCTCCACATCTGCATCCCTTTCCTTTCCTTTCTTTTTAAAAACAAATCATGACATCCTTAAAGCCTGATTATGTTAGCTGCCCTACTACAGTCTGATATTTCTATTTTGCATACAAAGACAATAATGCCAGACATTGTTCTTAACGTTTACACGTATCATCTTAGTATTCACAGCAATTGTTTTAGGTGGGTACCATTACTTTTGATTTATAGTTGAGAAAAGTGAGAGGCAATACTGTTTAAGTAATGATTGGGCCAAGTTTACCAAGCTGTTAGGTAAAAGAAACAGGACTGGGAGGAACCCAGGCCCAATTGAATCTCTTGCTGCTGCCTGTTTCACTGCACACTGTTCTCATACAGCCTTTTAAAGATCACTGAGGACACATTCTCCATAGCAGGATCAAAGGATCAAACTTGGCTGATAATTGGTCATGAGTTGTGGCTGTGAACTTGGAAGTGATTGAAGTTCATCTACATATAAATTGAAATAACTGATCTGACAAATGTAGCATAATACTTTCAGAAGTTGCACTCAACTTTCTTCTAAAGATCATAATGTTTCCACTATTTCTAATATTTCTCTCACAGATCATTCACTAATGTTTTATTTTACTTCCTAGGTTGGTTAAACCATCACATTCTCTTAAACTACTGAGAAAAGAAAGAGGATTTTATCTTACCATTTGAAATTATTACTATTTTTATTTTATTTTGAGAAGTCAGTGAGGTCTGAACTGAGTACATTGTATTTAGAATAAAAGTCTATAAAGTTTAAAGTTTGATCTGCCATCAGGTACTGGGTGACATTGGGTAGATGGCATCTCTGAGATTTAACTGTCCACCTATTAAATACAGGCAGAATCTAGCCTATCTCACAAAACTATTACAAGTTTCATATTCAATAATGCACTAAAAAAACAACTAAAATCCTCATAAAATTTTCAGCTATTCATTGGTCCTGAATATCTTGACTATGTGATTCTATTGGTATTAATTTGTTTTAACCTTTGACAAAAATCTACCATTGAAGCTGTAAATTGTATACCTGCTGTTATTGAGAGTATCAAAAACAACAAAAGGAAATATATAAGCATAAAGCAAACTTGCATTGCCATTCCTTATAATGAAGATAGCAATAAGACGATGCAGCTAATTGACTTTCTGTATCTTTAAATTGTCCAGCTATGGGTTGCCTTCTTTCATTTGTTTACTAGAAAGTTGTGGAAAATTGTGATCGTTCTGAACCTTGGTTAGGTTTGCACAAATGTGATCTGAAGTTGCAAAAAGCCAATGTTAAGTGAGTTAGGAGACAAACGGTGCTATCAGAACACTTTCAACTGTTGTGTGCTAGTCCAGGTGGAACAATTAAGTATCACTTTGAGCAGTTTTACAAGTATGTTTTATTTATGTGCAGTACTCAGCGGCAATTCAGTCATATTACCTTGCTTTTCAAGACCAATTATCCCTAGATACACGGAACTCTGTAGACCAAATTGAACCATCTGTTTTATACACAAACTCTGAATTCTTTGAAATGTTTTCAACTCAGGAAAAAAAGTGAATGTTTACATTTACTGAAAAATTTTGGCGATTTGCAACAGTCATTTAAAATCTGTTTCTATAAAGCTGCAGTGCATGTAGGACAAATGGATCTAGGAGGGCGCTAACAATGCTTCCAAATTATTTCTCTTCTCTAGTGCAAGAGTGAAAGAACATTCCCAAAACAGGTTTCCAAAGGCCAAGTTGTCAGTAACAGTTTGTCTGTTGGTAAAACCATTGCTGTAAAAGAAGCTCACTTTGAGATCTCCGTTAAGACAGACACATAAAATAAATATGCCGCACTGTGAGAACTGTCAACATTAAGGCAGATGTGAATGCTGGGAACCAATTCCAGCATGCAATAATTAGAAGAGTTCCATCAAAAGGTTGATGGGACTTGGGGAGCTCAACAAGGGTGAGCCACATATGTAGTTCACCTGTTGAAAAAGGCTAAATTGCACTTCTCCCAAACCTGAATAGGATAATCGTTTGCCAGACAGCTCAGGGCATTTTATCGCCTCCCTTTGGCCAAACACCTGAACAGCTGTAGGCTATTTCCCAAACTGATAATGCTTTTGTATTCTACCCTTTGATATCTTACCCTTTGAAGTGTATGTATATTTCCACCTTACCTTGGGACAAATTGTGTTGATTAAAAGCACAGGTCCTTGGTCAAGAATAGAGTCTTAGGTTCCTTTTAGCTGAAGATCCTCCAACTCCCAGTGCCTTTCAAAATTATCTTTTGTCTCCGGACTTCTTAATCATCTATGCGCAGCCCCTTTCTCCAGAATGCAGAACCCTTTGTAAGGCTGGGAAAAGGACACAGGCATGTGAAGAATCATGGTGTACTGGGCAGAATGAGGTTTTGGTTGTATGACTGAAATGGGAAGTCATTTTTAAAAAAATATATTTCATTGATTTTCCACAGAGAGGATGGAAAAGAGATAGAAAGTCAGAAACGCGGATGAGAGAGAAACATCGATCAGCTGCCTCTTGCACACCTGCCACTGGGATGTACCCGCAGCCAAAGTACATGCCCTTGACCAGAATCAAACCCGGGACCCTTCAGTCTGCAGGCTCTATCCACCTAGCCAAACCAGTTTTGGCGGGAAGTCACTTTTAAGGTGGATCTCAAAGAGGGTAATTCAGTAGTCATACAAAAGAGAAATCAAATCAGAGATGAGACATCAAATAAGACATTGACAGAGAAGCCAGCCTTGTATTTCTCCCAGGTTCACATTCAATGTTTTTTTAAAATCTAATTTTTGGATTTGTTTTATGATTGTCCCTATTTTTTTTTTAATTCCATCTGTAGGTATGAAGCACTGGTAAAAATGTAGATTCTAAAAATATTTTAACATTTATATTTTATTAGTTTAAAATATTGTATTAATTGCTTTTCTCATAAAATGAGTGTAATTTCCTCCACCCAATCCCACTCTGGTAACAGTTACCAGCTATGTTACCAACTTGAGATGCCTGAATACTCATTGGTTTCTATCAGCCCTTTCTCACTTACTGTCTTTATGGCAGTAGCTGGTTGGAGCTTCAAAACCTCAAATAGCATCCACACACATGGTTACCATGATGCACCCAGGACTTCTCTAAGAATATTGGAATCCCTCCAGGTTATAACACAGGAAGTAAGATAAAAATGCTCTCTGCTCTAGAATTTACTGAAACATTCCATGTGAACCAAGTATGGAGACCCATTCTCAGAGACTTACTCTGCTGCTCATACCTTTGTTTCAGAGAACATTTTCACTCTTTTCAGGAAAAAAAATAGTTTTGTTTTCTCTTCTCGTTATTATTAATAAAAATAATAAATAAATTATATATCATATAAACATTCATTTTCTAATTCTAATTTAAATTTTATAAAAAAATCTTGTGATAAGATATTTGTGGGAAAAACAAATGATGTTGTGCCTTTTGGATTCTCTTCTCAGTACCTTCAGTTTTCTTATTGTTCAAGCCAAGCCTCTTGGATTAATCTTATATTTCTTTCCCTTTTCCACCTCTTTTATATAATCCATCCATAAGCCTTGTCTGTCTTTTCCTTTTGACTATATCCAGATTCTAGTCCATTCTCAACTTTCCACCTCCATATTTTAATCCATCCACTTCCTGGACCACTATAATTCTATATAATAAAAGGCTAATATGCAAATTGACTGAAGGGCGGAACAATTGGAATAACCAAACAACTGAACAACCAGTCACTATGACGTGTGCTAACCACCAGAGGACATGTACAGAACATGGTGGGCATTGGCCATGGTAGGATGGTGGAGCATGTGAGTGGGGGTGCTAGACCAAGGCAGGGTGCCAGTGGATGTCATTGGGGCGAGCCTCTGGTGGTTATTGAAAATTCTTTGCTTCCGCAGGCTGTAGTCCCACCTGGGGCTTGCTCCCACTGCCAGCACTGGCCCTGCTTACACCCACTGTTGGTACTTGGCACTAGTCCTAATCACTCGGGCAACATCAGTGGGTGTGAGCAGAGGCTGCCAGCCCTGATCACCCCTGAGGGCTTCTCCACCTGCCCCTGCTCCTGAGGGGCAATTGGGAAGCAGCCCCAACTCGAATCCACTGACAGTGCCAGCCCCACGGGCACCCCTGCTGGCTCTGACCCCAATCACTCATGCAGTCAGTGAGTGCGGCGGGGCTGGTGCTGTCAGTGTGTGGGAGCAGCAGCAGTGGAAGCAGGGCTGCTGGCAGACAGAGGACTGGGGGCCATGGTGGGAAGAGCTGGGCAGGGGCATGAAGGATGGGCCAAGACCCGCCTCCATGCCTACTGCAGCCTCACAGCTCACAGTTTCTTTCAAGGTGCACGATTCTTGCATTGGGCCCCTAGTATTCTATAAACTGATACCCTGCATCCTATCTTGCCCCATACTTAGTTAAATTCCTAAGTCTCAGTCATCCCTTTTAGACAAGTGATCCTCTGGTTCAGATTCCTATATTTAACTAAGTATAAAATTTTAAAAATCTTTATATCACCAATGCTCTCACCTTGGCTACTCTGTACACTCTCCCCTTTTCTTACTCAAGTTACACTGATCTTTTTGCTGCTTCCTACACATGCCCAACAGGCACCACCCTTGGCTTCTGTAATTGTAGCTGGAGATTTGCTTCCCCAAATATCTGCAAGTTTTGGCCTTTAATTCCTTTAAGTCTCACTTAAATATCTTCTTATGAGAAAGGCTATTCTTCATTTTCTTTATGAAATAGCACCTTCTCACTGTATTCTTTATCCATTTACCTGGTTTTATTTTTCCTCAGAGTGCATACTGCCTGACATGACATTTGGTATGTGTTATATAATTTGTTGTTGTGTTACCTCCACTGTGAAAGTTCCCACAGAGATGGTTTGTGTATATTTGTTGACTTGTTAATATCTCCTCATACTCTACATTGCAGAACAACACACTCTAGGTTCTTAATAAATATCTGTGGAGGGAATTAAACACTTCTTGAAATATTCTGTTACAGAATATTGATTTTCAAAACCATGTTTTTGTGAAACTATAACCACCAAAACAGCCTTTTCTTATAGGAAGAAGTTGACTGAGCTCTTGCAAATAAAAAACATCTTCACTGTCAAGAGACACATGAGTTTAAAGAAATTTCTTTTAGAAGTTCTGGTTCCTATTACCTTTAACGTGTAATGAAAGTCTCCATTGGGATTGGTGTAATCTCAGCATTCTTGAACAAGTGCTAACTCATGAACAGCATCCGTTCTTGTAATGTCTCCATTCCTGGGGCAAATAAATGCTCTTGAAAACAAAATTAATACCTCTAGATGGCTGCTGGAAGGTATGAAGAGGAAGGTGGAAAAAAATGCAAGAAGTGAAGTTTCTGCATGCTGAGAAAAGTGAGAAGACCCCTTCTGTGTTGTTAGAGGAGAATCCACTTCTTAAAGTCAGCTTTCTACTGAAAAAAAAAATTACAGCTGCCAGGCATCCAAGCTCTAATGAGTTTCTGCTGCAATAGACTTTTGAGATTGAAAAATAGCAATGCATTTCTTTGCTTGGATTCTGCCTGAAAGACCTCACTATACTCTCATTTTATGTAGTGCATAAAACCTTTAAGGATAAAGGCATATGTTCATTCATGTGGAAGATTGATCACAATTGGCCGAAAATCAGCATACAGCAAAACATTAAAGTCTACCACTTAGATATCTAACCAGAAGAAATATTGGCACTGTCACTTAACGCCCTAATTTACTATTGAGTATTTAAGTCTAAAATCAATATACGGAGAGGTGACAATTAGCCTAGATGAAAATTGACTGGGTGTTTTGTTTCATTAATATAGCTCATCTTCTGCTTTAAAGCCAAGTTGGTTTGATTTTTTTCCTCTCCTTTGTTAATAAAGTGTGATTGTGTCTAGTAATGAATAAACCCACAAACCATCTGGCAGTTGTCTCACGGCTCATTACGTGCAATGGGGCACTCTGTGAAGCCGCCTCAGGTGACATTTAAACTGGTGCACGCAGAAAAAAATCACTTTTTATTACTGAGATCAAATTTAAGGAAAAAGGGGAGCTCTCCTTCTTCTTGACATCATCAATACCTACAATGCAGGAGTGGTGACTCAAGTAAAAATCCAATCCATAATCTTTGTTTTGGGTGATAAATGCCAATCCTCTCCACATACACATATGTGCTTTTACATGAGCTGAAGAGATAATGTTTAAACACTAGGGCTATTGTGATTTCTGGCAATTTTAAATTTATTAATTATTAATCATGTATTTCCACATTACCACATTGTTTTGTAATGTCTTGTCAATATTTCATGGGGACTATGAATTTGGGAGTCTAAACTGTCATGATCATATTCTTTTTGGAATGAAATTGTGCCCCATGGAAATCTCATCATCATGGACATGCCAGTTTCCTTCCAGCTATGCCACTATGTATTTCATTTTTGGTTTGTATTATTCACTTTTAATATTGTGCTGTCTCCTGCTCATATTTCTTCTTGGCAAAAATTACAATTAATATTCTAAATGGCAATCTGTTGTCAGTCAATGATGAGTTCACTGTGGCTGGGAAACTGTGGAAACTAATATTGTCAAAGATTAAAGTTTAGAAGAAAAAGAGCTCCCAAAGTGTTCACAATGCACACATGGGATATATTAAACTCATAATTTCATTCAGGCAGATGATGTCATAATTCTGCTACATAACTGCGAGATGCATCCATAATCCAGGCAAATGAAAGCAGCCTGCACAGAATATGTATCTAAGTGATATGTGAATGTATTTTTCCAACAGAAATATAGTTGTTAAGTTATTGTATTATTACCAGAGAGAAAGTATAACTTTGCTTGGTTGATGAAAGTCAGAGGACACAGCATTTGAAGAAATGTCTCCACTGTAACGAGAATTAAAAAGCAACTTTGAAATTTTGAGGAAGGAAATATTGACAGAAAAGGTTTCTCTTAAGATTTTATTAGGTACTTGGAAACACCAACTTAATAAGCTCCTCAAGATATGGAAATACTAACCCATACACTTTGATTTATTTTATGGGATGAAAACTTGAAAGCACTACATTTACAAGAACCATTAGTAGCTTATTTTGATCTGTGTTGTGGAATTGATTTCTAAATGGTTGTTGAAATACACACAGAGGAACACACAGGGAGAACATACATATATAGGATTAGAGAAATTTGAGTTGGTTAATAAACAATGGGAAACAATGTTATTGAAGGAATAAATTACAGTGAAGGGAAAAGACTGGGTTGTTTTCTTGTAGGGTCAGATGACATTTGTGTTATTTGTAGACTAGAGGCCCGATGCACAAAATTTGTGCAAGGGGTTCGGCTCTCACAGCTACAGTGGCTCCCTCAGCCCTCACTGCCTCAGCAGCTGCCTCAGCCCAAGCATCCCCGGCTTTGTCTGGAAGATCATCTGGAAGGACTTGAAAGGTTGTTCAGCTGTCCAATCTAATTAGCATATTATGCTTTTATTATTATAGATATGTAAATCATATTATTTGATATAATGAGTATTTGCTCAAAAAACCTCTGGGATGAGAGTCCTGCTCTGTCTCTTCCTTCCTTTGTAGTTTTAGCCAAGTCTTTCCTCCCTAGAACTCCAGTCCCTGTTCTTACTCCGCTAAATGAAGATAGAACTGTAACTACAATAGAGGTGGCTGCTTTGTAAATTTCTGGTGATGCTAATTAAAATAGTAAAAAAAAATAACCCTAGCCAGCTTGGCTCAGTGGATAGAGAGTCAGTCTCGAACTGAAGGGTCCCAGGTTCAATTCTGGCCCAGGGCACATGCCTGGGTTGCAGGCCTGATCCCCAGTAGGTAGGGGGTGTGCAGGAGGCAGCTGATCAATGATTCTCTCTCATCATTGATGTTTCTATCTCTCTCTCCTTCTCCCTTCTTCTCTGAAATCAATAAAAATATATAAAAAATAAAATAAAATAGTAAAAAATATTTTCACAGTTAAAATTGTGTTTGATGACAAAATGTGAGAAGATAGATGTATTAGTTTTAATCCTGGATCCTTTACTTCTTAGTCACTCGAATCAAATTATGTAATGTGTTGTGTGTGTGCGTGTGTGCGTGCGTGCGTGTGTGTGTGTGTGTGTGAATGTGTGAATATGGGTATATCTTTTTCACATTGTCAACTTCATGTTTCTTCCCCAAATGCAAGTCTGAGCATGCTACTCTCACATGTTTCCCGTAAGCTAAAACTAATACTAATTAGTGTATTAGGATAATTCTTGTTCTGAATCTGGTCTGCTTTTATAGCTTCTTCTCTTGCCAATGTTTGTACTCTACATGACTAACTACTTGATTTTTGTCAAAGTAGTGGGCTTCCTTGCTTCTAGACATTTCTTAAGTTGTATCCTTGCATGGAACATTGGTGCCCCATTTTCATTTATCTGCGGCCTAGCCTATAAAACTCACTGTAGAGGCTAGTTTGAATCCTGACCTCCAAAGTGCCCACAATGTGTTTACACAGAACAAGATGCTGAGCCCCATTGTAGCACTGTTACTATAATGAGATTACCTGTTATGTCTATCAGATTCTAAGGTTGTTGAAGGTAAGATATATTTATATTTGTATATTTTTCTTAGATAAAATGCTGAAAGGAGATACACAATAATGCTAGAAAGTGATTGATTATTTTATCTTCCCTATTTTGCAAAAATATCTAAAATCTGATACATACATTGGGTAGAAACTTCAGGAATATGGCACTCATTGAAGGTTTTGTTGTTGTTTATTTTTAATGTGCTATTGGTGTTGCACAGTTCATCCTACTGTGTCAGAGAGTGAACATTAACAGCCAAACACAATAGAGAATGAGTAAAAGCTGATCTAGTTTACAACAACAGTGTAATCTTGGGTGAATGTTTTATGTGGATTTTAAAAAGAGCTTTCTCTTACACTTGAGCTTATACCTTTTATTGGTGGGGAGTACTTACAGATGGAAACTTCTACCTGAATAAAACTACTTCCAAAGAAGTCTTGCGAAGAACACATGGCAAACCTGTGATCCAGTAAGAGATTCCCAAGGACTAGAGAACACAATTTGTAGTACTTGGCGAAAGGTGCATACCTATGAACTACAAGGGTACATGAGAACAGGATTGCTTATTTTGTTTAATGTTATCAAGCAATACACTTGATTATTAGCACCTACTGCTCTTGAGAAGTCAAATAGAACAAGGCCAAAACGAACACAAAATCAGAGCATTTAAATTATTTTCATGAGTAGCCTTCCAAATAAGACGAGAAGAACTATACCTGAAAGGCATTTCTGAGAAAGAGATGTATATACTGCGTTTGTAACAAATGGTGTAAAAGTACTGGCACTTTAGGAAGATGTGATGGGAGTCTTCAAGTGACTCATCCTAATAGTTTTGGAGAAATCATATATCCAATTGCTGAAAATCACAAAGCAATGCATTTAAGACAATACTCAATTATTACAAAACACGTTTACATGCAAGATACATTTGGAAAATCTAATAAAAGACTAATATGCGAATTGATTGTACCTCCAATAAAGCCACGCCCACAGCCACAGGAGCCAATCAGGAGCAAATTATGCAAATAAACCCAACCAAGATGGCTGCAGCCACTGAGAGCAGGAAGGAGGCTTGGGTTTCCCTGGCAATGGAAGAAGCCAAGCTATCCGCCTGCCCTTGCCGGCCTAGGCTTCACTCAATGTTACAAAGTTTCAATTATAGAAGATATATAATCCCAATAGAAATGGCGGCAGCCACAGAGCTGAAGAGAGCAGAGGCTAGGGTTGCCCAGGCGATGGAGGAAGTCAAACTTCTGATGCCCTAGCACCTAGGCCTCCACTCTAGGCTACAAAATTTTAATTATAGAATTTAAATAAAACCAAACAGAATGGCTGTTTCCACTGAGTGAGCAGAAGGCTTGGCTCCACTCCGGGCTACAAAGTTTCAATTGTAGAACATAAATTAATCCCAGGGCATCAGCTTGGGTATCTGGGGACTGTGGCTGGCCTGCAAACCACAACAAGCCCCTCTTCCAGGCCACCCTATGCCCCAAGGGGACCCCCACCCTGATCCAGGACACCATTCAAGGCAAACCAGCTGTTCCCCACCCATGCACCAGGCCTCTATCTTGCCTAATAAAGAGTAATACGCAGATTGACTATCACTCCAACACACAAGAGGTCTGCACCCATGTGGTCAAAGATCCTGCCCCCATGAGGACACAAGATGGCCACCACAAGATGACCAGCAGTGGAGGGCCATTGGGAGGTTCCAGGCCTGCAAGGGAGGGCATTTGGGAAGAACCAGGCCTGCAAGAGATGGCAGGTGAGGGCAATCAGGGGAGGGCAGTTAGGGTTGACCAGGCCGGCAGAGGAGGGAAGTTCGGGACAAACAGGCTGCCAGGGAAGCAGTTAGACATCAATTAGGCTGGCAGGATAGTGGTTAGGGGTGATCAGGCTTGTAGGCAGAAGTGGTTAGGGGAAATCAGGGAGGCAGGCAGGTGAGCAGTTTGGAGCCAGCAGTCCTGGATTGTGAGAAGGATGTCTGACTGCCTGTTTAGGCCTGATCCTCGAGGGGTCCTAGATTGGAAAGAGTGCAGGCTGGGCTGAGGGACATCCTCAACCTCCCATGCACGAAATTCATGCAACAGGTGTCTAGTACTCATATATAAAGGAAATCCTCAAAACATCCCATTGTGGAATCTATACTTTCTCTTTATTTTTAAATGTAAAAATTCTTATTAAATAAGTGCACTTACATAGAAGAAAGAGATACGGGCAAGAAAAACATGTTTCATATAGTCGCATACATATACACAGAGACAAATTTCTGATTGGCCCCGAGTAAAACTCTAGTACTGTAGCTATGCTAATGAGTCTTTCCCATTGGCTTCAGACAGCTATTAAGAGCTACTACAAATCTTTGGTCTCAGGCATATAAGCTAATTATTATCATAGGTTAAGAATCAATTTGTCTCCTCCCTCTGTGCTGCAGTGGGTTATTATACAATTAGCCGTATAAAGGAGATGTCATGTTTTATCTGAAAGCATATATTCTTGTCCGCAATGAGAAGCAGTCCCTTGATCACTTGGACTGTGGTGATTCTCTTAATCTGTGCACAGTATCTATGCAGGGATGCCGTAAATGTGATTGGCAAAAAGACCGGGAGATGAAAAGGAATTGGATACATGAAGATATCAAACATCACAAAAGGACACTGCAAAGAGTGCGCGGCACATGCTTAGAGGAGTTTCAAAACGAGCCTCTTTGCAGAGCTTCCTGACTCCTGTGACTCAATGTTTTATGTCAGTGTTGAAAAATTCCAAGACGGTAATTCTATAAATGTTGATCCTGTGCTATTTTCATTCTCTGCTTTTACTTGGACTTCAGAACAAAATAGGTTAGATCTTTTGTTAACTTTCATATAGTTATAACACTTTTTTTCCTCTTCCTTTCTTCATTTTCATGTTTCAGGGAATGATCTTCTCTGTTGCTCTGTTTAATCAGCAAAGTTATCTGTTAATTTCTTCATGTTAGCCACTGCACTTTTTAGTTCTAGAATATCCATTTGAACCTATTACAGATTCTATTACTCTGGTGAGATTTATAATATTTTATTTGTTTTCTCAAACATATAGATTGAAATTATTTTAATGTTCATGTCGGAAAAGTCTTGCAGAGAACACATGGCATCTTTCATTAACTTTCATATAGTTATGACACATTTTTTATCTTCCTTTCTTCATTTCCAAGTTTCAGGGTAGATATTGTCTATGATATTCTCTGTTGCTCTGTTTAATCAGCAAAGTTATCTATTAATTTCCCACATCTGTATAATGGAGGGTTTTTATTGTCTATTTATTTTATCTTTCTTTTTGATCCTGTCTTCAGGCATGCGTTGGTGATATTAAATCATTAGAGTGAAGTACCCATCTTATATAAAGACTGTTGTTTGAAATTTTAACCCTGCTATTTTGGCTTCTGTAAATGCTTGCTTGCTTAAATAATAAAGAAAATAAGACTACTCCTGTTCCAGAGGGGCCTTGGACTGTGCCCCAGAGTGGTCAGTGCTAACACCAGGCCAGGCCTTGAGATATGGCCTTCTTTCCCAGAAGGCCCGTAAGTCTCATTCCAAATTTGGGAGACAAAAGAGCTAGGAAAGATATAAATAGAAAAGGTTTCCTCCATGTGGGGGGCCCAGAATTTGAAAGGCACATTTTTCTCTGGCCCTGCCCTTAATAAAATGTAATTCCCTTTCTCTAAGCATAGCTTATTTTTGTTGTTGTTGTTGTTATTTTTCTGGTCTTCTGTAACAAGAGAAAGACACTGAAGACATTGTAGAAACTCTAGATGATGAAATCATCCCTCAGAATTGTTTTTTTTGAAAAGTCAATCAAGTAGGATGGGATTATTTTGCACCCATCTGAGAGCAAATGGTTTGAGGTGGGGTTTCAAATTACTGAGGTCTTATCTAGTCCCAGTTTGCTTTTACTTCTAGGGCAGCAATTTTCAACCTGCCTGCCACAAAGATTTTAAAAATATTAAGTACTCGACTCTATAGTCAGGGGTACTGACCTCTTTCCCTTTAGATTGTCAAATAAAAAAATGACAACAGCTAACACAACAGCCATCCAGTGTGAATGAATCAATATTATACCTGTATTGTTTGTCGAATTGGCAAAGAAATACATATATATTTTGGTGTGCTACAGAATTTTAGTAATTAGTTTGTGCACCTGAGATAAAAAAGGTTGAAAATCACTGTCCTCGAGTGTTTTTCAGAGGCTGCAGTTGACAGCCTGGGATGTTTATTAGAGCCCTTTCTCCTTGGTTGGCTCTGAAGTCACAATTTTATCTTTTTGGCAAAGCAAGATGACCAAGCATTCTCCTTAGCCTTTTGGCCTCTCCATTTTCCCTTATGCTGGGCTTCTCGACCTCTCTTTTTTTTCATCTTCAAATGTCCAAGTGCTCAAAGGAGAAAAGCAGAGGAAAGGGCATAGGTTTCCCAATTCCTAGTGGCCTTGTCAGCCCAGTTTTGTCTCCTCTTCCTGGGAGACTGACACATATTTTAAGCCAGTATTTTCTGCTCAATGTCTGGGTTCTGCATCACTAAAACAATCAGCAAATGCCTTGACCACCTCATTTTGAGACATTTCTGTTCTTTTGAGATTTGGCCAGTTAAGTCTTGCCTATCTAGGTTATTCTCTAATGACCCTAAAAAACAATTTTGCAGGCTTTGTTTTTGTATTCCATACATCATTTACGTTCCTGCTTTCAAGGGAGAGGTCTGATAAATACATTTTTTCATAGTCAGAAATAGATGTTTCATAAGCCTCTCTTTCAAAGATCCTGAATAAGATTTTTTTTACTAAGAATAAATATAAACAGAAAAATTCAAAATAGAAAGGACATTAGAAATGGGGAAAAGGGCAAGGACCTGGAAAAAGATGGGTAAGTGAGGAAAAATGGTTTTTAAAATATTTCACAGACAAATCAAATTAAGATTTTTAAACATGTTTGCTTTGGAAAAAACATATCTAAAAACATAAGTACTTATAAGGTGTTTTGCAATCCAGTCAAGTAAAACGAATTGATTTTTATCTGTAAATTGTTATTGACTGTGAAAATCAGCTGGCTTCTGTTGTTAGAAACCAGAACAGAGTGCATTAGACTGAATAAATGTGTTGCCTAGTAAAGTTGCAAGATGTTAAATTGCATTCAACTGGTGAATAGTTTAGTTGTTCACCCCTTCCCCCACAAGATGTGAACATGTTAGCATGGCTCAAATGGTCTGTCTTACTAGGTCGAATTCATAGGCAGAGAGCTTAACATGCCTCACAAAAAGATAAGAGAAGCCATAAAAGTGATGAGGCAAAACAGATATACAAATGGCAAGCATGATGTAATTTATCTGTAAACATTGAGCTGAAATTAATTCTTAAATGATTGATCACATTTTGTAACAGCAACCATAACTGCCTCTCTGCATGAGTTAGAGTCATCATCCATTGTGGTAATTGTAAAGATGATCAACGACTTGGTTTTCTGACAAGTGAAATTATAAGTGCATTAAAATTCCTTGTGTCTTTCATGACATGACTACCCATGAACACATCAAATATTCAGCATGTTCAGGTATAAATCACATATTGATTTTAAAAATCTCTGAAGCACTGTTTACCAATACTTATTAGGCACCCTCAGACTATGTGGCCAAATAGCAGTGTGAACATATAGAACATGTACAAATCTATCAGGGAAGACATCTTCCACTGTCAGAAGGAAAGATAGTGATACATATAAAATTATTTGACTAAACACATAAAATGCCCCTGGCATTTGGTAGGTGCGGAGACTACAGAAATACCAATAAGCCACTCAATTCTTCTCACAAGTGAAACAGCTAAATAAACCAACATAAAGAATAGAATGTGATAAATGCTATTTATTTATTTTCTCAAAGAATCATTATTGAGCAATTTTATGTACTAGGTTTAAGAGAGTGACATTTACTAGTAAGGTAGTAACATTAGGTAATTTACAAGTATGAGATATAGTAAATATTACAATAGATTTACGAAGTTTGTCATAAGATTTATAAGGAAAGACATTTAAAAGACCTTGTGGATTTATTTACTTGTTTTTTATTGATTGTTTTTAAATATATTGTATTTATTTCAGAGAGAAAGGGAGATGGACAGAGAGGATCATTGATTGGCTATCTCCTGCTTGTCCCCCATTGGAGATCGAGCCCACAACCCAGGCAATCAAACCTTGACCTCCTGGTTCATAGATCAGTGCTCAACCACTGGTCCATACTAGCTGGGTGATTTAGAAAAGGATTCTCTGTGCTGAGAAAGGTGCAACCTCTGTTAGGTGTTAGAATTGAGGTAATTGGGCTCTCCAGCCAAGAAAGAGAGCAAAGATAAGAGTGTGGTGGCTTTGTACTATGCCAGTTTAGTTAAACAGGAATCACATTTTCTAGAATCACATCCCCTGTAAAGTTAGGGTTGGACACAGGAGAGACAAGTGAGATTTGAAAGGTACAAATGAAGCAGAAGCCCTCAGAAGATGTGTGCAAATCCCCATGCCCTGCCAGAACTGGCCACATTTGGGCTGATCCACCGGCTTCTCTCATTGGTGTGCGG
The DNA here is from genome assembly GCA_027563665.1 of Antrozous pallidus. NCBI lineage: Eukaryota > Metazoa > Chordata > Mammalia > Chiroptera > Vespertilionidae > Antrozous > Antrozous pallidus. Next base: position 96,452,038 of record CM050511.1, on the reverse strand, counting down.
AAAGACTCACAGGTCCTCCCCCTGCTATTGGATCCCTTCCTTTGGTTTCTTCAAGATCCAGGCGAGACACACTTGCAACTCTGGCGTGTAGGGCACTTGCTTCTTTTGCATATAACTTGTATCATTCAAATTAGAGTCAGGTTCTGATGATTTGACCTTGAGGATACCATCTTACTCAAGGCTTCTAGTTTGTCTTTAATTTTTTTTTCTGTTTCACTTAAAGCTTATCTCCTGGCTGTCTGACTACTCACCAAGGTAACTTGAGAGCCACCATAAGGAACATAATCTATTTTATAGACTTTTTGCCAGATTTCCTTCCTGGACCTTCGTTAGTGACTTTTCTTTGATGTCCCAATCATCTCCCTCTAGAGCAGTGGTTCTTAACCTTCCTAATGCCTCGACCCTTTAATGGAGTTCCTCATGTTGTGGTGACTTCCAATCATAAAATTATTTTCGTCGCTACTTCATAACTGTAATTTTGCTACTGTTAGGGATTGTAATGTAACTATCTGTGTTTTCTGTTGATCTTAGGCGACCCTGCTAGCGGTTTTCAACCTGTGGGCATTAGGAAGGTTGAGAACCATTGCAGAGCGTTATTTCATCAACTTTCCTCACAGCTGTGTAGAGCCTAACCCTAAGAAATGTGCTTTATGTCATGTCATTCATAGTTGTTCTGTTTCCCCAATCGAATCCTAACCAATGCTTAGAGTAAGGAATTAAAAAAAATAGTCTCATCTGACAACTATTAATAGATTATAGGGTGGAAGGAAGGATGAATGTGGGTTTTGGCAGGGACCAGAACCATAAAAAGACTCACATTAGGATCTATTTTAGAGTAGGATGCATGTCTAGTTTTCTATTTTCTAAAAATCTCACATGCTGCTTATGAAAATGGATTGGAATGACCATTAGGAGGTAGAAAAAATAAGTAGATTAGACTATTATATATTTAAGACGATAATCCTAAAATCTCTACACAGATACTGGAAGATAGAAAGCAAGGAATCAGAAATAATTACAAATGAAACAATAAATGTTGGAAAGGCTATTTGTGCTTCTTACTGTCATTAGTAAGTTTTTCCAGACCTAGGTCTTTAGCTCTCTTTATCAAATTGCCTGTAAATTATAAGCTTTAAGCATTTGTGGTATAATAAAGTAGCATAGAATAGAAAATTCAGAGTGCATTCCAAAGTGAATGTAAGTTCTGATTCATAAAACGAGTAAAAATGTGTACAAGTACTGAAACTATGTTTCTTAAAGTGTTGTTAAAGAACATTTTAAATACTCTAGTTAAGGACACCCAAATATGGAGACTTCTTCATAAGGAAGGCCCAACTTTTGATAGTGGGCATTTGAGAAGGTGGGTATCAATAAAATATCAAAAAATAGAGAAAAGAGCTTTAGAAAAATAAATATTGCTGCATTTAAATTCAAATGAAGAAAGGGGGCTACTATTGTTAGTTTTCTAGGTAAGAATTATTTTAAATGTTGTCTTCATTTGACATTTGTTAACTACATCAGTTTTCCCTATATTAAAATATAATTAAAGACCTTTGACGATTAAAAGAATAATATGTTTGCTTTCAAGCCAATGTATACTCCCAAAGTCTTCCAAAATTATTATTATTATATTTTTGCTTTGGGTTCCATGGATTACATAAATAATAAAATCATAATTTAAATTCTCATGAGAATTTTTATTTCCTTCCTTTTGCTGAGTTGAAAAATAGCCATTTTAAATATAGCTAGTGGTTGCTACAATATCTTCACAAATTATTATAGCACTATAATATATGCTGAAATAGAAATTAATCAAAAATAATTTAAATAACAAACTACCCAGGTAAATATCCCTGCAGTAATCAAGTTCAATTTAGAATTTTTAATAACAAATAAATATGAATCTATCCATAATGACAGATAATATCTTTAGTAGGTAGTAGTGTCTGTGCTGAATACTTTTCATTTACCCTTCCTGATAGCTTGTGACCTTCTTCTTTTGTATTGTGCTCTGAGGTAGATGAAGATTCTGAGTACAGTGAATTAACAAGGCTCCCTTTTTACCCCCCTGGCTTCCTGTTGGATTTCATCAGTGGATGCATAGACAGGAAATGTGAAGGTGGAAGGAAAGTAAGATATAGTAGGCTACCTACTGAGTTGGCTTTATTCATCCACCAAAAGCAACAACTTCTGTGGAGCAGGTTTCTCCAAGAAAGGGCTGGGGTAACTACCGTGGATGCCAGTGGGAAAGGAGGAATGGGACATGCAAGGTAAAGATGCTGGTGGTAGTGGTATGGTAGATAGGGGTACAGTCAACATCAACAGATTATACCCCAAGAATATAATAATTGTGGCCTAGAGAGCTTAAGAGAAAACATGGGTGAACAATGTATTGCTGTTCTATGTTTACAGTATTACATTCCAAATACACCTACTAAATTTAACATGACCAGAAAATGAGTTATTTACTTTTTTTCTGCATAACAGAGGGATGGTTTGGACCTGAGAGAGTCATTAGATGCCGCTATTCATGGGTGTCATCATGGATTATGGATAATGTAGTATCATGAGAAAGGATGTAATCACCATTAAATAAATGGCATTGGAAATTACAGAAGCAAGAAGACCCAATTGTTTCAATATAAATAGCTTCTGACAGGAGACAGCATTGTGAGTTATAACAGCACTGCTGGTTTTACTCATAAGCTGGAGATATGAAATTATCCAGGAATGTTTCATTTGAAAATAAAATAAAAACATGAAAAGATAGTCCCTGACCATGGGCAGGAAATGATGGTGCCTGAATACTATGAAGAATTTTTATGTGTATTAATTAGATAAAAAACAAGTATATAAGTACATCTTTATTAACCATTATTCTAAATCTTCATGGACATGGGACATAATGTTGTAAAATATTTTAAAGTCCAATTATTTATACAGAAAGAGCCTCACAAAAATATTTTCTTGTAATCTGCATATCCCATGGGGGATCTTGGTCAGGACAGGCACAAAACCGACCATTGCAACAAGTAAAAGCAGAAGCAGAGATGGAGGATTCACAGCCCTTCCTGCTCTAATCCTCCTCTATTCCTTCTGCTCTTTCTCCTGGGGGATCACTAGGGACTCATTAAGCATTGTTGAAAAACCACTCATATTTCAGCAACATTATTTTTAACCTAGCTAGCTAGAGGAATGGGACAGGTTAGGACATTCCCTTCTTTTAATTAAAGTAAAAATACAATTGTTATATATAGTATAATTGCTTATTAGCAATTTGGAAAACACAATTTCATACTAATTTTTAAAAAAGCAAACACTATGAGAAAAATTTATAGTACTGGGTAAATTGGAAGGCATTAATTATTTTTCATTATTTTAATAAATTTATGATTTCAATAATTACATCTATTTTATGAAACTATTACAGGTTTACTAGTTAGTTTTAATGATATTGTTTTTTTATTTTAAAGCTAGCATATGATCTTTGGAAGTTACAATAATATAAAAATAGAGGGAAAATGTCACCTCAGTGTTGCCTACCAAGTGTTATTACAAATAATTGATTATTGTATTTTATTTGTCACTTTATTCCATGCCTTTTTAGGATGTCTTTTAAAAACTTTTAAATGGGAATAAAATAGAAAATTAAATGTACCAAACAATGCAATTGGATTTTATTTAATAGCATAGTAAATGATATATTTTTGCTATCACATAAATAAGTCAATAAATCTTCAAATTTTCAAAGAAATTATTATTAGATTTCCAAATATTGAGGCAAAGATGTCTTACTTTAAATATTTCTAATTTCTATGTAAATATATTTGGGCAAAAAAGTATTTTTTATTTATTTAAAAAATGCATGGATATGAAATCAAGCTGTAGTCACATTTTCTTACAAACAATTTAAACAAATAAGCGAAATTTACCTTGGAATTTTATATTATATACCTCAGTGCAAAGATGTGAAAATCATAAAAGTTAAAATAATATTTTTATACTTGCAGAATTGTTAGTTATTTATTCAACTGAAATTGCCAGGATATTCTCATATATATATATAAATGAGTTAGCAAATCTTATACTAATTTATGAAGCCACTCCAAATTAGTTTATAATTCTTAGATATATTTTGTTCACTATTCATACATTATCCATTATCACAAAAATGTGAAATAATTGTATGCAAATCTCTTCTTTCTGCCAATAGGTGGCACTGAAAATGTGTATATTTCAGTCCATTCATAACTATGTTGAAGATGCCTTTTTTAAATAATGCAGTTTCAGTTGTGGCTTGAGTCAGGAATACCTATCAACCAGAAAATTTCTGGATGTGAACAAGTGGAGTTTTGTTGTACTAATAAAATGTAAAATGTTTATAGTGATGGACCATTACAAGAGTATTTTTCTTTGCTGATATTATTAAATGTATGTTGTGATCTACTAAATTTGAATTTTATTTAACAAATTGGCTACCATATTTTTCCTATTATATCATTATTATTATTGTCTGGTCAAAGTGCCATGTCAATTTTAGTCTGGAATGTTGATTTTTATTTGAGTAAAAATGCATATTGAATAATTATGCAGAATTCAGAAACATTTTGGCTTTAGTTATTAGGCTGTTTATAAACATATCTTTTGATTTACAATGCTTAATAAAACTAAAGGCACATACCTGAGTATTTGTATTAATTTGAATAGTACTCTTCATTATATCCATGTACATAGAGTTAAAATTCTTCACTTCCAAGTATAACAAAATTCTGTCATCTCAGTCATTTAGTTCATTCAATAGGTTCATTTCAATAGCTCATAGAGACCAAAATCCAAAAACCTTGTGATATTCATCCTGCATTTTAACAGCCATGTTATTAAAATGATTTATTGCCATAAGACAAATCCTAATGATATTTCCCTTTTATAATTGCATTTTATTATGGGTCTGCTTGGTGTGATTTATTTAGATTTCCTAAGAAAATCTGAACCACTGTTCAGCTTTAGCTATTATGTAGCAAATGCCTTTTTCATCATAATAATAAACATAGATTTTTCATCCCTGAACTTTCCAATAGTCAGATATTCTTGAGTGTAGTTTCAGTGTTTTTAGCAGATCCCAGTGAAGTCTCATTATCTTGTACAATTTTTCTGAAGTTATGCTTCTCCAGATGCCTAATAATTTCTGCTCTTTATACTCATCTGGAAAAACAAACTTACCTGACATGTGGCTTTACTTCATTCTATTCCCATTGTTTTATCTATGATCAGTGATGGCTCAATATCAAACATTTTTCTTTCTCATCTTTGTTAGCAAGAACTCAGCTTAATTTATTTTTCCTTTGTGAGCTGCCAACACTCTATTTCTGGTTGTCCTCCATCACACATGAGTACTTGTGGAGAATAATACACTCATTGCCACCCCTCCCCACCTCCTTGCAATCTCCCCTGTTCCTTCCTTTATCATCCTCTTGTTTGCAAATCACCATACTCACCTTGAACATTTTTACACTTTATAGAATGAGACAGGAAAAAAACTTTGATCACTATTGGGGACAATAAAAGAGAAGCTTAAAAAAAGCTATTTGTTATTTTAACTTGTAAATGCAAGGAAGGATTTAGGCATTGTCAAACATGGACACATTTAGGATCATGTGCTAACCAATCTCCATGATGGCCACTAATGATCCCTGCTTCTTGGAATTCGCACCTAGAGTTGGTCTGCCTGACTAATAGCATACAGCAGAGGTGATGGTAGATCACTTTCAAAGTTAGGTTACTCTCTTTCTTATTCTTTGTATCTCTCTCACTTGCTCTGGGGAAACCGAGTTACCATGTTATGCCAATGCCACTTGAGGAAGAAGTGAGGTCTCCAGTGAATAGGCCAGGGGGAATTGAAGCCTTCCAAAAATAACATGGGTAAGTTTTGAACCCCCACTGAGCCTCAGGAGAGACACTGTGCCTCAAACATCAGCTTAAATCACTTCTGAATTCTTGACCTAGAGAAACTAAGAGGAAATATCTGTGTGTTCTTTCAAGCAGCTGAGTTATGGATAAATTTTTATGCAGCAATAAGTAACTAATACAGATCTCAAATAATATCAGATTTTTGTCAAAGTCTGTCTATACTCAGCTATGATTATATCGTGATGCGATTGTGAGCCGTCTCTTTAATATATAGATTCTATATCAGAATCAGCAAACTATAACTTGATGATCAAGTCAGGCCCACTACCTACTTTTGCAAATACAATTTTATTGGAACATAACCTCTTTAGTGTGTTTACATTTTGTCTATTACTACTCTCCTGCTACAGTTGCAGAGTTGAATAATTAATACAGGTCACATGGCTCCCAAAGTCTAAAGCCTTGTTCTACATGATGGGTTATATGTCCTTCCAAATTAGTAGCAATTGCAGAAAGAAAAGTAAAATATCTATAACTGGACAAAGTTTAAGAGGGCACTCTAATTTAGTCTTGGGATATGCAGTTATGCCAATTATGCAGTCAAGTGGAAATCTTACTCTTATAGGCTGACTCAAGGTCAAGAAATAGAATGAGATCTACTCCAGCCAGATGAAATTGGTTCCCCACAGGAAAGAAAAATTTTATTATTAGAAGAAATGTATTAGCCATACTTGGTAGGAGATGGGGAAGTTGGAAGAAATTCTCACATGAAAACACTATATAAATATACTGCAAAAAGCCACTATAATAAAAATGACAGCGTTTAGGAATTTCAAAAATGTTCTAAAAATCATGACTCTAAGGGGTACATAAAATTCACATTTTTTTCATAGAAAAAGGTCTCCCATCCCCTATTTCTCTTTTTATTCTTGAGAATGGAAATCATACATCTCTCATCTTCTTGTTCTTATCTTTTTCAATTCAGGTAGACCTCTTCCTGAGTTGCATTAAGGTAGGGAGCAATTGGCATTAACTATAGGCTATGCAAGTGCCATAGTTCATATACAAATTTGGTAAATTTCACTCATAGATCCACCATATTAGTATTAAATCTTTAAATTATTACAGTGATTTCTAATATTTTTTACTCAATTGCTCACATACTTTTCAGGTAAGAACTGTGAGATAATATTTATTGACACAGTGTCTCTGGTCTCCCTATAAACTGCTAATTGGGCTGTAACTTGCCAGGAAAATCCATTAATCCATGTACCAAACACATAATTTAGTTACATGATATGGACTCATTATTTCTTAAGAAAATAAAAACTCACTCACATAAATTAAACATCAAAAACATAGTCTTTACAATTACACCTAGTTATTTTCACATTTACTACTTGTGACATCTTGGATAAGTTGATGAGCCTTCTGAACTTAATTTTTCTCCTTTATAAAACTTGATCTGGCAATGGTTACTTTGCAGAATAACTGAGATTGCATAAATCCAGGTGCCTAGTGCATAATAAGTATTCAATATGCATTTGGATTCTATAGACTCAATATTGTTTACTCCTATAATTTAATCATCATTTGACAAAGGACTGGAATGTTACATTGCTATGTTACAAATAATGCTCAGCTAAGTTCAAATATAATAGTAAAAAACATGATTTTAAAGATCTGAATTTCATAGGAAAAACTTTAATATTCTTTATGTAAAGATTCACACCCCTGATTAAATTGATTGAACTCTACTATTTAATTCTGCCTCATCTGGATTATGAGGAGAGTTTCAAGCTATGATTTATTCATTGATTAATCTTTGACTTATCTATGATTTCAGAGATCATGCAAACATAAAGTGACTTAGTATTTTAAAGATAATTGTCTTCTATTTTCTTAATTTTTAAACTAATCATATATTCAGGATTAAAATTACCAGCTCTCTTTGGCATTATTGAATTTTGTAACAATGTCGATACATTATGCAGTAGAGGGATGTCTTTCATTGTTAAAACAACAAAATGTCCTAGTGCTCATGGTGCAGTCAGTAGGAACAAAAATAAAAAAGAGAGGAAATGAAACCCTCATCTTCAATTTCCATATCATTTGATAAAATGTTCAAATATTCCATTTGATTCCTAAATATCATCTTTCTTTTTCTTCTTCTTGTAAGGGCTATCCTCTTTTTCGGTTTTGATTTGCCTTCCCTGGGTTGTATTCTTCACTCTCGATTTTTCACTCTTTATGTCTCTTCCCAAAGAGCTCCCCTATGCTCATTGTTTTAGTAATTTTCTCAGAAGTGACAGCTACAGAGGAAACTCAAGCTCAAACATTTCTCCTGTTTCTTAGCCCTCTGATCTATCTACATACTTCTCTGTTTAAACACATGGCATCTCCTCAGAACGAATGTATCTGAGAATATAAATCATCTATAGTGTTACTATCTGCATTAACATGACTTTACTCTTCCACTATTTTTATCAATGATGGCTTTACTTTTCCAGAAAATTCTTGGCTATAGAGAGAAATTTCATTGTTCATTCCAGAAAATTCTGAAAGAATACATAAACTCTTCAATAGAAAGCTTTAAGGGCAGATTATATCCCAAGGATCTTTGACCCTTTGCTGTAATATTCTTACCTTGCTATGCCCATAAATCATTTATTATTATATCATGATCCTTATCCATTCTTAACCAAGTCCTAAACTCCCCCATCCCAGATTTACATTCTGAATAGGAAAAACTCTCCTTAAACTAGTTTTAAAATCTCATAAATATGCCAGCTTTGTACTTTTTTTCTCCAAGATGTGCAGTGAGCAATAAACTTAGTTTTATCTCATCAACAGGTTATTTTGGTGATATTTTGGGGATCCAGTATCCAACATATCTCAAACAAAATGAGAATTTCTCCTCTGAGCAGTTACTTCTTTTTTTTTCTTTGTCACAATTCTACTATCTGATGACCTGAGTTAAGTTTTAGATTACCTGTTCTGTTTCATGGATTTGAAGTAATTCCTCAGACCCTGATGGCGAACCTATGACACACGTGTCAGCACTGCCATTTTTGATGACACGTGGCTGCATTCAGTGGCATATAGAGAAGTATAGGGCCTCATGCTGAGAGAGATGTTTCATCCTTGGCTACTGCATGGCCAGGTGCAGTAGCCGAGGATAAAACATTTGCTTAGTGTGGTGTAGACACTCTGTGCTGGAGGTCTGTAGCCAAATCAACAGAAATCCGACACAGAGCATCTAGTTCTGGGACTTCTGGCCCTTAGGGGATCTTTGACCTCACTTCTGGCCGGTAGAGAAGGGAGCAGCGGAATGCCACAGGGGATGCATCTCTGGGGACCCTGTGATTGCCATTACCAGCAACCAAATAACTATAGCAACCATCATCCAATCTACCGTTCTGAGGTGTCGTGGATTTCTAATTGACCATCATTACTGAGATAAGTGAGGGGGAGGCTGGGAGAGGCGAGGGCCTGTGCTATGGGTGCCATTTCCCGCCATTAGAAATAGTAGCAGCCATCTTAATTTATATAAGGAACACCATTTTGCAGCATAATGCAGACTCCATTTCACCACTATTACTGTTGTGCATACTTATTAACACCTATTTGTGCTTATTAACCCTGCCCTTTCCTAAAAGACAGTTCCATGTGCCATCTTGTAGTCAGTTAGGCTATTTAACCACTAATTGCCTGCAGGGCTAACAGGCTATCTATAATTCTATCTTCTGTCACTGCCCCCGTGATGGAGAACCCAAAAAATAAAAAAACCAAGGTTAAGTAAAGGAAGTGGTAGTAGCAGTAGCCATGGACCAAGATGACATGGACCAAGATGTATGGTATTATAGAAAAATATGGCATATCATCTTGTGTTCTATGTACTTAAATGGTAGTAAGCAGAATGTGGAATATAAATAGACATTTTGAAACTAATCATTCCCAGCTCTTGACAAAAAGTGAGGATGAAAGGAAGGAATACATTTCCAGGCAGCTATACCTTTATAAGAGCCAAACTAATTCCATCCTTAAATTTATAAAAGGCTCTACAAATTTAACAACTGTAAGTTTAAGCATTGCTCACTTCCATAGCTCAGCATGGAAAAGCACTCAGTTAGGAAGAATTTAATAAAGAAACTCTCCTAAGATATGCACCAGTTCTATTTCATGATATGCAGAATAAAGATGCAATTATTAAGAGAATATCTGAGTTACCATTCAGTAGAAATATCATAAAAGACTGAATAATGAAACTGAACACAAACATACAACATCAATTAGAGACATAAGTAATTGTAAATATTGTTCGATCTCTCTTGATGAAACTACTGATGTCACATCACATGCTCAGTTGGCCATTATTTGTTGGTATTCTGATGGTCTCACAATGAAAGAAGAGTTGATAAAGTTAGTATCAATGCCAACAAATATATCAGGAAGTGAAATATGTAAGGTTGTTATACAAACATTCCATGACCTAAGCATTGATATCTCTAAAGTTGTGTCAGTGACGACAGCTGGGGCGTCAAACATGGTGGAGGAAAAAAGTCTGATTTGTCAAATTGTTTATGGAAGCTATTGGACATCCGATTGTGCCTTTTCATTATATTACCCATCAGGAGGTTTTATGTGCCAAGTAGGATTCACCAACTTTAATGACTTAATGTCAGTTGTTACAAAAATAGTTAATTTAATAGCTGCTCATCCCCTTCACAATTTTATGCACTTTTACTGGAGGTTGATTCCACCTACAATGGATGGCTGATGTACAATTATGTAAGATGGCTGAGCCAAGGCAAAGTTCTTGAGCACTTTGTGGAGTTCTTTGAAGAAATTAAGGTATTTCTTGAGGATAAGGATCTGGGAAACTTTTCTCTGCTCAATGATGATAAGTGGGTCAACATCCTGATATTTTTTACAGATCTGTCTGTTCATAGTAATGAACTGAACTTAAAGTTACAAGGTCTTAGCAAAAGTATTGATGTTATGTTTGGATACATAAAAGCTTTTGAAAGTAAACTTAAAAATTTTAAGCGAGATGTAGAAACTAAAACTTATAAATATTTTCTTTGAGTAACAAAGTATTTTCAGAAGGCCAGTGCAGCTGTACAAAATGAAATGGAACCCTTGCATATAAAGTACCAGCATGTTTTAGACTCATTACTTGACTGTGTTCAGTGATAGATTTAATCAATTTAGAACAGACCATAAAAATAAGTATCATGATATAGTAGTCTACAGTAGTTATGGATACAAAATGATGATTTGGGGATGCAACTTGTAGAATTTCAAGACAGCATCTGGGCTCAGGTGTTTATTGACTTGAGATCAAAGCTTGAGAATCTGAAAGGTGCCACGTGGAGAATCAAGAGGAGTGCCACTAAGAACAGGAAATTTGGAGTGCCTGGAACTGATTACCAGACACTTTTAACACCCTGAAAAAATATAGCAATGGCTATACTTAAAATTTTTCCCTCTATGTTCTTTTGTGAGACCTTATTCTCAGTGCTAAATAATATCAAAATCAACAAAAGAAATAGATTGGCAGATGAAGCTTGTAACGCTTCCTTGGGCTTGAAGAATACAAAATACCAACCTTCAATTGAAGGTTTAGTCACTGCAATTCAACAACAAAAAAGTCACTAATAGGCAGGTTAATTAAAGAATCCCCCCTCCTCCTCACTTAACTTAGTTAATGGCACCCCACACAAGTTAAATAATATCAAGACCAACAAAAGAAACCAACTGACAGATGAACAAAGAAGTCACTAAGCAGGTAAGTTAAAGAATTAGTTTTTGGTTTATTAAATGCAGTTATATATTACAATTATTCATTTTTGTTATTTAAACTATAAATATCGCGAAATTATGGTGTTTTTTTTTTCTTGAAGTGACATACCACCCAAGTTATGCTCTGTTTTTGGCAAATTTTGACACACCAAGCTCAAAAGGTTGCCCATCACTGCCATGAGATATGTCTATACTGAAAATAATGCCATATCATAGTCATTAAACTCATGCTCCTCCAAGTTCTTCATGGGCAAAGAACTTTATGTTGCTTAAATTAGTTAAATATTTAATGATTAGTATTTTCCCATATCAAACTGATATGTTATAACTTCTTGTTTTAAGGTTCCTATTGATTAACAACATGTACTGATATCAACATTCACCAATTAGGAGCATAGAAAGAAAAAAAAAAGCACATTTTTTTGCCAACTTTCTCTACCTAACTATCTATGTCCATTCAGTCTTCAAATCCTGTCATTTCTACTTTGTAAGTATAAGTCTGATTGGTCTACTTTTTAAAAATGTATTTTTATTGATTTCAGAGAGGAAGTGAAAGGCACAGAGAGATGGAAACTTCAGTGATGAGAGAATCAACTACCGCCTGCACAAGCCAAACTGGAGATAGAGCCCACAACCCATGCATGTGCCCTGACCAGGAATCTAATCCTGACTCTGGCTAGGCTGACCTGTTTTAATTTCACAGGAACATTCTCTCTAGCTACAATAAAGTTCTTAATTTCCCTTCCATAGCTTTAAATAATTTTAACATATTAATGCTACAAATAAGGTATGGTCCTTTAACATTATTTAATTTTAGTGTATAAACATCACAAAATTTTATTGACTGGATGGCTAATAAAAGCAAACATAATTTGATTAGGAATAGCCCAATAAGTCCAGATACCGGTCTTATAAAAAGAAATGTATAATAATACTGGCCCACACTAAAAGTTCAATAAATTTTTGTGCGGTAAACACAGAATTAAATTGTGAGAATCAAGAATTAGCTCTTGCCGCAACCAGTTTGGCTCAGTGGATAGAGCCTCGGCCTGCAGACTGAAGGGTCCCATGTTTGATTCTGGTCAAGGACATTTACCTTGGTTATGGGTACATCCCCAGTAGGGGGTGTGCAGGAGGCAGCTGGTCAAAGTTTCTAAGTTTCCATCCCTCTCCCTTCCTCTTTGTAAAAAATCAGTAAAAATATATTAAAAAAAAAAAAGAATTGGCTCTTATAGTCAGGTGACTCCAATTGGTTGAGCATCATCCTGTATACCAAAAAGGTTGTGGGTTCAATTCAAGGCCCATACCTCGATTGCAGGTTAGATGGGTTAGGTTCTAGGTTGGGTGGGTTTAGGAGGCAACTGATGGATGTTCTCTCTCACATTAATGTTTTTCTCTCTCCAAACACCAAAATTGGCTCTTGTGATATATATGGTTCACTCCAACAGCCATCCATAGCTCCTTTGCCTCCTTGTTAAGAAAACCCCAACTTGTAGTGTAACACATCATAACCAGGAATAAACGTCCTCCTGTTGGTTATTTGATAAGTTAGCTGTTGGTTATGTGATAAGTTTCATAGAAGGACATGCAGGTATATACATTACATGGGAATGTGAGAAACCTCATTAGCACATACTGGTACTCTTTTCCCAGTAATTATATAACCTAAAGGCCAACGAAATTTAAGCGATAGGACCCCTTTCACATAGACCTCTTCTTATATATTTGTAAATACATTTTCAAATTATCCTAACTTGAGTGTAACCTTTATTTACTACCAGGACCCTGACTGATACTATACTCTTCAAATATAGTTGATAATTTATCTGTGAATTAGCCTACTTCGTTTCACTGAAGGGTCACTGCTTGCAATTTAGCTCTAGTTTATAATTTTATAACTATTGAGATATTCTCTATGTTTAGTGAAAAACTTTTTTTTTTTAGTGAGTTTAAATCTTTTGACAATTTTTCTTGTCTGATCTTATCAAATATCAGGTGAATTACTTTCTAACTAATTATATCCTATAAATAGCTGAGCATTCCAATAAAAAGCACTGATCAAAATATCCTCTAAATCAAATGAGGATAGTCATAGTATCACATTAATTAACAATAAACAGCAGCCAATGTAGCATGCAGAACACATCACAGTGTGATATTTTTTTCATGGGAGATGATTACAGCTGTGACTGACAGTGAACCTTAGAAAGAAAGTAGTTAATTGCAGATTTAGAGAAACATCCATGAGGGAAATCCATTGTTCCAGAATTAGATTATTTCTACACTAAACAATTCACTACTGAGTTGGTAATTGCTGAGTAAGATAAAGTAGAATATATATGCAAAGCCTGCAACATGCAGCAATTGAAAGATGCCAGGGAAATAAATAGAGATTGCCCAGAGGATCTGACAATTTAGTTAAGTTGAAATTGATAACATTTAAATAGCTTATCATCTGAACTACAATACCTGAGGACTATTATAGATTGATAAGTATTAATTATATAAAATAAAATAGAAAGGATAAAAACTTTAAAAAATACAGAAAATGAGTGGGAACAAAGATGGGAGAAAGAGCAAAATTTTGGGAGTATTAAAAGCAATTATGCATAATCAATGCAAGTTGTAAGTAAAAAATATATGCTTTATCTTCTTTACTGATTTCTTAAATGAAATATATATGTTAAAAACACATTACAATAGAGTAAAGACAGTCTCTTCAATAAATAGTGTTGGAAAATTTGAACAGGTACATGCAAAAAAAAATGAAACTCAACCATCAACTTACACCATTCACAAGAATAAAAGAAATATGAATAAAAGACTTAGATGTAAGTTGAAAAACCATAAAAGTCATAGAGGAAAACAGGCAGTAAAAGACAGATATCTCTTAGAGCAATAGTTTTGCTGATAAATCTTGTTGGGCAAGGGAAACAAAGGAATAAAATGAACAAATGAGACTATATCAAAATAAAAAGCTTCAGCATTGCAAAAGAAACCATCAACAAATTGAAAAGACAATCAATTGAATGGGATAACTTGCCAATAAGACATCTGATAAGGGGTTAATTTCCATCCTATATAATAAAAGGCTAATATCCAAATTGTTCCCTTATCTGGGTATTCGACCAGGGGGTGGGGCTGGCTGGCCAACCACCCTTAACCCCTCCTTCTGGCCAGCCTGGGTGGTCACCCCAATCAGGGCTGGCTGGCCGGACCCCACACATGCACGAATTTGTGCACCAAGACTCTAGTAATGTACAAAGATCTTATACAACTCAATACCATGAAGACAAACCAATTTTTAAGATGGCCAAAGAGGACACACAGATGGCCAATAAGCATAAGAACAAATGTTCAATGTCACTAATCATCAGATAGATCAAATTAAAAACCTCAATGGGATATTACCTCACACCTGACAAATGGTTATCATTAATAAATAAAAAAAACAACAAGTGTTAGCAAAGATGTGGAGAAAATGGAACCCTTATGCACTGCGGGTGAGAATGAAGACTGATGTAGCAACTGTGGAAAGCAGTAAGGAATTTCCTCATAAAATTAAAAATGGAATTCCCATTTAACTCACTGATTCCACTTCTAGGAATATATCCTAAGGAACCTGAAACATTATTTAGAAAGAATATATCCATTCCTATGTTCACTGCAACAGTATTTATAGTAGCCCAAATTTAGAAACAGCCCAAGTGCCCATCATTAGATGAGTAGATAAAAAAGCTGTGATACATTTTACACATGGTACACTACTCAGCCATAAAAAGGAAGGAAATATTGCCTTCTATGACAACATGAATGGAACTGGGTGAAATAGGCTAGTAAGAGAAAGACAAATTCCATATAATTTCACTTATGTGTGGAACCTATTGAACAAATGAAACTGACAAACAAAATAGAAAGAGGTGTGACACAGGGAACAGACTAACAGAACTGAATGAAAGGTGAAGGAGTTGAGTAAAATATATAACGCAGACACATACAACAGAGTGGTAATAACCAGAGGGAGAGGGGTTAAGGAATAGGAGAGGGGGTAGAGAGGAGCAAATACGATCAGAAAGGGACTTTGCTTGGGGTGGTGGGTGCACCATGCTCTGTGCAGATTATGTTTCATTGAGTTATACACTTGAAAACTTTCTGGTTTTGAGAAGCAATGCAACCCCAATAAGCTCAATTAGAAAAAAAGATAATTAAAATAAAACTCATTATGAGTTTAACAAACAGATGCTGGCAACAGTGGGTACAGAAAATTTAAGGTTACATTTTTTTCTAAGTCTCTTACCTGGCATTTAAATTTAAGAATTACTTAGTACAGAATATGAATTTAAAAAAGTTTTGAGGGTTCTTTTGAAAATGTTCTAGGACTTTACTTTCTTTATTAATTTATTTATTTTGAGAAAATGTGCCTCTGAAATCAAGATCACTTTCTTCTAGATAGCTCATAGGTTTTGACATCATTTAATTTAACATTTAAACTAGATCATACTAAGTAGTACATGTGATGCTGTTTATATCGGAAATAATGCTTTTCACTAAAATAATGCAGTTATATTCTATACTTTCAATGAGATCCCATACTGAGCATGAAATTAGATTCCATTGCTATGATCTAACAAATGTGCAATATTTGATTATCTGACAGCATAGAAAGGAATATACATTTCTCACAGGTGACAGAGTAAAACTTTTTTACTGTGTAGAAATCTCTACTTATGATATAAACTCAATTTGTACAGTTATTAAAAATGCTTTATATTATTACAGATTTTACTTTTGATTAAAACAAGATTTCAAGTAATCATCAAGGCTGAAATATAGACTTCTCATGAAATTTCTGTAAATATATGTGGAATCATATCTTAAGAAGGAAGTCATTTTTTTCTCATATTTTTTTATTAGAAAAGACAGTATGGTGCAATAGAAACAAACAGATGTAGGAGTCCCAGTCCTGCCTTAATTTGACATTTGGCTTGATTCAAATAAATTAACTTCTGTGCACCTCATTTTTCCATATCTCTAAAATTCTAGGATTGATGGAGATAATATTTAAGTTTCCTTCTATATCTAAATGCATGTGATATAACAATCTTTTAAAATATTAAGTAATCTGAAAAAATTATATATATATGCAAATCACTGCAAATTTAGTTATATACTTAGACAACCCATTTTAGACTCCAGTCTTTTAAAAAAATCCTATATAATAAAAGCCTAGTATGCTAAGTGTCTGGTCATCCAGTTGTCCATTCAACCAAGCAAAGTGTAATATGCTAATTATATGCTAAGGCCACTCAACTGCTTGCTATGATTTGCACTGACCACCAGGGTACAGATACTCCAACCAATAGGTTAACTTGCTGCTGGGTCTTGACCATTGGGACTGAGCAGGATGGGCTGGACACACCTTGGAGCCCTCCCACAGTAATCCCTGGCTGGCCAACCTCCTCCGTCCCTCCTGGCCTTGATTGTGCACCAGTTGGGTCCCTTGGCCTGGCCTGGGCCCTCTCACAATCTGTGACCCTTTGGGGGAGGTTGTACAGCCAGTTTCAGCCCGATAGCAGAATGAACAGTCACTATGATGCACACCGACCACGGGGCAGATGCTCAATGCGGGAGCTGCCCCCCTGGTGGTCTTTGTGCTCTCACAGGGGGAGCACCACTCAGCCAGAAGCCGGGCTCATGGCTGGCAAGCACAGCGGCAGTGGCAGAAGCCTCTTCTGCCTTAGTGGAAGTGCTAAGCCATCAATCAGACATCTCCTCAGGGCTCTAGGACCACCAGAGGGTGCAGGCCAGGCTGAAAGACCCCTACCCCCACCCTGCCCCTTGCACGGATTTCATGCATCAGGCCTCTAGTCTGTCTATGAGTACTTGTTAATTCTGTCTCACCAAAGCATAGTTTGATATATTGGGAAATTATATCCAGGGCTCAATCCATTCTTTTTCTGTTTGCTAGATCTTGAAATGTCTCACTCTCCTTAAAATCTGTTCTCATTTTGTTTAATCTGTAACTCAAATGTTTATTTTTTACTAGGAATCTGCTTCTGACTGTCTGACTCAGGAGCCCATGCTGTGGATGCTGGCATACATCAAATGCCATCACCTTATTCAGGACTTTTCCACCCTATACATTCTAATCAGCCCTCCTTAACTTTACATTGGGAAGGCTTTAATGACTGTGAGAAATGTCTATTATTTCAGGTAAGAAACAGGGGTTTCCAAGTGCTATTCCCATGGTTTCAAAGCATCCTAAGTCAAATTGAGTTCTACCTCTTCTTTATTTTTTATTTTAAATAACCTTTTATTATGAAAAATTTCAAACACATACAAGAAGCAGCGAATAGTAAACTTCATATATGCATCACTTGGTCTGAGTAATTATTACTAGATAGCCAATTATGTACTTCATTGCCCTTGCTTCTCATAAATTTAGTTTAAAACAAATCTTAGCCTCAATATAATTTCATTCAGAATATTTTAGTATATATCTATGGAAATGGGAACTTTTTCTTCATATAACCATCATCATCACACCTAAAATGTTTTATATTAAATCTAGATGTGATATGTCATCCAAAATTATAGAAGAATGTATTTAGATAAAAAATAAACAAGGTTATTTGAAGTAAGAGAAACACCAGTTGCTTTTTAAAATATTTTAAACTCATGCTTACCGATTGCTTTAACTTTTACATACATTTATTATATTGTGCCAGGCTGGTGTGGCACTGTGGTTGCATGTCAACCCATGCTCCAGGAGATTCCAGTTTAATTTCCGATCAGGGCAGATGCCGGGGTTGCAGGCTCGATCCCCAACATGGGGTATACAAGAGGCAGCCACTCAAAGTTAATATTCTTCTATTGTGGATGTTTCTATCTCTCCCTCTCCCTTCCTTTCTCTCTAAAATCAATAAAAACTATTTAAAACATTTATTATAATCAATTAAAATCATAGGTTTAGTATTATAATCCCCCACATATATTCTCATTTTTAAAAATACATATGTTTATTGAGTTCAGAGAGGAAGGGAGAGGGGGAGAGAGATAGAAACATCAATGATGAGAGAGATTCATTGATTGGCTGCCTTCTGCATGCCCACAGTGGGGATCAAGCCCACAATCCAGGCATGTGCCCTGATTAGGAATCAAACCATGACCTCCTGGTTCACAGGTCCATGCTCAACCACTGAGCCGTGCTGGCCAGGCAGATGGTCTCTCTTTTACAAATTCAAGTTTTGTGGCAACCTCGAAAGAAATGAATTGATTGGCCCTATTTTTTCGAACAGCATTTGCTCACCTTATGTCTCCAACAAAGGTTTAATTCCCAAAATATATAAAGAACTCACAAAACTCAACACCAAACAAACCAACAACCCAATAAAAAAATGGACAGCCCAGTCGGCACGGCTCCATGGTTGAGCACTGACCTATCAACCAGGAGGCCAGGGTTCAATCCCCAGTCATGCCTGGGTTGTGGGCTCAATATCCAGTATTGGGCTTGCAGGAGGCAGCTAATCAATGATTCTGTCTCATTGTTGATGTTTCCATCTCTCTCTCTCCCTCCCTTCCTCTCTGATATATATATATATATATATATATATATATATATATATATATTTTTTTTTTTTTTTAAATGGGCAGAAGACCTGAAGAGAAACCTCTTCCAAGAAAACATACAAACATTCGATAGATATATGAAATGATGTTAACCTCACTGGCAATTGAGGAATACAAATAAAAACTACAGTGAGATACCACCTCACACCTGTTAGAGTGGCGATTATCAACAAGACAAATAATAACTTGTGGAGAGGTTGTGGAGAAAAAAAGAACCTTCCTCATTCACTGCTGGTAAGAATGTAGACTGGGTAGAAGCACTATAGAAAACAGTCTGATAGTTCCTCAATAAATTAAGAATAGAGCTACCATATAACCCAGCAATCCCCCTCCTGATTATATACCTGAAAAACTTGAAAACATGTATTCATAAAGATATATGCACCGCTATGTTCACTGCAGCACTATTCATGGTGGCCAAGGTAAGGAAATAACCAAAGTGTCCTGTGATGAAGGACTGGAAAAAGATGTGGTTCATATGGATTACTACTCAGCCTTAAGAAAGAATGAAATAGTGCCATTTGCAACAACATGGATGGACTTTGTGAACATTATGCTAAGTGAAATAAGTCAGTCAGAAAAAGGTAAGAGCCATATGATTTCACTCATATGTGGGAAGTAAAACTGAAACTCATGAGCACAAACAGCAGTGTGGTGGTTGCCAAAGGCAAAGGGATAGAGGGGTCTTAATATACGATGATAGGAGAAGATTTCACTGGGTGGTGGGCACATAGTGCAATAAGCAGATCTTATAACAAAGAAACCCACACCTAAAACTGTATGACCATATTCACCAATTCAATACATTTAAAAATAAAAAACCTCAAAGATAAAAAAGAAAGATGGAAATTAAATGGGCCCTAAAAATTCTAGAAGACATAGAACAGAAGTATAAAAGTGTGAAGAAATTCTTTGTGAAACTCAAGTGACACTGAAGGAAACCAGAGTTTTAGGAGGTAAATTATCAGCATGTCAGAAAGACAAATATCCTTTTCTCTCTCACCCTTGGTCTGACTTTAAGTCAGTCTCCATACCTCCACCTCCCCTCACCTCCATCCACCTTCCTCCACTTCCCTTACAGAATCTTTGACATTTAAAGCAGAGTATTTGTAGTCATGCTGAGTAACTCTGAACTCAAATGGCACTATTAATTTATTTAGATTTTATGCATGATGCTGAGTGTAAACTTATTCAGCAGGGTTCACAAACAAGAGCAAACCCTTTCCTCAGTTTTCTCCTACAGCTAATGCCATAAGACTGGCTTTCTCTGTTCCAGCTGTAAAGGCAAGCCCTACTTCCTAAGATGTTTTAATCTGCATTAACATTTAAATATCTTCATCAAGTTCAGCATCAATTCTTCTAAAACTGTGGGGAGAACTATGTCAACACAAACTTCATTTCTTGAGACTATTTAATGGATGAATATGTCATGTTAGCTTATGCAAAAAAAATTGCTCAAATTGAATTGGGAGTAGAAGAGAACAGGTGGTATCAATAATTTATATTCTTTGCAGAAAATTATAGCATGCATTCTAGGAAATTTTTAGTTCTATTATAGTGGAATTCCATAACCTGGCAGCACGGTGTGCTCCCTTATCTTAGTATATCTTTAAGTAACTTTGCCAACATACATGTGATTTACCACCATAGACATAATGTGCACAAGTATAAACAGGTAACAGGGCAAACCTGTGGCTTATAAATAGTTTACATATAACAATGTAGCCTTACATATTTAGTATAAACCTCTTTTAAAACCTATTACTGAAGCTTCAGTCTTATTAATGAGATTAAAATTTAGAGAGAGTAGTCACATGCTAATTCCCAGGCAAAAAAATACTTTGTAGAGTTCACTGTAATTAGTTTAACCTAACAATTTCATCATGTACTGTTTGATGGAATAACCTGTGATGAATGTTAAGACTATGACACTTTTGAATGGATGATAAATCTTTAATTAAATAATTATAATAATAAAGCTCAGTATCCATGATATTGGATTAATTCAAAGCTCATGCTGTAAATACAAAATATACTTTCTTTATAATAAGTCATCGTCAAGGTTATTTTTTGCTTTAGTTCTTTTAAACAGTATTATTTACTTGAGACTTCAACTAAAAGGACTATTTAACTTTTTATGGGAAATTCAAATGGCAGAATGAAAGTGTCATTATTAAAATTTTGTTCCAAGTATGATGATTCTCTTAAGACTGGCCTTTATCATCTAGAGATATCAAATTAAACAGATTGTGATGAGGATTCACCTAATGTAATCTAAATTTAATATTTCTGTCTTCTGCTCAAGCAATGAAGTAAAGCTTTATTGGGATAATATAGAATTTTAAAAATTAAAGGCTTTTCTTAAAATTATCCTTATGCCTATTAGTAAGTTTTCCACATGAATACTTCTGAGCAATAAAGAGTATGTGTCTGAAAGACGAAGATTTGAGAATAGATATAATCACACACCATTAACTTACAAACATTACATTTGGGTAGTGGTACAGAGTTTGATCCCCCCAAAAAACAACAGCAACAACAACACCTCAAGTAGTATTGTTAAAATATTTGTTAAAGCTGAAAAAAATAGGAGAAAAAATACTTTAAAATTATTGCCATGCATTACTTAAAATCAGAGAATCTATACTAATAAAAGAGAAAGATGCCAATTGACCATACCTCTGGGACACCCACAGCCAATCAGGAGTGAGTATGCAAATTATCCCCCAAAAAAGATGGTGGGTTAATCTTCATAAGTGGGCACTTAGCAGCCTGGATCCCAGGAACATCCTTGGGATCCAGGAGGCTCTGAGCCTGTAGGTCTGCACATAGGCCCTGAGTGGCTGGGGTCCCAGAATGCCTCTGGCCAGCAGTGGCCTGTGGGTTCCAATGCCAAGGGGCCCAGGTCTTGGGGCAAGCAGCTGGGGATGCCTAGTTGGCTGGGTCCATACCTGCCTGCCTGGTGGACACAGCAGTGAATGCAGGGCTTGGGGGCATGTCCCCAGTGGCCACCATGCTGTGTCTGCAGGGTCCACATCCCCAGCTCGCAGACACAGCAAATGTGGGGTAGCTGGGCTTGGGGATGTGCTCCCAGTGGCCGGGACACACCCCTAGCCCAGTGGACACAATGCAGGGGATCCTCTCCGCATGGGCTGCAGAGGAAACACCTTTTAATTTTTTTAATATATTTTATTGATTTGTTACAGAGGAGAGGGGAGAGGGATAGACTGTCAGAAACATCGATGAGAGAGAAACATCAATTAGCTGCCTTCTGCACACGCCCCACTGGGGATGTGCCCCCAACCAAGGTACATGCCCTTAACAAGAATCAAACCTGGGACCCTTCAGTCTGCAGGTCGATGCTCTATCTACAGAACCAAACCAGTTTGAACGTAACACCTTTCTGGACCGCTCATTGGTTAAGCTCCCTGTACACCGCCACTTGCAGTGTTGTTGGTAATTTGAGTAATAAATAACCAAGAAGGTGATCTAGGATTTTTCCACCACACTCCTGGAGAAAAAAAAAATGAAGGTCCGCTGCTGGAGAGGCTAAGAAATGTCATATCCTGCCCTAGCCGGTTTGGCTCAGTGGATAGAGCCTTGGGCTGCCGACCCCAGGGTCTGGGTTTGATTCTGATCAAGGGCATGTACCTAGGATACGGGGTCCTCCCTGTCCAGGGCTCAGGTCAGGGTCTCATACAGGAGGCAGCCAATCAAAGTGTTCCTCTCACACTGATGTTTCTCTCTGTCTCTCCCTCTCTCTCTCTTCCACACTTTCAAAAAATAAATAGAAACATATCCTCAGGTGAGGAAAGAAAAAAAAGAAAGACAGATAAAGACAAAGAAAGAGAAAGAAAGAAAGAAAGAAAGAAAGAAAGAAAGAAAGAAAGAAAGAAAGAAAGAAAGAAAGAAAAAAGAAAGAAAGAAAGAGAGAGAGAGAGAGAAAGAAAGAAAGAGAGAGAGAAAGAGAGAGAGAGAGAGAGAAAGAAAGAAAAAGAAAGAAAGGAAGAGAGAGAGAGAGAGAGAGAGAGAGAGAGAGAGAGAGAGAGAGAGAAAGAAAGAAAGAAAGAAAGAAAGAAAGAAAGAAAGAAAGAAAGAAAGAAAGAAAGGGAGAAAAAAAGAGAGAAAGAGAGAAAGAAAGAGAGAAAGAAAGGGCATATCTTATGAAAGACATATCTTGAAAATGCCTAAGGAAAGTTGTCATTTTTTCACGGTGAAGGCACTGGAGTTTATGGTGATGAAAATACCTTGGCTGCTGTGGTGGCCGCAGTGGCTGCAGCAGCAGAGTGATGGGGCTGGCGCCTTCCCCTTATCAATCCAGTCGCCTCCCACAGAGGGAGGCCAGACTGTGGCTTAGGCCTGCTCCCCACAGGACATTCCCTGCGGGCTCCCAGACTGTGAGAGAGGATAGGCTGAGCTGAGGGACCCCACCCAATACATGAGATTTGTAAATTAAATAATTTTAAGAGAGATAAAAAATTCAAAGATAAATTCTAATGGTTCACAAACTGGTTCGGGACGAGGGGATTAGGAATATCAAAATAATCTCAAGAAACATTTTCTGAACTATATATCCACTGTTTTCTGAAGCCCTTTGTACCAATACAATATTCACCTAATGCTCTTCATAGGACAACAGCCAAGTAGTAACTTTCTTCTTATTGACCAGCCATTGAATATTTTCAAATTTAAATATCTCTAAAAACTTTTCCTATGACAAACTGAAAGCTTTATCTCTGTTCCTTTTGTCTTTGGTTCTTTCATGTGGATCCATGGTGTCTATGAGTTATTCAACCTTTATTCCACTACCTTTATCTTGAAAGCAATCACCAGGATATCTCAACTAAAGTTCTACTTCGCATTAATTAATGTTCAAAAGGTGGTTAGACAAACCACTAATTAGTTGTACAGGGGAAACTTGGATGTTTGGGTGAGGAGAGTCACCTATTGATGTCAAGAAGAAATATAATGACAATGCCAGAACCTAAATTCTAGCTGAGTAAAATTTTTTATCTTATTCAGTGAAGCCCTACTCCCATCTTTAAAAAAAATGTGCTATTTTAAAATCAAGCATCTTATCTAGAATTCAACCTAAAGGAAATGCCAGCTATACTTAATTATTAATAGAGTCACTGAGAAAGTTATATCAGCCATTATCACTTGACATTAAAGAAATAATCCTCTTGTTAGAGCAATGGCTACTCAGTCAGCAAGATTTTAAGGACATGCCCATAATTTCCATATCAAATAAGGAGAAAATTAAAACTTAAAAAATATAAAAAGTAATTTTTGCATAGTTATATATGGTACTCAGTATTCTTTGAAGTGTTTTCATTTTTAATATTAGATATTAATATATTTTACAAAGTCATCCATATAATAGAAGCCCAAGTAACTGTTATAGCGAACGACCTGAATGGCCAGTCGGTATGATGTGCACTGAACACCAGGGGGCAGATGCTCAATACAGGAGCTGTGTCCCCTGGTGATCACTGGGCTTCCACATGGGAGAATGCAGCTCAGCCTGAAGCTGAGCTCACTGCTGGCAAGCTCAGTCGCAGTGGTGGGAGCCTCTCTCACCTCCACAGCAGCACTAAGGAGTATTGACCTGAGTGGTAAGGAGCAGCAAGCAGGTGTGTGGTAAGGAGTGAGGGGTCCTGGACTACGAGAAGGATGTCCAACTGCCCACTTAGGTCTGATCCTCAGGCAGCTGAACATCTGAGGGGTCCCGGAATGCGAGGACTGTGAGGAGAAAGAAAATCAATACCTGGGTGCATTAGATGGAAATTACAAAACAAACAAACAAACAAACAAAAGGCAGAGAACATCTTTAAAGTAGTCAGAAGAAAACCAGCATCCCCTGAGGGTTCTCAGACTGCACGAGGGCACAGGCGAGGCTGAGGTACACCTCCCACACAAGCCCCCCTTCCCACCAGTGCTTGATTTTTGTGCACCAAGCCTCTACTATATATATATATATATATTAAAAACACTGTGGCACTTTTTACCTTTTATTTCTGAACTATCTTGAAACTAATTTGCAAAGCTGTCCCCACCATAAATATCTATAACATTTTTGACAATTTCTTTGGGAAAAAAAATGTACGCTAGTTCCTTGAAAAGTCTAAAGTTCTAGATAAGGTCCTCAAGTTATCATGAGTAGAACACTGGCTGAGTTGTCTTCAATTTGATCTTTCAATTTGATCATTAAGTGATAACATCATCTTCAATGGATATTCAACATTCCCTGAGATTGTGACCTCTCATTAATTAAACAATAAAATAATATTATCTTATCTTCTTTCCAGGGCTATGGAGAACAAAGTGCTTGAAAAGGATATCATAGTCAATGGAAGATATTATTCTATTCTTACTCTCATGTTAAAGGTAATCTATGTTATGAGGATGACCATGGACTAGTATTAAGAACACTACCCAGAAACATGATATTTGAGTTCTAGGTACAGCGCCTCATTTAATTAATTGGTTGACCTTGAAAAAGCTGTTTAACTTCTCTGAATTTCTTTCACTTATTTTTGTAAAAAGCAAATGAGGAGATGATACCTCAGTTATAACAGGGACCTGGAAATAACAATATCGTCAGGTTAAAATAGCATATTTTAGCAGCAAAACAATTCATTCTTGACAATACTAGATAATTTCTTGACAATATCAGATAATGAATTCTCAGTAATAATGTAAGAAAACCCAGGTTCTCCTTCCCGTTGCAATGAAAGCCAAGCTCATGAGACAGGTGTTGAAGGAAAGGAAACAGGTGGTTTATTCTAGTGCTGGCATATCAAGAAGATGGGGGAACTCCTGTCCTCAAAAACCTATCTTAATAACTTCATGCAGACGGAGGTTTTTCATAAGATTGGAAAGGAAAAGCAGAACAAAAGGACCAGGGGGAGAGACTGTGGACAGGTCTTCTCTTCCCAGAGTTAAGGGAGTGAGCAGGAGCTGAAGGGGAATATGAGCATGCCCCTTCAAGAGAAAGAGGAAGGGAGAGGCTAAAGGAGAATGCTTCCAACTCTCTTCTCACTGCTCTCTTCAAACAGGAAGCTCCAGTTTACAGCAGACACCTGTGAATCTTCATAGCTGGTGCCACGCAGCCCTTCTCCCCTGGAGCAGGCTGCTCTAAGCTATAAAAAAAAGCTATATAAAAAGCAAAAACATAGGACTTTATTTACGTACTATAAGAAAACAGAGAGTTGGCTGTAGTCTTGAGAGTGTGCAGAATTCATAACCTTTATTGCTTAATTGAAATGTTGAATCATGTTTACAATAATAGTATCTATAATAATAAAAGCATAATATGCTAATTAGACCTTATGTCCTTCTGACGTCCTTCCTTCCAGGCAAAGATGTGACAGGCAGGGGCTGAGGCAGAGGCAGCCACTGCCACAGCTGGGGTCAAGGCTCTTGCACGAATTTCATGCATTGGGCCTCTAGCGTTTTCAATAATATGATAATTAAAATTTATTGAGTCCCTAAACTGTTCAGGAAATATAATATTCTATATATGCTATTTCATATTATCTTCAGAAAAAACCTCTAAAGCATACTATTGTTATCATTTAACAGTAAGAAAACTGAATTTTAAAGGTTAAATAATATCTTCAAACCCAGAGACCCTAATGGTAAGTTTCAGATTTAAATCTAATATGATTAGAAAGCCCAGATTTTTAACCATTATGCTCTAATTTTTCTAATATGTTATTTTTCATTATTAATAAAAATGTCATTTTGTGTCTGATAAAGGTAAGTGGTAGATATATATATATATATATATATATATATATATATATATATATATGATGCACAAGTGTTGTATCTCACTTGATGATACTTTCCTCTCTTTAGACTTTACCCTGTGCCCAGAATACAGGAGGTGAATTTTACACCTGAAACAGGGTTAAACACAGTGTTGCGATTTGGCTGAATCAGCCTGTATGTCTACGTGTCAAACATCACTGTCAAGACATTCATTTTAGTTATTAGAAAATACAGGATTGGCAAAGGTAGGCTTACAGTTGTGAGTATGGGAAGCACAGCTTATTCTTGTATTATCATTTATTCTATTATTATATTTTTTCCATACAAACAAATGTAAAATTGCTTTTTCCCACCCCTGTGTATATATATTAGAGGTTTGTGAAGAGGAGAAACCAAAGTCAGCTTAGGCCGGCAATTGTTCTAAGCTGAGAGTCTTGCCCAGGGAATTTTAAGACTGTGATATACTCCTCTATGGATTGGAAACATTTGTGGTTTCCTTCATAGCACAAGCCTGATGAATTTTTTTTTTACTTTTCGTTATTGCTTAATCAAGATAATTAAATTGGAAGGCTCTTCTGAGGCTCCTATGGCAGATTGTACTTTGTAATATGGCCATAGCAATACTTCTCATCCCCCATGCTCATCTGCAATATGATCTTGTCTCTGCAAAATGCAGACACTGGGGACACTGGCAGAAAACGGTTGTATATGTTATGTATTCAATGTGAGAGCCATCGGATGAGACTGTGCTGGCTCACACCTTCACATTCTGATACCTGACTCTACCTTTAAAAACATTTTCTTTTGTAACAAAGCAACTACAGAGAACCAGCTGCTGCAAATAGTTGGTATAAGATAAATTTGAAATGCCTTCACCTCTACTTTTAGGTGGAGCAAGAGATAGAACATTTTATACTTTGGAAACATTAGCAAATGTTGGTATTCCTGTTTTGTTTGTTTGTTTGTTTGTTTGTTTTGTTTTTTTATTCCTCTTCAATGTCTTCAGTTGAAAAAATAAATCCCCATTTTAGTTCAACTTATATGGATGGGCCAAAATAATGAAACATTCTTGAAAATTACTGAGGTTATTTCAGAAACCATTCAGTGCAGTTGAGCAGAGTTCACTTGTTGCTGTCCTAGTTTGTTCACAGTTAGAAATGTGGATTCCATGTCTAGTAAATTTTTGTAGACACTAGTGTTAACCAGGCCACTGTGTTAGATGACAATGAGTCAGGAATCTTGGCCCTTATCCTTATGTGGCTGACATTGTATTAGAGAATATAAAAATTAAATTAAGTTAAAATTATGATTTTTATCTGGAATAAAAATACTGTGTTCTATGAGTATATAGTAGAGGGCCAAAGCTAAGTTTGGAGGAACCTCTTTATGACAGTGACAAATAATCAGAGACCAGATGTTTGAGTAGGTATTGACACAGTCAGGTTGAAAAGAGTACTGGGAGGATTCCAGAAGAGTGAAGAGCATGGGCAAAGGTCAGTCAGTGCAAGGGAACATGCTACACTTGAGGACTTTGAAATGGTCTATGCTGGCTGTGAGATAGAGAGCCAGGATACAGGGTGAGGAATGAGACTGCAGAGAGAAGTAAGACCGTGTCCTGCAAGCACATTTAGGCTACATTGAGGATCCTGTAACAGAGGCATCTGAAATACATGGAGAAGTCGTTAAAAGGTCTGGCAGTGGTTTGCTTTTCAAAGTTCAGTGCAGCTTCACTATGGATAGTGGATTGAAAGTAGAAAGGAAACCACTTTAGGAGGTGTTTCAGAAATAGGTAAGAGGTAGAGGTGAGGGTGGTGTTGATTAAGATGGACAGCAGGTGACAGACGCTAAAATATTTACAACAGAGATTTAAAAAGATTTGATAATGAATTGGATGATTGAGATGAGAGGAGCGAGAAATATTGTGGCATCATAGATGAATTTCAGGTTGGGGGTTTTTGTGTGTGTGTGTGTGTGTTTTTTTTTTTTTTTTGCATTAGTTGGTTTGAGATACATATGAGACATTCAAATAGAGATTTCTAGTAATTGGTAGATAGGAAATATCAATTTGATGGCCACTAGTATACTATTTTATCTCAGAGATTTGAAGAGGGCTGAAAGCCAAAGTCTATGAAATACTAAGACTGAAAGATTAGCTAGAAGATAATGATGGGTTAATTCCCATAGTGGTTAGGAATATGTTTGAGTTGTAATGTACAATTTACCATATATAACTGGTGAAGTATTTGACTCACTGGGACTACTATGTCTTCATTTATAAAAAGGGAATAACAGTGCCTGAATTTTCTTAATAAGTTATTTCATGTATATATTTAGACAGTGCCTGACACATAGCAATTACATACTAAGTGGTAGTGACAATGAGGTAACTTTATTTTTTAAAGTGACTTGTTCATTTATTTATTGAGCAATCACTAAATGAGGGCGAACAATACCAAGTACCAGACTGAGTTCTGGGAATAGAGTGTTAAACAAGACAAATAAGTCTGAGTATTCATGGTTCTTATGCCCTCTTCAAACAATAAGTCAGTTGACATATTGTTTTTTTGTTTTATTGATTTTAAAAAGACTAATTTTGCGTTAGAAACTTAAAAAAGTAAGGCTTCCCTCTAAAATTCAAATTATCACCAGTGAAGTACACTGACAAAGAAGAGCATATAACCTAGGATTACCCAAAAATTAGGTGGCTATACCAGTTTCATACAAATAAGCTCAACTAAACACAGCAAACCTCTAGGCAGGCCCAGCTTCAGGACTCAGCAAGCCAAATATTAAAACCTATCTTTTCTTGTCGTCACCATCTCTTCAATCTTAACATTGCCTCAGAACATTGTGTATTTTTGGGATGTAGCTCAGTCAGTAGAAATTATTGTAGATTTTCTTAGCTATATTTAAATGCTGGAATATCTTCATTATCTTTATTATATATCTAAGGAAATTACACATTGTCTTTGCTGCAGTCTTTTAAATAAAAAGCCATTATACAAAATTAATATTTCACAAAAAAGCATACAATAGATTCAAGACAGTATCTTCAATAAATGGTATTAGGAAAATCGGACAGATACATGCAAAAAAATAAAAAAAAACCCTAGGCCAGCAACTTACACCATACACAAAAATAACCTCAAAAATGGATTAAGGGCCTAAATATAAGATGGGAAACAAACAAACAAAAAATCTTAGAAGAATCAATAGGCAGCAAAATATCAGACATATTCATAGCAATATCTTTATTAATACAGCTCCTAGGACAATGGAAACTAAGAAAACCCACTTCATAAGAGAACATATTTGCCAATGTTATCTCTGATAAGGGTTCAATCTCGAACTTTTATATGGAACTCATACAACTTAACAAAAGGAAGATAAACAATCAAATAAAAAATGGGCAAAAGACCTAAATAGACATGGTTCGAAAGAAAATATACAGAAAGCCAAGAAGCATATGAAAACATGCTCAAATCACTAATCATCTGAAAGATGAACATCAAAATGACAATGAGGCATCACCTCACATCTGTCAGAATGGCTATCATCAAAGAATCAACAAACTACAAGTGCTGGAGAGGCTGCTGAGAAAAAGGAACCCTTGTGCACTACTGTTATGAATGGAGACTGGTGCAGCCACTGTGGAAAACAGTATGGAACTATCTCAAACAATTAAAAATGGAACTTCCATTCGACTCAGTAATCCCACTTCCAGAAATATATTCCAAGAAAATAGAAACACCAATCAGAAAGAATATATGCACCCCTGTATTCATAGCAACACAATTTACCATAGCTAATATTTGGAAACAGCCTAAGTGCCCATCAGAAGCTGAGTGGATTAGAAAACTGTTGTACATCTGCATAATGGAATACTACATTGCTGTAAAAAAGGGTTCTTACCATTTGCAACAGCATGTATGGAGCTGGAAAACATTATGCTAAGCAAAATAGGCCAGTCAGAAAAAGATAAATATCGTATCATCTTACTCATGTGTGGAATATAATGAAAAACATAAACTCATCAACAAAAATACAACCAGAGACAGAATTATCAAATAGACTGTTCAACTTATGAGGGAAGGCAAGAGTGAAAGGGTAAGAGATCAACTAAAGGACTTGCATGCATGCATATAAGCATAACCAATGGTCACAGATAGTAGGGGGGTGAGGGCATGTTTTGGGGGGTAGGAGTGGCCTGGGAGAGGTCAATGGGGGGGGGAAGGAGACTCATGTAATACTTTAAACAATAAAGAAAAAAATAAAAATGAAATAAAATAAACTCTGCCCTATCTCCTTGAATATTTCTTGATGTAGAATAAACATAATCTTATGAAATGTTTTTAAAAATGCTAATGATTTACATGTAATGTAACCCCCCAGACTTTAAATGAGCCTTTCCAACACAAACACAAAATATTTAAAGTGCTAGTTCCAGGCCAGCATGGCTCAATGGTTGAGTGTTGACCTATGACCTAGGAGGTCTCAGTTAGATCTCTGGTATGGGGCCTGCAGGAGGCAGCCGATCAATGATTCTCTCTCATCATTGATGTTTCTCTCTTTCACCCTTTCCCTTCCTCTCTGAAATCAATAAAAATATTAAGAAAATAAAATGCTGATTGTTTTAAACTCAAGATTTACAGTCATAGTTAGTGTTCTGCTTCATTCCATCTTGATTAATGAGGCCAGGCTCATATATCCATTATGATGAATAATTATACTCTATTATTCTAAGCTAAGTACCATAGGAAAGTTATAGTGGTCTGGAAGTGTTAACCTTCTTAGCAAATAAGGAATTTTCTTGCCTCATTCTAAATTAATATGGTTATTTTGCTCCAGTGTTTAGCACATCAAAATATGATTTTGATACAGACATAATAGGGCAGTAGAGAGGATGGCTTGCCATTCCTGCTATCTGCAAGGACTTCTCTCATCTGGTCCTACTCATACAGGTGGTTTTATTGTGAAATTATCATAATAATTTATGATTATGATAAATATGAGAAATGAGGAATGCGAACTTTAATGATTTTCAATGTAGTCTTGACTTGGAACAGGAACTAAATTCTGAGCTGCTCTGCGCTGAATAAAAAAAATGTGCTCTGTCTCATTGAAATAAAAATTTTTTCTAGATTTGCAAAGGTTTCTAATTGTAAGATATACAGTATATCCTTATTAGAAACTAAGAAAATTATCATAGCTTCTTATTAAATGACTATTATATATGTCAGAGACTGTGCTTAGATTTTATATTTACCAATAAATGTAACCTGTTAGAATATAAGCCTCCTGAAGATAGAAAAGTTGATCTGTTTTAGTCATTTCTACCTCCCTAGTACCTATGATAGTCTTGAGTCATTTGGCACTCAATAATTACTTCCTGACTATGTGAACTGAACCCTTACAATATTCCTATGTATGAGGCATCACTTGTCCCATTTTACTAATGGGGAAACCTGTTAATGAGTTTTAGCAAATTGCTGAGAGTCCTACATCTGGTGAAGTAATTCATAAGCTCTAGTTCTTTGATCCTTGAGCCAATGTCTTTAGCTTTTCTTTACCTCCAGTGTCTAGTAGCTATCACAAAAAATATTTTCAAGTCCAGAAGCCATCTCTGGAATAATGGTATATTCACATATGGCTCATTCTACATTTTAAGTTGGCAATGTAATTATCAATCATAAAAGGAAGATTTTAATATATCTATATTTAAAAGTATATATACATACATATTATGTATATATATGAAATTAAAGCATTCTCTATCATTACTATAAGAAAATTACATTGTCAGAGATATTTACTTTGAAATAAAAGTAATGAATAACACTCTGAAGGTGTTTCCAAAAAGGCTTTTTCCCCCAAAATTGATATATTCACATTTCAATTAAAGTGATAATTTTTCAAAAATAATAGACATTTCCTTTAGACCTTATATTCATTTGCTACTTAGTTCTCCAAAGATACCCAATTATAGGCAGACCTCAGAGAGATTGCGGGTTAGGATCCAGACAACCAAAATAAAGTGAATATCACCATATAGTCAGTCATATCTTTTTTTCACTTCCCCAGCACATATAAAAGTTATGTTTATACTATACTGCAGTATATTAAGTGTGCAATATCAGTATGTCTTAAAATGTCTACAGTTTAAAAGTATTTTATTCCTAAAAAGTTCTAACTATTGTTTGAACCATCAGCAAGTCATAATGTTGCCTTGATGTTAATGGCTGCAGACTGATCAGAGTGTGGTTTCTGAAAGTTAGGGTGGCTATAGAAATTAAAACAAAAATAAAGGTTGCAGAATCGATTGATGCCTCCTTTCATCTGAACACTTAAAGGCTATTGTAGGGTTATAATTTCAATATTGTTGTGTCTTAAGGAACTGGGAGCCCCCAGAATAGGGAGAGAGATGGAGAATAGCTGATTGGTGGAGTAATCAAAGCACATACATTTATTGGTTAAGATCACTGTTTACATGGGCACAGTTTATGGTACCTAAATCAATTACAACAGTAACATCAAAGATCACTTATCACAGATCTCCACAACAAGTACGATAATAATTTTAAATGTTGGCAAAAATTGCCAAATGTGATAGAGACATAAAGAGAGCAAATGCTGTTTGAAAAAATATGGCCAATCAACTCATTTCTTTCAAGGTTGCCACAAAACTTCAATTTGTAAAAGAGAGACCATCTGCCTGGCCAGCACGGCTCAGTGGTTGAACATGGACCTGTGAACCAGGAGGTCATGGTTTGATTCCTAATCAGGGCACATGCCTGGATTGTGGGCTTGATCCCCACTGTGGGCATGCAGAAGGCAGCCAATCAATGAATCTCTCTCATCATTGATGTTTCTATCTCTCTCTCCCTCTCCCTTCCTCTCTAAAATTAATAAAAATTATATTTAAAAAATAAATATAAAAGGTAAATAAAAAACATCTCAGAAATGCAATAAAAAGAAGCACAATAAAATGAGGTATTCCTGTACTATTATTTAGAATACCTGAGCCAAATATTTTCTCAGTATTAAACTCTACTCAAGACTATGTCCCCATGAAAAGCAATACATTGGCCACACAAGAAGACCACCATTTTGACAAATTGCTTAACCAAAAAGGAATACTATAGGGGATTGACCTTTCCATATTCACCTCATTTACAAACACAAATAACAATATGCTCTCTCTCTCTCTCTCTCTCTCTCTCTCTCTCTCTCTCTCTCTCTCTCTCATTAAAAATAAGCTGTTCTATAAGGAGTTATGCACTTCCTTTGTTTATAGAGGTGCTGAAAAACCTAATTGATTTTTTTCTGCAGAGTGTTTATTTTTTAAAAAATATATGACTACTTTTAGGGATTTTAAATTCAGTTTTATTTCCCTAAAGTTACCAGCAGAGCATAATGCTTGCTGAAATGATTCTACTCCAGAAGAAAGATTAGGCATTATGTAAAGATGATGTTTTGTACATCCATCAATCAAAAACTCTCATTCAACTTGAAAATTTCGCAGTATCTAATTTCAAGGCAATGTTACAGAGGCATGCAGTTTTGTTATTTTTAAATTGAACAAGACTCTAGACACTCTAAGCTAATATATAATTTCAGTGTTTTTCTGAGATAAATGAGTATTTCAAGAGTTTCTTCTGTCTTCCCTTGAAAGCTACAAGGAATATGTCCAGTATATTTTTAAAACTTATATTTATTTTAAATTATGTTAACATTCACATAATTTCTAGGCAATATAAAACTACTGCATATGAACAGTTAAATATTTTAATGTACTGTATTTTATTGTGGCTTTGATAATTTGTATCCACTAGTTAATAATTACTTTAATTGAATTCTAGAACTATAAAAGTATGATTTTCTGGTGCAATCACTTCCTCCAGTAAAGCCAACGCTAAATTATACCAACTAGGTAATTACTTATCTCATTCTCAAAGCAATTTGAGAGAGGAGCTTAATCTATATCCTTTGCTAAATATGATTTATGTATTTTCTTTCTCCAAGGGAGTCTGCCTAATACTCCTTTCTAGTTTTATATCATTTATTTTTCACTTGGCAAGACCACAACTTTTAAATATAATCTCAGAAAAAAAATGAAGTCATAGAAATGGAGTCCTCTTATAGAATGTCATTGTGCTCCAACTTTTTTCCACAAATAATATTGTTTATGGATGATATGAAAAGTAAATAGTGATGGGATGTATGTTTAAAAAAAGGTAGGTTTAAGAAAATAATAAGCCTGAGAATTAGATCAGTATAGAGCACTAAAGAATTCATAGCAAGCAATCCTCAGCAATTGCTAAAACTAGGTCCCAAATATGTTCTATACTTCACAGATTGACACAAGAAAAAGCTTACTTTATACTTTTTCCAGCTTTCAACTATTTTGGCCATCCCAATGGTACCTGGTAGGCAGAACTGTAAGATACTCTCCAAAATTCTTGACCACCAGTGTATCAACTACTTCCTTTTTTTAAATCAAACATTAATCTAGGTGTGGCTATGAAAAGATTTTGCATATGAAATTAAGGTCCCAAATCAGTTAACCTTAAAATAGGAAGTTAGTCTAAGTTGGCCTTAGTTAATTGCATGAGCCCTTTAAATATAAGTTTTAAGATCAGAGGTGGAGAAGTCAGAGATTCAAAGTGTGAGATGGATTCAACACCTGGAGGAAGCTTCTTTGTAAGCAGCTTTGAATATGAAGGAGATTACATGGTAAGGGATGCGGACAACCTGTAGGAGCTGAATATGACTCCTAACAGATAGCAAGAACGGGGGCATTAATTCTACAACTACAAGAAAATAATACTGCCAACAAACAATGAGAAGCAAACATTTTCCTCAGACCTCCAGAGAAGAACTCAGACCCCTCAACACCTGATTTCAGTTTTGTGTTACTGATTCATAGTTCCACGTTCAACGACTGAGCCATGTCTGCCAGGCAAGCGTCACTTTTAATAAACTGTGTTTTGTCTCTAGTTGGTTGACCTCTGGGGAAATTTCAGAACCATTTTCCCTTTCTGTACATCAGCCTTCAAGAACCTGTGCTGACAGAAATCTGTTCATCTGCAATTCTTAGCTTTTGAGATTGCCCTTTGCATGAAGATATACGTAACCAACAGATGGAGGAAAAGGAAGCATGGATGATGAGAAAGGAGGCTATCAATGCTCAAGTGAATTGCCATACTTTACTTCTCCTCAGATTTTATTGGTCAAACTTTAGTTTCATGTTCACACCTTCCTTTAGGAGCAGCTTAGAAATGTAGTTGGCTGGCTCACCCATGAAATGGGTTTAATAACTCGCCAGTCTCTGCTCATCTTTTGAAAAATGAACATGAATACACAGTATGGTTTTGTCTTCTTTTTCTCACTCATAGACTTCTTAATTTGCCCTAATTTTATATTACTCCTATTTCACCTTGTTATAGTATGCATTCATTTAAGTTGTTTTAACTTTTTTGAATAAGGTATAATAAGAATCAATAATCAAACTGGAGAGTCCAGGAGATAAAAATAGTACTTATTTCATGTGAAAATTAAATAAGTAAATTATTTATTACAAATTATTACAAAGATTATTAAATTATTACAATAAATTATTACAAAAATAGTAAATTATTACAAAAATAGAACCCAATGCATAATAAATGAAGAAAATGGTATTTTTTATTTTTTGTTATTAATATTTACAATATTATAAAGAAAGAAACTAAAATGATTGCTTAGGAGAGAAACAACTTTCCCAGAGTTAAGTTCTAAGACATATGCTGCTGCTAGGTCTTTATGATGACACTAGGGGCCCAGTGCACGAATTTGTGCACCTTGAAAGGAACTGTGGACCACTAGACTGGAGTAGGCACATGGGCAGTCTCAACCCATCCTTTGTGTCCCCACTCAGCCCCTCCTGCCACAGTCCTGGTCCCCTATCTGCCAGCAGCCCCACTTCTGCCACCATTCCCATATGCTGATAGCACAGAGCAATTGGGGCTGGCACCGGTAGTGGGTGCAAGGAGGGCTGGTGCTGTCAGTGGGTGCCAGCAGCAGCTGTATCCCTAAACACAACCTCAGGAGCAGGGGCAGGTGGAGAAGTCTCAGGGGTGATCAGGGCTGGCAGTGTCCACACCTGCTGATGGCACTGAGCAATTGAGACTGACGCTGGGCACCAGCAGTGGGTGCAAGCAGGGCCAGTGCCAGCAGTGGGTGTGAGCAGGGCTGTCACTAACAGTGGGTGTGAGAGGCAGTTGCCAGCCCCAATTGCCTCTCAGGAGCAGGGGGAGGTGGAGAAGCTGTGAGGTGCAATTGAGGCCGACAACCACCTCTTGCACCCACTGATGGTGCTGAGCAATTGGGATCGGTACCAGGTGCTGGCAGCTGGGTGAGCGGCAGCTCTGGCACTCGCAGCAGGTGTGAGTGCTGAGCAGGACTGCTGCATGTGGGAGCAAAGAATTTTCAAAAACCACCAGATACTCACCCTGATGACAGCAACTGGTACCCCCCGACACACTTGTTCTGGCACCCTCACTCAACTCCTCCACCATCCTGCTGCAGCCAATGCCCACCTTGTTCCGTATGCATCTCCTGGTGGTCAGCACATGTCATAGTGACCATTTGTTCAGTTGTTCCACCACTCAGACTATTTGCATATTAGGGTTTTATATATATAGATTCTTGGCAACAATAGTTTCATAGAGCCTTTATTCATAATATCTGCCACTGTAAGCAAAATATGTAAGTTTATAGTCCATTCATTGAAAGCAATATTAATTTGTGACCAAACACTGAGATTAAAGTTTTTCACAATCTACCTCAATCTTAGAATGAAATTTTGGATACCTATTTAAATGGCTTTCATTAAGCATTCTGTCATTAATTCAATTCTCACATCTAGAATTTTGATGAGCTAAACAACCAAGAGTTTGAGGCTTAATTTTCTTATAAGAATCCAGAAAAAATAGATGTTTTATGTTATAGTGGAAAGATGGAATTATATTCAATAGTCAACTAAGAACAAATAATTTGACTTCATATATATAGCAGATTATTTATAGTTCCTTATTGATTAGTTTTAACCACATTGCCAATGACACCAGTAATGCCAAACTGGAGAACAATTAATGATTTATATTTGGAATGGGGCAGAAAGAACTATTAAAATACATACATTGTGAAGATATCATTTAAATTAACTTTTACTCCCTGAAAAGTTACTTAAACTCGAGATTGACATAAAATCAATTAGCAAGGGAAAGTCAGCTTGTAAATGTTATGTGTTGCCTTATTACCAATTACATTTTGTTTTGTTCTACTGAATTACAAGCATGCTACAACTTTCCTTGTGGCTATTTCTGCTTGAAGTAAGTTTTGCAAAACCTTAAAGTTCATGTTATAAATGAGAGGAAGGGAAGAGATGTCAGTGTCCAATATCAACCAACCCACTCACACAAATTTTGGCAGAATAAGAACAAACTCCCCTCCCCACACGCTTACTGTCATTTCTTACAAAAAAATCATGATTCTGTCAAATTTGTTATTTAAGAAATAATTTTAAAAATTGAGTTTAAAGCACCAAAGTAGAAAATTCCACTTAGAGAAATTCAAGAATACAGTGGTGAAGCCTGGGAAAGGGGGAGTGAGGGAGGAGGCTGCAGAAGCAGGGGTGAGGGTGGTGGGGGTGGTTCAGGGGCCCAATGGAGGGAGGAGAGGGGAACAGAACATTGTAATACTTTCAACAATAATCTAAAAAACTAACATATTTACATTTTTGAGACGAACACTTAGCTTTTTTTTAACTTTGATAGACTTCAGTGCTATTTAGCTCAGTTTCTATAAATACCACTTGAATAAATACTTAGTAATTGAATTATTTTTGCTCTAATTTAGTTCACAGAGGTAAAATATGTCTAATAATGTCATTAGGCATGTGCTAATTTATCTTATTAAAATAAATAAAAACAAAATTACTCATACCAGCTCCAATTATATATTTTAGAATAGATAGTTATAACTTTTATATCATATTTTTAAAATTTTTACTAGAGGAAACAAGTTAAAACAGAAAATAGTATGTGAATTTCAGAATGCAATTTAGAATTGAGATAAAACAAGACTAACACAGGAGGGTTACACTATGAATAAGCTAATGATGAAAGTTACAATAATTATCCTGAGAGTAATCCAAATGCTTAAACTATTATTCTTCCAGAGGCAATTACTTGATTCTAATCATCTACTTCCCCTATATTTATGGAATTCTTGTCAGTGTTTAAACATATCTTAAATCTGACTGCTAAGAATACAATGCAGTTTGCATTATAATGTGTACTTTCTACTGTTATGTTGTTTTCACATTGTCATATGGACTGCAAGTTAGAGATCATTATCAGTCAGTATATGTGGGGGGATTGTTATCTTTGATTTCTTCTTAATCTATTCAGTGATGGACCTATAACAAATCAAAACTGCCTTTTTTTATAGTAAGCTCTTAATCTCCTCCATTGGCAGCCAATTATTGAGTGGAGATAGAGATGTGTACTTGGGCATTAAGAATACACACCTGCTTGGTCTATTGCAAGACTTTTATTTTAAATAAACAACCAACATAGCATAAATTTTTTGCATTATTATACAGAAGAGAATTCATGTCTGTAGGGGGGAAAGTGCAAAGGATGAGCTGAGGCCTCATCTGTATTTTATTGGTGGTTTAAATAACATTTTCTACATTTCAGTAAAGGAACACTACTCTTCTTTGAATTCTCTTTATTCTTTTCTCATTCAAATAAACATTAAAATCAGAAATACTTCACATAACAGTTTCTTTTTATTTTATGCATGTGTTCCAATTTCTGCACTGGACATTTCTAATGTTTAAATGGGGGGGAGCACATGGGTATTAGTAGAAATAGTTGAAAATTTATCTATCATTCACTATTTGTGGAAGTTCCTAAGTATTGATGTGATTAATCTTCATCACATTCTAAAGAAATTAGCATTATTTTCCCTTTCAAACTGAATAAATAGAAATGCAGAAAGATGAAATATGGACATAAGACCATATAACCAATAAACTAAAAGCCAGTGACTTTATCATCACAAAAATGGTACAAATCACTAGGCAGTGGTAGGCAAACTCATTAGTCAACAGAGCCAAATATCAACAGTGCAATGATTGAAATTTCTTTTGAGAGCCATTTTTTTTTAAACTTAAACTTCTTCTAACGCTACTTCTTCAAAATAGACTCACCCAGGCCGTGGTATTTTGTGGAAGAGCCACACCCAAGGGGCCGAAGAGTTGCATGTATAAACATAGATGGGTGAGATACAAGCATTTCTCTTGTATACAGTCTTCAAAAATGGAAGATATTTAATATCATTAAAACTTTTAGAAATTCTTTATGCATATTAAAAATTCAAACTTATGGTCAGATGCCAGCAGCCTGGCATCATTTCTTCCATCTTCTCAGCACTCCTCTGCCTTAATAGCAATAGATGTTTGGAAATTACCTTCCCATACATTCTGTCCCCCCCAAAAAAATCCTATTATGTTTGATAATGAGAGGATTCAGGTGAGGTGGGAAAGGGAGAAGAGAATTAGGAGCCATTCTCCAGGCAGCATCAGGCCACACACGGACTCCAGCACACAGGAGGTTTTGTAGGTCTTTGGGCCAATCTCCTGGGAAGCAGTCTGCTCAGATCTCCAGTCAGTAGAGTTGTTCCCAAATGCCTAGTTTCCTTGAAAACTAGCAGCAAACTCATAGGTTAACTGTAGATTTCCCCACCCTTCCAATGATTTTCTAAGCATTAATATCATTTTAAAATTCCTTCTGTTATGAAATATCTCAGCTGATTTTTTTTAAAACCAAATCTATCCACATGGACATAGACTCATTTAGTGAACTTGTCAGAGGAGGTTTTCCTTTTTGCAAATTAAGGAATCGTTTGAGGTTTTTTTTTTGTCTCAAAATGCTTATTTCAAATTCATCTTTATTTCCTCATCCAAAGCCTCGAGTTGTGAAAGCATGGTGTTCATTTGATCTGTCCTCTCTTATGCCCCAAAGCACCTAATTTTCTGGCCCTATATAATGCATTGCTAAGTACTGCATTTGACAAATTAGACAGGTACATGTCCAGTGTCCACCAGACAAAATGTCAATGATCCCTGTTCTATCTAGTTTCCAACATATTTTATGCAAAGACATTTAAGTATAGACAGCCAGTATCTCATCAACTAATCTGGATAGGGCACAAAGGTAGTACTATATTAGCAATATAGGATCTAGGTTTCATTTCTATAATTGAAAACTTAAAACCCCATTTGAGTTATTGATCTTGCAAAAGTAATGCCTCGAGGTGGTTTTGCAACTTTCCTGAAGTTTACTTTATTGTGGTACACTGAGAATAGAAATCCCAAAATAGCTTCTTCTGATTCGTTTCTTCTAAGCGAAAATGGGGACATGAATCATATAAATCTTTTCCTTGTAAAAGTTACAGTTTCTTCTATTGATCTTTTTTATTTTCAACTAAGAAGTGCAAGGAGTTGAAAATGAGTTCTGGAAAGATGTAGTGCACCGCAGCATAAACTGTCCCCAAACAAGCATTTGTGTAAAGATGAAACACAACTAAAACAACAGCTACGAGAAAACCCCAGCAGCATCAAAAAATAAAAGTTGTTCACAGACCTCACTTCTCTCACGAAATTATTGCTACCTGATCAATTTTAAGTCTTTCCACTTAGAAGTTCAAATTGCACTTTCCTAGTTAGTGGATTAAAAAGACACACAGAGTAAATTTAGTCCTCCATTAAAAAATTATTTTTATTGATTTCAGAGAAAAAGGGAGAGTAAGAGAGATAGAAACATCAATGATGAGAGAGACTCACTAAACAGCTGCTTCCTGCATGCCCAGCACTGGGGAGCGAGCCTGCAACCCGGGCATATCCCCTGATTGGGAATCAATCTGTGACCTCCCGGTTCATAGGTCAGTGCTTAACTACTGAGCAACACTGGCTGGGCATTTCTTTTTTAGCTGAGACCAGAGATGGAGGAAGGGAGAGAGAGAGAGAGACATCAATATGAGAGTCATACCAGCCGTTGATTGCCTCTTGCATGAGCCCCAAGCTGGCATCGAAACCAAAACCTGAATGTGCCCTGACCAGGAATCAAACCTTCGACTTGCGTGCACAGGCCCACACTCAAACCATTTAAGCCACATTGCCATGTCTAGCCCCCAAATTTTGAAGATAATTTCAAAACATTCAACTTGGTGCTATCAAAATTAACTGTTTATTTGAATTGTTTAATAAAAGCAAAATTTTATTAGGACTTATGAAAGCCAATACAACTTAAACAAAAACTAAAGCTCTGTTGGCTTATTTTCCTTTTTAACTAAAATACCTAGTGTCAAACGTAATGCTAGCTGACATTTATTAGATACTTTGAAACCTGCCAGGTATTTCATGTAATACTCATTATAGACTTGTGAAATAGTAGTAATATTTAATGACCACTTCACAGCAGAGAAAAATAAGACATAGAAAGATAAATTACTCACTTAGGATCACACATCTATTAAAAAGGAAATGCAGGATCTGACTCCAGATAACATCACAAAGACTTTCCATTATGAAGGGTTACAGTATATTGCTACCCACTATATTCATGATACGAGCCAGCACTCTCCTTAGAGGAGGAACAATGATAAAGTGGGTCAACCCAGTAAAGGTTTATTAAGCATCTACTAGATGCAAGACATTTTACTAGACATTTAGTGATAAAAACTAGAAGTTTACTGTCCACTTATAGTAGATACCTTTAGCAATTCATTTCTGGGAGGCTATGATTGTAACTTCCACATTATGGACTCACTCATAAAAGGTAACCCTGCTTCCAATATTGTCCAGCCAGGTGGGATATGTATTCCAATACATCGTGTATTACTTCCCCCCTGACTATATCTAATGGGTGAAAGGTCAGAAAGCTAACATGCCTGAGCCAAAAACACATTTTCTAGGAATATAAATTTGGAGTTGGGGATTCTGACTCTGTTTGAAGATATGGCGTATAAACCCAAGAGATGTTGGTGGTACTATTTTTATGATATTATCCTGGAAAAAATAGCTTACCTGAAGGTGAAAGATGAAGCAGACCAGCTCTGAGAAACAATATGAAAAATAAAGAGAACTGGTGCTTTATTTCCAATTGGTTCAGAGACCCAGCCTGCATCTCTGTCTCTGAGTTCAATGAAGCACACATTGTCCTATAAAAATGTTTTCCTTTTTGCTTAAGCCGGTTAAAGCTGGGGTTCTGTTACCGTTAATCCAAAAGTTTCTAACATTATATGACAGAGAAAAAATGACTTTTCAAGCCATAAACAACTATACCACTGCAAACGTGACCTAATTTGTGTTTCTGATAGGAGCATTTTGAACATGTGAGAATACAGAGTGATTTCTCTTAAAGTTAAAATTTGTTAACATTCTGGATAAGAAGAAATAGCTACTAATCAGAGCTCTTAAAAATTTTTATAAGAATCTCCAACTTGGGAATGAATCTACTTTTCCACTCATCTTCCTCTATTCCCAACCATTTATTCAAACTTCAGTTAAAATAGCTTATCTTTATCACCAAAGACATCATTTTCCTCAACTAGGTTGATACTCAACTAGTATTCACTGCTATGATGGCTTGGTCAATGTCCAATCACACTGGTCAGAGGATTTATTCTGATCAGTCAATGGTCATTTCAGATGGTTTGATAATTTTTTAAATTTCTCTTACTTTCACAAGTTCTATCTGTTACATGTGCATCTACCACCTTCATATGTCCTTCTCTAATTGCTTCGATGGCAAATTCCTGCTCATTCATCCATTCAAAATATTTGAGCAACTATAAAAAATGAAATATTTTACTTATTTTGGAGGCTGATGTATGGCTTATTTTTTAAGAGGGTCATTTCTTTTAAAGGAAGACTCCAAAGGCAAGTGTGAGGCAGGGGAACCAGCTTAGGGGCGATGAGGACAGCCTACTCAATGCTTGATGATATCTAGGATGATGATGGTAGCAATGCAGATGGTGAGAAATGGTATGTTCTAAGGCAGAGGCAAATTGTTTGGAATTAAAATATCACTTTTTCTATGAAACACTCCATAACTCTACAAGCAGAGTTATTTGCATTATCACATGGACTAACACAATAAGCTAGTGACATCTCTACTTTAATCTTTAACAAATTGTAATGTAAAACTAAGTTATAAATAATTAACTTTCTATACATTCTTTGAATTCTTTTAATTCAGACATCTTATAGTTTTTATTTTCTTTCTCCATGTCTGGCACAATGCCTAGTTTATATTAAACAATTAATCTTTCTCAACAAAGAGCAAGAGAAAATTACATGGAATAATATTTTCTAAATTTTATTATTTATATGCATTCTCTACTAGCATTTATTATGTTAATTCTTATCTCATACTTAGGGTTATTTTATAGTGGTCAGAAAGGGGAAGAGTTAATAGAAGATAATTATTTTCTTTATGTTTCATATATATTTTTGATAAAAAAAGAGGTAACAAACACATTTTATTCCTAAGGCCAATTTTTCAATTGTAATCCACTGCATTATATTGGCCAAAAAAAATCCCAAAGATTTGGTAAGGAATCTTCTCATAAAAATTCCTGTTGAAGTACATGCCTCAAATATTG
The DNA here is from genome assembly GCA_027563665.1 of Antrozous pallidus. Lineage (NCBI taxonomy): Eukaryota > Metazoa > Chordata > Mammalia > Chiroptera > Vespertilionidae > Antrozous > Antrozous pallidus. The sequence goes on along the minus strand of CM050511.1, from coordinate 96,407,206 downwards.
GCAACCAGAAGTCAACATTTTGCTCTTTAATTATGCTATATTACATAATTCATAAGGGTTGAAGTGCTAGCATTGAGTAAGTAAATGTAGTTTATTTGGCTGACCTTCAAAATTAGTAATCCACAGAATGGTCATTATCAAAACAGTTGGTGCGATTCATGAGCAAAATATGGTGACACCACATCGTGGTAAAGCAAAGAAGCATTACGATGGGTGGATATCTGAGAAGAAGCAACTTGCTAGTGATACCTCAAGTCCCCAGAGGTTGGACCATGAGGAAAATTAGCTCCCACAGTTTTAAAATGGGTCATCAAAACCAAAGAAAAAATAATTAGTAAAAAATTTTAAGTCTGGGGTTCAACAAAGCATAAAATACACCTGCACCATTTCTTATTGCTCAGTGAAGTCCCAAGGAAAGATACTAATAGCAGGGGGGGGGAAAGGACACCCACTGCATTGTAATTTTCAACTACTGATTTGATATCTCAATAAGTTGTCCCCAGAATAAATTGTCCCTAGACTTCAATATGTGTCTTAAGAGTATTTTTAATTAAGGAGATGCCACATGATATGTGGCTTGGTTCAATTCATAACACCTTTGCATTTCATTCCATAAAATATACTATCTTTTTGAACTGATATTTTGGGATCATCAGATGTATGACGATTCCCACTCAATACCTACAATAAGGCAGAGACAAAACAATTTTGTAATATTATCATCTGTGCAATATATTTAATTCATTTTTTGTATTAGCATAAATCCACTGGCCCAAGACATAAAATAAATTATTAAGTTTAATGAAAATGAAGACTTCATTAAGTAAGGTTTTTAAATGCAAATCATAATGATTATTCTATGAGCTAATAATAAATCACATTGCCTTCCTATTGGAGATTTATCATGTACTGAATGGGAAAGGCTAAATGTAATTTTGTTGAAGGATTTAAACTTTTAAAACAGCATTATCTTTAACTGTAATTCCATATATTTTCTGTGGTTTCCAGTGAGAAACTTTGAATGAAAAACTCACATATTTGTAATTCTTTAAGAAAAGCTGTTAAAATTCTCTCCACTAACTTGTTTTTATTTTTTTCATTGAATTCATTTTATTTATTTATTTTAAAATAAATCTTTATTGTTCAGATTATTACAGGTGTTCCTCTTTTCTTCCCCCCCACCCATAGCTCCCCTCCACCCAATCCCACACTTCCCCTTGCCTTTACCTCCTGCCACTGTCTTCATCCATAGGTGTAAGATTTTTGTTCAATCTCTTTCCTCACCCCTCATTCCCTCTTCCCCCTGAGAATTGTCAGTCCACTCCCTTTCTATGTCCCTGATTCTATTATATTCATCAGTCCATTCTGTTGATCAGATTTCTCATTCACTTGTTGGTAGATTCACTTGTTGGTAGGTATGTATTGTTGTCATTTTATTGTTCATAGTTTTTATCTTTGCCTTTTTCTTCTTCTTCCTCTTCTTAAAGAATATCCTTCAACATTTCATTGATACTGGTTTGGTGGTGATGAACTCCTTTAGCTTTTTGTTGGTAAAGCTCTTTATCTGACCCTTAATTATGAATGATAGCCTTGCTGGGTAGAGTAATCTTGGTTGTAGGTTCTTGCTGTTCATCACTTTGAATATTTCTTGCCACTCCCATCTGGCCTGCATAGTTTCTGTGAGAAATCAGCTGACAATCATATGGGTACCGCCTTGTAGGTAATCAACTGTTTTTATCTTGTTGCTTTCAAGATTCTCTCTTTGTCTTTTGCCCTTGGCATTTTAATTATGATGTGTCTTGGTGTGATCCTCTTTGGTTTTCTCTTGTTTGGGGTTCTCTGTGCTTTCTGGACTTCTAAGTCTATTTCTTTCACCACGTAGGGAAAGTTTTCTGTGATTATTTCTTCTAATAGGTTTTCAATATTTTACTTTCTCTCATCTTCTGGCACCGCAATAGGTCAGATGTTGGTATGTTTAAAGTTATCCCAAAGGCTTCTTACACTATCTTCATATTTTTGGGATTCTTTTTGTTTTGTTTTTGTTTTTCCACTTGAGTGTTTTTTGTCTCCTCATATTTCAGATCTTTGGTTTGATTCTTGGGGTCCTTTGATCTACCATTCTTTATTTCAGACAGTGTATGCTTAATTTCTGACTGGTCCTTTTCCATTTTCTTGGCATTCTCATTAAAGTCCTTGAAGGTCTCATCAAGTTTCTTGAAAGTTTTTAGAAGATTCTTGAGTAACCTTATGAATGTGGTCCTGAACTCTATGTCCAGTAGTCTGCTTTCCTCCATTTCTTTCATTCGTGACATGTTTCTTTGTCTCCACATTTTGTTGCTTCTCTGTGTTGATGGAGTGGAAGAACTGCTGTACTGAAGACTTGCTTCAGTAGGGCTTTGGTGCTCACCAAATCTGCCTCTTGAATGCATCACTTATGAATGTGAGTAGTTGAATTCTGGTGTCATCTCACAGTGACCTCTAGATACACTAGGTTCTGGATCTCCAGTGGGGTGCGTGTCAGCTACTGTCTGAGGTGACCAATCAGGAGCTTTAGAGAGAACTACAATTTTCTCCTCTTTGCTTGGTGTTTAGAGGTTTTGGAGCTGTCTGACCAGAGCTGCAGTTTCTTTGATTAAGATGAGAGAGGGAAGGCCATTTATATGCAAATGCCATTGCGCACAGTTCAGGTGGGTTTGCAGATTGTGCGGGGAAGGGTCTCAGAGAGTCACCAGGCTAGGGTGTGGAAAACAGCGATGGCTGCCAGTCAGCCCTCTTTGTGTCTCTGCATTTCCAAGTCCCCACATCCTGCACCCCTATGCAGTGAACAATGATTGCTGTGCACACCTCTGCAATGGAGCCACCCTCGCTTTACAAACCAATGGCAGACAATCCAGCTTCTCCCTGTCAGAGTCTGGGTCGCTATTGTCTCCCCAGAAACTGGAGTTCAGAGTAATCAGGAGTTTGTTTCCCCTCGGGTTGAAAAAAGCAGCCACCAGCCCAGTTTGCACACCTCCTTTCTTCAGCTTTTCAGGGCTTGTGCATGTTTCAAAGCTATTTTCTCTTTCCTTCTAGTTGCAGAACTTCCACTCAGCCAGCTTTCCCATGGTTCTGGGAGACAGACATTTTGTCTTTTAGTTACAGTTTGAAATTGTTGTGCAAGGCAGCAGTTTAGGTGTTTACCTATGCCACCATCTTGGCTTCTTCTCCTCCATTAACTTGTTTTTAATATTAAAATGTTTATCATAAAAATTATGTCTTTATATTAAAATATATTGCATATGAAAACATTCTACCCACCTATATATGATCATTGTTATTATCCAGGCAATATAATTCCAGACTTTCCTTTGGCATATACTGTATAGTGTATGCATGCTTCATCTTCTACAAAAACGACATTAAATTACACTTTCTATTTTAAATTCTGCTCTTTAAATATCATTTTGATGGTATCATAAAAAAGAGACCACTGTCCCTATAGCCCACTAGAAGAAGCTTAAAATTTTTTCTGAATGATAAAAAAGGCAATGATTATACCATGCTTTCAAAAGTCCACAAAAGTGAGCAGTATTGAGATATATTTCATGCTTTAGTAACCATTATAGGACCACTAGAGGCCCAGCAGCAAAATCATCTGATACTGAAATGTGCTGCTCTTTTGGGACCCCAGACCCACCCTGTGCATGCCTTGGATCCCACCTCCACCCTGCCAGCCCCACCCGCCCCACAAGCCGCAAGTCCTGGCCCACAAGAGGTGCTCCATGCACTTCCTGATGACCACAGGCCTTTTATGATATTGATACCTCTCACATATTAAATTATCACACATATATTATTAAATATTAATTTAATTAATAAATTAAACTATTAAATAGTTATAAATTATTAAATATTAATTTCCTATCAGGAACAGTAGGTGCTTGATAAGCATGAGAAATATGAACACCACAGTCTGTATTAAGTAAGATAGTATTATTGAATTCTCACATACCCATGTTGGGCAAGAGTTAACATCTCCATTATACACTTCATATTCAATCTTAAACTGACAAACAAATAAATCTCCCATGAGATTACAAGGATCAGAATTCTAGTTCTAAAATACCAGCTGGTCTCTCTAAAGGCAGAATAAAATGCCATGTAAATGACTATAACATTTCCACTGAGTCTTGTGATTGTAGATACACGCTATGTTTCAATTTATCCATAAAACATTGTAGCCTGGTTATATCAATTTATTCACCTAAGACCTTTAGCTGATTGATCATGAACCAAAAAGTCTTATAGCTATTCTTTTAAATACCAAATTTATTTTCTTAAAACATCTTTTAAATGATGAAACACTACTCATAACATCATGCTATAATGTTTCAATTGATTTTTTATAAAAAATCTGTTAGAGATAAGCTTCTGTCAATGAGGCATAAAAGTGATTACACTTCCATTGAAAAATGAAATAGGGATTTAAAAATAAAAACTATTTAAAGGAAAATTATCTGTTTGTAAATTAAGTATTCTAAACCCTATTTTGGTAATAGATAGTCCTAATTTATATCTATATCTTCATGTAATTATAGCTATATGAAATGTATTTATATTGAAAATCTATAGTAAAACAAATTAATAGCCTTGGATGGTTTGCTAAGTGGTTAGAGCATCCATCCTCAAACTGAAGGGTTCTGCGGCAGCTTTCTCTCGGAGGTGCGTGCAGCCTTTACCACCCGACACAGAGACCCATGCGCCACATAGGGTGGAGCTGACACTGCGGGCTCAGCCTGGAATCTCCGCCCATCCAACCTGAACACAGCTGTCCCTCACAGCCAATTGGCCTGGAAGTCAAACACTCCTAGTGTTAACAACAAAAAGCTGGGCTTAACTGCAACAATACTGTACAATCCATAAAGGGGTGCAGCAAGAGTATCCACCTCAGGTAACTGGGGAGGCTGAGCCACTGTCCCTTAGAGTACATGTACCACGCAAAGTTAATGGACCAACTCAGGAAAGCAGCCACAATGCAGATAAACGGAAAGAAATCAGATGTGAAAGAAATGGAGGAAAAAAGACAACTAGACATAGAGTTCAAAACCAAGGTTATAAGGCTTTTCAAGATGCTCCTAGAATAGGCCGAGACCTACAAGGAAATGAACAAGACCTACGAGGAAATGAACAAGACCTACAAGGAAATGAATGAGACCTACAAGGAAATGAATGAGACCTACGAGGAAATGAATGAGACCCTCAAGGATATGAAAAAGGACCAACTAGAAATTAAGCGTACACTGACTGAAATAAAAAATATTATACAAAGACCTAAAAGCAGTCCAGACGACTGCAAGAACCAAGTCAAAGATCTGAAATACAAAGAAGCAAAATCCACTCAGCCGGAAAAGCAAAAGTAAAAAGAATCAAAAAAATTGAAGATAGTGTAAGGGGCCTCTGGGACAACCTCAAGCATACCAACATCCGAATTATAGGGGTGCCAGAAAAAGAGAGAGAGTAAGATAATGAAAATACTTGATGAAATAGTGACCGAAAACTTTCCTCACCTGGTGAAAGAAATTGACTTAGGAGTCCAAAAAGCGCACTGAACCCCAATATATAGGAACCCTAAGAGGACCACACCAAGGCACATCATAATTAAAATGCCAAGGGCAAAAGAAAAAAGAGAGAATATTAAAAGCAGCAAGAGAAAAACAGTTAGTTACCTATAAGGGAGCACCTATATGATTGTCAGCGGATTACTCAACAGAAACAATACAAGCCAGATGGGAGTGGCAAGAAATATTCAAAGTGATGAATAGCAAGAATCTACAACTAAGATTACTCTACCCAGCAAAGCTATCATTCAGAATTGAAGGTCAGATAAAGTGCTTCGCAGATAAGAAAAAGCTAAAGGAGTTCATCACTGCCAAACCATATTATATAAATTGCTGAAATATATTCTATAAGAAGAGGAAGAATAAAAAGGTAAAAATATAAGTTATGAACAACAAATACACATCTATCAACAAATGAACCTAAAACTCAAGTGAATTAATAATCTGATGAACAGGATAAACTGGTGAATATAACAGAATCATGGACATAGAGAGGAAATGGACTGACAATTCTTGGGGAGAAAAGGGGTGTGGGAAGTGCAGTAAGAGATTGGACAAAAATCATGCACCTATGGGAGAGGACAGTGTAGGGGAGATGAGGGGGAAGGGTGGGAGGGGTACTGGGTGGAGGGGAGCTATAGGGGAAAAAAAGGGAAACAATGTAATTAATAAACTGAACAATAAAAATTTAAATTAAAAAATATATATCCTTGTGTAAGGAAAATAGATGACAAGAACAACAAGAACACACAAGCACACAAACAAACTGCTTAAGAATGCCCGATATTCAAATATATGTTTATCATGGAAGTGTTATAAACCAGAAACTTATACTAGGGGCCAAGTGCATGAATCTGTGCACATTGAAAGGAACTGTGGGCAATGAGGCTGTAATGGGTCCATCCTCCATACCCCCATCTGACCCGTACCCCTGGTCCCCTGTCTGCTGGCAGCCCCACTCCAGCTGCTGCTCCCAGTTACTGACAGGCTAACCCTGCTTGCAGCCTCTGAGGTCACAGAGTGATCAGGGCCAGTGCCAGTAGCAGGTGTGAATGGCAGCTCCAGTGCCAGCAGCAGGTACAAGCACCAGTTACATGGGAACAAAGAATTTTTAGTAACCACCAGAGGTTCACACAGATGACAGCGACCAGCGTCCCACCTTGATCTGGTCCCCCTACTCACCTGGTCCACCATCTCGCCGTGAACAATGCCCACCATGTTCCTCACTCTGCCACCTGCTACCGATGCCCACTGTGTGCGCCTCACGGTGGTCAGTGCACATCATAGCGACCAATTGTTTGTTTGTTCAGTTGTTTGGTTGTTCCGCCATTTGATCTATTGGCATATTAGATTTTATATATATAGATAACCTGTATATCAAGTTAATTACCCATCCTATCTAATAAAAGAGCAATATGCAAATTAAAACTACCTCCACTATACCCACAAACCATGCCTGCCAGCCAATCAGGAGCAAGTATGCAAATTAACCCAACAAAGATGGCTTCAACCAAGAGCAAACAAGAGGCTTGGGTTTCCTTGGCAATGGAGGGAGCCAAGCTTCCTGCACACCCTGACCAGCCCAGACCTCTGCTCAAGGCTACAAAGTTTCAATTATAGAAGATAAATAAATCCCAACAAAAATTATATGGCCATGGAGGGAGCAGGAGGCGTGGGTTTCCCTGACAATGGAGGAAGCCAAGGTTTCTGCACACCTGCAATCCTGGCCAGCCCAGACCTCTGCCCAAGGATTCAATTATAGAAGATAAATAAATCCCAGATACCAGGGCCTCCACTTGGGTCACCAGGGATCATTGGCAAGCCTGAAAACCACCACAGGCCCCTCATCCAGGCCACCCCACACCCCAAGGTAACCCCCACCCTTATCCAGGACACCCTTCAGGGAAAACCAACTCGCCCCCATCCATGCACTAGGTTTCTATCTTATTGAATAAAAGAGTAGTATGCAAATTGCCCATTACTCCAACACACAAAATGGCTGCCCCCATTTAAATGCAAGATGGCTGCCACAAGATGTCAGCAGGGAGGGCAATTGGGGGTGACCAGGCTTGTAGGGGAGGACACTTCGGGGCAATCAGGCTAGCAATGGAGCAGTTAGGCATTAATCAGGCTGGCAGGGGAGTAGTTAGGGGGTAATCAGGCTGGCAAGCAGAAGTGGTTAAGAGCAAATCAGGAAAGCAGGCAGGTGAGCAGTTGGGAGCCACAAGTCCTGGATTGTGAGGGGGATATCTTGGTAGGATCGGGCCTAAACGGGCAGTCAGACATCCCTTGAGGGGTACCAGATTGGAGAGGGTGCAGGCTGGGCTGAAGGACAACCCCACACCCATGCATGAATTTCATGCACTTGGCCTCTAGTTATATATATAAATAAATTGAGATTAGGACCTGGATCAGTTTATAAATGGAAGCTAACAACTTCTATCCCATTATCATGTAAAATATAAAATAGTCTTTCCTTCTAATTATTTGTATTAATTTCAATTTACAGCTTATAAAATAAACAAGCTGCCTAAAATGTTATAGATTCTATTAATCATAGAAATTATATTAATAAAATTCATGCAATTTTCACTATGCTAAATTTTCTTTGCAATTTGTTAAGAATGCTCCCAGTGAAAATTCTTTGAAATCTCTCAAACTCTAGAAGTAGAACATGATAAATCTGACAGATCTGAACATTTTTCCGCCTTTAATAGTTCTAGAATCCGTTCACCTCATTAGACTTAACACGAAGCTCTTTATATCAATAAGTTCTTCCTTTATTAAGTATAGAGAGGTTTATGTTTTGAAGAAATTTTGTGACCACAATTATTAATTGTTTAAAAATACTCAAAGCAGTACTAAGTTTTTAACATAAAAAGGACTTCTGTGAGCTAAAATATATAGAACTTCTGTGGTTCCAGTTCTGAAGTATGCCCTTGACTCAGCAGTTAAAAGAAAATGAAAAGACTGTAGTTTTCATTCTGTTATTGATTTCCTCATAATGCGCCATTTTTTACTGCTTTGAAAACGTGTTAATTAGTAGTAAACTCTTACTCATCTTAAAGCATACATCTTTCACTGACTATATGCATTATCCAGCCCCTCCACGTAAATGACATTCGCCATGGTCCAGTTACTGACACTACTGTATACATTTGTCCTTCAGTTCAACATTAAGTCTGGCATACATATCTACTACGGAAGTAAGTTCTATGCTTATTTTAGCTGAGTGTGCAGCTTAGATAGATCAAGGAGGAAAAAATAAGTTGAGTAACAAGATAGATGTTAAAACAATTATGCAACTGAAGATCTTAGTCTAACTCAGTGTTTTGTCCTTTAAATTGTTATATAATCTCTTAACATATATGTAACATAACATGAAATTTTAGCTGCTAAGCATATAAAATAAGTCGTAGATGAACATTTATTCAAAAAATGCCAGCAGGATGGGAGAGCTAGCTGCTAAGCATTTTAAAACCTGAAGGCAATAATTTTCAGGGTCAGTTGTGTCTACACTTCGTAAGGGTCACTTACTTTTTTAAAAATAAATCAAAAGAGAAAGTTTTTAATGTTATTAGTTATATTTTAAACTACTAATTAATTTGAAACAAGTTAAAAATAAAATCTTTAAAATTATAAATTGTTCAACTGAGCAATATTAGAGGTAAGCAATGCACAGGATTGAGAGAAATCTCTCATGTGGCTGTTTCAAATAGAGCACTAAATCCTGGGTCTGGGTTCTCCATTAAAGCAAGTAGTAAAAATAATTTTGTAAGTTTAATGAAGATACTAAGAAATATTTCTAGTATGCACTATACATCCTCTACTCCTGAAATGGATATAATACATTCTTCTCTGCTCTATAAATATTATATTTTATTCAACTTTGTGATTAAAATTTTATTTTCATTCTAAAATCCTTTAAAAGTCCAACAAATTATGCACAAATCTTTAATTATTAGCAGCACAGACTTGGGATCAGGCTGTTTAACATTAAAATGTTCTCTCCCATTTACTGATTGTCAGATATATTGAAAGTATTTTTATCTTTTTGTGACTCAGTGTTCTCAAAGGAAAAATGAGGGTAATAATTTATTTAACAAGGTTATTGCGAGAATTAGAAAGTATCTCAGAAAGGCTATAGTTTTCAATTTCTGTTTTTGAATATATAAATTGAATATATAAATTCAACAAATGTTTTTAACACCTAGTATAATCATTTTTGAGAAGCAATGAATTTATTTGGAAAATGCATTAATAAGTCTGAAATATGGGCAGAGTGTTCTTAAAAGAGTAGGAGATCAATTTCTTTGCTTCTGAAAGGTTGAAGAAGATAAAAGAGATCATGAAAGAAGATGGAGAAAAGAAAAGATCCTAAAAGAGTATGCTATAAACAGGACTAAATGAAGAAATAACCAATGATTTCCTTTTTACTATATACAGTTAAGGACCAAAGGTGAATTTTAAGAAAATTTTATGGTTATAGTGTACATACTTCTCTATTTAGGAGATCATTGTAAGCAAATATTCACTAAAGGCTAGTACACTCATGAATGCTTTATATGATTTGGTGTATTATTTGGCTCTGTAAAAAAAAATTAAAAAGCGCCACAGTTTTGTGACTTACAAAAAGTGGACTATCTTGGTAAGGGTCAAGAAGATAATCAGCCCTGGCTGGATAGTTCAGTGGTTAGAGCCCATGGACTGAGGGGTATCAGGTTCTAACCCTGGTCAAGGGTACATACCTTGGTTGCAGGCTCCATTCTTAGCCAAGGTCAGGGCTCCTGCTGGAGGTCACTTATCATTGTGTCTCTCTCACATTGATGTTTCTCTCTTTCTCTCCCCCTCCTCCCTCTCCACTTTCTCTAAAAAGTCAATGGAATAAAAAGAAGGTAGTCAGCCCCAAGAATTGAAATAAATCCTAAGGACAGCTTTGGATTTTCATGGGATATAGTACTGGGAATTTTAATTAATCATATCTAGATACAAAGGGGTGGGAAATTCTGACATTGATATTGACTTTATGGATATAACCATAATTATTACATTTTAAAAATATTCCTTATTGATTTCAGAGAGGAAGGGAGAGGGAGAAAGAGGTAAAAACATCAATGATAAGAGAGAATCATTGATTGGCTGCCTTCTGCATGGGTCACACTAGGCAATCACCTAAAAATCTTACAATGATTGATAATAATCTTAAGATAGTTATGCTTATATATATAACTTCATATAATATGCTTAAGGCTGTATTTACAAATAGAAGGGCAATTTTATTCTAGGGACATTGAAAAGAGAGTAAACCAGTTGATGCTAGAGGCTAATTTTCTCACCCTATCATGTGGTTTTTTTAAGAGATGATTCAACATTCCTTATTTAGGCTAATGGGAGTACAGGCTGAGCAAGGAGGGGTTTTATCTCACAAGGCCTTTACTGTCCTGGGAAGCTTTACCATTACATAATTGCTTATATGTTTCTTAATCTCCTCGTACTATAAATATTTAGAGTTACTGAAGTGAGGTCCCTTTACTGAAACCTTTTCTATGGTATGTCCTGTTCAAATATTAGCAGCTAAGCACATCTGTTGGGTGATTTAAGCTTGGGAGATTAAGTGTACCCTGCTAGTTCTCTGCTTGTAAATCCCCCCCGCCCCAATGAATAGTTTGTTGTATTTGCATTGCATAATGGTGGTTTTATAAACCTCTGCTTTCTTTTTGCACATCAATCATAAGATGGGCATCAACACCCACCATAATATAAACTACTAAGGTAAGGAAAACAGGCCTGTGCATTAAAAACATTTAGAAACATGTTAATACCTGTCCCTTCTACTATTCCCTTCTTTGTGGTATAGATTTTAGCACCAAGATTACATTAGTAATGACATATCTATAATCAAAAGTTAAACCAATTGGTGCCTAGTAGGATAAAACTTGTACTGAAATTATTCATTCAGGTATATATTGAGCCTCTACATGTATATAGCAATCCATGTACAAACAATATCTATTGCTATAAAACTAAAAGAAGTAGTTCTATCTTCCCATAGACAAGTGGTATTTTTCAAGTTGTAGAATATTTAATGATGAATACATGATAAGACATAAAGTATCCAAAAAATCATTTGGGCTTTATTTTTGAAGGATTTAGATTTCCATGTTCTATAAGAATGTATACCAGTACTTAATTTTAACTACCATAATGACAGAATAAGACATATAATTTTTCAGTAAAACTGACTAAAAAAGCATGATAGCATATGTCTCAATCATATTGGTTTGATAATATAATAAAGACCATTTAAACCCAAATTTTAACATATGGCTCGTGTTTACTTTTGCACATATAAATTATACATCTTACAATATTTGGAGCTTTCTCAGTGTAATTAATAAATATTAAACCAAAAATTTTGAAAGTATCTCTGGGTTCCCTAAGGCTATGTTTAGCTAATAGCAATTTGTTGAAAAGTTGATGTCTATAAAATAGTCCATCAATTAACCCATCAATAAATATTTTGAAGTCAAAGCAGGGCATCAGCAGTGCCACTAAAGCCCTGGAGATCAGAAAACAAATGCTTCAGTGAAGACAGGGCATGTTCTTGAGTCAAGAGATCCCAGAGTCACAAACTGACTCCAATTTATGTTGGGTTTTCTATACTCCTACCCCATATTTACATAGATAATTTTAAAAGTAAGTAACAGAGAGGGAGAAAGAAGTTTTAGATCTTAGCACTAGAGCTATTAATACTTCAAAGACTTAAAATATAAAGTCAAGTTTCCTAAGGCTCATACTACCCTGGTGCTCATGTGATAGTTAATATCCATTATTAATTATTAAGTCTCCTTGGGGGCTCTGTTTTATACATAAAAATGACCTCAACAGCATATGAAAATAAACATTTATTTTTGTTTAGGAGTGAATGGATGACCTGGGTGGTAATATTGATCTGGGCTAGGCTTAGCTTTTTCATTGGTCTGTGTGCACCTTGCAGATCCATTCATTAATGTTAATCTAGAATGTCTTGGCATGGATTTCTAATCTGCGATCCAGGTGGTCTTCCATCTTCCAACAACCTAGCCCTAGCTTTTCCTTGTGTCACAGGCAGAGGTTGAGTAGAAAAAATGGAAATGTGTGAATCCTTTATTGACCCATCTCAGAATGGCATGCCATACTCTGTTGCAGTCTGTTTGTCAAAGTAATATTTATCCTAGATTCCAAGTATGAGGTTAGGAGAGGAGAACATTATTTTTCCAATTACTCCCCTGTTAACTGAGCTGGTGTGTGAACTCATTTAATTTAAGTTTTATAATGACACAGGAGACCTAAGGAAATGAAGAGCTGAAGGAATGGTTAAACCTGATAATTTTTATATTAGGTTTGATGAAAAGTGCAAAGTCATGGGGAACATGGGGTGGGACGAGAGGGTATCCACTGAGGTCACTTCACTTGGGGAAACTTAGCAAGTCTGCTCATTCGCATTCCTCCCAGCATCTCTCCATCTACAGAGATAAGGATGTTTCTTTCCTCTGGGCATCAGGAGGGCATCTCTCACAAGATGAACATAGGGCCTGCTTCAGGGGGAAGGGGGAAGCCAGAGAGCCATCTCTGCACCAGTCCTTCCTCAAATCCTTCATTTTACATAATCACTATACCCAGGTGCCCTATTTCAGGTTGTGGGTTCTGAGCCGCATCAGAGGTGACATAAAGTTACAAGACATGCATGGGGTCCATTAACTACAACCATCAACAAAGTACCGCAAATTCACCCAAGTGCCCACGTTAGAAAGTACAAAAATGTACCTAAGCCTTGGGATGTGTAACAGGAGATTGGGTCTGTGATTGTGCTACTTCCCATCCTGAGAAGTCCAGCTGCAGCCAACACTGAAAACTTTTCACAGGCATGATTCCTAGGACTCCTGACACTTGACACATATTGTTTCCTAAATTCCCTGTCAGTGGCAAATGGCAAGAGGAAAGCACAAGCCGCCATCGTGGAAATGCACCAGGCGGCCCTGATAAGCAGCGAGGCGAGGAGAGACTCGCACTGATGCTAACAAGAGGGAGGCGTGCTCTCTGCGGTGAACTGAAGCACAGAGAATCCGTCCCACACCGACCGGGCAGAGAGAGATAAGAGGAGCCCTTTAGGGAAGACCGCGTCTCCCTGGGAGCTGCAGATCACACGCTTTTTGAACTAAAGCCAAAAATCATAAATAAGAGTGAGGCTCGGTAATAAATGTCAGATCATTTTTATTTATTAACCAGTGCTATTTATCCATGTTGAAAGTCCTGTGAAGGAGCTCATATTTCCTGCCCGCAGTTGATCTGAGAACACATTAAAATGTGGGACAGGGGGAGGAATGAAAGGTATTTGTCCAGGCCATCCCACAAAATCAATTCCTTTTAAAATCCAGATCAGCAATACCATCAGCGAAACCCATCACTTGACTCGTTGTTTTTATTAACATCTCATCAGTGAATAATAACAATAAACATGCATGGAGGACAGAAAAAAAATGGACCAGTAAGTCACCCAACACACAAATAGACAGCATTAGTGTGTGTGTGTGTGTTTTTAATCTACCATCAAACTTAGTTGAAAGCTTAATGGTTAGTTTATTTTTGCTCAAAGTCCACATTTATTAGAATGTTAACTTCTTAAATAGGTAGTTATAGTATTCAGAATAGTCCTAGTAAAATTTTTAATTTAGTCAAAAGTTTTAGCCACCAATTCCAACCCATTGGCTTCTATTCTGCCACAATATTCCCTCATTTCACTTCATATTCTAGGTTCCCTCCTTTGAATTTAGCTCTTTGTTTTTTTGTCTATAGTCAGTGCTAATGATACCATTAAATCGGCACATTATTCCTGCCGTGTAAAAGAATTTACCCCAATAACCAAATGCCTCCTTAACATTCGCAGAGGAAGGTAGAAATAACAAAGCTTTCCACAGCCTTTGAACAGGGTCTTCATCACAAAGCTTTTATATGAAACCACTGGAAATTGCTAACAATCACTAGAAGGCTAAACTTCTTCTCCATGCCATTGCTAATTAATTGGTCTATTGTCCTTCATTATATTATTTGTTTACGCCTGAAGATTTAGGCAGAATTTTATAAGTTTATCATCAGTATCCTTTATATTTAAGCAATCAGCAAATTTCAGTTGATTTAACTCTGAGCTACGTCTCAAATTTAGTAAGTCTTTCCTATCTCCAAGCCGACTGCCTGTGTTCAGGCCTACTTATGATTTTCCCTAGACTACTCATTAGCCTGCTGCCTTTAGCACTGCTCCCAGCACTAATTCTAATTTAGTACATACATCTAAGTTATCTAAATTTATTTTAAAATGTTATAAAGACCCCTTTTAATGAACTCCTCATGGCACCTAGGACGAAATGTAAAGCCCATGCGTCTGGGACCATTGGTTAATTCTGAGAAAATCTTTTATTAGCTTTATATGTGTAAGACTCTGTTTCAGAAGGTGGTTCCTGTGTGCAAAATGATTGAGCCACTCTGCCTGACACCAAGGTGTCTACATAATCCATTTGACGACCAGAAGATGACTTCAAACTTCAGTGAATGGTATGGGTCAGGCAGCAGTTTTTCATGTTTCCAATTAAGCTGATGCACATATATCTGCCCTGAAATGAGAGTATTAGTGATGAGGAAAGAGAGATGACAGTTAGTATGCACCTCTTCATATCCTCAGGGATTTTGTTAAGTGGCTTATAAACTTGTCATTATTATTCCTTTTAATTATAGTTCTGCAGGTTGGGGTATCGCTATTTTTATATAAAAATTGTTTAAGGCCACTTAGTTAATAAATGGTACATGTCATTTGGAAAACCAAGAAAGCTAAATTATTTTAGTAATGGTAATTAAAGGTATTTAGGAAAAGCGAATGAGACATAGCAGTTTTACCAGTTAGGAGGAAATGTTTTCAGGGACAGTTTTGGGGGTATATAATTTATATTGTGAATATTAATAATACTTCCATGTAAAGTTTATCTGACTGGTTAAGATACATTTAGAAGCTATTGTCTTGAAGAGTCATGTTTCCTCTCTAACAAAGTGCAGGCCAGGTCAAATACTGCCTATAAAAATGTGTTGGGGAGATGCATTAAGTAAATTTCATTCTTTTAAAAAATACATTTTTTATTGATTTCAGAAAGGATAGGAGGGGAAGAGGGAGAGAGAAACATCAATGAAGAGAATTATTGATTGACCCCCTCGTACATGCCTCCTTCTGGGGACTGAGCCCATAATGCCCAGGAATTGAACCATGACTCCCTGGCTCATAAATGGACACTAAACCCTGAGCCTTGTAGCCAGGCAGTACACTTCATTCTTGAAAATATATTGGGAGTAATATGAAATTTAGCTTCAAGAGTCAACAACCCAAATTTATGAGAAATCATCAGGAATTAAAGCAACTCTCCTGCAGCGGGAAAAGCCACTCACAGAAATTTATGTCTGTTGAGAACATGCATCACGCAGCTCTGCTCTCTGTCTTTCATCTGCTCCAGACGGGAAAGCCCAAATGCCTCTTGTGACTGAATTTAAAGACTGTAATCCCAGAGCCAGCAGTTATTGACATAAGCCGAAAAAATAGGGCGAACTCAATTTAATTGCTCATAAAGGAAAATCAGGCTTAGATTAAGAAAATATGTAGATCCCTTCACAACATTCTCAAGGTATCTTCTGTCTTAATTTTTATTCAAATCATGAGGACTATATGAAGTGTGCATTTTGCTCATTGAAAATAGAGTTCCAATTCTATATAAAAATAAATGGCTAGTGGAAAAGGTATTTTATATTCCCTTTGTTTTAGCTCAGGACTCTAATGAGCAGTTTAGATAACTGGCTCATTAGTCCAACTATAAAATATGAATGTGCATTCTGAGAAGGCTCATCTTAAGGGACTATGACAGTTTATGAAGTATGAATATTTCAGCTGATCTATAAATAGCTGGGACTGAGAGCAATAACAACATCACATCTGGGGCAGGATTTAGGCAGCCGTAGCTCCAGATGGACAATCTGGGGATGAACTTCATATAAGGAGTTCAAGGAGGGCCAGGAGATCAGGATGCATTCTCTAGAGACAAGAGAGAACTAGAATCAACATCAAAATAATTCAATAAAAACAAATGCCAGTTTGATGACCAAAAAGGAAAAAAAAAAAAAAAGCAGGAGAAAATCTTTAATATTGGTAGATGAGCAGAGAATTTTAAAAAAATACCTTTGCTCAACTTGACACCAGAAATAATAACTGTTTTAATTTCTATTCTGTTTCTAATCCTTGGCTTTTGAGTATTCATTTTTTTAAATATATATTTTATTGATTTTTTACAGAGCAGAAGAGAGAGGGATAGAAAGTCAGAAACATCGATGAGAGAGACATCGATCAGCTGCCTCTTGCACGCCCCCTACTGGGGATGTGCCCACAGCCAAGGTACATGCCCTTGACCGGAATCAAACCCGGGACCCCTCAGTCCGCAGTCCGACGCTCTATCCACTGAGCCAAACCGGTCTCGGCTGAGTATTCATTTTTTAACTATGATTTAGCAATGCAAATTTACTTCCTAACTAAAGCAGCATACACACACACACAAATACATTTTGGTCATATTTGCATGCTTTAAAAAACAAAACTAGTAATAGCTGGTGAACTATAAAGAATTTAAAGAAATATTTAGCAAATATAAAATATTAATTTTCATATTAGATTGTTTAATCCATATTGGTGTTTTCATAATCATTCAGTACAAAAAATAGCTGGGGAATGTAGGAATCATCTAACTGAAAAATGAAAATCAACTTTCCTGCCTTGTAGTCTCTGAGACATAATCTCTTAATCACTGGATTGTACCAAACATAGAGATTTCTTCTCAAATCTCTACTGACATTGCAGAGAGGGATCTACAAAAAGGAAAATTATGAAGGCACAGGCATGCCCCTCTTCTCTGTTAAAATTCAGGGTTAAGTTCTTAGTTAAAGGAGAGTTCAGAGTTCATCTTTAATATCTTAATAAAAGCATAGAATTTAAATGTTATAAAATTAAACTTCTAAAAATAACAATTTCATTTTATTCATTATTTCATTTTATGTCTATTTTCATTGGACTTAAATTGATAAAGAAGATATTGATTTCTCTTTCTCCTGACTCCTTTACCTCTAGTGACATTGAAGCATAAGTAATAAAATTATTCAATATATGTGTTGCTTTTTTACAACTTAACAAAGCACTTTTTTTTTCTGATAATGCATAATAAATTAGCCTTTCAAAATGTTTTTTTTTTCTTAGCTCTTTTACTATACTCTCAATTGTTTATTTTTTCCTGTTCTGAGTACCGCTCTGCTAATGGCATCTTCTTCAAAATTTCTTCTACTGAACTTCTTCCTTAATTTTATATCCAATAGAACTTTCTACAATGATAGAAATATTTGCTATCTACACTGCTCCAAATAGTAGCCCCTAGCCATAAGTGGCTATTGAATACTTACAATGTAATTAGTGCAACAAAGAAACTATAATTTAATAAAACATATGAGGCTTTTGGATACTGTATTGTACAACAAAGTTCTAGATTTTCATTCTGAAATGCCTGTTAACATCCTTATGAATATTAATAAGGATATTAATATCTTATGAATATCCCATTAAAATTTTAATTTCAATACATCAATGTCTAAAGGTTTGTTTTCTGGTCAATGTACCCAGTACCTCTCACCATGAAAATTCATTCTCTACCTCTATTGTGGAACAAACAAGAGACTTAGAATCAACAAATGCCAATTTGACAAGCAAAGAGAGAGAGAGAGAGAGAAAAGAAACCAGGAGAACCCCTTTATTACTGATAGATGAACAGATAATTTAAAAAAATACCTTTGCTCAACTTGATATCAGAAATAACAGCTATTTTAATTTCTATTCTGTTTCTAACCTTTAGTTTTTGAGTATCGGTTTTTGAAATAATGATTTATCAATGTTATGGTAAAAGTTTCCAAAAATCTGAAAGTTATCTTCTTCCAAGGATAGTTTGCTTTGTCTTCCAGTGGGAATTTAGAGTTGAGTGATCCACTTGGGAATTGATCTGACTTAGGCTAAGTTTCAGTGTTCTCAGCTTTACCTACATCTGGTTCACCCAACGCAAGAAGTTCCGCGAGAGGGCCTGTGTTGTGGTGCTCAGGAACTCTTCCTCCTTGGGGGAGGTCCTCACATTCTAAGTTTTGTCACTTCAGTGTCCTAAAAATTTTAGAAACTGTTCTGTATTCCGTTGTTTCCCGCTTCCCTCCTTAGATGGATGTGAAGTGTAGGAACCAAGACCAAATTTGAAGCCATAAAGATGGGCTGGAAACCACCTTTGAACAGGAACTTTCGAAGACAAATTACAGCCTGCTTGTCTACCTCCAAGTCTCCAACTGCAAAGATGGCAGAGTTTGACAGAGGATGCTGCCACTCTTCATCACCTAACGACACACATACCCAGGCCAGGAGTTGGAGGATCTATAGGAGAAAATGCCATGATGTGAAGTCACTGCAGGTCTGGCTACTACTTCACAACATCAAGGAAACCGGCAGATCATGACACCTCTCAAGAACTTCCCCTGCTGCTAATGCCTGCACTGACCTCCCTTCTGTTAATAAGAAAATTGTTGCTGCAGCCCATCTGCCTTCCTATCATCGTGTGGACTGTCTCCTGTGGCCACACTCACAGTGAACAATGCAGGGAAAGGAATTCTGCCAAATGGAGTCTCAGTTTAGCTAAGAGCACACTATAACCCACCGAAATCTGCTAGGAGCCCAGATCAACAGAAATTAATATAAATATAAGAAGTCCAGTCAGAAAGCTGAAAGGGATGAATATCTTCATTTTATTACTGACTGCTGATGACTCAGTGGCCTAAAGCAAACTATCCCGACCTGATAATCTTACTGTTCACCAAACATCATCATTGATATGTCTGTTTGCATTCCTAAAAGGCAATTGTGTATTTTAGTAAATAAAAGCGGATGGGAAACAGAGACTCAGTGGAACTTGGTCACTTGTACCAAGCTCACACCTGGATCTCCCCATAATTTCCAAATTTATATTTCTTGTCTTGTGTATTAATTAGTGCTTCAGCTCTTTCTCCAAGTCTTTGAACCCAATGCCATGCAGGTCGAGGGTTCACAATAGTCCATCCTTTATCAACTTGAGCCCATGTACAAAACCCCTTCGTCAACATTTGACATTCAAATAAAGACAAAAGACATATTTCTGCTAATGTTTGTAATTCCTTGTATAACAGAAAATATGCCAACTACCCCCCTACCAGCACCACCATCACAAAAAAATAAGTAAATGACAAAAAGTCCCTTTAGCCCTGACTGGTGTGGCTCAGTGGATAGATCGTCGGCCTGTGGGCTGAAGGGTCCCAGGTTTGGTCTGCTCAGGGGCAGGTACCTTGGTTGGTTGCGGGCATATGCCCGGTGGGGAGTGTGCAGAACGCAGCAGCTGATCGATGTTTCTCTCTCACTGCTGTTTCTAACTCTCTATCCCTCTGTCTTCCTCTCTGTAGAAAATTAATGAAATTTTTTTTTCAAAAGAGTCCCTTTTTCTGTTTGTGGGTGATGTTCAGCATGCTCATGTTTCATCTTCTCATTATTGTGCAGAAAAAAAATATCCAAATAGTTTACAAAAAAAAAAAAAAGGTCAATCCTCACCACCAGTCCAGTAATCCCCTTTTTTGCTTCTTTGTTTCTTTGTTCGCTGGCACGAAGGGTCCAAAGTAGCCCAGTAGCTATCTCACACTCAGTTGAATGAAGCCATTGATGTTTTCTCCAGTGGAAGCCTTCCCTCCACGACTTGCAGAGCCTAAATTTGCAGGCAGAGGAAGTAAAAATTTTGCTATAGCATCAATATAGATAGACTAGTGGCCGGTGCACGAGATTCCTGCATGGAGGGGGGGTTCCCTCAGCCCAACCTGCCCCCTCACACATACTGGGAGCCCTCAGGGGATGTCCTACTGTCCCCTCACCCTTGGCCAAAGCTTTAGGCCTTGGGCACCCAGCCATCACCCTGGAATGGGGCTGTTGGTTGGCTCTGTGTCAGCCCCTGCCCCCCAGCCCTGGCTTTAGCCCCAGTGGCAACTGCCCAACCCCAGGGGCACCCACACACGCAGCCACATGCACCAGCCTCGCCTACCTCCTGCCCGCCCAGGGAGCAGGCTGACCCCTCCCATCCCGTCCAGCAAGCCCTTCTCTTCCCCTCGGCTCCCATTCCAAGCCATTTGCAGGTCGGCCCCCCTCCCATCCCATGCTCCGCAACCCCCCGCTGGCCTCCCATGTGCCTCGGCCCCACCCCCCTTGGTAGCATAGCCAATCAGGAGCCAAGGTACGGTCACATGTGCATGTTACTCTTTTATTAGATAGGATCATAGTGAGATGCATCACTCCTCTCAATCCTTTGGCTTCCTGACTTGAGTGGCTACAGGAGAAAGAATAGCTACTGCTTGCTTACATGCTGGAGGCATTACTCAATCTTTGGAAGGTGTTGCGACCAACTGGTGCATAACTGAGTCTTAAAAAAGACGTTGTAACTTGCTTGGAGCCAACATGAAGTATTAGGGCCCAGATAAACCTTTCCTCCATAAAATATAGACAAAGAGGAAAAGTAATTTTCAAGACATTACATCAGGGAGTGAAGGATTGTGATCTCTCAAAATTTAAGTTTATTTATACTTCATTTGAGATCCAAAAATTAATAACCTCAAACGAAATAAAAGTGATGCTTGGATTATCTATAAGTAGTGCAGAATACATCTCTTTATCCCCTTCCCTGTCTAGTATCATAGGGCTTACCGTACAAAAAAAATCAGCATTCCTGTTTGTTCAGTCAATAAATGTTTTTTCAAGCATTTTATTTTTGCTAATACTGTGCTGAGAGTGATGTCAAAAGAGAATCTAAGCCTTATACCTTAATGGGATATAGTCAAAGTAATCCTTATTCTGGTGAACGCTGTGAAATGCCATACCAGTCAGCTTGATAAGCACATTGTAAAACTACTAGTTCTCAATTGTTTTATCCTCTTTCAGAAACCTGTGAAGAAGAAGCAGTGTGAGGGAGTTAGCTCTTGAATTGGTCTTTAGAAGCATGCAAACCATGAAAGTACTCAAAATTCTCTGTGTGTTTCATCTGTGGGAATGAACTGCTGGAAGAAAATTAATCAATAGTAATTATTGATTACCTTCTAAGTTTAAAACTACGGTATTTTTTCTAGGGGTTTCTGTATTGTGAAGACACAAAAATACACAAAATAGATTTTCCATACTCAAGACATTTATGAACTTGCTGAAAATTATGTTTTCTTTGCTCTCTGCCTTTCCCCAAAAGTATAGCAAGGAGACTATTTCCAGGACTCTGCAAATAGTTTAAACTCATTCAATATTCAGTTATAAATATTTAATTGAAAATCTACTATGAGCTGGATATTTCTCTGGACTCAAGGCTACAACAGTAACCAAAAGTATAAAATAATATCTGCCTCCACCCTGATCGGTTGGCTCAGCTGAAGTATCATCCTGTAAACCCAAAAGGTTGAGGGTTCAATTCCTGGTCAAGGCACATACCTAGTTTGCAGGTTTTATCCGACAGGGCTGCATATGTTTTTCTTTCACATCAATATTTCTCTGAGTCATTGGGTGAAGATTTTTAAAAAATGGTCTCTGACTTCATAAAACTTATCATGAAAAGAGAAAATTATTTACTTAAAATAGCATAAAAGCAGACTAGAGACCCAAATTTACCAAAATATGATTTATAAGGTGATTGTTGACATTCAATTAAAAAATAAACATAGCAGATAATTAGATTTGAAATTAGATGAGCCACATACATTTGGGCCTGCCTCTCTCTTCCCCATTGCACATTTTCTTCTTCTCCCAGAACAGCTCTGAAACTCCTTTTCTTGGAGCCTCTTGAAAAACCCTATAACTGGGGTTTTGGATTCCATGTCCAGTCGGTTTTTTTCCCTCCATTTCTTTCACATCTGATTTCTTTCCATCTCTCTGCATGGTGGCTGCTTCCCTGAGTTGGTCAATTAGCTTTGTGTGGTAGACATCCTACAAGGGACAGTGGCTCAGCCTCACCAATTACCTGAGGTGGATATGTGTTGCACAGTCTTGCTGAAGTTAAGCTCAAGCTAATCGTTATTAGCACTTGGAGGGGTTGACCTCCAGGCCAATTGTCTGTGAAGTTCAGCTGTGCTCAGGTTGGATGGGCGGAGTCTCCGGGCCAAGCAGACAGTGTTAGCTCTGCCCTACATGGCCCCAGGGACTCTGTGCCAGGGGCAATGGCCGCCAGCACCTCTGAGAGAGAGCCACTGCCAAGCTCCACTGGCTGCTGGAGAATTCAGACTCTCCCCAAATAAGTCTGCACACCCAACGTCTCACCCAGGGTCATAAAACAAAGCAGTCTGACGGTTTCCTGAATGAAAGAGCAAGTCACGAGTGCTCTCTGTGCTGTCAGGCAGCTGCGCTGTTCCAAAGTTCAGCACACTCCCCACAAGCTCACCTTCTCCACAAGCCGGCAGACCCCTGCAGCACCCCAATTCGGCGTGCCCTCCCACTGTCCAGCTTTTGCCCTGTATGATAGTGGGTTCCCTGGACTTCACCCAGAGCTGGAGAATCAGTCCAGTGGGACATCTTTGTCTCCCCCGTTTGAGAAAACTGGCCGGTTTTCAGCCGCCTGCCCTATCCACTGGCACATGCTCCAAACCTCTCTCTGCACATAACAATAGGTGTTTTACCTATGCCGCCATCTTGGTTCTCCTCCGAAACAGGATTTAATTTCAATGGACAATATATATATATATATTTTGTGAACCCTCAAAGAAAATTTAACAGAACTTTAATTAGGTTAGATTTCTGCAAGCACTAATATCTCCCTTTTCCTAGAACATGTAGAAGAAAATAACATTTAAATCTTGGTCTGGAAAAAATGAACTCCTTGGGTAAGAAGCCTCATAAATTATTTATGGGAATAACATCAAATTTCTTGCTGTCAGAGCAGGGCAAGTTCTTGGAGTACTTCTAAATCCTGCTCACTGTGCTAATTGTGAAAGCAAGTTCCTACTTGAATCCTGCATGCTGTTTATTGTTTGAAGTAGAGGTCTTCTTTTATCCTCTGCTCCACTACACTAACTGTTGGGTCTGAATCCTCTGCCAGGGTTGGACCTTCTTGGATGTCAGGTAGTAGATGGAGAAGCCATGAGATGTTGTGGTTGTATAAGAGAATCTTTATTGTAGAAGCTAGTAGCCATTGCTAACAAGGAGTCACTAGACAAAATAGCTCTTCAAACAGTCCCTAAAACAGGCAGGTAGCAGCACACCACCTAGGTAACAATACATCTTTCCCACACAGTAGCAGCAGCCTCTGTACCCATAGTGATTATCTGAGCTGTGGTGTGGTGCCCCTAAACCCACAGTGTCACGTAGCATTCGCAGCTGAGCCCTCTGTCCTCTGCAGCCTTAGTAATATACTTTAATACTATTTAGACAAAAGAGGCTTTCCACCAAATAGTGACCTCAGTTTTTGGGTTATAGAAGGGTAAGCTTGCCCAGTGTACCATGAGATTACTGTGTCCTTGCACCTGTGTATAGCATCTTAGCTTTGGACATTCTGATTAAGATTCCCATGCTCAGAGTGGCCTGGGACATCCCGCATACTTTGAATAGGGTCCTTACACCTACCTGCCTAGCCAGTGTTGCTCAGTGGTTGGGCTTCCACCCATGAACCAGGAGGTAAAGTTCAATTCCCGGTCAGGGCACATGCCTGGACCGCAGGCTAAATCTACAGTGTGAGGCATGCAGGAGGCAACCAATCAATGATTCTCTCTCATCATTAATGCTTCTATCTCTTTCCCTCTCCCTTTCTCTTTCTGAAATCAATAAAAAATGTATTTTTTAAATGAAAGAAGGCAAGAGAAGAAAGAAAGAAAGAAAGAAAGAAGAGAAGAGAGAGAGAGAGAGAGAGAGAGAGAGAGAGAGAGGGAGGGAGGGAGGGGGAGGGAGGGAGGGAGGGGGAGGGAGGGAGGGAGGGAGGGAGAGGGAGGGAGGGAGGGAGAGAGAGGAAGAAGGAAGGGTGGGAAAGAGAAATGGCAGCAAGGAGAAAGGAAGCCAAGAAGGAGGGAGGAAATGTTTCCCTGCTTTGTCTCCTAAACTTGATATTCACATGTGAAGCACCTACTTGATAATTAATTTGTATAATCTGATTTATATTTCAACATTAGTAAAAATAAAATTTTAAATCTTTCTCTATACATAAACATATACATGCACACCTTTTGCACTCTATACTGTAAGCTTGGTCTTCAATTTTCTTTTTCTTATGGATTCTGAATCTCCCATCCTCTTCTCTATTTGGCCTCAAAAATCAAGTCAGTTTAGATTCCTTTCTCCTTTTTATATTAATTTATTTAAATTATGCTAGTTAATATTTTTCACTGTTTCAAATTTTTTTCTTGCATCTCTTCATAATGTTTTCTACCTTAGCTTTCTAGCATCCCTAATGATTGCACATAGAGACAATGATTTCTCTGCTTCTAGTCATGCTCCTCCAATATGCTTTGCTCCATGTTCACTCTACCTTCTTTCTCAGTCCCCTGCTTTAAAACCCATCCTTATGCTCATTTCCACTAAAATTAGATATCCAAGTCTTCCATGATTAATCCTAACATATTTTTCCAAAGCTGCCTCTCAGTACTTACCCCATAATCCCTTATCTCCTACCACAATAATCCCACCAGGTCGCTTTTCTTATTCTTCAATACTAGAGGTCTTTGGGATTGGGTTGAAACCGACTCCGACATCCCCCAATGGGTACTGGATTGCAAAAGGGCACAGGCCAGGCCAAGGGACCTCAACCAGTGCATGATTGGGACCAGAAAGGGACTGAGAGAGGGCTCCAGGGCATGTCTGGCCCATCCCTCTCAGTCCCAGTCAGCTGGACCCCAGAAGCAAGTCAACCTACCAGTCAGAGCATCTGCCCTCTGGTGGTCAGTACATGTCATAGCAAGCCATTGAGCAGCCTCAGTATATCATTAGCATATTATGCTTTGATTGGTTGAACAGCTGACTGGCCCCTTATCATATTTGGCTTTTATTATATAGGACTAGGGGCCCAGTGCACAAAATTTGTGCACTGCGGGTGGGTGGTCCCTCAGCCCAACCTGCCCCCTTATACATACTGGGAGCCCTCAGGGGATGTCCTACTGACCATCACCCCCAGTCTGCCGAAGGCCTAAAGCCTCTGGTCGAGGCTTTAGGTCTTGGGCACCCAGGCATCACCCTGCTATGGGGCCAATGGCTGGCTCCATCCCAGGCATGCACCCTGACCACCACCCCCCCGCCCAGCCCAGGCCTGCGCCCCAGCCAGCTAATGCCTGGCTAGCATGGACCTCTGCCCTGCACCCATAGCCGAGGCCTTCTCCCTGGCCAGCATGTACTGGCTGCCTTGACTCTGCCCTACCTCCTGATTGGCTGGTGGGCATGGCTGATGGACATGGCTGGTGGGTGTAATGAAGGTATGGTCAATTTGCATATCACTCTTTTATTAGATAAGTTTCCTTCTTTTTTTTTTATTCTTTAAAGTATTACAAATAGTAGTACCTATGTTTCCTTTTTCCCCCCTCATTGACCTCCAACCAGCCTTCCCTACCCCCAGCACATGCCCTCACCTGCCCCTCCCCTCCCCCCTGCGCCAGTGTCTTATATCCATTGGTTAGGCTTATATGCATGCATACAAGCCTTTCGGTTGATCTCTTACAGCTCCTGCCTTCCACCCTCCCCTGCCATTCCACGGTAGTTTGACAGTCTGTTCAATGCTTCTTTGCCTTTGTATATATCTTCCCCCCCCCCCCCATTTCTTTTCTTTTAAAAAATCTTGCATCTGCATACTAGAAATAAATATATAAGAACAAAAAAATGTTTGAGTCTCAGTTTCAATGGCCAGCAGTTCTGAGTCCCAGTTTCAATGTCAAATAGTTCCTTATGTGTACAAGTCAGCAATGGTATCTGGATGGTGAACAAATGGTGGCAATGAAGGCTTCTCCCTCTTTGGTTTGGTCCTGGGCTGCTTGCAGCAGCGACGCACAGCTGCTGACTGCTAGCATGGCAAGGTTTCCTCAGCGACTTCCATCTCTGGCCTGTCTTCATGGTTGGAGCAGACCTGTCATTCCTCTTTGTTGCAGGAATCCATATGTTCTTGGGGTTGTTTTCTGAAAATATACAAACATATTCTCCACCAAAAGTTAATAAGGAAAACTTTTCTGTAATTTAGACTTGGGATTCTTTTTATTTTTACCCAGATGATCTTCCTTTGGCTTATTTTGACACCATGTGTGTTTTTCATGGGTGTCCTGCTGTTAGCATTATAAATGAAAATTAATTTTCTGAAGTAAGAATTTTCTACAGGATATTTTTTCTTACATGATATTATCCCACTACCCCCCCCCCCCATTTTTTGGTTAATGGGGGCTTTTGAAAATTTTATATTACAGACTTGGTAATTTTAAATTTTAACTTTTGCACAAAAATATGACTGCTTTAGGTTTTTTACATATTAGACAATTTTACAATGAGACAAAATACTAATAGAAATTTTAGTTATTTTTTTAGGAACAGCTTTTTGTCCAGTACACCTAAATTTTCTTGGAGTATTCCCTTATTTCAATTGGCCAATTTAAATTAATCTGAAAACTTGATTACTATTTTACTGTCAAATTTAATACTCAATCAATAATCTTAGTTTACCCTGTAAATATTAGTGGCAAGGATTATTTGCATTCTTGAGTAGGCCCTGAGCATTTCTGGTACTAGATTTAATTTAGATATAGGGCAGCTGTTGCTGGCTGAGTCTCTGTCTGCAACCTGGGTCCCGATCTGAGCTGTGTGTGGGAAGTGAAGCAGCTGTGGGGGCAGGAAACCTCCTTGAGAAGGGGTGAGAGTTCAACCCCCTGTTTGTGGGTGAGGGTCTGTGCCCCACCTCTGTTACCTGTTGGTCTCTCTGCGACTGTGCCTGTCTTAGGTTGTTCCTTCCCTGGGGAATCCTACCCATCTCTGGATAACCAGCCATCCTCTGGGACCAAGCAGGGTGATATGAGGTTCATTTCTTTCTCCTTGGTAGTCTATGCCCCCATGGCCTCCACACCCAGCACCTTCCATGGAATCCCTTCGCCTGCTGGCGGGGTCCCGTTACTGATCACATATCTCAGGTTTCTTCTCCAGGGAGGGCCCAGCTCACATCATTGAGCTAAAAACAGATCCATGGTGCCATCCACCCAGAGGCTTCAACCTCTGCTTGAACTGAAAGCTCAGGCAACAGCTGTGTTCACTTGGATTGTGAAAAGAGGGCCCCTCTTGGCAAAAAGAGCAAGATGGGCCAATATAGAATGCTCAAGTGCCTTCCCAGTGCCTTAATTCCTTATGAAAGGGATAAATTCCTTTCCTGTCCTTTTTTAAATTGCTGTCAAACATTCAAAGAATTAGTTTGTTAAGTTTCTTTGGGATAATTGTACAATACACTATTGTGAAATATCAAAAATTATAATGACATTGTAGAATAATATCATGTAAGGATATTATGGTGTCACAGGAGGTTAAGGGGGACCTAGTCTAAGGACTAGTGTCCATAGGAGATGACATGTTCTAGGCCATGTCATTCAATCTCAAACTAGCTGCCAATTTTTTTTTATAACTTTGTATAATCTTTGTCAGGGAGGTAAAAACACAAATTACTTACCTTAGTTTAAGAGGTCAAATATATTGAATTTCCCCCTTACACCCACGACCCCCCACTTACCCTGAGGCTTGATATTCTGATGGACTTTTCTCAGACTCCGGATTCATTCTTGTTCATCAGTTTATATCATTCATTTTATTACACAAATGAGTGAGATCATGTGATATTAATCTTTCTCTGCCTGGCTAATTTCACTTAGCATAACACTCTCCAGCTCCATCCATGTTGTTGCAAATGGTAGGAGCTCCTTCTTTTTTACCGCAGTGTAGTATTCCATTGTGTAGATGTACCACAGTTTTTTAATCCACTCATCTTCTGATGGGCACTTAGGCTGTTTCCAAATCTTACCTATGGTAAATTGTGCTGCTATGAACATAGGGGTGCATATATCCTTTCTAATTCGTGTTTTTAGTTTCTTGGGATATGTTCTTGGGATCACTGGGTCAAATAAGAGTTCCATTTTTACTTTTTTGAGGAAACTCCATACTATTCTCCACAGTGGCTGCATGAGTCTGCAATCCCACTAGCAGTGCTTGAGGGTTCCTTTTTTTCTGCATCCTCGCCAGCACTTGTGGTTTGTTGATTTGTTGATGAAAGCTATTCTGACAGATGTGAGATAGTACCACAATGTTGTTTTGATTTGCATCTCTCAGTTATTTAGTGACTTTGAGCATGTTTTCATATCTCTGGGCCTTCCTTTGGTCTTCTTTCCAAAAGATTTTATTTAGGTCCGTTGCCCATTTTTTTATTGGATCATTTGTCTTCCTTTTATTACGTTGTATAAGTTGCCTGTAGATGCTTGAGGTTAAACCTTTACTAGTGATAACATTTGCAAATATGTTCTCCCATACAGCGGGTTTTCTTGTTGTTTTGTTGATGGTTTCTTTAGCTGTGCAAAAGCTTTTTATTTTGATGTAATCTATTTGTTTATTTTCTCTTTAGCTTCCACTGTCCTAAGAGCAGTATCATTGAAGAAATTCTTTTGGCATATGTCTGAGATTTCTCTTCCTGTGGATTCTTCTGAAGCCTAAACTCTCACCATTTCCCCTCCTTTATTCTACTGCAGTTTTTGAATTTCATTCATTTCTCGGTTTCAATCCCATTAATATAGCCTATTTAGAAGCAACATTAAAATAAAATTCAAGACTCTGACCATTTTCAAATCATGATCAGTACTCCTTCTTAGGTGATCATTTAAAATAAAAAAGGTTCTTTTTACATAGTTTTTTTTTAGTCTTCAAAGAAAGTTTTTCTGAGAGCCATAAATGGTTTATGCTTTTTAATTGGTAATAAATTCACATAGATGTTACCTGATTAACAGATTCATAGATAATATAATTTTATAGAAAGATCTAGAATTGAAATGTTATTCAATTAAAGTGGATGTAATGTCCTACTTATCTGAAAAAGGTATAGAGTGGCTGAGAATAACTAAAGAGAAACTAAAGGAAATTAAGTAATATAGTTTATAATTTTAGTTAAAGTCTAGCTTGTGGACAATATTCAATCAGCTCTTTTAGTATAAGAAAAAGTGTGTATTTGGGAATGCTTATTAAAATGCAAGCTTCTTTTATTCATTCAGTTGGTTAAGGAATCACTGCTCATCTGCAATTAAAAATATCCTTTTATATCAATCTCACTTTTGAATAACACACATTCTCAATAGTGCTTCAGTTTATGAAGGGCTAAACCATTTGCATGATCTATTGAAAGACATTAAAAGCTGGCTTTAAAAACTGGGTTGAACAACTCCCAAAGTAAACTGTTTCCCAGTAATTTTAATAATTTCAAGGTCTGCACTTGTATAGAAAGTAATGAGATATGTAAAAACTCTAGGTAGATTTCTGAAAGCTTATATTCATTTTACAAGGTTAGAATTAACATTAGAATTAGTGTTGGGGTTGGTTCAGCATTCATTGAATGGGAATAGAGAGACAGTGAAGATCTTTAATAATACAGTATCTTTCATAATAGGTGTTATTCGTCAAAATATTTCCTACCTGGGGGAGATAGATAATTCTTTCTGCCATTAACTTAGGCTTGACCATGTGACTTGCAATGCACCTGTCCTTCAATGAAAGGTTAAAACTCTTATCTTGTTGAATTTGCAAGAGGCCATATGAATTGGGTTGGCCAAAAAATAATGTATGTAATTTTTAAAAGAGCTTTAAGAGCTTATGGTTCACATCTCACTCTTTTCCTTCTGGCATGAGACTTCTAGATAGGAACAGTTCCATTAACATTAACCTGGAATGCAGACAACATGGGAAAAAGTGAAACAAACATGAGAAACTTGGTTTGTAAAATACTGAGATTTTGGGGTTGTTTGTTGTGGCAAAATAACCTAGCCTATTCTGACCAAAAACTGTTTAGTACCATGAATTGCATCCTTTGAACATTTCAATTTATATTTTGTGCAGATATAAAAGCTAAATGTTCTACATTTCCAATTTCATTCCAAATAACATAAAAGCTTTATTCATTCAATATCCCAATAGAAGTTTTGTCTGTAAGTATTAAAGGGTACTCTGTGAAATGTCTCCCTCACTCCCTGCTTGCTCCTGTTTTTATTTTTTCTTAACTGTTTAGATCATTGTTCTTAGTTTTTTTTATCTCTTTTAAGAACTTCTTTATGAATATCCAAGTAAACATACATGTAGATTCAATATTTTGCTATTTTTACACAGAAGATTACACATTATGCACATTGTTTTTAACATTACTTTTTACTGAGAGTATATCTTGGAGGACTTTCAATATCAATGCATAGATAAGTACTCATTGGTTTTTATGTACATATTAGAGGTTCAATGAGTGAAATTCGTGCATGGGAGGCGGGGGTGCCTCAGCCTGGCTTGCACCTCTCCAATCCAGGACCCCTTGGGAGATGTCCGACTGGAACTCTTTTTTATCTCCACCAGGCAGGGGGTGCAGCCTCAGGTCCCGTGAGCACCCTCAGAGCACCCTCAGGTCCCTTGGCCTGGCACTGGGGTGAGTGGCATGGCCTGAGGTCCCCAACCCGGGGCAGGGGGAGCAGCCTGAGGTTTCCTGGCACAACAATGGGGCAGGATGTGCACCTTGAGGTCCCCCACCCAATCTTGCTGGGAGGGGGTCATGGCCTGAGGTACTCTGTCAAGCCCACCTGATTGGGGGGGGGGGCGCGTATGGCCTCAGGTCACCTGACCCAGTGCTGGGGCAGGGTGTATGGACTGAGGTCTCCCAGTTTGGCATTGGGGACAGGGTGTGGCCTGAAGTCCCCCTTCAAGCCCTGCCAGGTGGTGGGTGCAGCCTGAGGTCCCCCTGTCAAGCCCCCTGGACAGGGGCTACAGCCTCAGGTCCCTTGTCCCAGTCCAGTGCCATACAGCCTCAGGTCCCTGCTGATTGCTCATTAAGGCTCCTTATGGAAATTCAGCCTCTGCTGTGGGTGCAGCCATATTTGTGATGGTGTGATGGTCAATTTGCTTATTTCCTTTTTATTAGATAGGATATCTTGACTTGTAATCTCTCTGTTCTTTCTCTCTCTTTCTCTCTTTTTCATTCACTTTACATTGCCCCTCACACAAAATTAAGAAAACATAAAGACAATTGACTGAGGAACTTATTTGAAAGTAGCCATCTCTGGGCATCAAAGTTGGTTTAAGAACTAGAGAAAATGAAACAGTATTTGTAATCTGCAGGCTTGAAACTGATTATTTTTGTAAACTATAATGTAGTTATTATCATGCAATCAAAGATCCTGGTTTCATGTTTATTTATCAGTAATTCCTGGCGGAGAGCTGTACAATCTATAAAAACTGCTTCTTTCTATTCTGCCAGAATAGTTATTCATCAAATTGAATTATGAACAAATGAAATTTTCTCTATGAGATACACTTTTTCATTTTCTGCGTAGCCGTTAGTCAATGTTTAGATAATTGAAATCTCCCATGAGCAACATTTTGACTTTTTCAGACCTTTTCTGATCTATACAAATATTTTACAGTTTGATTTCACTAATGTGTTTTTGCAGATCAATTGGGAACCAGAAACAACTTGTTCCCTTTTCTAATGTTACATTTTATCTAGATAGTAAAGAGAATCTGGCAGTCAAGGTGTTATGCATCCATCCATCCAGCTGGCAATTCACAGTTTCCATCACAGACCCTGACAAAATGTCAAAATCCCCATGTCAGAGAACATAACACTCATTTAAAAAATCTATCAAATTTTAAATGTCAGTATTTATAAAGTCAGAATGCAAGTCTATCATTAAGTTAAAAATATGTAATTTTCCAAGCCCCCCAAGCCTCCTGAGAATGAGTTAGCGGTGTGATAGGTGTGCTAAGGTATAAAATATTACAGGGATGTTGGCAGTGATGTTGACATGCTTTACTTGCATTTAATCCAGCTCCTTCCCTGACTCCTAGCACACAATGTTGGAAGGCGGTCTAGAGAAATCTTTTCCTCCACTGTTTATTCCATCCTCCTGTTCTTTTCCTCATTTTGAAATGGCAATGATGCCATCAGTTCAGCCTTCTCTTCTAAAGGAGCCTATTTGTCTTTGTTGTAGTTTGCAAACTTATCCTCAAGAAAAGAGCAATATTTTTAGAACCACCTAGGGTGACAGAAGAAAAAAAAATGTGGATTCTCTCCCAGCCTGGAATTCTTTTATATCTCCACAGCATGATATTTGATTTAAATTTTCATGTAATAGGTAATTATGTACTTGACCCTCTAAATGTAGGTTTCTGAAGAAAAGGTTTGATTATTGCCCCCAGAATCCCATGTATGCTACCTTGTAATATATAGGTAATGTATAAAACTATGTTGATTGAGTTAAATAGTTAAGGTTTCTAGGTTTGATTTATACCACTCTTATTTCACTTCCCTAGACCATTTGCTTTCAACTGAGTAATCAGCAATATATTGATATGTATAAATTTAAATATATTTTCACATTTTGATTATTTAATATTTTATTATTTAAACCTGAGGCCTGGTGTGTGAAATTTGTGCATAGGAGGGCTGGGTAAGGTCCTTCAGCCTGGCCTGTACCATCACCAGTGCTCCTCCCTACCTCCATTGGACTGGGGCATGGGACCCTTGTGTTACCGGAGCAACTCCACTAGCATCCAGCTATGGGCACTGCCATCTTTGTGTCAGAATGGTGGTTAATTTGCATATTACTCTTTTGTTAGATAGGATATTGTTTGACTATAACAATATTAGCTTTAAAAATACATACTTTGTGCCCTGGCTGGTTTGGCTCAGTGGATAGACTTTTGGTCCACGGACTGACTGAAGAATCCTGGGTTGGATTCCCATCAATGGCCTGTACCTTGGTCACAGCTTAGTCACTGGCCCAGGTGGCGCATGAGGGTGGGAGGCAGTGGGTCAATGTGTCTCTCTCATACCGATGTTTCTCTCTCTGTCTCTCCCCTTCCCTTCCACTCTCTCCAAAAATTAATGGGAAAATATCCTTGGGAAGGATTAACAAAATGTGTGTATGTGTGTGTGTGTGTATATACACATGTATGTATACACTTCTTATATATTTCAGAATATATATAACATTTATTTTTATAGAAGTTGTATAATATTCATAAATACATATATAACAGGTATATATTTATATTATTTATTAAAATGATCTCAAAATCATAAAATATTGGAAACTATTCTAGAATATCATACATAATGAAAGTGAGAGGTTGAGCCTCCCAGATGAGGATAATTTTATGGGAACATTCAAGTTGTGTTTGGATTGTTATATCTATTTTGTTCGTTTTTCCTGTAATATTAAAAGGTAAAGGTCTTGAAACTGAGATTCAAAAAGAATTCAGATTGGCTTCTTTCATTTGGTATTATGCATTGCCAAGATTTGTTTCCTCCTTGCCTTTCATGGCTTGACAGCTCACTTTTTTTTTGGTACTGAATAATATTCCATAGTCTGTGCCACAGTTTATCCATTCACTTACTAAGAACATATTGGTTGCTTCCAAGTTTTTGCAATTATGAATGAAGCTGTTAGATATATCTTTATGCAGGTTATTGTGGTGTGGCCATAAAATTTCAGCTCCATTGGGTAAATACCAAGGAGTGCAATTTCTGGATCTTGCATTAAGGTTTATGATCCATTTTGAGTTCATTTTTGTGAGTGGTGTAAGATCTGTGTGTGGCTTCATTTTTTAATATGTGGATAACAGCATTTATTGAAGGACTATATCTTTTCCATTCTATTTCCTTTGCTCCTTTGTCCAAAATCAGTTGAATATATTTGTGTGAGTGTTTTAGATCATTTAATTTTTATTATAAAAAGTTTTTTTACAGGCTTTGGATTTTTTATCTGACTCTATCTAATTATTGATGAGAATATTTAGGCCTAGAAGTATTCTAGAATTCACTTACCATGGTCAATGCATGAATCAACTTTCCCCCTCTCCAATTCATTTTAAAATCTGAATTCTATAGTTACAAAAATTTATTTTTACTTTATGACCTGATATTATTCAAAATTTGAATGTTAATATATTGTAAATATAAACAAAAATGTTATATTGCTCTGGCTAATAAACAATTATTTCAAGAATCTCAATCAGGCTGGTGTGAAGGGCTTTAATATTTCTAATATAATTAATTTCCTAAGATCTCTGGTAAAGGAAAGCAGGATCTTAAAGTTCATGGGACAATGCCAGTCATAGTCTGGTTTGATTATTTCTAGTTGCTGCCTTGGCTTTTGCTTCTCTCTGATTGAGGTGTGTAAATTGCATGTCTTTATGTAATCTTATATTTGAACCACACCAAATGTTCCTTCTTTTTTATGCTACTAAACATCTCCAAGGCAACCAAGGCCTTCAGCTGAATAGAAAGTGATGCAGAAGGAAATATTTAAAAGAAAATCACAAATATACATTTCAAAAAATTGTATGCTTCTTAAACTGATCGTTGTCCACTTATGTGAAACTTGGCTTCAGCTGGCTATTCTCCACCTTTGAAATCTAAATATCTTAATTTTTGAGGCATTCTTATATTTAAAGTGAGCCTCATATACACAGCATATTTTTCTTTAAAATCTGATAAATTGTTTTTAATTGGATTATTCAGTATATTTACATTCAATATAATTATTAATATGGTTGATCTACTATATTACTCCTTGCTTTCTTTTTGTGCTCACTTTTTTTTGTTTATTTGATTTCCCTTTCTTGCCAAGAACAATGCATGCCACTTAGTTGGCATTCAATTTTTGTTCTCACTTCCAAATAATACCTAATTCCTTCAAATACAACTCGTTTACACTTAAAATTAGGCTAGTTCCTCAACTGTTATTACTACTTCTTTGTTCAACAATTTCCAGTTCATGCTTGGTTACCTCAGTAGACTTATCTTTCCTGCACTTCTTTTGCCTTCATTCACCATATTGCAAGCAGAATGATCTTTCTAAAATGCTGGTTTAAGTATATCATCTTACTATATCTAGTAATTATTCAATGGCTAAACATTATAACATCAGTTTTGGAAAAGCCTGAGTTACTTAGGAAGAGCTCAAACGTTTATCTTCTTCCCATAACCTCTTCACATCCTATACCACAAATATATTGAACTACATGATATTTTTTTCATTAACACCATGTTATTTAT
This sequence comes from Antrozous pallidus, assembly GCA_027563665.1. Lineage (NCBI taxonomy): Eukaryota > Metazoa > Chordata > Mammalia > Chiroptera > Vespertilionidae > Antrozous > Antrozous pallidus. The sequence continues at coordinate 96,371,199 of CM050511.1, read as the reverse complement.
CTGCTTTGAGCCTGAAAATACTCTCCTTTTCCTTTTTAGCACGTGGCCCGAAATCTTCTCCATTTAACCTTCCTCAAATCAGCTTCCAAAAGAAAGCTAATCACATTTTGTTCCAAACACTTCCCTTCCACATATATCTATTTTAAATGAAAATGTCTTGTCTGTTCCATGTTAAAGAATAATGGCTTATCTGTTCCTTCTCTGAACAATGCGATTCTTCAGGACTTGGGAATGAATCTTGAATATAAAACTCTTGCAACATAATAAGTATTGTATAAATAGTTGTTATTTCCTTGTCTATAAGAAAAGCATAACACCTAGCAGACAGTAGGGTCACACTAATATGTTAAACAAATGTTTATATGCATGTATAAATCAGTAAAGGATAAACAAGTGAAAATGTGAGAATATGTACTTAAAAAGATTACTACACCAGATGGTAACAAATATTTCACTTCATCTTTCGAATATCAGAGGCAATATCAATATTATCATGTAATCATGATAATATTTTCTTTTCTGCATAGTTATGTTGAGAAAGTTTTCCCTTTAATCAATATTTAGAATTGGAAAGCAGCATAGGGTTCATGACAATTCTGGAGAAATAATCTTTGTTATATTGACACTGCAATGAAGATTTGTTGAGAATAGTTATCAGTTACTTACATATAAATAAGTTTAAGAGAGGAAATAATATTTTCCCTCTTTATTTCTGAGATGGAACTCTTCTATAACAAAAGACAGATTAACAGTAGAAGTACAAACAAGTTCATTAAAGTGTATACTTAGTGTATACATAGGTGAGGCACAGGGGAAAATTAATAACTCAGAGGTTTGGTTAGAACTTGAGTTTATATAGTATCTTAGCATAAAACCAATACATTTTTATAAAAGTGACAAGACAAAAGAAACTACCTCAAGTTTCTTGGGCAACAACTTGTGAGAAGGCAAATATATGAAAAACTAATGGTAGATAAAGACTAGCTAATAAAATGTGTTATGTAGATTCTATCGGTGTTTCTCCAGGCTGATGGGGTCTAAAGTTATCTCTGTTGATTAACTGTTGTACCTCCTTGTAGAGAAGGGAGGAGGGACCACTTTGAAAACGTATGTCCTGCTTCTGCGAAAATAGGAGGAAGGCAGGGATCTTTTCTTGTATCTGCTTCTCAATTGCTGGAGCTCAAAAATAATTCTTATCTCAAATTAGCATATTTTGTGGTGGCATATTCTGCCATCCTCCTAAAGAAATACACTTGACTCAGCTGTGTGTAGTGAATGCTTTTGTTAGCAAAACAGATAAAAGTAAAAATAACTTCAAATTCTCTAGTATTTACACATATGCAGTTTCCTTCATAATGTAGTCATACTTTTTTTGGCTGACTTACTGTTGTCTTTGCAAATTCATAAACAGATAAAAGTACATTCCATATTTTAGAGTGTTCTTGTTGGATGTGAGCACAATGTAAGACAGAATAGCAAACCTCTCTTCAAATATGAAAACTTTTACTAAATGAAGGAATTTGTCATTATCTTGACTACATAGGTTTGTTTTTGTGTGTTTTTGCCCATAGGCCACAATTTACAGGTCTATGTTTATGATTTTTCAGTGTAGATTAACACACATATAAAATTCAACTTCTCTCTCTCATCTTTATTTTTATTATGTATCTAACTTTGACTTGACTAGTAAGTTTGTATTTTCCAGAGCAAAATATTTATGGAAAAATCAAAGTTATAGGCACATTCATTTATTGCTTAAATTTTAAAGAAATCATATTTTAAAGATTAAAGAAAAAGACCTTATAAAGAAAACATTGATGCTAAAGTGAGAACCCTAACTAAGGGGAAAATGAAACAAATTGGATTCTAAAGTCCAAAAATTAGTTTAAATCCCACATTTGACCTTTGCCACTCACTAGCTGCGTGACATAGAATCAGAGGAATTACAGTATTTCTCTGATTTGGTTGCTTTATCTAGAAAGTGATGCTAATGGTTCAAACTTGTTGAGATTAAATATTTATAATGAGACAGCTGAGACCATTAGCCTAGAATGTCCATAAGAAGAGGGACCTTGCATCTCTCACTCTGTGAGTCCAACAGATGGCACATAAATAGTGCTCAATAAGTATTTATTTAATAAATAATAAATTTGAAGAGTTGTGGTGAAGCTTTTGTAAACTAACCAGAACATTTGTACATCCTTAACACTGTATACATTTTCTTCTGGTTAATTTGAGTTGGCCCTTTGGGGTTTTTCACTTTTACAGTCCTATACAATAAAAGCCTAGGTGGCATTGTGTGATGCCCTCTCACAACACTGTCACAAGATGGTCGCCATGATGATGCCACGGGATGGCTGGCAGGGGAGGCAGTTATGGGCAATCAGACCAGCAGGGAAGTGCAGTTGGGGACAACCAGGTCAGCAGGGGAGGGCAGTTAGGGGTAACTAAGCTGGCAGGAGAGGGCAGTTAGGGGTGACCAGGCAAGCAAGGGAAGGTAGTTAAGGACAATCAGACTGGCAGGGGGGCAGTTAGCCATCAATCAGGCCAGTAGGGGAGTGGTTACGGGGCGATCAGGTGGCAGAAAGAAGTGGTTAGGAGCAATCAGGCAGGCAGGCAGGTGAGCAGTTAGGAGCCAGCATTCCTAGATTGTGAGAGGGATATCCGACTGCCTGTTTAGGCCCTATCAGTGCAGGATCTGGCCTAAACCGGCAGTCAGACATCCCCTGAAGGTTCCCAGATTAGAGAGGATGCTGGACTTGGAGAGGGTGCAGGTCAGGTTGAGGGACACCTCCCCTTGCACAAATTCTGTGCACCAGGCCTCTAGTATGTATGTATGTGTGTGTGTGTGTTTATATATATATATATATATATGCCAAATGACCAAATGGTGGAATGACCAGAATGACCATTGGTTATGACATGCACTGTGGTGGCCAACCAGCCCTATAGAAGGGTGAGGCTGGCCCGTAAACTGCCCATGGTTCCTCCTCTCTGCCAGACTCAACCCAGATCAGCCCTCTCCACCCAGATCACTGAAGTGTGACCTTCAGTAATTCTGAGTAAGTAGACACCCTCCAACCTTCATAGACCAGGAACCTGAATGACAAGTGATCAGGAGGAAAACTGCTCATGGTCTGGACCATCAGTCAGGTGTCCAGGAGAGGTGCCCAGCACAACCACAATCTTCCTGAGTTCTCTCCACTGCTTACTACCAAAGAGGGCAGCCATATCACACCAAGGCCTCTCTTTAGAAGGTTTGTCAGCAGGGAATTAAACCACATTACCTTTCTAGGGAGAGGCTTAGAAATAGAAGCTCTAAGTGTTCCTGACACTAACACACCTTTGAAGCTTTAACTCATCCAAAAGCCAATAGCAAACGTGTATATACCCTGCAAAGATCTTTGACACTAATAACTACCCCCGGCCAGCCCAATCATCCCCCCCAACCTGAATGGGGGCAGGCTGGCCAGACCCCACCCATTCACGAATTCTTGTACTAAGCTTCTAGTTTTGTTATAAATGTGTTATAATTTTGTTGAGGTTGTAGCTTTCTGAAATTATTAACATTTTTGGAAATGGCTAGTCATTGTAATGGATAAGATTATTATGTTTATCTTATATTGGAAACTTATCTTACAGTTGTCTACTGTCATTAGATCTTACATAATACAAAATTCAACAGGAAAAATAAAATGCATTAAGGACAGAAGAGGAGATTTTCATGGATTTTCTTTAAAATTACTGTACTGAACATGTTATGTGCTTAGAAATGACTGTGTTCAGCATAAAGCTGCTTTTACTTCCTTTCCACCTCTGAAGCCTGCGGGAAACTTACAGGTCTCCTGGCAGAGTATGGCGCTATGTAAACGAAGAGAAGAAGATTAAAACTGAGAGCTTTCCCACCCCATGAGCAGCTCTGTTTACAGTTAAATAAATGGCTTTCCTTACTTGCATGTCACAGAGAAACAGGTTTCAATCACTAGAGCTACGCCATGTGAGATATAAAGAAAAAGACCTTCCATCGTTAAGTAGCAGCATCTGATTAACACAGCTCTCCTTCTAAAGTGTCTAAATGCTCCCTTTACTTTAAAGCGAAGCTCAGATCATTCAAAAAGCTGAAAAACACATGAAAGCTTGCTTTGACATCAATCCTTAAGAATTAGTTTTAAATTCAGTTCCCTTGTTAAACTTGCTTATGTGCCCTCATCCTTGAGTTCTCTCTCTTCAAAGGTGTAACTTATTTAAATTTGGAGAGAATGAATTTACATCACAATATTCCAGGATGTAAAAGGATTAACAACAGTTATGAAACCAAATTTGTAACTTTCTTTAATGGACTCAACCATAATGGCCACGTAAGATTTAGCACTTGTTTGCATGCTTCTAGAGAGAGGGAAAGCTCAGTATTTGTCAAAAAACAAAGCAAAAGACAAAACATAGCAGACACATAGCAGCATTGGATACTCATTATAATTTTAAAAAAATAATACTTCTATTAAATTGAAATTTGGCTCCTTTTAATTGCCAATCATTAGTACATCTAAATATATAAAAACCTAAGTGACAGTTCAATTGGTCGATAATGTAAAAGGACCAGCAGGTGGCAGATGCTCAATGCACAGGCATGGAAACATGGAAAAGGCTGATGAATTTCAGAGAGAAGGGGAATGGGGCAGGACGGGAAGAGATTAATCAAAGATCTTATATGCATACTAGAGGCCTGGCCTGCAGGGATCGGGCCAAAATCAGCAGTCTGACATCCCCTGAGGGATCATGGATTATAAGTGAGTGCAGGCCAGGCCAAGAGGCCCCATCAGTGCACAAATCCGTGCACCAGGCTTCTAGTTTTTCTATATGTAGTTATCCAGAACAGATAATGTAATATTTTTCTATATTAGAGTCACATTATTTTCACAATACAAAGCAATGTTTTCAATCTAAGTAAAGTTATTTTGACAGTGTTTTTTCCTCTTGATCATGCAATAGAAAAATTGTACTATAGGATTGCCTATAGTGCACAAATAAGTAACAAAAACAGTATTACAATGAATCCCTCTAATTAGTTAGTATAGTTACAAATAACATTTCATATATTCAAGTTTCCAATTTATGTAATTTAAGATGACTGAAAAGCAAATGTGTATTGATCATTTTCAAACAAGATGGTATCTATGTATGTTAGGCACTTTTCTAAAGACTTTACAAATATCAAGTTTTCTAATTCCCATAACAATCTACAAAGTAGATACTTTTGTGATCCTTATTTTATGGATTAAAAAACAGAACATTTGTGGATAACTTGTCTAAAATCATATAGCTGGTAAATAGTCAAACTGGAATTTGGGTGTAGGGCTGCCTCCCTCCAAAGCATTTTCTCTTCACCAAGCAGTCTTATAAGATGTTACTAGTCTTGTTTCACAAATGTGGAAACTAGGGTAGAGAGATAAAACACTTTTCTTATGCATGTGGGAATCTGGAAACCAAACCCTATAAGAAAGAAAATGCAGGAGAAAATTTAAAAATATAAATTAATAAAGACAATCATAACATAAAAATAAATGAAAGGTAAGCCTTTGCTAAACTTCATCCGACTGAATTGATGAATTAAATCTGGTGGCATTAATAGTATGGAAAAGGTCAATGTGTGCCTGCATCCACTAACTAAATAGCTTTTTAATTTTCAAATAGAATTTAAACTCACCTGTCTTTTTAAAAATCTCTTCGTTGGATCTACTAAAATGTAATTCCCATTGCTAACTTTGTTTCTAATTAGTGTTTCAACTGTTCTTTCTTTCTAACATCACTCTGGACTATTGACCTATTTTTCTCTTCTCGTTTCTTTCCTGCACCAGTCTACTGGGCTTCATGTCCTTGTTCAACTGTACACACAGAAACAGAGGTCTGTCCTTACTTTGATTCACCTGGAAGTATTTTTTCTGAACTTCACAACTACGTCTTTAGATGCTTCTGTACAAAGAAGCTGTTTGAACTAGGAAAATACCGCCTCTATTTCTTGCAGTCTTGGATAACAGAACAGCTCCTGTCCTGTGTAGAGGCAAATATTGACTTTGTATCAGTCACTTGCAAACAAACTTCAATTTCCCTCTGGGAAACACTGTTCACACTCTTAGATCACACGCAATATCTGATCAAATCCCTGATCCTCACACTCCCCAGGTTAGATCTGGTCACCTTGGCCTGCCTTCAGCAGGAAGTCTGTCAAATCAGGTGAGTCAAAAATTCCACTTTACCCCAAGTATTTCCTGTTAATAATTTTCCATCCACTGACCTCCTCATCCCTTGGCTATAAATTTTCAGAATTATGTTCAGTTCAATACTGAGTTCTCCTTCCCCCTGTAACAGTTCCTGAATGAAATATATGTTTACTACTTCATTGTCCGGCTCTGGATTTTCTTTGATACCGTCAACAAGAAAGTTTGGAGTGGGAGGTGAGAGGTTTTGGTGATGCATTACCTTGTTGACACTGATCAATGCCCTCCTTTAGTTGGTTATGGCAGTCGTGGCTGGAACAAGAGACAGGGGCTCCAAGAGAATCTGAAGTGCCTCAGCAGGTGCTTGATTGATATATGCATCCTAGTGATTTACCTCTTGTGGTTTTATTACATGACACTGGGAGGGTCCCATCATAGAATTGTCTGAGCTGTGACAGTAACCACTCTTTCAATTTTACTTCGTTATCGTCTCCTTTCTAGGCCACACTGGAATGTTCCTTGACAAAGAGTTAAATTGGGATTGGTTTAAATAAATGTAGATCCTGTTATTTGAATCCCTGGTCTCTTATTACATCAAGATACTAAGGCACATCTTTCTTCACCTTTGGCAATTTTTGCATTATACACTTTATTTATTTTTAACTTTTTAAATTTTTTTTGTTGTTGTTAATCTTGACTCGAGGATATTTTTCCATGGACTTTTAGGGAGAATAGAAGAGAGAGGGAAAGACAGAAACACCGATGTGAGAGAAACAGATCCATTGGTTGCCCCATGCACAAGTCCTGATCAGGGCCAGGGCTGGGGAGAAACCTGCCCAGAGGTACATGCCCTTGACCAGAATGGAACCCGAGGCTTTGGTCTGCAGGCCGATGCTCTATCCACTGAGCCAAACTGGTTAGGGTGTATTATAAACTTCATTGTTCAGCAGTCTACCTTCCTTTAGGGCCTGTCCCCTACTTCTCAATCTCATAAAGAATATGTGTGTATAACTAGAACCTGATTTGAACAGGGCTCATTTCTAACCTCCCCCATCACCCTGAAAGTCTGGCATCCCATGAAAATCAGTCATATTTTTTCCTACTTGTTCACAATAGACAATAAAAAATTTGAGCAGTATTCCATTGCTTACGTTTTTTAAATAAGTAAAAACTCAAATATAAAAATAAATTTGTACAGTACAGAGAGTAAATCATAGTACTAGAATAAAAAATATCTTAAATGATGGACTGTAGACAAAATTTAAAAACAAATACTTTTAAAAGAATTTGAAAGAAAAATGCAGCAAAGAATTTATTAACAGTGACATATAAAATGATATATAGCTTATTCTCAATATTTGTGGTAATTATGTTCTGTAAAGTAACCAAATTAGCAAGTCCTGAAACATTATTTGTAGGGGAAATACAGGGTTAGATTCCTGTTAGTATCTAATCGCCTTTCTTTCAATCGATCCATACGTAATATTGTTTTAGATGTGTTTCTGCTTAAAGACAACATATTTTATATATGTATTACTGATCCATTGAAATCATACCTAATAACAAGATTTATCCTTAAGTGAAGCTTACCTGATACACACATTTTCTTGGAAAATCTTATCATAGATTTATTGCACTTCCTGACAGCACATCAGGACTCTGCTTGGGGCCATTTTAGATAACAAGATCACCAACAAAAACGTGGCGCTAACCGGAACTGCAGGAGTTAAAGCAAGGCAGACTATTGCCTTGTGTAACCCTGACCATGGCAGCTGGGAACATGAGCATCTGGCAACTCGAAATGTCCTCCACTTTACCCACGTTTGCAAATAACCACAAAAGCACCACGAGGATTCATTTGAGGGTTACAAATAAATATTAGCAAGTTGGCACATTTACAAATATGGAAACTGTACATAATGAGGAGCTACTGACATAAAGTAGAAGATGATAAGTTAAGGAATTCAAATATCAGAAATCCAGTGCATGTAAAGAAATCAAGAAAATGAGGCACTGGCGAAAGCTGGGCAGAGGCAGCTCTCTGAGCTTTGGGTAAAGAACATCGAGGCAGAGAGCAGAAGCTTTGACCTTATTCATGTGTCTCTTTAGGAGCTGGAACTGCTGAGGGCAGAGGAAGAGATGGGGCCCTGAGGACAGGCCTGCCTCATACAGCGCAGCAGCTCATGGAGACACGCCTATGTGATGCTTCACAGAAGGACACAGGGAAATTATCCTGAAAGAAAAATCAATGCTGCATCTACCTTGAATTTATATACACTTTTGATGTGATTTGTATTTTCAGATTTTTAGCACTTCTTGAGTTAAAATTTTCATAAATATTATATTCATTCTCTATTTACCTATTTTAGGTAATAAAGACTCCTTTGAGCAAACTTACATCTTCTTTTAGAGATACATGCTTTATAAAATTGGTAAAAAGCCAAAGATTTGATTAGAATTGAACATATATTTGGGTACATCTGACTGTGCAAATAATCAGGAGAACTAAACCAAAGTTAAAAAGAGGTGTGTGGCATGTGATACATCCTCCACTCTAATTACTTCTCTTCTGAGTAATATTTTCACATTCAGAAATTGAAGTAATCACTCCACTTTGTTTCTGAACCGTCCTTATTAGACACACCAATGTCCTAATTTGACTAGCTTTTACTGTTTTTCTTAATGAAAGCAAATTATTTTGAAGTTATATTAAAAGATATTCACGGTATTTTTTTCTAACCAAAAATATAGCTATCAAAGGAAGCTATTAGCGGATAATTTGATTTTTCTCTTTGTTTATAATGGCCACAAAGAACACTTTTACAAATATGTAAAGTGTTTGAAACAATGGGCACATTGTAGGGATCACTATGTGGGTGTGATAAGAAGCTAGGCTTAATATTAAGTACATTTTTATTTTTAATGGAAAAATACATTTTTGGAAAGCTTTCATTTTATGTACATACAATTGATTAGTAAGATGAGGAATAGTAACTCTCCAGGTGAAAGATTTAAGAAGCTCATTCTGTTCAAGTTCATATAATGAGAAGAAAAACCAATCAAGAGAAAGTTTTTAACAAACCAGGATTTGGAAGACATTCCAATGAAAAGGGAACTCGCTCAGAAATGCAGTTACAACATGTGATGTTACAATGGTCTTGATTCAGTGTGAAATCTAAAGAGAGAGAATACCAAGAAATAAAGAAGCTGAACCAAAATTGAATGTGCTGAAAACACTTTAGAGATATTACCTTTTCAACCTGTCAAAGTAGTCAAACCAAGGCAGTATCTGTAATTTAACAGGAAATGAGTTTGCTAGTCTGTCATATATTTCCCAGTTTCTTCCACCATATTTTGACTAGCACTTCTCATGCAAATAAGAGTGGTAATACTATCATTTTTTTAGAATTAACATTAACGTTATTTTGTTATCATATTAAAACAAAATACTGTTATAACTTAAGTTGCTTTAAAGCAAAATGTCCTGAGGTTATAGCTGAAAACACTCTTCATCCTTATGTGTGGTGATGGGAACACTTTAATAGAATGCACTTAAATTTTAGGTAATTTGCACAGATTTGTAAAAGGCTTTTATCTTCTTAAAGCCCTTGTTTCCAAAGGCAATGTGTTTGAGATACTGACAGGAGTGCTCAGTAACCTAAGGCTTTGCTCAGGATCATACAGATGATAACAATGAGTTGTTCTCTTTTTAAAAAAATCTATAAGCACATATGTGGAGGATAATTTTGAAGTTATATCGATGCAGATTCATTATGCTACACTTATGAAAATAATTTCATTCTCAGAATCATGAGCCTTGCAGGCACTGCAACCTTCTTAATCAATAAATACAAATATCTGTATATCTTTATACGTTTCAACTTTATTTTTGTTATTGACATTATTACAAATGTTCTTATTTTCCCCTTCTTTGTCCACCTCCACCCAACTCTTGCCGTCCCTCACCTCTGAACATCACCACACTGTTGTCTGTTTCTATGGGTTTTGCATATATTTTCTTTGGCTAATTCCTTTACCTCTTTTCATCCCTTCCCTGCTGACAACTGTCGTTTTGTTTCATGTATCCATGTGTCTGTTTTTATTTTGATTGTCAGCTTATTTTGCTCATTAGATTCCTCATATAAGTGACATCATATGGTATTTATCTTTTGCTGACTGGCTTATTTCACTTGGCATAATAATCTCCAGGTCCACCCATGTTGTTGCAAAGGTAGGGTTTCTTTCTTTTTTATTTACAAGTAGCTTCCCATTCTGTAAATGTACCAGCATTTTTTATCCACTCTTCTACTGATGGGTAGCTGGGCTGTTTCCAGATCTTTGCTATTGTAAATTGTGCTGTTATGAACATAGGCGTGCATACATTCTTTCTTATTGGTGTTGCGGGATTCTTAGGATATATTCCTAGAAGTGGGATCACTGGGTCAAATGGCAGTTCCACATTTAATTTTTTGAGGAAACTCCACACTGTTCTCCATAATGGCTGCACCAGTCTGTAGAGTGGCATTCCCACCAGCAGTGCACTAAGGTTCTCTTTTCTCCACCTCCTCACAACACTTGCCATTTGTAAATTTATTTATTGGTGGTAGCCATTCTGGCAGATGTGAAGTGATATCTCATTGTGATTTTAATTTGCATCTTTCTGATGATTGGTGACCTTGAGCATTTTTTTCATGTCTATTGGCCTCTTTGGAGAAGTGTCTGTTCAGGTGCTTTGCCCTTTTTTTTTAATTGGACTCTGTCTTCCTTGTGTTGAGTTGTATAAGTTTGTTATAGATTTTAAAAATTAAACCCTTATCAGATGTATCATTGGCAAACATGTTCTCCCATACACTGGGGTCCCTTTTCATTCTGTTGATGGTTTCTTTTGTTGTGCAGAAGCTTTTTAGCTTGATGTAGTCCCGTTTGTTTGTTTTTTCCCTTGCCCTAAGATATATACAGGCAAAATATTGCTCTGAGAGATGTCTGAGATTTTGCTGCCTACATTTTTTTCTATGACTTTTATGGTTTTGCAACTCACATTTTAATCTTTTATGCATTTGGGGGATATTCTTGTGTCTAATGCAAGCTGGTAGTCGTTTTCTTGTTTTGCTTGTCCCTGTGCAATTTTCCCAACACCATTTTTTGAAGAGATTTTCAGATTCATTATGACACACCTATAAAAATAAATTCATGCTCAGAATCATGATCATCGCAGGCACTACAATTTTCTTAACCAATAAAGATATATTTTAATGTCCTATGCTCTCCAAAATGGAGCTGTGCATTTGTATATATTTATCAAAATGCAGGAGTCTCTGCCATGTAGATCCATTAAGACTTTCACTGAATTCTATATGGTTTTACTTGTGAGGATTTCATTGCCCTGGACTATCCACACTGTACCATAGACAGGTCCACAACTTTGATTTTTGTGAGCATTGTAGTAAAAAAAAAATCTGGAGACCAAGAGCAGAGCCCAAATACTCAACACCTTGCATAATGATGGTAAGTTTTCCTGCTTAGCTCATGGGGACAGGAATCAAATGAGAGCATGTGTTTATACTTACGACATCTTTCCCCTAGTGAAACTCTATCATTAATGGAAAGTCTCCCTAGACACAAAGAATCTGCTGGACCTAACATATTATGTTCGGTGCTATAATGAATTTCCATATTTTTAATTTTTTTCCTTCCCTATTTTTCCAGAACTTCAGAGACTGGTTAGCCATACAACATTTTATTTTGGGAGATATTGATTTTGATTAGGATTATATAATTACTTTGAAATATCATCTTCTGGGATTAAAATAGATCCTAATATAGAGCACAGGTATGTAATGTTTTCTCAAGAACTGTAAAAGAACGTAGGGAAGAAATTGCTTGTTGTTCCCCAGATCAGTTTACCTTTTCTAGATGTCAAATTGATACTTATTTTTGAAAATAACCGCTCCACAACAAACCTATATTTCCAAGCCTTCTTCTTTTTTTGGCCAAAAGATTAAGATTCTGGCCAGTGAGAGGTAGGTAGAAATTACAATGTATCAGATTTTCTTAAGATAACTTTATTAAGAGTACCTGGCATAAGTTTTAAGATTTTGTTATTCAGTTTTCCATCCTGCTGCTCAGAACATGGATACCTGGAATGCTTAGAATGTAAATGTCGGCCTCTTGCACTAAATCACTGAAGCATTATGAGTAATAAGATTGAAGAAGACTAGTTTCTTGTGTCCTTGGAGTATGAAAATAATTCATAATTATTTTTCTGGAATTATAATTTAAGATTTTGTAAATTGTTTTATGTTTCATTTACAAATATGTCTATAGCAATTTCTTGTGTGGAAGATGTTAGGGAATAAGAATAAATAAAATACCCACCTATAATTAGATGCAAAAAAAAGTGTCCCTATCACAAACAAAAATAAACACTCTCTTGGAATCATATGCAGTAAAATTTATGAGTTGTAGACATCCTTCAAAAGTCATTTTGGGGATAGTGTGGTTAATATGTCACTTGACTGCCTCTTGAGTAGAATTTACTATTTGAATTTCCATTTAGACAGAATTTGTGATAATTTGAAAGGAGCTCATCATTACCTAAGGGAAGATAAGTTTCTTTAAAAATTGACAACATAAACATTGTTAACAGATTTTTATGCACCATTTTAAATGTAAACAAAGAAATTCTAATTGCCTGTGTCTGCTGAAGCAGGTCCCCAAACCCCTAATTTAGGCAGTGTGTATTTATGCTTGAGTTCCTGTGTAGCCTGCATAGGAAGAAAACTTCAGTTTCTTGTGAAATGTTCCCTGATGAAATTATTTTAATAGTTTAGAAAAGTTTCATTTTACCCAACATGCACAAATAGAGAAAAATATCTGAAAATTTAGCTACTTTTCAAGAAAAACTTCTCACAACATATTTGGCCAAAGTATAACCTAGAGACTTTCAGTTCCATCTGGAAGGTATTTGCACAAGTTGGAAGCACTGGCCAGAGGATGCTGCTAAGATTGTGCTGTAGCTTCAGTTTATAAACTGAGGTTAGTAACTGATAGGGCAACTTAAAAAAGAATTTTACCCATTTCCATCAAAATTACTAGTACCTTAACACATGGACCCAATAACTCCACTTCCAAGAGTATAGTGTGAAGATATTGTATTATGTAATTAAAATGCATTTGATCATTTATGAATTGATCCTTATTTATAATTCTGAAGGTTTGATAACTCCCCGTTATTCATAGATATGGAACTGATTGATACAACTATGAACTATGTATGCAATGCAATATTCTGCAACAGTTAGAAACATGAAGGAAAGAAAAATAAAAAAATTCTCCATGTGCTATTGTGGTTGATTTTAAGTTAAGCTATATGAAATTGGTGAGTCAATATAATAGTACTTGGGGAATTTTATGTGGTTTATATTACTAATTCTAAAGCAAGCAAAAAAGGCACAAACATGAGAATATTATGTTAACTTTTATGGAAAAAAAGAGGAGAAATTCATGATTATGCATGGTCACATTTTTTGGAAACAAAGACATTAATAAAATTACCTAAAGGTAGTGGAGTGGGAAGGGCAGGATGAGAATGAGGATTTTATCTGTTCACATTTGTATGTTATTTCATTGTTTAACCAAGTGAATACATTGCTTGTTTGTTTTAAAAAAAAAACCAAATACACTTTATTTCTTGCCTATTTATTTTTCATCATAATGCCTGCAAAATTTTAACTCAGCCTTTTACATTCTTTTTCTTTTTTTGGAAGAGTTTGTGTTATAAATCCTAAATAAATAAGATGAAACAAGAATTAAAGTATCATTTGCTCTCAAGATGTCCCTTGTCTAATAAAATATTCATTATTATAGCTTTTAAAATTATATAGTGCCAGAGCTTCTAAATACCTTACCTGAAAGTGGCATTCTCTTAATACAATCTTGTGGTTCAAAACTATCTATATGTATAAAAGCTTAAGCTACCATTAAGACTAAGTGACTAGAACAACCAGAATGACTGGTCAACCAGTTGCTAGGATGCACACTGATGACCAGGGGACAGATGCTCAATGCAGGAGCTGTCCCCTGGTGGTCAGTGCTCTCCCACTGACAGTCTGACCCAGCAGTTTGACATCCCCCAGGAGGTCCTGGATTGCAAGAGGGCGTAGGCTAGTCTGAGGGACCCCACTCATGCACGAATCCGTGCACTGGGCCTCTAGTGTATATATAAGACTTAACTTTTAATATTCATACATGATAAATTAAAAGTTTTTACTACAGCATTAATGTTATTCTTCACAACCTCATGAGCCTTCCTAACAAAATGTTTAATGCAATGTGTTTTTTTTTTTACTACCTATGAACATTATAAGGGTGTAAATTACTATCAAGAGTAAAATCTACCATGTTTAATGAGCACCTGCTAAAACTGTAGGTCAGTTTGTGATGAAACATTTACTAGCTACTTATTATAATTTGCATCATTAGGCCTATTGAACAGACAGCTGTTCCCATGAAAGAAAAACGTTTTCTTAATCTACCTTATATGTGTTTATAAAACTTGCTGATTTTTAGCTCTGCAGACATAATTTCTAATATTCATAGATTTTTGTAGAGAATGAGGCTGAATGAGCTTTTCTGTTAACATTCTTTCCCATTTGATTGCATGGGTCTGCACCTAGAACATACAGAAAATGTGAACTAATTCAGCTGAAAATGCCTCCCTTTCGATCTTATGCCCTTGTTTTGTGAGTCTTCTAGGTGCCTACATTTTTATATCTCAAAAGAAAATAAATGGAAGGAATGGGGAAAAAGTGTGAAAGTTATGAAAGGTGATGACTGCTCCTTAGTATTAAAAAACTACACGACAATATATTTTACTTATAAAATACCTGGTATTCTAGATGATTAACTTATAGCAACATTATTTAATGGCCTTTAGAGACCTCTAAGTTCTGTATGAGATACATACTAAAGATAATGCTCCTACTCATTATGTTATAAGAAATAATTAATAAAGTAGCACCACACTGATGTAGTATAGGAATATCTAAATGAATGGCTGAATGACTGATTTTAATGGTTAAATGAATAACAATTTAAGGAAGTCAAAAGAACAATCCTATATAATAAAAGGCTAATATGCAAGTAGACTGACAGGACAACTGAACAATTGGTTGATATGACATGTAGTGACCACCAGGGGACATGTGAAGAAGATGGCAGGTGTTGGCCCTGGAGGAATGCTAGAGCAGGTAAGTGAGGGTGACAGACCAAGGCAGGCATGGGTCGCTGTCATTGGGGTGAGCCTCTGGTGGTTACTGAAAATTCTTTGCTCCCTCCTGATGCTCACACCTACTGCCAGTACTGGCCCTGCTTTACCTACTGCCAGGGCCAGAGCTGCCACTCGCACCCGCAGCCTACGCTGAAGCTGCCACTTGCACCTGCTGCTGGTGCTCAGTGCCAGTCCCAATCACTCAGCTCTATCAGTGGATACAAGCAGCGGCTACTGGCCCTGACCTCCTCTGAGGGCTTCTCTACCTCCCCAGGCTCTTGATGGGTGATCAGGGCAGCAGCTGCCACTCACACCCACTGACAGTGCCAGTCCTACTCAAACCTGTTGCTGGTGCTGGCCCCAATCCTTTGGCACCAGCAGCAGGAGTGAGCAGGGATGGCACCATTAATGCATGGGAGTGGCAGCAGTGGGAGCAGGGCTGCTGGCAGACAGAAGACCAGGATCCATGGTGAGAGGGGCCAGGAGGGGGCATGGAGGATGGGCATAGACCTGCCCCTGTGCAGCCTTGTGGCCCACAGTTCCTTTCAAGGTGCACAAATTCATGCATTGGGCCCAAGTCCTATATAATAAAAGGCTAATATGCAAATTGTCCCCTTGACCAGGAATTCAACCAAGAGGCAGGGCTGGCAGCTAAACCATCTGAAGTTCCTCCCCCTGGCTTGCCCCACCCCCAATCAGTCCCCCCACACCCGCATCAGAGCAGGCAGGTCAGACTCAACCCATGCACAAATTTGTGCACCGAGCCTCTAGTACTATACAATAAATTCAGGGTCAAGTCTAGTTCAGTATATTTTCTGAGTTTTAAGCATTTCACCTTCACATAGAGACCCTTAGTTATTAGATTTTCCCTTTCCTTTTCTAACTGCAAAGGTTTTATGATTCCATAGGTGAGGTTACATTTTTTTTTCAAATCCAAACTTGCTCTCTACCACCAGTCTTTTTTTTCCTTTTGGTATAGCAAATATGGAAATTTATTAAAGAAAAAGTATAGATCCCCATGTAAGAAGGGGGAAGAGTCCCACAGAATGAACTCCCATGTGGGGAGGGAGAAAGGGTCCCTCTACTACCAGTCTTATTGGATATATTACAAAATGGGTTAACCAAATATTTTTTAATATAATTTTAATAGAGTACCCATTATGATTCAGGACTGTGTAATATCAAAGGAACAATAAACAAGGCATAGTCTCTGCATTCTAGAAAATTTGTGTAATCAGGAGTTTATGAATCACCACAAAGTGTTTCTTTATTGGCAGACTACCTGGGGAACACATAGGGGTATTTAAACAGTTTAAGGAGTCGGTAGGGGCAGAGGAATTTCCCTGAACAAAAGTTCTTGGCTGAATTCTGAAGTGTAAATAGAGCAGCCACCAAAGAAGAGATAAAACACGATGCAAATCCTACCTGGTTTGTTTCAGTGGATAGGGCATTGACCTGTGTCCTGAAAGGTTCCAGGTTCATTTTCCATCAAAGGCACATGCACAGGTTATGGGCTTAATCCCAGTAGGGCTCATAAAAGAGTAATCCAATCAATGATTCTCTCTCATCACTGATGTTTCTATCTCACTCTCTTCCTGTCCTTTCCTCTCTGAAATAAATAATATAAACACACACACACACACACACACACACACACACACACACACACACACACACACAAAATGGAGGAATTAGAGTAGTAAGTGCAGATCCAAAGGCAAAAGAAAGTGGGTGCACTCAGAGAAGTGGGGTTTTGTTTGTAATTTTGTTTTGTTTTAATTTCAAATTGATTGAAAATTTTGAAATTTTCAGGACCTAAAAGGGCTAAAACTAAAATATATTTTTCTTGAAAGAGAAAAATAAAGTTGGAGGACTAACTTCCTGATTCCTCATTTCATGAATAGTGACATGATTATTATAAAGCTGCGGTGATTAATAGAATACCATATTGGTGCAACAGTAGTGAAATAGATCAAAGGAACAAAATAGAATCTCAATACAGACCCACAAATTTATAGACAACTAATATCTGACAAAAAGTTCAAAGGCAATTAATTCAGCATAGAAAGGATTTTTCAGCAAATGGTATTGAATTGATAGAATATTCATTTATAAAACAAAACACAACTCCATGCAGTCTTCACACCATAAACAAAAATAACTCAAAATGAATCACAGATTTACATATAAAACCTAAGAACTAGATATAAAACTATCCAATTTCTAAAAGAAATAAAATGTTGTAACTTGAATTAGGTAATATTTCCTAGCTACATTACAGCACAATTCATAAAAGAAGAATTTGTTAAACTAGGCTTTTTCAAAATTAATAACTTTTGAAGTTCCTCAAAAACAGTATTAAGAGAATAAAAATATAAGTCACAGATGGGGAAAATATTTGTATAACATTTATCTGAAATTATTTGCTTGTTTGTTTGTTCATTATTGTAATATAAGCCACTGGAGGGCCAGTGCCTTGTTTGTACCTTTAAGTGCTGTGTGTCTAATATCTAGAATACTGCTCTGCACACAATCGATCCTCAAAAAACATTTTTCTAATGAAATAATTAATGAACTAACAAACAAATCAGCATATAATGGGAATTGAATCTTTGTAAGACATGAAAGCACCTGAGGATAGGCATAGATAATTGTTTCTCAAACTGTAGTGTGAAATGATATCATTTTGGAATCTTGTTAAAATGCAGATCCTAATTCAGGTAAGCTCTGAGATAGGACTTGAAGCTCTTCCTTTTAAACAAGCTGGAGGTGTTGGCAATGCAGCTGGTCCTGGGACCACTCTTTTCAAGCCAATGTCATCGGTATAATTCCACTCAAGGCACAAGCAAAAATTGACCATTTCCTCATTAAATTGCACATGAGGTGACCTGCTGAGGAACAATGGCATGGAAAACTAGAAGAGTATTCAAAGAAGGGAAAGAGGAAATAAAATGAGAGTTGTTTTTAAAGAGGGAAAACAAATAAAATAATTTCAATGAATCTTGGCAAATATTTATTAACAGAAAAAAAAGAAGACTCTTTAGTATAGAGTCTATACTATGGAGAGTCAATGTTCAAACAAACTAACCCATTCAAAATATCATCTACACATTTCAGGTATTAGTTTTTCCCGCTGCTTCCCTCCAAACCAGATAAATGGGGAAGCTCTGAAATGTCAATCAACTTGGTAGCCCTGCATGTTAACAACTTCAGGAAGATTCTGATAAGGGAAGAAGGTTAGAATTTAATTGTTCCAGTGAGAATTGGGGATTTTCTCTAAATTTCATTAATGTGCTATATCTACCTTCCATTTCCGTAGGGAAAGCAGAGTTTAAAGTAATGAGCACATATTTGATGTTCAGGATAAAAAAAAAAATCAAAGTTGTCACCAAAGCATACATTTCACATGGTATTGAATTTTATATAACCTACAGCGTGTTTTATTGAGGAGACAAAACATTTCAGGAATGAGGTCCTCCCAATCATTTAAGCAGCTCATTACACTGCTGAATAGCCCTGTCTTGCACCTTTTCCTTATGTAGAAATCAAAGTCTGTCTCCAGCCCATTGTTCTAACTCACTCCTGTAGCTATATGGAATATGCATTCCAATTCCTCTTCCAGTTTTCAGATGTTCTAATACTTAAAAGCAGAAATCATTCTCCCACCTACTCTGAAGCTGGATATCTTCAGCACCTGCAAAAGTCTCAACAACGAGCTGCAAATGCTTTATCACAGTCACACTGCTCTTAATTTGTCTTCATTACCTGAGTCGTATTGAATTGAAAATCATACCGCCTGGCTAGTGTGGCTCTATGGTTGAGCTTCCCCTTGTGAAACAGATCACAGTTTGATTCCTGGTCAGGGCACATGCCTGGGTGTTGGGCTCAATTCCCAGTAGAGGATGTGCAAGAGGAGGCCAACCAATGATTTTCTCTCATCATTGATGTTTCTCTCTCATTCCTTCTCCCTTCCTCTCTGAAATCAGTAATATATATATTATAATATATACATATATATATATATATATATATATATATATATTATAATATATATATATTTAAAAAAGAAAATCACACCAAGAGCAAAAATTACTACTTTCAGTACATTGGAGCAAAGGACTTCCTTAACCGAAACACTATATATGTATCAACATAGTCCAAGTTTATAAGTAATTTTTACACCACCTAGAGCAGTGATTCTCAACCTTCCTAATGCTGTGACCCTTAAATACAGTTCCTCATGTATGGTGATGCCCAACCATAAAATTATTTTGCTACTTCATAATTGTAATTTTGCTATGGTTTTGAATCGTAATGTGAATATCTGATATGCAGATTGTATTTTCATTGTTAGAAATTGAACACAATTAAAGCATAGTGATTAATCACAAAACTATGTAATTATATACTTGTAAAATATTTATTTCTAATTATAAATAAATTAAATTTTGTCTTGAAGCATGGTGTAGCATGGGTAACAATCCTATCTAATAAAAGGGTGATATGCAAATTTGATCATACCTTCGCTACACCCACAAGCCACGCCCACCAGCTAATCAGAAGTGTGGGGCATGGCCAAGGCAGCCCTGGCCTGGGGGGGCATGTCCAAGGTGGCCTGGGCCTGTGGGGGTGTGGCCAAAGCCCTTGTTTGCTGGGGGCGAGCTGGCTGGGGCTAAGGCCCTGGCCAGAGGGGTAGGGGGGCAGGGCTGGGATGGAGCCAGCCAGAACAATGGGCCCCGTTGCAGAACAATGGCTGGGTGCCCAAGGCCTAAAGCCTCGGCCAGAGGCCTCCCAGTATGTGTGAGGGGGCAGGTTGGGCTGAGGGATCACCCACCCCCAGTGCACGAATTTCGTGCACTGGGCCCCTAGTCTTAATATAACAACAGTAAACTACATTGCTACATTTTGCGACAGTATGCGTAAAAAGCCAACGTCAGTGTGAAGGTTGCTTTTTTCTCACCAGATCAGAAAGTCTTTGCAAGAGCACAATGACGATCATCTTCCACAACAAGTCTACTTTTGTATTTAGACTTGATAACCAACAAGCTGGAAAACCCTGTTTCACAAAGACATGTTGTTGGAAATGTAAGAAGATGCAACACAGTCTCAGACAGAACAGGATATGAGCAGGAAACCAGTCATTACCTCACCCATAGAGATGTAAATAGAACAAACAAGAAACCTGGTCAAACCTTAACGAACTATTTACTTACCGCTTAGGTGAGACATTAGCTGCCCCTCTTTAGTCTTATGTTAAGTATGAACTATTCACATATTGTTTAGGTGACACATTGGTAATTGAAAAAGCTTCCACACTTTTAGACTTGTGTTAATTCTTGCTGGTTGATTTCATTGTTGGAATTTCCTGACCTAAAGGACATGGATGTATCACTTAGCCCTAATAAAAGGGAATAGCAAAGCCAGAGATGGTGGTGTCTTCCCTCAAGAGGTGGACTCCCGCCTGGCCCCCATTATTCCCAAAATGGATGTTTTTCCAGTATCTCTTCATTTGTGGGCAGCCTTTTCCAGACGCTAAACCCTGACATGGAAACCCTGGACATGCGGGACGTGAAAAGGATTTCCACAGATATGACTGCAAACACTTGATCCAGAATGTTGTAACTGGCATTGTAGAGAAATCAGTTCTCACTGCATTGCTGATAATAAGTTCAATGAACTTCTCAAGAACATCTTCAAATTTGACTGTGTATGGGCTTCTGGCAAGTGCAAATGGAGTGTCAGGTAGATTTGGAAAGTATGATGAAATTTAGTCTGCAAGCATGTGCAAGTGTTTTTTCACAGAAATTACCATCATAATCCTTTTGTCTGGTTCAATGTTATGTTCCTCAAAGAAAGCAGATAAAGTAGGCTACATATTTTATTTTCATCTTTTTTTTTTTGCCAAAGTTGAAGTTTCATTTGCAATGATTGGATCTTTTCAGACAAATTGAGTCATGTTTCCTTTGGCCCTTGCAATGATAAATATAACTCGAGCAAGATGGCAAAGGTGTCAACCAAGTAAGCTATTTTCTGAAGTTCACTTTTATCGCTTAATACTGATTCAAACTGCTGTCTTGCTTTTTGATTAAAAAACATTTTGAGTTCATGATGAAGCTTAAAACATGTTTTAAAACTTTTCCTCTTGACAACCATCTCATTTCAGTGTGAAATAGCAGAGCATTGTTTGGCCCACCCAACTCGTTGCACAGCTGCAAAAACAGTCAACTGTTTAAACTGCTCGCCCTTACAAAATTGACAGAACTTATGACATTTTTCATTACTTCTTGTAACTCATGTGGCAGCATATTCATTGCTAATATTTGCCGATGAATCATACAGTGAGTTCTGATGACTTTCGGTGATTCATTCAGTACCAAACATTGAAATCCAGATCGACATCTTAGTGTAGCTGGAGCACCATCTGTGCAAACACCACAAACCTTTTCCCAAGAGATCTTATGGTCCTTCAGAAATGAACCAACTGTGTCAAATCCATCACTTGCAGTAGTTGTCGTTTCAAGAGATTTGCCAAAAAGAAACTCATCTTTAAAGTTACCATCATTAATACACCTCACACAAACCAGTAACTGTGAACAGTTTGCAACATCAGTAGATTTATCAAGCTGGATACTAAATATTGAAAGTGGATTACCTGATCAAGAATATCAGTAGATATGTCATCTATTCTGCCGACAGTGACGTTAGATAAGAAAATTGTACTCAATTTCGTAACAAATTTGTCTCTGATCATAACTCAAATAATACCTTTGGCCACTGGCAACAGTAAATTATCAGCAATGATGTGAGGTTTCATAGCTATGGCGTTTCTGAATGCCATCAAATATGAAGCTTCAACGGCTGCTACGTTTTGTTTGTGGTACTTGCCACCAGTGTCAAGTCTGGCTTTCTTGAGTCCATCAGCTTTGCTTCTAAAATAATTAGTATCCTTGCCAGCAAAGCCTGGATGCTTGCCATCAAAATGGCATTTTAGTTTGTTCGGCTTCATAAATTCGGCTGATAGAACTTCACAACAAATAACACATTGCGGTTTCTCAATTCCTGCTGTAAGTATTGAGGTAAAACCATATTGTAACAAACCCTCACTATGATTTCTTTTCTTAACGTTCTTCTCTACACGATCCATTGTCATGGGATGGTTTGCTAATGAAAATAATATATAACAATAGCTTTAATAAAACAAACGATGATGGCATAGTTCAGTCAATACAGTTCATTAAAGTTTCCTATGATTTACCATTCTGTGTTGTTGTTTTTTACATATCTGTTGCTATCACAAGGGGGCAGTATTCACATCAACCACAACTGAATATAAAAAGACTGATCAGCATCCAGATCAAGTTCCTATGGTACAGATTTCGTCTTTGCAGTAGTTTACAGTACATGACTTTACATTTACCCAGTAATCACAATTCATGAA
The DNA here is from genome assembly GCA_027563665.1 of Antrozous pallidus. NCBI lineage: Eukaryota > Metazoa > Chordata > Mammalia > Chiroptera > Vespertilionidae > Antrozous > Antrozous pallidus. Next base: position 96,348,278 of record CM050511.1, on the reverse strand, counting down.
GTGTCTTTTTACCTCCAATACTGCTGCTTTCAACACAGTAGCTGCTCTCTACACAGTAGCTGCTCTCTACACATGTGTGACTGGTCCACATCAGTACCTTAGGGCACCACCCCTGTCACATGCACCTGTATCTGCACGGGGTGTATGTGATGGGGTTGGCGCGATGACATCATCGCGCCCGGTACTCTGTGTGGGTGTATCTGCATGCGGGGGGACCCGCCTGGAGACGGATGGAGGAGTGGTGTCTCGGTTTTTAAGACCATCAGGAATACGTGTTTTCCAATGATCTTAGATGACTCCTGTGACAAGGTCGTTCAACCCCCAAAGGGGTCGCTACCCACAGGTTGAGAACCGCTGACCTAGAGGCACCAAATAAGAATCAATTTAATTCAGGACTGTGCGTGAAAAACTTGGGTCCACGCATACATCTCACATATTCTGTCTCTCATGTAGACCACAAAATAGACGGGGAAAATGTGAGACTATATTCACCACGACTGTATAAACTCAGAAAGACATAGCCGCATGCTCCTTTTTAACTGCAGTTGTCCTGTTATGCAAATGAAGTATGCCTAATTCCATTTGCCCATAAAAAAAAAGTTGTATACAAGAAAACGCTTTTTGTAAACTGTCACAAAAATATAGTATGTGTTTCCAATTTTAACCAATGTTACTTATAGTAATTAAACGTGTGTGTTTTCAAATTAGACAAATCTAGATTTAAAATATAGATCTCATATTCTCTCTCTCTCTGCAATTTTCTTAATCTTTCTGATTTTCAGTTATGGTGCGTAAAAATGTATTATCAATACCTAAGTTATATGGTTTTGAGGAGGATGATACAAGACAATTTGAGCAAAGTGTTCAGTAGAAGGCGTGGCATATACCAAGCAAATACTATCAGATACCCATAGTTTAGACTCCTGTAAAAACAAAAACAAAAAAATAATCATCAAGAACAATTTTAATTATTTTAGGGCTTTTTATTTATTGGAAAGAAAAAATAAAAATGGGAGATTTTTAAGAGAATCCAATTTACAATACATTTTTTAAAAAAGGACTTAAAATAAGGCTTGGTTAGTTAAAACAAGTAGATTAGCTCATTTATTAGCATACCACATGTTACTATACACTGTGGTTAGAGATATAGATCTCACATAATCCTCCAAAACTTAATGTAAAAAATAATAATATGCATTTTTGCAAAATGCTTACCTTGTGCTTGGCACTGTGCTAGGTAAAGTATGGACTTTTACGTGAACCCGAGATCAACCTATGGGGCAGTGATTACATTTGTTGTACAGAGGAATAAACTGCTAGCCATACAGTTTGAAATATGAGAAAGACAAAACTTTATAAAATGAGGGCTATGAAAGCATGCATTGTTTTAAAAAACTATGAGCAAGAATGCTCTTCAATATCTAAGATCACACAGGGGATGAATTAAAACTTTGAGAAGAAACAAAAGGGCAATAATTACTCATTGTACTGAAAATGCTTATTTAATACGCTTAGAGGTAAGGGAATAAAGTCTTGGGACTCAGGAACAAAAAACAAAATCAAAAACCCAATAAGTAAGAGCAAGAGGTTATATTAAATTTTGATATGGGAATAGATGTCCAAAGGAATTAACTGTAACTGCAGTGACATTTTACTACAAAATGAACAATATTATTAACTGAAGACCTGGTGTACAAATTTGTGCATGGGGGAGGGGGGTGTACTGCAGGAGGTTGCCCAGATGGGGGAGAGGGATCGTGGGAGGTTGGTCACTGACCCCGAGAAGGGAGACAGCCCTCGGACCCCCTGGGAAAGGGGCCAGATCTGCCACCATCCATGCCCTATTACACTTCCTCCTCTTTCCATTGCCACCATACCACTACCGTGGCAAGTGGACATCACCCAGGGAAGGGAGAGGATGGAAGCAAGACAATCCCTTGTGTCGAGGGTTGACTTTCAATAGATTGCAGGGAGGGAGCATCTCTATTATGTATGAAACCCTGACCCAGAAGCAGGTCTCCTGGAAAGGTTTAGCAGCAGGGACTGATGGGGGCTGGCCAGCTGGGGGAGAGGCCATGGGATGTTGAGTGTGGGAGCTCACTGACCATCAGAGGGAAGTTCCTGTGTTGAGTGTCTGCCCCCTGGTGGTCAGTGTGTGCCACAGCGACTGGTTAAACAGTCATTCAGTCATAACAGTTACTTAGGCTTTTATATATATATATATATATATATATATATATATATATATACATATACATATATATATAAATATATGTATATGTATATATATATATATGTTTTACAGGCTTTCTATTTTAAATTCAATACAATAAAACTATATTAGGCCATGAAAATAGCCTTTATTTTTTCCATTTAGGCTGAAGTTACTTAGACAAACTTAGGGCTGGTTAACTTTGCAAAACACCATGTGTATAATGCTTTTTTTTGTTTGGTATTTAATATTTTTTAAGTAAAATGATAGTTGTTTTTTCTTTAGGAAATAGGTAGAGAAAAAAGGACAAGAGGGGAAATAAGATCCAGCCCCAGTCTGTTCTGGGTGTTTAAAAAAGATGTCAGCATTACTTGACAACTACAATTTACATTTCTAGGTGTAGGAACCATGCCAGGTTCCTGGATAATCAAGGCCAGTGGGAGCACAGAGACCTTGTCATCAATAGACCAGGATGACCAAAGGCTTCTCTGGGCATGAGCCTGATTGTAATGTTCAAGGACCCTGAGCCTGGGAATCCTAATCAGGCCAAGATATCATGAGCAGGTGCAAGGTCACACGGTTCACTGTGTCCTTCAGTAGCCAATAGGATTGATATAACTATTGGAACAAAGCCTTTTTTGTCTAAATAGTGTAAACGTAGGTTAATGAACAGCTAGTTGGCTGGAGTATGGAGAGAGAGCAGCTAGTCGGATGGAGTGTGTGAAGAAGTCTGCTAAAGAGAAGAGCTGGGCAAGAGAGACAGGAGAAGCTGCTGAGACAGAGATCTCAGGTACCGCCAGGATGTGAGGCAGTAAGTCTGAGGCAGCCTACAACTGCTCAGACGAAGACTGTGGGTACAGAGGCTAGTGCTACAATGTGAGGAAGATATGTATTCACCAGCTGGTGTCAGCCTGCTTGCCTCTGTGGACTTTGCTGTGATGGCCTGTCTTATCTGATGGCTATGTGGCCACTGGCTTCTGCTTGTTCTTATACACCGACAACTTTTCATGGCCTCTCCGCCTGCACCACCACCAAGAGTTGACCTGTGTCTCTATGAGCAGAAGATAAAGGAGGAACTTGGACTAAGTTCCCAACAGTGAGTGCAGTGGGCAGAGTTCTAGAGGGATCTTCCCTGGTGTCCAATGGGAGAATTTAGGAGAATACACAGACACAGCAAAACTCAGAACACCGGAGCTTGTGCAGGGCTTGGCTGTGCTTTGACACTGGGCTAAAGGAACTCAAGTTAAAATAGTAATTACCCATCGGAAAAGCATCACTTCAGCTAGGCTTTCCTTTTTGTGTCATCCTAAATTCTTCTGAAAAATTAGATCTCCCTTACTGATGCATCTTTGTGTCAGCATCCTACAAAGGTTAATTTAAAAAGTACAGAAAGTTCTATGCATTAATGGCATCTCCCCGAGGCTGAACATTATGTCCTATTTGCTTTCTTTCATGTATGAAAATTAATCACTTCAGGAGCGTCCAAGAGCACCTGTGCAGGAAGCCAGATTGCATTTCAGGCTCCTAGTTTAATGCAACACTCAAGACAAGTCCGTAGATAAGTGTTTGTGCTTTACAACATTCATTTTCTGATTCTTTTGAAGCATTTTTGGACTTTCTGTTCTTGTGGAGCCACATGCATCTGAGGTTTTAAGTTCTGTGGTTTAATTGAATTTTTAATCATGTATTTTTTATACCAATGTCAATATCCATAGCATATTCAGTTCTCTATGAACACATATGTAGTGCAAGTAAAATTTAAAGAAAGAAAGTTTTGATCAAATCATTTTCTTTAAGACATGACCCATTGTCTCTTACCAGTTAATCAGATTGAAAGTTTGCAATAACTTAGTTATAAGAATTTGAATTCTTTAAATCGAGATTGGCACTAATTTCTGTTGGGAAACCAGCCCCAGTTTTAAGCAAGATTTTCCTTGGAAGCTTGTGATTTGTGCAAAGTACACACAGAGAGGAAAAAACAGAAAAGTAAGATTGGCCTTAACCAGAGCAAAAATATGATAATCATAATTAGCACAATTCTCCGTGAAAAACATCAGATCATATTAGAAGTCATTGGTATTAAGTCTCTTGCTGAAACTCTCCTGCCAGTGAATTCTACTGCCAGTGAATACTAAATTGAGTACATTTTTAAAAATTAATTGATTATTTATATTTCATTGCTGATAGTATTGCAAATGCCCCCCTTCCTTGCCCTCCTCCAACAAGCTCCTGCCCCACCCCAGGCCTTCCCCACACATTGTCTTTGTCCATGGGTCATGCACGTAAGCATAAGATTTCCTTGACTGATCTCTTCCAGTCTGCCATGCCCTGCACCCTATCAGCCTGTTCCATGCAGCCATGCTCAGGGCCTGTTTTGTATGCCAGCTTATTTTGTACATTAGATCCCACATATAAGTGAGATCATATGATATTTATTTTTCTCTGAGTGGCTTGTTTTGCTTAGCATAATCACCTCCAAGTTCATCCATGCTATATCAATGGTTTCCTTCCTTTTTACAGGCATTGTGTAAATGTACCAAAGCTTTTTCACTCACTTAACTGCAGATGGGCACTTGGGCTGTGTCCAGATCTTAGCTATTGTAAATAGTGCTGCTATGAACATAGGGGTGCATATATTCTTTCTGATTGGTGTTTGGGATTCTTAAGATATATTCTTAGAAGTGGGATTGCTGGGTCAAATAGCACTTCTATTTTTAAATTTTTGAGGAAACTCCATATTGTTTTCCATAGTGGCTGCATGAACCCGAATTCCCATAGCAGTGTACCAGGGTTGCCTTTTCTCCACATCCTGCCACCACTTGCTGTTTGTTGATTTATTGATGGTTGCTATTCTGGCAGGTGTGAGATAATATCTCATTGCTGTTTTAATTTACATAATCCTAATCCTTTCCAGCTAGTCACTCAGGTGAATATTCTCTCTTGGATCCTTTGATATCCCTCTCTCCCTTTTTTTTTTTATTGACTTGCACCTCCATCCATTCTGTAATAGACCTCTCACCTGGTTATTATCTTGGTTCAACCTGGCATCATTTCTCTTGAGAATGGATTTCTGTTGAAATTCCATTTTCTTCTCCTTCTTCTTATCTTCTGAGAACTTCTGTCCAGGGGTTCTTGTGTTACTGGCTGACGTGTTGACAAGGAGGCTTGTCTCCCAGTCATTAGCATCTCCCAGGGAAAAATAGTAAATAGTACATTGGGAAATCAGACAAGACCTTGATCAATTAACACCACCAGAAAAAGCCTGATAGACACAGTGTCTTGAGAGTAATACCCACATGGACACAATTTCATATTATAATTCCAGCCAGGAACATAAAAATGGAATTTAAATCATGATCAAATATCAGACAAGTGTAAATGAGGAAAGAGGCTCAATTAAAACCAAATACTAAACCATGTTTACAATAATGAATCTAGGTAAAAAAGATATTAATGCTTATATTTCTCTAAGTTTTAAGTTTGAAATTATTTCCCAATAAAATGTTTTTGTAAAAGTCTATTTAAATATTAATTTATGTTGACATGACGAATTATAATTTTTTCTTATACTTTTCAGTTAGGATATATTTCTATTGCAATATGTATATGTCTGTCCCTCCATAAAACTTCAGCAGTGAGTTTGTTTCTTTCTATTAAAAATTTTTAATGTTGATATTATTACAGACTTCTCCCATTCTACCCACCCCTTGGCTCACCTCCACCTCTCCCTCCCTCTCTCCCCCTTGGCCTTCACTGAACTAGTATCCCTGTCCTTTGGATATTCATATATGTTCTTTAGCTAATCCCTTCTTATCTGTTCACTCCCCACCCCCTCCTCTGGTATCCTCCAGTCTGTTTCATGTATCAATGCTTCTGGTTCCATTTTATTCTTTAGGCTTTGAATTTAAATAAGTGTGTACTTAACTTTATAGCTAAGATAACTCCTGTAATTCTTTTTAAAAGTGGCTGACTTGGAACATATTTATGAATTTATAAATATATATTAATACACAAATGCATGTATTTTAATAACTTTAAACAATAAGAGTTTACTTATTAAAAATACTAGAGGCCCAGTGCATGGAATTCATGCACAGGGGTGTTGTCCCTCAGCCCAGGTTTCACCCTCTCCAATCTAGGACCCCTCCCAGGATTGGGCCTAAACGGACAGTTGGACATTCCTCTCACAATCCAGAACTGCTGGCTCCCAATCACTCACCTGCCTGCCTACCTGATTTCCCCTAACTGCTTCTGTCTGCCAGCCTGATTACCCCCTAACCACTCCCCTGCCAGCCTGACTGATGCCTAACTGCTCCCCTACTGGCCCAATTGCCTGTAACTGCCCTCCCCTGCAGGCATGGTCCCTTCCAGCTGCCCTCCCCTGCAGGCCTGGCCCCCCCTGCAACTTATCTCCCCAGCAAGCCTGGTCCCCCCAACTGCCCTCCTCTGAAGGCCTGGGTCCCCACCAATTGCCCTCTCCTGCAGGCCTCGGTCCCTCCCAACTGCTCTCCTCTACCAGCCTAGTCATCTCCAACTTCCCTACCCTGCTGACCATCTTATGGTGGCCATCTTGTGTCCACATGGGAGCGGCCATCTTGTGTATTGGAGTAATGGTCAATTTGCATATTACTCTTTAATTATATAGGATAATATGTTGGAAGACAGGTTTAATGAATTGATAAGAAAAGATACTATCTGCCAGGGGGTATTGGAGATACTGTAAAACACCTTTTTATATCATGAATATCTTTATTTAATTGGTAATATTCTTTTATTTTCTATCCACTTTAAGAATCTTTTTCAGAATTACAAAAAGGTGATTGCATTTTATTATGTGAAAATGCGGAGATGAATGTCAGTTCCAATAATAAACCATCATTTGTAGACTTAATACCACAAGTATATACTTAATAAATCATACTTTGTATTTACCAACTACCATACTTCTTAGATCACCAAAGTACTTTTCATTAAGTAACAATAAGCAAATTATAAATCTCAAATACCTTTCAATTAATTAAAACATAGGCATATAAAATTTTATTTTTATTCTTAGTTGTTTAATTTTACTTATCTATTTATTTTTACTATTTCTATAATTTATTTGTCCTAGAGGTTTATTTTTTAATTAGTGAGGTACATTGAAAACAAATGTCATTTTGAGAATAAAATGACATTTAATTTCATGAGAGTTTATGACAACTCTAAGATTTTCCCTTAATATCTCTCTACTAAGCAAAATGATAAAAGTTAATAAATGAAAAACATTTGTTAATAATGTAATTGATTTTGAGAGAGAAAGGAAGGCAGAGAGATGGAGAGAGGGAGAGAGAGAGAGAGAGAGAAAGAGAGAAACTTCAATTGGTTACCTCCTGGATGTGCCCCAAGGTGGGAGTGAACCTAGGTAATTATGTGCCCTGATCAGGAATCAAATTTTTGGTATATGAGATGACACTCCAACTGAGTCACCCAGCCAGGGCTATTTGTTAATAATTTAATGAGGAGGAAGAAACTGAAATAAAAAAGTGTGAGGGCAAATTTAAATATCATCTGCAGTTTCTTAAATGTATTGAAAAGATACTATTATTACAGCAGTGTCATTCTTACTTCTAAAGCACCTCCTCCATTCAGACATTGCATTGTTTCCTAGGAGCCAGCCACACCCTTGGGTCTATTGCCTAGAATTATCTAATGTCCAAAATGGCAACTCATTCTGATTTATGGACAAAAACCATCCTCCAGTCACAAACTATTTATCCTCATCAAACTTTTTATACATCCCAAACACTCATGCTTTAGATTAACCCATCAGAGCCCAATAACAAAATGCAAATATGTTAAAAAGAAAAGTAACCATCTAGAAAAATAGCATACTTGACCCTTGCCAATCAATACAGATTTTTTTCTAAAGAACTCACCTGGCTAGCCCTGACCTCTTTGGCTCAGTGGATAGAGCACCGGCCTTCTGATTGAAGGGTCCCGGGTTCAATTCCGGTCTAGGGCATGTACCTTGGTTGCGGGCACATCCCCAATGGGAGTGTGCAGGAGGCAGCTGATTGGTGTTTCTCTCTCATCGATGTTTCTAACTTTCTATCCTTCTCCCTTTCTCTCTGTAAAAAAATCAATAAAACATATTAAAAAACCTCACCTAGCTAAATGCTGGGTCTCTGCCAAACCAATAATTTGATAATCATGAATGTTGTGTTCTGTAAGCAGTAACTTTGTCACTGAAGCTGTAAAGCCTAGTTTTCAAAATGTGCTATCTTCTAGTCCAATGTATGAATTTAGTAATTCATTTACATCTATAAACCTCCAGGATTGAGAAGTTATCTTTGGGGTTAATCTAAATTGATAGTAATTTATTTATGATCTATCTTCATATTCAAAAAGTACATGTCTATGAATTAATCAATAGCTTTGTTTATCCAAGTACCTAATTCTTTTATAGGATATTTTTGAAAAAAAATTAGAAACATTAAATCATTCAGTATGTTCCACTGGCTGTTACTAGGGATTTTAAAGTAGACTGCAATGCGCCTTTCAATGTCACAATCATTTGTTTATAAGTTTTGTCTCTGAGGGACCTTTGATCTGAACCCTACTTCCCATCTTGCAACTTTAATATATATAATACTGATTCATTATTTTCTGACATTTTGCTTCCTAGTGAGCAGATGAAAGTCTAAAATACTATATAAAAGCAATTTCTAGTGTTTTTTTCCAAGTCTTTCAATAGACTAAGAGGCAGTCTATTTTTCAGTGGTTCATTTGGATTAAAAAATCTTAGGTTTTGAAGATCTGAATTGGTGACTTCAGAAAAATGTACACTTTTTAAAATCTTACTAGTCAAAGGGATTTTGATGATTTAAAAAAAGTCTTCTCTAAGTGTGTGCATGTAAATTTTTATTATGAGAATTGTAAAGTATTCAGACCAAAGCCCATTGGCTGAAGCGAAGTTTGGGAAGCCATTACTATTGCCTTAAGCATGTTTATTACTTTATAGTGAATAATCATGAGTTCATTTTATAAGCTTATCCAGATTTCATTGATTGTAGAGAAAAAAAACATAAGGCAAATCACATTTGATTAAATATAAAAATAAAATAGGTGATGTCATTATAATAAGCTGGTTATTAGTTAGGGATGAAGGGGACAGTAGATAATAGAGGCATGACATTGTACAGTCTTGCCAGAAAGCTGCATTTAACACTCTTTGTTAATAATCTAATCGATTTTGAGAGAGAAAAGAAGGCTGGGAGAGAGAGAGATTACTCTTGATTAGAACCCACACTACATGGAATTATAAACTAGTTAAAAGACTGTTGTCCAGGTCTGTTCTCTTCTGGTTGATGGGGGAAAGAGACTGGACAAAAGCAGTTCAGGCACATATCCAGTAAGGTCTGAGTGACTGGGAGGTGTTTGTCTGTCGGTCACACCCTAGAACAAATTAGTGGCCAGGATGAGTGTGGCCATGGCAAGCTTGCAAAATCTGAATATTTGAACTTCTAAACAAAGGAGCCCCTCTTTCTTCTCTGGAGGCCACCGGTCTTCTGTGACTCCTGTTGCAGGGGGATGACCTTCCCTGCACCCATGTGGATCGTGGCCACGTGGGACTCTACACAATGTGCTGATGGACTTTCATTAGCTTGGATGCTGAACTATACCCGACTGCAACGTGGAAGGGAAACTCTGGACACTGGCCTTGCTTTGACTTTACTGGAAGCCCAGCTGTATCTCTTCCAGGGCTGGCTTAAGGGGCGTGGATTCTCATTCTCCCTAGGGAGCTTCTGAAAATTCTTATTTCAGCAGTACCTCAAGAACCTCACTCCCACTCCCATGAGCAAGGGAGGAATTTGATCCTCCAGCAGCATACTAGTAGTGATTACCATTTAGTAAGGCTAAAGGGAAAAAAAGCAAAAGACACTTTAGAACTTGAGATAAGGCAAAGGGAGGATAGCATATACTTTCAATATCATAAGCATTGTTTAACAGGGCTACCTGGCTTATTCACCTTTTTATGAGAATGCATCAGTGTTTGATTTTGCCATTTACTCTTGATTAGAACCCACACTGCATGGAATTATATGCTAGCTAAAAGACTGTTGTCTAAAAGTTATGCAAATAATGTCTTTATGATAGAAATAACCTCAAAGGTTATGGTTATGATTCCATTGCTTTATAGGTTATTAACTAGTTTCATACATAATGTAATAATTTTATCCTCATGTTTAATTTTCATTGCTTATTAATTGCTCATTTCAAAAAATAATATTAAATCATCTTTATAATCTTGCTGTTTATTTCACAAGTAAGGTAAATATATTTGTAACAAGTTTATGAAATGACTTTAATGCGGTACATAAAAATTAAGAGACATTATTCAGGTCATGCTACATTGATATAAGAATCTTTTAAAACTTGCTTGAAAATTATAATATGGTATTTTAACTCATATTATAGCAATTAAATCTCTTTAAATGTTGTGCAACCTTTCTGAATTTATTTTACCATGGAATTTCTCAAGTAAAATACATGAAATTCCATCTATTGCCTGGAATATGGTTGAAAACGACCGCCTACTGACCAAACAGTGTTTGTGATACCATTGCCACCATAATGACTAAATGCCTAGCTTATCACAGTGTATCTCCTCATGCCTTGCTCATTACATGCTCTCTATCCAATGTTATCTTACTAATAATTTTTATAACTATTTTCCCACATGCAGGGATTATCAGTGTATCTCATTTCCCAGTATGGGACCCAGTTGATGCAGTCCACCAAGATCAGCTTCACAGGACCTGAAAGAGTGTAGAGAAGGGAACTGTGTGTGCAAACAGAGACTACCCAGGGGAATTCTTTATTATCTGAAATTTGCACAAATTCCCTTCGTCAAATAGCATGTCCTTATTTTTATTTCAGGTCATCATCACTAGAGAAGGCCATCTAAGTGGAAGCCATCATTTTATATCTCCAACATTTTAACTATAACTATAATTCATAAATATCCTGTCAATTAAAAATGAATAACATTTCATTGAATTTTAACTATGTGTTGACTAAAGTATTTTTCCTGTGACCTAGTATAACAAAATCAACAACTATCAATAGCTATCTGAATTGGTAGGAATCTTCCCTCTGGAACCCCACATCTAAGAGAATTCCAGAGAACAGAAGCAACAAGGCAAAGCTCCCCTCCACCCCTTAATAGATAGAGAGCCAATTACTAAGATAGGAATAGAACTTACCAAAATGCTGATATTTACTGGGTTGATTTTATGGAGTCCCTGGGTGGCTTTTGTTTCCTGAAGTTTATGTTTATTTGCCTTTTGAAACTTTTCACTTAACACTAAAAATTTCTCCTTCTTAAAATGTTAATGATTTGGATGCACACTGATGTGAATGAGATACCAGTGAGGTGATAATGGAGTTGTATCAAACTTAGCTTAACTCCTATAAAAAAATTCATAATGTCTTTAATTCTTTCTCCTTTTCCACTGATATCTTCTAATATGATTCTGAATCACCTTATGATTTCAGATCTTCTGGAGTTCAAATGTCATATCCTACAATAGCATCAAAATCAGGTGTATACCTCAAAGACTCTCCTAGATTCCAAAACATTCTTGAACCCACAGTATAAGTAAAACTGAACAATTCATATGTATGAGTACACCTTTAAATGTTTACTCTTATCATTATTATTACTAATTATTCATGAGAATCCTTTGCAGGTGAATGATATGAATCAGAGAACTTTGAGTAGAGACATCTCTTCTAATGTCTCTTTACTGGTCTCATGGCCCATGTATTCCTACACACACCCCACCACATTACCAAAAAATAAACAAATACAGTCAGTTCTCCACATCTGCAGGTTCTACTAGTACATTTGTGAATTCAATTAACCTTGGATTGAAAATATTTATTTTGAAGTGGCACTGTTGCTGACATGTGCTATGTACCATAGTTAGGTCTATGATGATTATATCTGTACTGAACATGGATAGACATTTTTTTCTTATCTTATATCCTAAACAATACAACAACTACTAACATTGCATTAGTGTTATAAATAATCTTGTTATGATTTAAAGTATAAATAATCTTGTTATGATTTAAAGTATATGGGAAGATATGCTTAGGCTATATGCAAATACTATATCATCTATAATAATAAAAGTGCAATATGCTAATTAGAACAGATGTCCTTCCAGATGACCTTCTGGAGGAAGCCAGAGCTGTAAGGGAAGCCCGGGTCTTGGGTGCCAGAGGGAAGCTGGTCCCAGCAGCCGGTGAAAGGAAGGCCTACTCTGGCACAAATTTTGTGCATAGGGCTTCTAGTTTTATATAAAAATCTTGATCATCCACGGGATTCCTGGAACCAATCATCAGCAGATACCAAGGGACAAATGTACTTCAAACAAAACAGGCTTGATTGAACAACTGTTAACTGTAACATCAAGGGAAAATTTTGCAAGAGTATGAAGATTCTATTTCTCCAAAGTACACTGAATGTTCTCTGCATCCTTTGAATAAATGTAGAATGCATATAAAAAGCAAAGTCCAAGTTCTCTTCATATAATCCCCTGACTAAAGGGTTTATCTAGATCTGTAGGATTTTGTACTGTGTTTCTGCAAAATAGTTCCTAAATGTATTTATATTCTTGAACATAAGTTGCCCAAATATGCACCATATAGATACAGGTTTTTGTGCTGGTATTTTCATTGTAAGCATGTTTGCTATATGCATCTTTGCCACAAATATTTTCAATGCAGAACTAATTAGCCATAAGTCAACTTTGCAGTGAAGGATAAAATAAAAAATGAAATAAAGACATTTAAAGGGATGTAATAAAACATAAAAATTAATATAATGAAAATAGTTTATTGTGAAAAATAAATATATATAGTCTTTGAAGTCTTCGGTTCATAATACTTTTGTTTTGCTTATTGATTGATCTCCTTGATTTGACATCACACTGTTCCCCTAAGACTATAGCTTTTTTCTTTTTTTTGTTTATGAAGACTGGTATCAGTTTCCAGCTCTGGAAGCCTGTTGTTAATTAGTAGCCACTGTTTCCATATTTTCCATAGTTTGAAAAACTTTTGTTTTTAAAGAATGGGAGGGATGATTGCACTCAGAAAGGATTTGAAAAATAATATATTTTCATTTTTTAGCATAGTATGAAACCTGGCTTTACGTGCAGAATTATGTAGTTGTTATCTACTGTTTTAAAATTGCCACATATAATCTATTCATTGCTGTATAGACCACAAGGTGGGTTAAGATTTATATAATATAAAAGTGGGCATACTGTAAGAACGTTGTCAATGGAGAAATAAAACCTAATTGACAAGGTTTAAGTACATTAAGCAAACCAAACTGTCAACCTGTTATTTTATCTTTTACAACAAAATTGCCTCATGGTCAATTAGTTGCGCTATGAAAATGTTTGTGGCGGAAATACTTGCAGGGAAAATGGTGTGGTGAAGATGTTCATGAGAAAAATGCTTAAAGTAACAATATCTAGAACCATATAATAGTCCTGAAATTGGCTATAATGCTAATATATCAAATTGACTACACAATTGTATAATTTTTCTTTAACAAAACAGGAAACTAAACTTCAATTTAAGGATTTCTCATACCATTTAATGTTAAGGATAAAAATATGAAATTTTGTTATAAAAACAAAGGAAAGCATAACAGATGATGGGACTTTAAACTTGAATTGATGATCTGATTTCTTAATCAAGGGAAGTGCATATACCCAAACCCCAAGTATCTTAAAACAGTGATATAAAGATAGAATTGCAAATACTAGTATAACAGCAGCATATAGAAAATGTGTTAACTAGAAATATCTGTTAACAGAATTCTAATCTATTCCAAAACCAGGGAGGGGAAAAACAAAACAAAACACAAACCTGTGTTTTAGTTGATTAACCTCTTTCACATGCAAACAAAAAGAATCTCAAGCTAATCAAGAACTTCTCTTTTTAATATAACAGGTTGTTCATTTCTTATAGCAATATCCTACTAATGGATGATGACAAGAGATGAATGCTTATCCATAAAGTAAAACAACATGTTGGATAAATTAGAAAAGCTATCACAATTAGTGTGATTTAATGTTCATATGAAAATTAAACAGGTCGGGAGAAATATAGAAAAATGACAAATAAATATAGAAATTGGGATCTGTGAAATGTCTTTGAAGTATGCTCACTAGCTCATTTTCTTTTTGTCATTTAAACCTTTAGAATTAAAAGATTTAAGAAATTCTCTGTGAAATTAAGATCTTCAGAGCAGCAGGCCATACTCTTCTGTTTTTATTTCTCTGGCTTCCTCTTTCTTCATTTGTAATGTGTACAAATCAATAGTATCATCAAGTATCTAAACAAATTACAAAGGCCCTAAATTTTGACCCGGTTACCATTTCCAGCCAAAATGGTGATGTAGGTAAGATTTGTTGTAGGACACATTCAGATTTCTCCAAACCTTGCTTGGTATGACTTTTCTTTATTTTCATCCCCATAATAGTTATTTCATGTCAGTTTTTAAAAAGTCCTATGCATTCCGTAGTCACGTGCCATATAATGATGTTTCCGTTAAGTAGAACTGCATATGTGATTGTGATATGCCATCTAGCCTAGGTGTGTAAATACCATCTAGGTTTGTATAAGGACTTAACGGAAACAATCTAAGATCTTCACATGACAGTATTACCTAATGCCAAATTTATCAGAACATATACCCATTGTTAAGTAGCCTATGACTGTGTTAGATTTTGAAAATTTCAAACTAATATGTTTAGCACCCAATTACTATTGTCCAACATAGCATTCTCCATCTATATTTGCTAGCCTTTGAAGATGAAGTTTAGTAGTTGGATGTTATGAATATAAAGATTATTAGGGAAAAAAGATCTGTAGGAAAGGGTTGTTAAATGGAAAAGGCTCTTTATGGCCAGTAAATGCATGAGCCTGGATTTCATCCGGATACTATAAAGATCTGAATTATTAACAAATGATAAATCAATAGAACTCAGAAGACAATTAAAACTTGTCTGAGTCCCAGCAGAAGCTGGAATAGGACTTTTAATTAATGAAGGCAAACTAGGAAGAGACTGGTATCACAGTAGTAGGACCAGGATAATACAGAAATGAAAAAAATATGTCATCATTCAGTTGTGCTTAGAACTACCAACATGACTTCCATAGCCTGACCTCAGGGGTGAAAGCTGATGTTGTACTAAATTGACAGAGGCCTGTTCTCCCAGGCCAGGAACTATTAGGAGGTCAAATATTGATAAAAACAAAAAATAACAAAAACAAACCTTTAAAAATGCAAACCACTTAGTCAATTATCATTTGGTTTAAGTTATTTCTTTAATGATTTTAAAATATTCTGAGCTGTAATAAAGCAAGCAGTGTGGGCTAAAATTAAAATAAATATATTCTAATTTAAAAGGTATTTCAACTACTTATCTTTAAATTCTGTGTGGCCTGTTCTTATTATCTTCTTATTAAAGATGAAAATGAAAAGTTCATGACTATTTGCATTTGGAACTACAGTGATCCTATTAGTTATCTATTAGAGGCCCAGTGCATGAAATTTGTGCACTGGGGAGAGGGTGGTTCCCATATCCTGGTCTGCAACAATGCCAGCTTCCCACACCCTGGCCTTTGGCAAGAGGTCCCTCCCTCCACATGACTCAGACACAGGATGCTGGGCTCACATTGCTAGGGCGATGCCACCAGGGTCCCACCTCGGCCTCTATGGGTGCCACCTTCTTTGTGATGGAGTGATGGTGAACTTTCATATTATCTTTTTATTAGCTAGGACTGTATAACAAATTCTTTCTGTACTCAATGAGTTAAAAATAATTATTTATTATCTCAAAGTGTCTGAGGACAGGAATCCTGAGCAAGGTAGCTGAGTGGTCCTTTCTGAGAGGATCTCCTGAGCTTGCAGCCACTCAGTCTTGTACCTGGGTTTCATCATCTGAAGTTTAACTGAGGTTTGAGAACTTGTTTCCAAAAAGGCTCCCACACAGGGCTGGTCAGGAGGCCTTAGTTCCAGCTGACTTTTGGCTGGAACCTTTAGTTTTCTTCTAAGTGGGTCTCTCCACAGTGATGCCTGAGGATCCTCATGACAAGGCAGCGAGTTTCCCTCAGAGCAAGCAATCTGAGAAAGAAAGAATATGAAAGAATGACAGAAGCTAAAGTGGCATTTATTATCTAGTCTCAAAAGTGACATATCATCATGCCTTCCATTCTATCAATAATACAGACCAACCCTTGTAAAATATGTGAGGAAACTACCCAAAGGTGGAAATTCCAGGAGACTCAGATAATTAGGGGTCATCTTATGGCTGGCTACTATGGCAAGATAATCAAATAAACATTTTGTACTAAAAAAGACTTATGAAAGTCAGTCAACCAGTCAATTATCCTAAATAGAGTAAGGATTAAAAGAGGAAGATATAATGTGGCTCGTGTGCTTAAAAATTAATGTACAAATATAGCTAATCACATGGTAAGTGAGAACTCAGTTAATTCTAAACATTACTGTTCTGAGCACATGCGTTAAATTGAATTAAACACACAAGAACACACACACACACTGTTAACTGCTTAGTTTGGAAAACTACTTCTGTTTCACTGACACTATGTACTATTTCACGTTGTTCAGATTCCATTTTATTTGGTAGGAATTAATTTTATACTAGATATCAGAATTTAAGGTGATTTTATATGAAGAAATCATATAGTGATTTCAAAACAAATCAATAAAAATTTTCAACGTAAAGGATATAAACAGAAGAAATAATACACATATGCACACACACACATATACAAATAACTAACCATCTTCATTGTAATTTATAGAATAATGGGCCTCCAATGATGCCCTTGGCCTAATTGCTAGAATTTAGAAACGTATTACATTATAAGCAAAATGGCAAATAAGGTTGCTAATAGGTTTAAGGTCGCTACTCCACTGACCTTAAATTAGAGAGACTATCCTGGATTATCTGTTGGAGCCCAATTTAATCATAAGGATCATTCATAGTAAAATTAAAGAAAGTGGCCAAAGAGGCATTCGAAGTGATATGTGAGCAGCAGCTGACCTGATGCTGCTGGCTTTGAAGGTGGATGAAATAGGATCGCGAGTCAAGGACTTCGAGTGGCCTCTGGAAGCTGGAAAAGACAAGGAAATAGATAGCATCCATCACCCACAGAAAGAAATGCAGCCCTGCCAACACCTTGACTTTAAGCCCAGTGAGATCTATATTAGATTTCCAACCTGCAGAACCGGAAGATGATAAATTTGTATGCTGTGTACCACTAAGTTTAGGGTAATTTTTTACAATAGCAACTGAAAACTAATATGTTGCCTTGTGTTGAAAAGAACTCAGTAATCTACTCCTCCTGAGTTAGAAAAAAGTTCAGTGTTCCTCCAGTGTCTTTCTCCTTTACTTTCACAGGGAATACTTCCCTTTTGACACTTCCGGTCACCAGGTGTGCGAGAGCCTCCTCCCACCAGCAGTTCTCTGTGACACCAACTGAGTGTCCTGCGACTTAACGGAATTGTGATAGTAGGTACCTGGAGACAGCTTCAGATCCCGCAGGTTAAGTATTTTGGGGGTTTTATGGAGGCTTCCTCACATAGTTATGATCAATCATTAATTTCATTTTCAGCCCTTTTCCTTTCTCAAGAGGATGGAGGGTGGAGATAAAAATTCTAGGCTTATAATTTTGGCCTGGGTCATCAGTTTCTGGAGACAGAGATTAATATATACATGTAGTTTTATTGTCTTATATTCCCCAACGTAGTTACTAAATGCATGCAGCTAGAATGAGAGAGAAGTTCCAGCGTCAGGCAAGCAAAACTTTGAAAGACTGATAATACCTATTGTTAAAAAAAAATGTGGAGAAGAACTTTATGTTTCCATATTATTTTCTTGTGAATGCAAATTCATTCACATAAACCAACATGATGTAATTTATAATTCATAATATGATTTAATTTTATAAAATAATATTCTCTCTCAATAATAAATTTTGTTATCTGCTAATATCACATTTGAAGCCAGACGTATATTAAAGATTAGTCTTTCAATTTAATGATTTGAAAATTATTTTAATTTATAATCTTCATAATTGCATAGAATGGATATTTTTACATTGATTACATAATTCTAAACAAGTGATTTTTTCTATATTTCATTTAGAATAAATCATCTTTTCTATTCTCTGAATAAATACTTATAATAAAAAGGTCTCCTTTCATATTTATCTAACATGGGTTGAGATATTAGCAATAGTAGTTATGAAGATGAAAGCTGTTTTGTCTAAATTTTTAAGTTCCTAAGCATTGTCATACTATTAATAGCACTACAAGAAATATACATTTTTGAATAAAATTTTTATATATATTTAATTTTAATGGTGACTTTGTGGCCTTACGTTTTGCCAGAATCTATTTTACCTACATATACTTGAGTTCTGTACCATCATTAGTACTGTAGCTTTTCACAGTAGTTGAGTTCTGATTATTGTATTGTAGAAATATCTGCTTTGTAATTGAAGTGCTTCATATAGTAATTTTATTCTTTTTTTTCTTTTTTTCTAGTAACTTTATTTTTTTAGATGATTCATTCATGAATTTATACAAGCCCATTTTAAAATTCAAGGCATCAGTGATTTTTGAAATTCATTTCAGGGACATAATACACTCAATATTCTGTAAAACTTTAAGATAGTCAAATGATTATGCTCCAATAACATTATTTTACAATCTCATATAAACTGAATATTTTTTACTACATTTATTCAAACCTATTAATATGGTAGGAATAGTACTGTACATAGAAGTAGATATAGTTGCTATTCTGTGGTTTCTTATTGGACAATAAATCAGACACATTTATTTTTCCAGATGAATTTAATTTGTTCTTTATCTTTTTTCATTTATTATTAAACCTACTTTGAATTTTTTCATGTCAATCAAATATTGGACTGAATTTAAAAAGTATGTTTTCCCCAGTGTTTTTATTGTAATTACCAAATATTAACTCTCTTTATTAATCAAATTGACAGTTTTTGGTGGCTTTTAAGGTACCTTAAAATAATTCAAAATATTACCCTGGTCTACTCCTTTAAAATATAGAGTAATAATCAGAATAAACACAGAAGAACATGATGGAAATATAAACATAAAAATTACTTTGTAACATTGGATAGTACTGACTATTTTTTTTTGCCTCTATAGACTCAGAATTGGTTTGTGGTTATGATACAGAAGTTTTGACTATACACTAAATCTATGCTTATTAAAAGAATAAAACATATATAATGTATACTATACCCACTTGATAGATGTTTATGCACAAGATTAAGCAGATGGTAGTGGTGGTGCTGAAACACAAATCCATTTTTTTGCATCCCATTTCAATAGTCTTTTTTATTATGACTTTGTGGTGCGCAAGCCCAGATTCAGGAAAACATGCCAAGGAAGCCAGGACAAGGGTCAAAGGTGAAAGGCAGTAAGGTAACCAATCAGGGAGGTATGGAAATTTTTAGAAGAATTGTACTAGGAAATAAGGAAGAAAACATAACCAAGAGCAGATTATAAAAAGCTTTAAATACCAGCCTTAAGGGCAAATAGTAAAGGAGTCAGTCATAATCTTTCATGCCATCAAGAAAAATTATAAGCTACTAAATGATATTGGAAAGACTTCCTAAGTATTCAAGTTAACTGATATAAGGCAAGGATGTATATTGCTAACACTAGGACTTTATTTTCATTTTCTTTTGTTATCTTTAATATATTCTTTGTAAGCAATACAAATCATATGATGAAAATATACCATGATGGAAATAAAAGAAAGAAAGAAAAACTTAATAAAAAAATGTAGTAATGAAAACAGAAATTGAGGATTTTTTTTTTTAAATAAAGTCAGTAAGACTTCTTACAAAGGGTTGTTTGCAAAGTTGCCTGAGGATGAGAGTTAAAATTATGTATCAACATGCCTAGATATTTGGTTATCTTTGTTCTAGAGGTGTCTGTGAGGGAGTTTCTGGATGAGCATAGCATTTGAATAGGTTGACTGCCTAAAGCCATTGACCTTCTCAATGTGGGTGGTCCTTATTCAGTCCAATGAAGGTATGACTAGAACAAAAAAGAGCAAGGAAGAATTAACTTTCTCTGTTTGACTATCTTTGAGCTCATAACATTGATTGGTCTTTTTCTGCTCTCTGACTCCAATGAAAAATGATCTCTTCTTGGATACTGAGCCTATCAACCTTCAGTCTGGGTTGTATATATCTGTTTTCCTGATTCTCAGAGGCCTTTGAACTTAGACCAGACCTAAACCATCAGCTCTTCTGGGAATCCAACTTGCCAAATGAAAATTCAGGTAAAGTTCCATAAACATATAAGTCAATTTCTTATGATGAATTTCTGATAGATATTGATATAATCTCTAATAGGTTATGTTTTTTGTGAGAACCCAACTACTCTAACAACCTTATTTGCCCAATTATGTGATGTCTGTAAAATGTTGATTACCATCATCCGTCTACTGCACTTTCTCAGGTATTCTATTAGACTAAATGCATGGATTATTTTTATGATGCAAAGAAGTAAAAAGTGAGAAATTCAGAAATTGCAAAAACATTTTTCCATCACCTGGTCTACCATATATTTTTTATTAAATTAAGGAAATTGAAAGAACTTTGCAAGTCTTTTCTTTGCATTTCAGAAATCAAATATCTCCAGCAGTAAAAAAACAAACAAAGAAGCTGGGTCTCAGAATCGGTCATTGAAACTGGATCCCTCTCTCTTTCTCTCTCTCTCTCTCTCTCTCTCTCTCTCTCTCTCTCTCTCTCTCTCTCTCTCTCTATATATATATATATATATATATATATATCCTATCTAATAAAAGAGTAATATGCAAATTTGACCATACCTTCACTACACCGACAAGCCACACCCTCCAGCCAATCAGGAGCAGATTATGCAAATAAACCCTAACCAAGATGGCTGCCAACACTGAGAGCAGGAGGAAGGCTTGGGTTTCCCCAGCGACAGAGGAAGCCAAGCTTTCCACCTGCCACTGCCTGCCTAGACCTCCACTCAATGTAACAAAGTTTCAGCTATAAAAGATACAGAAATGGCAGCAGCCACTGAGCTGGAGAGAACAAAAGCTTGGGTTTCTCTGGCAATGGAGAAAGCCAAGCTTTCAGCCTGCTGTTGCAGGCCTAGGCTTCCAATCTAGGCTACAAACTTTCAAACAAAAATAGCTGCCGCCATGGAGCAAGCAGAATGCTTGGCTCCGCTCCAGGCTACAAAGTTTCAATTGTAGACATAGATTAATCCCAGATACCAGGGCCTCCATTTAGTTTGCTGGGGGGCGTGGCAAGCCTGCAAACCCCCACAGTCCCATTGCCCAGGCTGCCCCTCACCCCAAAGGAATCCCCACCCTGATCTGGGACACTCTTCGGGGCAAACCAGCTGGTCCCCACCCATCCACCAGGCCTCTGTCCTATCTAATAAAAGAGTAATTTGCAGATTGACCATCACTCCAACACACAAGAGGGCTGCCCCCATGTGGTCAAAAATCCTGCCCCCATGTGGATACAAGATGGACACCACAAGATGGCCAGTGGGGGAGGGCCATTGGGAGGTTTCAGGCCCTGCAAGGGTAGGCAGTTGTGGGTGATCAGTCCAGCAGGGGAGGGCAGTTGGGAGGGACCAGGCCTGCTAGGGAGGGCAGTTGGGGGTGATCAAGCCTGCAGGGGAGGGCATTTAGGGAAGACCAGGCTGGCAGAGGAGGGAAGCTGGGGCAAACAGGCTGGCAGGGGAGCAGTTAGACATAACCTTACCTTGCTATTTTGGTATTGTGATACAGAATACCAAAGGTTATATGTGAGATTAGATGGAAATGAGCAAGGAAGCCATTTAGCCAACTTTGTGTTTAGTTATCAGACTTAAATCTTTTTCAAAGAAAAAAATAATAGGGAGGGGAGAGAGACAGAGGAAGAGATGAGAATTCTAGGTGATCCGCCGTAGCTTCCTAGGATTTGGGGCCTCAGAACTATACGAAAGCCTATAAAACACACTGGAAGATAAATCTTTATCAGAATGCAATCTGGTGCTTGAATTTGAGAGACATGATCAGTTGCTTTGTCCCCTGTGCTGCCCCTAAGTTTTAAGTTAAGAGTAACAATCAAAGTGCACTTGTTTTCCTGGAGATTTATGATCATTCAGCAGGCATCCATTTCCTTGGGACAGATATCGAATCTTTAATCTTACAGAAATGTAATGTACAAAAGTCATTTTATTACCATCAAATGACAATTTTTATTTCTTTTAAGTGCTACTTTATTTCAAGACGATCAAAGGTCCAAAATGAGCATTCTTCAGGTAGACAAGCTCTATTAATTTGCTAAACCATAAACTATCAGGTAAGAAAAAATAATCCTAAACAGATAGTGGTATAAATTGAACTCAACAGAAAGGAGTTTTCAACTCACTAAATCACACTGTTGAACAAGGGTCAGTTAAAAGTTTTCATCACCTGCCATTCTTCTATGTTGGGATCACTGCTTATTTTCCTAATCAATGTGCTGTAAAGGAAAAAGTGCTTTAATTCTTTATTTGATTTTATCAGATTCAATATTTCCTATGCACAATGTCTTTAAATTGTCAGTACATTCTTTGGGAGTAAGTTTAAGACAACTTCTGAGGGACTAGAAAGTGAATGTCCTCGTAATATAAGTGAAATTAAACTTTAATGTAGCAACAATAATATTTTCAGGTAAAAGTATAAAACCACATTTAGAAAATTAGTGAATTCTTTATTTGTTTAGTATACATCTACTGAACACCTACTGATTGCTAAGCACACTTCTAATTAAAGAGAATAGAACTGTGAAAAAGAGAGACACATATGTGTCCTTAAGAATATATATTATTATGAGGGGAAAAAGGATTAAATAATAAACCTATGAATAATATATGAAATTGTGCCAAATAATAAAAAGTTCTGTACAAAAAAATCAAACAGACTGTGGAGTATTTCAGGGTGGGCTGTAATTTTCGATTGGGAGTTCATGGAAGGTTCTTTGAGGTGATATTTGAATACTCTGAAAGGCTGTCAATAAGAAGGTCATTGCTTCAGTGAATTAGAAAGTTGCAGGAAAAAAAGAAGCACAAACAAAAGACTTATGATAGTGCAATATTTAGTTTATTGAGTGAATATCATTTGGCTAAAACAGAATAATCAGAGAAGAATGTCCATTTAGAATGGACAGACTAGAGAAGATCATTAAATCCTTACATATCATATGAAGAAGGTTAATTCTTTTTTAAAAATTATATTTTATTGATTTTTTTTACAGAGAGGAAGGGAGAGAGATAGAAAGCTAGAAACATCGATGAAAGAGAAACATCAATCAACTGGCTCCTGCACAATCCCTACTGGGGATGTGCCCACAACCAAGGTACGTGCCCTTGACTGGAATCAAACCCGGGACCCTTCAGTCAGCAGGCCAATGCTCTATCCACTAAGCTAAACCGGTTTCAGCTAATTCTTCTTTTACTGTTATAGAAGGCCATTGAAATTTTTTTTTTGGTAAAAGATGCTAACAAAGACTGTCCCCTTAACCAAACTCAACTCAGATTCTTCTGAGGTGCCCTGGTCAAACAAACTACAGTCAGCACAAATGATCCATCCACCTTCTCACGCTCACACGCAAACACTAAGAGCAGTTTCCAACAGCTCAAAGCTGATTCCCTAGAAGGGGGTTGCATGACTACAACCCCCTTCATTATCTGCCTGGGAAGGTCTAAGTCTGCCAAAGAATTTTATGTTTTCTCCAGCCAACATAAGATAGAGCTCCCAGTCTCCGTGGGAGGATAATAGCCTAACTTCAATAAGTGCCGTTTGGCAACCCCAGATGGCCTAATCACATCCCCCTCTCATTTTTGAAAAGTTTGTCTTCCCTGATTCTGTTCAGGCTCCTTGCTAATCATTTTATCTGTTGCCTCACTTTTCCTTCAAAATGCCCAGGCACCTCTACACAAATTAATGTTGAGTTCAGTCCAGGCTGCACCCTCTACCTTACTGTAATAGTTATTACTGAAAAAAATCTATCCTACAGCGTTACCACTAGTATCTGGCTTTGTTTACTTTTGACATTACTTGAGGAATAAAATAACAGTGGGGGAGTAAGAATTGAAGTAGTAAAATAAATCAATAAGTTAATGAAGTAGTTTAAGAAAGATATTATATTGGTAGAGTTATAATAGTACAAATGGTGAAAATGGTATATTTTGAAGGTAAAATCATGGTTACTATAGGTAATAGATTGGATTAAGAATGTTAGTGCTTTTATTTTTTATATTATTTCATTGTTTATAAACATATTTCAGTAAATAGATAATATTTTTCTTTTTAGTTAAATTGTAATTTACATAAAATTAAATACCAAGATCTTAAAAGTATAGTTCAATGGATTTGACAATAGACTCAAAATTTATATTTTTTCAACATATGGAATATTTTCATCATCCTAGAAAGGATGTCTATGCCCTTCCCAGACCCCCAACACAATAGACAACTACTATTTAAATTTCTTCAATACAGATTAGTTTCACCTGTCCTAGAAACTTCATAGAAATTGAATCATAGAGTATATACTCTTTTTAAAAATATATGTTTTTATTGATTTCAAAGCAGAAAGGAGAGAGAGACTGAGATAGAAATATCAATCATGAGAAAGAATCATTGGGTACTTGCTGCACAACCCGCACTGAAGATTGAGCCTGCAACCAGCAATTGAGCCATGACCTCCTAGTTTATAAGTTGATGCTCAACTACTGGGCAACTATATATTCCTTGTACTTGTTTCTGTTTACTCAGAATAATGTTTCTGACATTTTAGTAGCATATTTTTTTATTGCTGAGTATTATGGACCAAATGTGTCTCCCCAAAATTCATACTTTGAAGCCATAACTCCCAACATTATTTTACTAGAGGTGAGGCCTTTTAGAAGTAATTTGATGAGGTAATGCCCTCATAAGAGCAGGAGAAGACAGAAGAACTTACTCTCTTTGCTGGACACAGAAAGAATTGGACCACCTGCAAATTTAGAGGAATGCCTGCACTAAATCTCTTCATTCTTGATCTTAGACTTACTTCCCAACCTCCAGAACTATGAGAAATAAATGTCCATTGTTTAAGACCCTCAGTCTATGGTATTTTGTTATAGCAACTGGAGTTGATTAATATACTGAATACAATTACATTGCATGGGTTTAACATAATGTGTTTAATCCCTTCTTTCCTCACAAACATTTGAGTAATTCATTTTGGGACATTGATAATCATGACCTACCAATTCCATATCTTTTATAAGCTTTTTCTTGGATACCTTTAACTTTTTATTTTGTGAATATCTAGGTTAGTAGGTCATAGGACAGATGCATGTTTAATTATAAAAAAAACCTGCCAAAATCATTTCTAAAGTGATTTTGCAATTGGTCTGTATTTTATGAGAGTTCCCGGTTGCTCCACATACAAAAACATTGAGTTGTTGTCAGGCCTTTAAATTTTAAGCATTTTTTTGTGGGTGAAAAGTAGTATCTCATTGTGGTTTTAATTTGCATTTCTTTGATGACAAACCTTGTTAAGCATTCCTGCCTGTGCTTTTGAGTCATTTGTACTTTGTGTGTGTGTAGTGTCCATTTATATTTATTGCCTGTTTCATTCAATTTTTTCTTTTTTATTATACAATTTGGATAAATAGTCAAAGTAGAAGCCCCTTGCTTCCACATTCTGTCAAAACAAAATATTTGCTGACACAGATTATGAAGATATTTTCTTATTTCCTCCTAGAAGCTTATCTCTTATAGCTTTAATATTTAGGTCTATAATTCAACTCAATTTATTTTTTCTGTTTGATATGTGATATGGTCAAGTTTCATATTTATAAATATATTAACACTTTCTATACCATATGTCCAACTTTTTTTGTTCCCATTAAATCACTTGAATACATTTTATTTTTAAAAAATCTATCACATAACTGGGGATCTATTCTGCACTCCCTATTTTCTTTCTTTTATCTATTTGTCTACAATTAAGCCAATAAAACACTGTTTACTATAGGATTGCAGTAAGTCTTGAAAGCAGACATTGTAATTCCTCCCACTTAATATTTTTCATGTTTACCTTCTGGTCACTTCTCCAACTCTCTTAAGCATTTCTCCTTTTTGGGAGGCATATCCAAGCATATCTTCTCCACTCTTCCTAGCAGAAAGAACCACTCAGTCACTCTTTTTCACTTGTATATGGATAAAGACATCAGGGCTGAAATACTTTCCTGTGTAACTACTTGGGTAAGAGGAAATATTGTCTGGACTCAGTCATATTTCTGCAGGTACATCTGAACATATTGATCCCAAGATTTAGATGCCTCAAGTTGATATCTATTTTCTGATTTATTCATGACTTTTCTAATATAATATGAAAGTTAGCTCCCTATTGGGGAAGAGATAGAAGCTGCACCATGATTCTTCTCTTCCTTTAAAACCATTGCAAAATGCAGTAATTGTTTTTAACTATAATTTTCAGAACCATATTATAACAAGCTTACCCCAGAAACCAACATAAAAAAGAAATAATAACTTTATACAAATATCATGTAATTTTAAAAGTGTGTTGTGTCTTCCTGCAAAGTTCTATTCCAGAATTAATTGAAAATCTAAATTCAGCTAATGCGTTTCCTATAAAAACCATGGGGAGCTTCTGTTGAAGATATTATAAAACTTTATTTATTTATCCATTTATTTGCAAATGCACATACAAAGATGAGAATGGCTTCACTGTTCATAAGATGAGCCATCTTTGGTAAATATTTAAAGTGGAACGTAAACTTAAAAATATGAATTTAACTCAGCTTTTCTCCCATTTCAAACAGAGTGATCATCAATAAACAGAATACTGAAACCCTAAAACAGTACCATTATCCACTTGGAATACAGCAGGCCCAAACTATCAGACAAATATATCTGAAGCCCATAATTTTGACATTACAGCATTTTAAAATAATTTTTTATTTATTTCAGAGAGGAAGGGAGAGGGAAAGAGAGTTAGAAACATCATTGATAACAGAGAATCTTTGATCAGTTGCCTCCTGCATACCCCAAGCTGGGGATTGAGCCCACAACTAGACTGAGAATCAAACTGTGACCTCCTGGTTCATAGGTTGATGATGGGCATGAAACTTTTTTAATTCACCACAAACTAGGGGGGATTAATATTTTGTAGCCCTTTGTGGCTAATACATATAAAAATCCCACTGAAATTATGAGAACCTATAAACACACTGGAAAATAAATGTTTTCTGAGCTTCTAAAATGCTTACATCAGTTTAGTGATTTTTGTATCTTCTCCATTTGAATTTTCTATTCATGAAACCATCCAAATCATGTGATCTTTTTTTGACAAGCTCTAGTCACATAGTTGGCTGAGAATAATGAAGTGGGATGGAGAGAGACAGAGATTCTCTTATTAATGGCCAGGGCCATGGGGGGAACAGGTAGCACAAGTAATAGGAATCTTTATTAAAGCAACATGTCTCATGTTTATCTTCTTGTTTAAAACCCATGTCTTTTACAAGTGATGCTAAATTAAATGATTAGCTTTCACAAAGTTGTCCTGACTTAGCTACCCACTCATGAAACTGTTCATGAACAGTGAAATGGTAACAGTAAAAGCAGCAGAGAAAATAAAGAAGTTGTTTGGGACAAAAGACTATATTTTGTTTATTTGATTCATACGATAAGCATAGGTTTTGACATTGCAATAAAAAGACTAAGACATAGAATTTATTTGGTTCTATATGTTTTTCATATGGCTTTTAATGATGTGTCAGATTTAGTGAGATTGCCTTTGTATGTAATAATACATAACCCTTTACAACCCTAAAAATGAGATATGTGTTACGTTAGATGCTTTGTTTGCATTATCTTCATCAATCTTTAATTGTAGAGCTGTAGAAGTAGGAAGGGTAGGGTATAATGTGATCATTAAATACCTCTCCTATAGACAGATACATGTGTTAAAACCCCAGGTCCTTCATGTTTTGCCCATGTGATTGAGAGTAAATTAAACTGTCTTCTCCTCAGTTTTTTCATTCATAAAACAGAGGTAAAAATACCTCCTATGTTGGGCAATTGTAGGATTAGATTATTATTGACATAAAGAATGTTGAAAATGTGCCTGATAAATAATTGGCTATTAATAAATTATGTACACATGCAAAAAGGTGGATCCATTTAAACGAGTTAATTATAATTCTCATGTTTGCACAAGTAATTGGTGGTGAAAGTTCACGTTGAATATTGTTATTCGCCCTTCATGTAGTTAAGCATCTGAAACATTGCCTTACACAAATAGTCTTTTTGAATGCATTTATAGAATAATGTTTCAAAAGAAATGAATGATCTGCAGCACCAATTAATGAATATTACATGTGCAGGTTAATCCCTAGAAGAAATGCTATATATTTTTAATAATCCCAAGCCACTTTTTAATTCCTAAATAATAATTACTTTATTTTGAAATTTATGTGGATGGCCTGACAAGTAACTCATTGTTACTATCTTGTTAATTATTATCTTGTTGAGGCCAGTTAATGTCTTCCATGTTCATAGGCTGACAATGCTCCAGTCAGGAAGAGAGCATGTAGAGAGAACCCTTAGTCTGGCTGTCAGCACGAGAGCTTAAAACCACAGCCTTCCACTAATCAAATACGGGCAAATAGCCCCCTTCTCCCCATTTTTTTAATGTAACAAAGGTTTTAAATAAATTTTCACTAAAATGTATTACAGGTTCTTCTAAATGCATTCCACTAAAACCCAAGAGATACATCACTTAAGTGTCCACGTATAATAGCATAGCAAGGATATTTAAGTAAATTTATCTGGTATCAGTTTTAGATAAGACATCAATAACATAAGATAATGGCTATGTTCATAAAAAGATCACATTTATAAAAGGCTTGCACGTAAAGCATATATCGAGTAGTATATTTACAAAAATTATAAAGTGGCAATTATGTACCCTTCTTTACAGCAAAAACACACACACAGTATTTGCAGCAATCTCAAGATGTCTTTTAATAAGGGTTATAGTTAATATTTAATTTTTTTCAACTCTCAGTCTAATATGTGGCTTCCACACTATATAGCTGGCTGTTT
Source organism: Antrozous pallidus (assembly GCA_027563665.1). Taxonomy (NCBI): domain Eukaryota; kingdom Metazoa; phylum Chordata; class Mammalia; order Chiroptera; family Vespertilionidae; genus Antrozous; species Antrozous pallidus. The sequence continues at coordinate 96,318,782 of CM050511.1, read as the reverse complement.
GTAAGGTTAGCATGTTTCTGCTACATAATGTTTTTCATCTTTTTTAATATTTTTCTTTTAAACAAAACCATTAATAATTTGAAGTCTGCATATTCCTGTTGTATTAAATAACATGACAACCAGAAGTTTAAAATCAATTGGAAAAGAACATTCTGTAAAGGTTAGAGGGTGAGAATGGCTTCTGCTGCAGATTGTGTATTCCTACTTGCTGAGTCAGTGATGCCATATCACTTACCTTCTCTCTTTCCTACTAACTGCTCCTGTGAAACTGAGCTATAATACACCTTCCTTTCATAGGGCTGAGCGCTCACTTTTAATGTTTAAAATGCACTTAGCTCCATTACTATCAATCCCTCAATAAATGCTGGTTGGCATTGCTACTCCTGCTGTTGTTTGAACATATCCAACCAAACTGTCCATGGTCATCTTGTTTATAGAATCATTGTCTTGACGACATTGTACTTCAGAGTATTATATGGTATGTCTAACCAAATTTTAATACGGAATGTGCATCAAATAAATAAACAGAATTTGCGCCATAAATGTATATATCTTATACATTTATATATAAGATATACATTTACATATAGATAAATACATTTATACATTTATATATAGATATATATATATAATATCTTAAAACAGGAAAATAGCACAGTTAGATATTTAATTTTCACAAACTTTGATAGCAATATAACTCATTTTCCTTATCTATACTGTAAAAATTATTTCCTAAAAATGTTTAAAAGCTTCTGACAAAAATAATTTTAAAGAATCCATATTTAAGAGAACTGTTAAATAGCTTAATGGCTGCACCTATCAAAACTATATTGCATATTTCAAGTTTGCTAAGATTGTTTGTTAAGTCTTTTTATTACACCGACAATAACAATAGCAATAATGGGAGCTGAGGAAAACTTTGAGAAGTGTTGGATCTGTCTATGGCCTTAATAGTGGTGATGGTTTCATAGGTAAATACTCATCCTTTACTCATCAATCTGTATATGTAGTATTAAGTATGCACAGCTTTTTATGTGTCCATCAGGCCTCAATAATATCATTAAAATTTCATATTATATATGAAGATCTCATTGATAGCATAGAGATTAGAAAATATGAACAGATTTTGAAATTGGCCGGTGAGTAAGTATGAGATCCTATTTCAGGTGTGAAATTACACTGCATGAAGAAATGTGTGGGAATATTGTGCAAGGAATTAAAAATAATTCCAGCCCAACCAGTGTGTCTCAGTGGTTGAGCATAGACGCATGAACCAAGAGGTCATGGTTCAATTCTCAGTCAGGGCACATGCCTGGGTTTCAGGCTTGATACCCAGTAGGGAGAGTGCAGGAGGCAGTTGAGTGATGATTCTCTCTCATCATTGATGTTTCTATCTCTTTCTCCCACTTTCATCCTCTCTCTGAAATGAACAAAAACATTAAAAATTATGATGATAATAATCCTATATAATAAAAAAGAAAGATGCAAATTTGACCATACCTTGGCTCCTGATTGGCTATGTTACCAGCCAGTTAGGAGCAGGGGTGGAGCCAAGTGGCACAAGTGCTGGCCCTAGGGGTGGAGATGAAATGGTGGTGGCAGCAGGGAGCGCCCAGCTCCCGGGTGCTGTGAGCGGAAGTGGCGGCGAGTGCCCAGCCTCTGGGGCCAGGTGGTCGCAGACAGCCGGGACTGAGCTGAGCAGGGCAATGGCTGTGTGTCCAAGGCCTAAAGCCTTGCCTTGTGCACCAGGATCCTAGTAATAATAATAATTCCAAAAATTACAAGGGCAATTCAAAGAGAAGATCACCATGTTCATAGAAATTTGAAAATTGACTACTATAGAACCAAGGAAAAACAAGACTTCTTTTAAAGAACCATTAATCTTTCTAGTCTCCATTGTATATTAATTAAAATAAAGAATCACAGACTCTTTTTGCTGCTCATCAAAGCTGTGTGACAGAAAGATGACAGCATAGATAAACACCTATACTTGCTGCCTCTCACAACTACATCAAAACTACATCTAAAAGGCAGATCAGCTACCACTCAGAACCGGGGGAAAGATGGCTGGCTGGATGTTCCACAACTAGAGAGGTGAAGAAAGCCTATTGAGACTGGTAAGAGGTGCAGAGGCATGGAAAATGCTAGCACCTGGATGTGCTGCTCTTTTAATCAGGAGGGGGATACAAGCTCCCACTTGCTCTGATCTCCAGTTCCAGGTGAGACTCTGGGGAACCCAGACACACACAGGGAGAAACTAGACTGTCTGGCTTCAGGACAGGAACATGAGGGCAGGTTTCTCTCAGAGGTGCTCCCAGCCATCATTGTTCTAATGGAGGAGTGGGGGAGGTGCTGGACATGGAGGCCCAGAATGTGGAGACTCAGGGTCCTCTCCAGTACAGGGATGACTGGCAGCCATTGTTGTTTGTTCTGCCCTGGTGATTCCCAGAGACCCTGCCCCACCCAATGTGCAACCCCACATAAGCTGTGCTTATAGGATTTTTGCATAGGATGGCCTATCCTTTAGCCTACAGAAGGCCCAAAGCCCAAAAGACCTTGCTTCACAGCTGGGCCGAGTCTGGGCACCTCCAAACCCCATACAAAGAGGAGGAATCTGCAATGCCATAGGTGTGGCTGGAGCCGCTTGTGTGCCACTTGTCCGATCTTGGCTTCCTGCTTGCTGTCGGTCGATGTCTCCTTTCCCCCGGAAGAAACATGGTTTCTGTTGCAGTTGACCCACAACCGAGTGTGGTGACCAGGGTGGCCAACCTGCCCTTGGTGAGCTCCGCCTACGACCTCGTCTCTTCGGCTTATGTCACCACAACGGATCAGTATCCTTACTTGAAGTCTGTGTGTGAGATGGTGGAGAAGGGCGTGAAGACCATCACGTCTGTGGCAGTGATGAGTGCTCGGCCCGTCATCCAGAAGCTGGAGCCACAAATTGCTGTTGCCAATCACTGTGCCTGTATGGGGCTAGAGAGGATTGAGGAGAAACTGCTTATTCTGAATCAGGCAACAAAGCAGGTTGTTGCCAATGCCAGAGGTGCAGTGACTGGGGCAAAAGATGCTGTGACGACAACTGTGACTGGAGCCAAGGATTCCGTGACCAGCACGATCACTGGGGTGGTGGACAAGACCAAAGAAGCCATTACAGGCAGCGTGGAGAAGACCAAGTCTGTGGTCAATGACAGCATTAACACAGTCATGGGCAGTAGGATAGTGCGGCTGGTGAGCAGTGGAGTGGAAAATGTGCTCAGCACATCAGAGCTGCTGGTAGACCAGTACCTCCCTCTTACTGAGGAGGAACTAGAAAAAGGAGCAAAAAAGGTGGAAGGATTTGAGACTGTTCAGAAGCCAAGTTATTATGTTAGGTTGGGATCGCTGTCGACCAAGCTCTGTGCAGCTGCCTACCGGCAGGCTCTTGGCAGGGTGAAAGAAGCTAAGCAAAAAGCTAGGAGACCATTTCTCCGCTCCATTCCACTGTTAACCTGGTTGAATGTGCCAGGGAGAATGTGTAGAGTGTCAACCAGAGAATTCAGGATGCTCAGGATAAGTTCTGCCTCTCCTGGGTGGAGTGGAAGAGCAGCATTGGCTATGACAACACTGATGAATCCCAATGTGCTGAGCACATTGAGTCACGTACTCTTGCTATTCCACGAAACCTGACTCAGCAGCTGCAGACCACATGTTCCACCCTCGTGTCCAACGTCCAAGGGTTACCACAGAACATTCAAGATCAGGCCAGTCACTTGAGGGTGATGGCTGATGACATCTACTCGGTGTTCTGCAATGCTCCCTCCTTTAAAGAAGTGTCTGATGGCTTTCTCACTTCTAGCAATGGGCAGCTGCAGAAAATGCAGGAGTCTTTAGATAATGTGATGGATTATCTTGTTAACAACACACCCTTCAACTGGCTGGTAGGTCCCTTTTATCCTCAGATAATTGAGTCTCAGAATGCTCGGCATAGTGTTGCAGAGGAGGACACAACCAGCCGGCAGGCACAGCAACCTGAGCACAAAACACAGTAATCCTGTCCCTGTCACCAGTGCATGGTGCAGCCAGCCAGATGGCATCTTCTGTTATGTTGCAGTTAACCTGCTAGACAACTCCGAATTGGGGAAACAACTAGTTAGAAAAAAGGGCCCCATGGTCTTTTCATTAGCAAAGTGATACATGAATAAGAGGACATTCAATTGTCTAAATCTGATAGACAACATAACATAATAGTACATAAAAATTTTTAGGTAAGTTGTGAAATGTGATTACAGTTCCAGTTGTTATACTAGAATCATTACACCTTCTATCTGAAGGTAAAATGTAAGCGCAAAGAAACATCAGTGAGTCAGCTTATTTCACACACACACACACATACACACACATACACACACCATCACCACCACCACCACCACAATCACCACCACCACCACCACCACCAGAGAGACAGCACTTGGCATACTGTGACTTCAGAAAAGTATTTCCTACTACAATTTAAAACTAGAATCTATCAAAAACTAATTCACAATTTGCTCTTGAGTCTTTAAAAATAAAAAATTGATTGAACTCCTTACTTCTGCCTAAAATTTTATTTTAGTTTCCTCCAAGAAAACATATGTCATAAAATGCTTATGTAACTTTCCAAAAAAGGTCCCTTTTTTGTGGCTCATTCATATATTTGAAAATACATATGCCCTGCAGAATTGAAATACATGAAAGATGTAAATCATTGTTAATTCTCATTAAAAAAATATAATTGACAGCAGAAATACAAGTTTTTTCACACCCAGAGATATTATTACTATTGATTCTCCTCAATAATCATAAGGTTGGAAGAGATTGTGATGGTCCACTCCATGCTGCTTCAGTCCATACGTGTGTTCAGGCATAATCTTCTCTATATTATCTTTCACTGACAAAATGCAAAATGATCATCACGGAGACCTGATTTATTCAGAGAAACGTATTTGCAATATGAGTGGTCTAGTTCAGTGCTGTACAGGAACAACAGAGAGGTCTCTAAATTAAGAAGGTCCTTAATTAACATTTAAGAAAGCAGCTGTTGCCACTTAAGTACATTATGGCATCAATCTGCAATGAATAATTATGTACTAGCTCTAACAATATTAGGTACCAGTCCTCTGCCAACCTTTACAAAAGATAAACGTATAAAAATAACAAAACTATGGCCCTATTGATTCTCATATATATGGTTTATGTATAACAGAGGAAGATGAATTTCTAAATGCCAGAAAACAGTCTCAGTAGTGATAAGTGCATAAAACTAATTTCTTCATGACTCCATATTTAACCAAAAGACTACAATTTTAACAAAACTGCAAGCAAATGCTAGTGGCTTACATGGCAGGTAATTTATTTCTAGAAGGTTGAAGTGAACCGTCACAGTCCGCATTTGGGACTAGGTGGCATAAGTATTATCTGATGACATGTAACATGGGAAAACCATGTTTATAATTTACTAGAGGCCTGGTGCACAAAATTTGTGCACTTGAGGGTGGCAGTCCATGAGCACTCAGGGGATGGGGAGCAGGCCTAAGCCAGCAGTTGGACATCCTTAGCATTGCCGTGGAATCGGGAGATGCTCCAGGCTCAGAGCTTCTGATTAAGCAGCACTCTCCCTGCAGGAGCACACTGACCACCAGGGGACAGCTCCTTTGTGGTAGTCAGTGCACAGTGATTGGTCATTTGGTCACTTAGGTATATATATTATTTGGGGGATTATGATCAGAAAGAAGACACAGGGGATTTTCTTAAGTTTCTGAAAACATTGTGACCCATTATTTATTCACCTGGCTTTAGTGAATACAGGCATTCAGAAATCAGTTTGTTGGCTTAATAAAGATTGCACATTATAGTGTGCAACTATTTGGTGTCAACCTTGGCTTTTAATAAATATTTTTTAAAAGATCCAGAGGAAAGAAGTGAAAAAGGCCTAATTAAAATAGGGTGCAATTTTTCCTCTAATGTGTGATTTGTAGGACTAGAGCTCAGGTGTATATCTAAATGTATTGTATTTATATTTGTACTAAAGACCTCATTTTTTTTGGAAAAGCACTCATTTTTACTCATTTTGAGTAATACATGGAAGGCACTTTAAAATAAATAGCAGCCCTGTTTGGCCCCGGAGGATGGCTGGTTAGCCAGAGACGGGTAAGATTCCTCAGGGAAGGAACAACCTAAGACAGGCACAGTCACAGAGGGGCCAACAGGAGAGAACTAAAAGGTCAACAGAGGTGGGGCACAGACCCTCACCCACAAACCATACAGGGGCCTGAACTCTCACCCCTTCTGAGGGAGGTCTCCTGCCCCCATGGCTGCTTTGCCTCCCACACACAACTCAGACTGGGACCCAGGTTGCAGACAGAGATTTGGCCAGTAATAGCTGCTCTATATCTAAGTTCGGTCTGTTACCAGGAAAGCTCAGGACCTACTCAAGAATGCAAATAATCCTTTCCACTAATATTTACAGGGTAAACTAAGATTTCAGCTTGAGTATTAAAATTGACAGTAAAATAGTATTCAAGTTTTCAGATTAATTTAAATTGGCCAGGTGAAATAAGTGAATACTCAAGAAAATTTAAGTGTACTGGACAAAAAGCTATTCTTAAAACATTAACTAAAATATCTATTAGTAGTTCGTCTCACTGTAAAATTGCCTAACATTCAAAAAACCTAAAGCAGTCATATTTGTGTGCAAAAATTAAAATTTGAAATTACCAAGACTGCAAGATAAAATTTCCAAAAGCCCCCATTAATCAAAAAAGGGGGAATAGTGGGGTAATACCATGTAAGGGAAAATATCCTGTAAGTAAAATACATCTAGAAAATTCTTACTTCAGAAAAGTAACTTCCATTTGTAAAGCCAACAGCAGGACACCCATGAAAAAACACACATGGTGTCAAAATAAGCCAAAGGAAAATCATTTGCGCAAAAATAAAAACAATCCCAAGTCTAATTTGCAGAGAGGATCCCTTTGTTAATTTTTGGTCAATAATGTGTTTGTGTGTTTTCAGAGAACAACTCCAAGACCATGTGGGTTCCTGCGACAATGAGGAACTCTCAGGTCTGTTCCAGTCATGAGGATGGTCCAGAGATAGGGGACACTGACGACACCTTGCCATGCTAGCAGTTGGCAGCTGTGCGTGGCTGCAGGCAGCCCAGAGCCAAACCAGAGAGGATGGAACTTGCATTGCCACGATGTCTCCACCATCTGGATACTATTGCTGACATGTACACATAGAGAACTATTTGATATTGAAACTGGGATTCAGAACAGTTGGACATTGAAACTGAGACTCAAACATTTTTGTTCATAAAAATATCTTGTGCAAGATATTTTTGAAGAAAAGAAACAGGGGAGAGTGATTGATATAGAGGCAGGGAGACATTGAACAGGCTGTCAAACTATAGGAGGAAGGCTGGGGAGGTTGGGGGATGGGTGCTGGTAGAGATCAACTGAAGGACTTGTATGCATGCATATGAGTATAACCAATGAATGAAAGACACTGAGACGGGGAAGGGGGGGCAGGTAGGGACATGTGCTGGGGGGTAGGAGAGGCTGGGGGAGGGGAAAGAGAGGGGAAGCAAAACATATATACTACTATTAAATCTAAGTTATACTGCAAAAAATAAAAAAATAATTAAAAAATAAAATAAATAGCAGCTTATCAGGATGCCTTCTCCGTAAGAACCTTCTCAGTGTCAATTGGAGATTTAGGTGTTTGACTTTGCAGAGAAATACAAGGAACTAAACCACTTGCATACCACCTGGGGAGTGCAACCTCATTAGGAAGAGATGTGTTTACAGAGGGAGACATGACCAGGTTGAATCAAATTCTTGGGCTTTCGAAAATGCAAAGACTAGTGAATGGTTGTAGCAGAAGGTCAAATTTTTCTATGTTTAGCCATTCTGGTTTGTGCTAATTAATAAGAAATGTCCTGTAAATATACATTCTTAAGTGCAAGTAAATTAAATATTCATTTGTAACATTTGCTCTAAAAATTGATTTCTTAATGAGGATGAAATGAATAGGCCGGGCTTTCAGTAGACACAGAACTCTGTAAAAGGAGCCAGCAGAAAATAGCATCGGTAATTTTTGAACTTTATAAAGATTACAGAAGGATGCTCTTCACAAATAGGAAAGTTTCCTGATATTGTTAATATACTCCTAAAATATACATTTATGAAAATTAGAAACTCTATAAACATTAAATAAGGTAGGTTGTTTCACTGTATATGCTGGATTTGATCATCGAAACTCTCCATGTAATTGAAACAGACGTAGGTCAGTCATGGTACCTGCATCATCCACAACTACATTGAGGAAAATTCCTTGCTCTTTTTCTTGCCACTCTGATAAATACGCCCATGGCCATCATAAGTTCCATAAAGAAAAATATAAGCGAATCAATGCCATTTCTTTGCTATAATGGGTTTCTGTCAAAAAAACAAAAGGTAAAACTTAAAATCATTCTCATGGCTTAAAGGTCTGGCTATCTTTCACATCTCATTTTTAGCATTTTCTTGCCGTTCTCTGCAACAACACCGATGTCCTTAAACTTCCCACATATGCTCACATCACAGAATACCTAGAAAACCATTGCCCCAGGCAGGTGCAGGATATCTTTCCTCTCACACTGAATGTATCTTTTCAAATGTCAATTTATTAGAAAAATTCTTCTCTTATTAACTTAACCATAGTGACAACCTATCACTTTCATACCTTTATCCTACTTTATTTTTTTTTCAGAACACCTAATACCTGAAATATAGGATGGTTGCTGTGGGTCTCTCTTATCTTAATTATAACATTAGAACAGGATGTTGTCCATTTTGACCATAGTTGTATCCCAGAGCCTGGAATAATGTCTGATACATAGTAGGTACTTAATAAATGTTATTGGACAAATAACTGAATAAATAGACAAACTCAGCTTTTAATATGTCTATTATTGTCCCTTTTCCCTCAATAATCCTCTCTTCTTGACCATCTAATTAGACTACACACTATCTAATTCAAAGGTGGCTGATCAATAAGACAGTTGTATAATAGGGCATAATACAAAAACCTCCTCAAATATAATATTCTCATGATATTTCTAATCATATTCTCTCTCTAGTTTTTACATTTAACCTAGCAAATATAAAAATAGTGAGAAAATTAGCTACAGAGATGCATTAGGAGGATTGGAGTACTGTGTGGATCATGTGCGGTCATGGAGAGCCAATGTTAGAAAGAGGCAGTAATCATAAGTAGACCTGAAGATCAACTGAGATGCCATGAGTACAGAGCACAAAGAAAAGATAGGCATACAAGGATCATGTTCTTAGAAGGCCTCCATTCCTGGTGTGTTTTCAGTTCTATGCACAATACAATGTAAAAAAGATGTTGGTGTCCATGCACAATGTAATCAAATAAATATCCACTTCAGTAATGGTTAGTTTAATAAGATATTCCAATGCTAAATGTAAAGAAACAGCCTATAAGACAATACTCCCCCCAAAAAAATTACTAATAATAATAATTATAAATGCAAATGAAGTTTTACTAGATAATTCACATGGAATAATCCATTACTTATCCAACTGTGTTCTTCAGAACTGCGGACCCAGAACTTTGGGGTACCAGGACCACAATATGACTCAAATCAATGAAGTAAGAAAGATAATCAAGGAATGTTTAGGTGTCTTCAATGCATTCACTCTCTCCCACCCCACCTTTATTGCTTAAGGTATTACGAATGAGTGTTTATACTCTCCATTGCCCCTCATTCCCCCCAATCTGCATTTACGCTTGACTCCATCACAGACATGAAATAAAACCAACAAATTGTACCTATTAGTAACAGAACTAAATGGCAACATTCTAAAAATGCATGGGTTGCCTTTGTTCACTCATAACTATGATTGTCATACATTTATCCAGAACTATAACAAAAGTAAAGAAAATGTAAAACATTATTTGAACTAACATATGGAGAAATTTATAGTATCTCAAAATCCTCCAAAATAAAAGTTTAATATGCAAATTGACCAAACAGTTGAATGACTGGTCGCTGTGACAGGCACTGACTATCTTGGGGCAGATGCTCAAGGCAGGAGTTGCCCCTATTGGTCAGTGCACTCCCAGAGGGGGAACGCTGCTCACCCAGAAGCCAGGCTGATGGCTGGCGAGTGCAGTGGCTGTGGTTTGAGCTTCTCCCACCTCTGTGGCAATGTTAAGGATGTCTGACTGCCATTTAGGCCTGTTCTTTGCAGGGAGAGGGCCTAAACTGTCAGTTGGACATCCCCTGAGGGTTCCTGGACTGCAAGAGGGTGCAGGCCGGGCTGAGGGACAACCTCACCCCCGAGTGCATGAATTTCAAGCACTGGGCCTCTAGTACTTAATTAAGAATAAGTATATTTATTAATTCCAAGTAATTTGGTATATATTTTAGCAATGTTGGGATAGGAATCACGTACAGAATTTGGTAAAATGTTTCATGTGTAAGAACAAAGAAGAGAGAATACTAAAAGAAAGAGAGAGAAACATCTAGTCAAAGGCTATTTCACTTGCATTACCATTGCCTCAAATGCTACCTTTTTTGGTTCCATAAGTTCATTTATTTTATTTTTCAAAGTTCAGTTGTAGGGTACTCTGAAAAAAGCTTTATCTAACCATTGCAATGTGGTGTAAATTTCTCACTTCTTTGCTTGCCTGTACATAGTAGTTGTTGGCATATTGATTTGATATAATTATCTTCCATGTTATTAGATTCAGGTTAATTTAGTATGATGCTTTTTGAAGTTCCTAGGGATAACATAACCTCATCTTTACATAATATAATTATTCCTCCTCTTCCACTGTTATTACTCCTGATTTTATTTGCTGACTTATATCATTTAGCAGAGCAAAATTTCCAATTTATAAGGCAGATGCTCCTCTAATGGAGTGAAATCCCAATAAACCATGTTAAGTTGAAGATATTGTAAGTTGAAAATTGCATTTAGTACTACACTATACAGTATTGGTTTCTTGTTCTTGTACCTCAGAGGTTAACTGGGAGTCAGGGCTCCCTGTAGCTGCCCAGATCTCAAGAATATTATATCATGTATCTCTAGTGAAATATCAAAATTCTAAAAACAAAGTATGGTTTCTACTGAATGCATATCACTTTCACAACACAAGAAAATAAAATAAAAAACTGTAATTTCAACCATTCTAAATTAGCAAATAATAAATAGTAATGGTGAAGCAGAATCACTTTTCCTGTATATAAAGATAATTTATCAATTTGATGTAAAATATTTTATTAAAGAATAATAATTTTCTATTACTATTAAATTTAAGTTACAAACTTGAGGTGAGCAATTTAACATTTTGGGCACATCCAAAATTTAAACTATAATTTTTATTTACTTAGTAATTCATATATTCCATTATGCCACCTTTACATACATTCTTTGATCAAATTCAATCTTGATATTATTGAATCATGTTTAATTATAGTTAGAATTTCTGTTGAGGTGTTGTTGCTTTTTTGTTATATACATGTATGAAATTGATACAGCATTTACTATTTTATGTTATCAAATTTGGGATTAAGATGATATTAACTTCATATGATAAATTTACTTATTTCACATTTTGTGATCTAGAACAAATAATGTAACTTGATAAGTATATTTCTCTTGAAATATTATTCCAGTAAACATGTGAAGACATTATGACTTTTAACTTTCATTTAAAAAAACAATTTCCATGAGTTATTGTCTACTACTTTTTACAATTCTCTTATGTCACTTTAGCATTGTATTTTTAAATAAAACTATCAATGCCAATTATGATTGCAGTTTATACTAGCAACTTTTACATTCTTTTAAAAAAAATTTCTGACTTTTTTCACATTTTTTTCTAGAATTAGATTTACCAGTCTCTGAATTTTATGTTGATTTATATATCAGATGAAGTTTCTAATAATTGATGTGGTAGAAAATGCTCATGAATTTCTTTAAGCTGAGCATTCATCCCTTCAAAATTAAGTCATTCTGCACTTTCAGATGTCAACCTATGTTGAGAGACAGTATAGCATGGTATTAAATTGTATAGGTTCTAGAGCCAAACTCTTTAATCATGAATTTCAGCTCTACCACCCACCAACTGTGTGATGTTAAGTAAATTATTAGACTACTAGAGGCCCAGTGCACAAAATTTGTGCATGGGGGTATATATCCCTCAGCCCAGCCTGTATCCACTCCAATATGGGACCCCTCAAGGGATATCTGACTGCACATTTAGGCCTAATACTGGTAGGACCTGGTAGGCAGTCAGACATCCCTCTCACAATACAGGACTGCTGGCTCCCTTGCCTGCCTTCCTGATTGCCCCTAACCACTATTGCCTGCCAGCCTGATCATCCCCTAACCACTCCCCTGCCAGCCTGATTGATGCTTAGCTTCTCCGCTGCCAGCCTGTTTGCCCCTAACTGCTCTCCCCTGCAGGCCTGGGTCCACCTCAACTTCCCTCTTCTGCCAGCATGGTCACCCTTAACTGCCCTCCTCTGCAGATTTGATTGCTGCTTACTGCCCTCCCTTGCAGATCTTGTCCCTCCAAACTGCCCTCTCCTGCTGGCCTAATCACCCACAATTGCCCTCCCTTGCAGATCTGATCTGTCTCAATTGCCCTCCCCTGCTGGCCATCTTGTGGTGGTCATCTTGTGACAACATGGGGGCAGCCATCTTGTGTTTTGGAGTGATGGTCAATTTGCATATTACTCTTTTATTAGATAGGATAGAGGCCTGGTGCACAGGTGGGGGCCATCGGGTTTGCCCTGAAGGGTGTCCTGGATCAGGGTGGGGATTCCCTTGGGGCATGGGGAAGCCTGGGCAAGGTGGATGGCCACACACCCCTGCTACCCAAGCAGAAAGCCCTGGTATCTGGGATTTATTTAATTTCTATAATTGAAACTTATAGCTTTGAGCAGAGGCCAAAACAGTGTAAGGCTGCAAAAGCTTGGTTTCTTCCATTGCCAGGGGAAACTCAAGCCTCTTGCTCACTCAGTGGCTGCAGCCATTTTTGTTGGGATTTATTTATCTTCTATAATTGAAACTTTGTAGCCTTGAGTTGAGTCCAGGACCAGGCAGAGCGGGCAGAAAGCTTTGGCTTCCTCCATTGCCAGGGAAACCCAAGCCTCCTGCTCCCTCTGTAGCTGCAGCCATCTTGGTTGGATTGATTTGCATACTCGTTCCTGATTGGCTGCTGGGTGTGGCTTGTAGGTATAGTGGAGGTATGGTCAATTTGCATAGTACTGTTTTATTAGATAGTATGTGCTTCAGGTACCTCATCTGCAAAATCTGGATGATTTTAGGATTTCCCTTGTATGCTGGTGTCAAGAATTAAATGCATTGATTCATATATAGCATTTAGAGAACTGCCTGGCACAGAGTGCACACTTGACAAATATAAGTAATTGTATTGATTTTTGTTCTACTTGATGACATAACAATGGAATAAATATATATGATGTATAAGGGGATTGTGAATTTGACACCTTTCTGCTGCTTGTTTCATCTGGCAGGTAAAAAAAATGTTCAGGAATCAAGTTTAAAGAAATGAACTTTTCTAGCTGTGTGTTTTCATGTGTGGATTTAGAACCCATCAATAAATCTCTGAGCAATAGATGAGTTTGGTGACTTGTCAACATTGCTCTGCATACACACACACACTGATATCCTGACAACAAAATGAAAATACCTGAAGTCAAGTAATACAAATAGTCACTCAAGTAAATGAAATAATGTAGCACCTTATAAACTATCATTGCAGGTGACAAGGAGAGCAATACAAACAACGCTTGGTTTAAAATAAAGTGCAGTTTTAAGCAAATATAATAGAGCCAGATGCCTTGAGAATCAGTCATAAGGAATAGAGTTTATTGGGTGTAACTAGATTCTTATTTCTCCTATAACCCTGCAGTAAGACCTTCTAAAGCTAAGCAGATATCATCTAGGGGCTAAGTAGGTTTCCATATTTTCTTATGATCAGCAAAAGTAATTACTTAGTGCCCTAAGTGCTTTCAGGTTTAGAGGATGATATGTCTGCAGATGACATAAAGCCAGGCTAATCTCCTTAGATGCAGGATCAGATGGTAATGAGAACTCCATGCTTCTAGGATGTGACTCTGAGGTTTACCCAAGACAATGGTGATAAATAATTTTTGGTGATAAATAATTTTTGTTCATATGTTAATCCTTTAGAATCCTTATATTTTACTTGCAAGTATGTGTTCCCTGTTTCACTTACATTCTTAATATCATCTATAATTTAAGATGTTTACATCTTCACTTAACCTGTGGCCTATTTTTTGCAAAAGAGTAAACTGAATGAAGTACATCCAGTGGGTTAATAAATATTTGAAAATGGGTTGAAAATACACTTCAGTGCAATGACTTTCCCTGGCACGTATAAAAATAAATATGAAAATATGTAGCCAAGAATAATATTTTGAGATGCATATTCACAAAAATATATAAACTGTAAATTAATAATGCATTCATATTGACATTTTAACAGCTATTTTAAAATAATCAAACAAAAGAATGCTTTTAAGACATGTTTGTCTCTTTGACAGTTTTTCATGAAAGGGGACTCTGCTGACTCAAGTATCTGTGTAATTAATCTGCCAGTCCCAGTGAACATGAAATTTGTGATGTACAGAAAGTGTCAGACTCAACTATTTATACTGTTTGCCTTATGAATAAACTATTACTATTGATTATTGCTATTCTGTGCTATTTTTCCAGTGTTTTTGAAAGCTCTAGCCATTGCTGTATCTCTTACCTTATGAAAAACACAAATCTATTCTAAGGAAATTTTTAAGAGTGGATGTGATTTTTCCATAATTGGCTTTATTTTAACTAGAAGATTTCCTGAATCTATCCAGTCTTCTCACTAGCACTTCTTTCTCTCTCCTGATTCACAAGAAAGTATGAGAGTTAGTGAATAGCTTAGCTTCTTGGTGATAGACATGTGCTCAATATCCATGGGAGTGTATGTAAAAGCAGAAGTGAAAGTTTGCTAAATCACATAAAAAATAGCTGATATAATGCAGAAAGTCATAAAATAACTTTTTATATTAGATACTGAGCTGATAAAGAGAAGCCAAAATTTCACAGTATGTGTCTTCAGACACATTCTCCCTTAGTAGTATATTTTCTTTCTATTAAAAGGAAGGCAACCCTGTCAACAAACTACTTGCAAATTCAAGGTTATAACCACTGCACAATGTTCCTTTCTGAAGAGGAATAGGACAGCCAGCCGGCATGGCTCAGTGGTTGAACATCAACCCATGAATCAGGAGGTCACAGTCCAATTCCAGGTCAGGATACATGCCTGGGTTACGGACTCAATCCCCAATGTGGGGCATACAAGAGGCAGCCAATCAATGATTCTCTCTCATCATTGATGTTTCTCTCTCCCTCTTCCTCTCTAAAATCAATTAAAAATATTATATATATATATATATATATATATATATATATATATATATGCCTAATATGCTAAGTGTCTGTTCATTTGACTGTTTAACCAACCAGTTGCTATGATGTGCACTGACCACAAGGGGGCAGACACTCTGACTAGTAGGCTATCTTGCTGCTGGGATCCTGCTGATTAGGACTGGACGAGAGGTGCTAGACATGCTCTGGAGCCTTTCTGTGGTCCCTCCCTAGCCCTGATTGTGCAATGACTTTCCCTGGCACGTATAAAAATAATGGCCTGCACCCTCTTGCAATCTGGGACCCCTTGGAAGATGTCAGAGAGCTGGCTTTGGCCCAATCCCAGCCGGCCAGGCTGAGGTGCCCCACCAGTGCATGAATCTGTGCACCAGGCCTCTAGTAAATAAATAAAATAAAGAGGACTGGAGGAGGTTTTACTCTATTGACACATTTAGTAAATCAAGTAAAATGATTATGATTATTTAAAATCTATGTAGATACTAAATATTATCTTTATCTATAATCCTCAGTAGTCTCTAGATGATCCAGACATAGGCAACACTTTCATCAGCAAAAATGTATCTCCTTGATTCAATTATGGAATGTACTTCAAATTCACTTCCTTACTTCTAACTTCCCCAAATTCTGGGGGAAACAAAAGGTAATAATGTCGTTCTCGTGAACTAAGGACTTACTATCCCCTAGTTATAGGTGCTCTGTGACCATTTCTCACTTACTCCTCTCTCTACTATTCCACTTCAGCAGCTCCACTATTTACTTGGTCCCTAGTCCAAGCACCTTAGCAGTCTGCTCCAAAATTATAATGTTTCTAAAGATGGGTTTTGCTTTTTCTCTCTCATCATTGATGTTTCTATCTCTCTCTCCCTTCCTCTGAGAAATCAATAAAAATATATTTTAAAAAAAGAATTAGCTTTTTGCTCATATTCATAAATCCATTAGCTATTCAAGATGCTAATTGTAGAAGAGATTTCATCTCCACCCCAGCAACCTACAGTATTCCCCCTCTATTTTTTCTTATGCTGGTACACGTTAGCCATGTAATCCAGATACATGGCTATCACATTTAAATCTGTACTAAGAATAGTTGGAAACTACAGAACCATCCTGAGTACAAATTTAAATATTATTACTGTTTTACTTACAATAATCTATTTTATCTTAACCTCTTGCTTCAGGGGATTCTTAACAATATTTGCACAGCAAGTTATTTAATCACATTTAGAGGAATTGCTCTCAAAAATCCCTCTTTGAAAAGAAATCAGCATATTTAAAAATATTTCTTACTTAAAACAATAGCACATGTACATTAAAGAATTCTAAGCCAGAATTACATGATTGGAGGTGGGCTAGCAGAGGTCAAAGGGGGGAAAAGGAGCACATATGTAATACTTTAAACAAAGTTTTTAAAAAGTAAATTAACAAAAAATAAATAAAGATATTATTAATTGTCACCTGAGGATATTTTTCCTATTGATTCTTACTTTTTATTTTTTAGAGAGAGTGCAAGGGAGGGCAAAAGACACACAGAGAGAAACACGGATGTGAGATAGACACATTGATTGCCTCTCAAAGGCACCTGGACCAAGGATGGGGATTGAGCTTGCAACCAAGGTGCATGCCCTTGACTGAAGTTAAACCCAGGACCATTAACTCCCTAAGGCAATGCTTGATTCACTGAGCCAAACCAGCTAGAGCTAAAAAGGTAGTTTTTATGGTCCGAATAGTGTGTCTTTAAGAAATGAAATCACGGAGCCTTGACTGGGTAGCTGGTTGGTTAGAATGTTGTCTGGATACACCAAGGTTGCAGGTTCAATTTATGGGTCAGATCACATACAAGAATCTACCAAGGAATGCACAGATAAGTGGAATAGCAAATGGATGCCTCTCTCTCTGTCTCTCTCTCTGTCTCTCTTTCTCTGTCTCTCTTTCTCTGTCTCTCTCTCTCTCTCTCTCTCTCTCTCTCTCTCTCTCTCTCTCTCTCTCTCTCTCTCTCTCTCTCTCTCTCTCTCTCTCTCAAATAAATCAATAAAATAAAAATAAAAATTAGACCATGGACATGAAAATTAATAACAATTACAGGTAAATTGTACTCTACTATTATATGAGTATGCTTTGAATGCTACTATGTAGAAAAGTCAATGGAGGTAAGAAACAGCATGATGCATGAGATTTAAGGACAATTTCCAATGCCTTGTTGCAAAATTCTAAATTTAATGAGAAGACGTATATGAGAATTTCTTGTATGGTTTTTGCATGGGGATGTTAAATGATTCTAATCATTATATGTATGCCATTTAAGAGTTTGAAAATATTTTTGTATAATTTATAAACATCAGATACTTTTAATTTCACATCCCTAATGATACAACATTGTAGAAATGAATTTGGTATGCTCTGATGTAATTCTACTATATTACATTCTTCAGAGTAATTTTATTCAGATAACATAGCGTTGTCAACTTTGAGCAAAAATGAATCTGAATTCCATGAGTGTGGTGACCTTATGTCAAACAGTTAGTGTTTTGCCTTTGAGAAAGGAAAGTGATCATTTTTAGAGAATGTAATAGGAGACAGTAAATTATGGGAGTGAGCTGCAATAGTGTGTGGCCTTTTCAGTATTCAGTAGTTTGAATAGCTGGTCTTTTTACTCACTTGATTAAAACATCACTAATCATCAAGAAAGTGAATACAAGGTAAAACATTTCTTTTTAAATGGCATAGCATTAATTCTTTCACATGGCAGAAGTTGAAATGGTAGCTGTTAGACATTTATAACAAATTTCAATGTCTGTGCTGTAGTTGCAAATCTTTCGACAGCAGCCATTGACTTTGGATGATGGAATTGTGACCTGGTAAAACCTTGATCCAGCACTTTTTAGAGTTATGGTAGATTACAAATGTGTCTGCTATACAGAGAGTAGACATGACCTTGGGAAATAACATACATGTGTCCCTTTCCCTTAGCACATCGAAAATAAACTACATCTCCTGAGAATCCTATTTATAACAATATCCAAGAATATCAATTTTATCATATTTTTTAGTAATCCACTGCAAAACAGAAAACTCAATGAAAGAGAGCTCTTACTTACATTCCGTGAAGTCACTTGTAACAGATGTAAATCTGTGTTGTACTAATAGGTAGTTTTGCTGGTTATTCAAGAAACATGTATTAATTAAGGAGTAGCTAATGAAAAAATGTTTTAAATATGCAAGGTTTTTATATGTAGTAAATGTTTTAGGATCATAGAACTTATTTCACTGATTAATTGAATCCAAAAATATAGTTGAAGTAAGTAAATTTATATTTCAACACATTGGAGAACACAGTAATATAAATGGATATTCCCTTCTTATTTCAGATATACTAAGTACTATTCTATTGTAATCACCAATATGTAATATTTGGGATTTTAATGGAGAATATAGTATTATATTTATTGTTTTTTTAGCAAATTTTTTAATGACTGACACAGATGAGGAACTCAATAAATGTATTGGAACAATAAGTGACTGAATGAGGAATGAGAATACAAGGATAATTACATATGTTAAACTATGTTCATTGTTTCCACCATACAACCAAGTTGACATGAAATAGGCTTTAGATGTAATATATATTTGGAAAGTAAAAGGACCAATATTTATTGTGAAGAGATTATGTGGATGTTTATATGTAAGCAATTACCAATAGAAGAATGGATATATACAAATAAATAATCCTGTC
This sequence comes from Antrozous pallidus, assembly GCA_027563665.1. Taxonomy (NCBI): domain Eukaryota; kingdom Metazoa; phylum Chordata; class Mammalia; order Chiroptera; family Vespertilionidae; genus Antrozous; species Antrozous pallidus. The sequence goes on along the minus strand of CM050511.1, from coordinate 96,299,543 downwards.
TAATAAAAGAGTAATATGCAAATTGACCATGCCTCCCATAAAGATACTCCCACAAACCACGCCCACCATCCAATCAGGAGCAAATAAACCACAACCAAGATGGCTGTGGCCACTGAGAGCAGGAGGGAGGCTTGGGTTACTCCTGCAATGGAAGCCAAGCTTTCTACCTGCTGTTGCTGGCCTAAGCCTCCACTCAATGCTACAAAGTTTCAATTATAGAAGATATATCCCAACAGAAATGGCAGCAGCCACAGAGCTGGAGAGACCAGAGGCTAGGGTTTCCCAAGTGATGGAGGAAGCCAAGCTTCTACAGCTCTGGCCAGCCTAGGCCTCCACTCCAGGCTACAATGTTGCAATTATAGAATTTAACAGAAATGGCTTGTCACCATGGAACAAGCAGAAGGCTTGGCTCCGCTCCAGGCTACAAAGCTCCAATGGTAGCACATAAAATAAATCTCAGATACCAGGGGGGCCTCCTCTTAAGTCTCTAGGGGGCATGGCTGGCCCACAAACCACCACAGGCCTCTCGCCCAGGCTGTCCCACACACCAAGGGAACCCAACCCTGATCCTGGACACCCTTCAGGGCAAACCAACTGGCCCCCACCCATGTACCAGGCCTAGCCTATCTAATAAAGAGTAATAGGCAGATTGACCATCACTCCAACACACAAGATGGCTGCCCCCATGTGATCAAAGATCCTGCCCCCATGTGGACACCAGATGGCCACCACAAGATGGCCAGCTGGGGAAGGCATTTGGGAGGTATCAGGCCAGCAGAGGAGAGAAGTTGGGGGCAAACAGGCTGGCAGGAGAGCAGTTGGACATCAATCAGGCTGGCAGGGGAGTGGTTAGGGGGTGATCAGGCTGGCAGGCAGAAGCAATTAGGGGCAATCAGGGAGGCAGGCAGGTGAGCAGTATGGAGCCAGCAGTCCTGGATTGTGAGAAAGATATCTGACTGCCAGTTTAGGAATTGGGCCTAAATGGGCAGTCGGACCTTCTTCAAGGGGTCCCAGATTGGAGAGGGAACAGGCTGGGCTGAGGGACAACGCCCCCAACCCCGTGCACTGGTTCTCTAGTCTATATATATAAAACCTTAATATGCAAATAGACTAAACGGCAGAACAACCAAATAACTGAATAACCAAACAACCAGTCGATATGATGTGCTCTAACTATCAGGGGACACACATGGAACATGGCGGATGTCAGCTGCGGCAGGATGGTGTAGCAGGTGAGCAGGGGTGCCAGACCAAGGCAGGACACCAGTCACTGTCATCAGGGTGAGCCTCTGGTGGTTACTGAAAATTCTTTGCTCCCACACGTCGCAGTCTCACCCAGCACTTGCATCTGCTGCCGGCACTGGAGCCACTGCTTGCACCCGCTGCTAGTGCCCAGCACCAGTATCTATCGCTTGGCACCCTCTGCGGGTGTGAGCAGTGGCTGCCAGCTCCAATTAACCCTCAGGATTGTTCCACCTCCTGAGGGGTAGCAGCTGCCACTTGTACCCATTGATAGTGCCAGCCAAAATCATTCCACGCTGTTAGCAATTGTGAGTGTGGCTGGCCCCATTGGTGCATGGAGCAGCGGCAGACAGGAGACTGAGGGACACAGTGAGAAGGGCTGGACGTGGGGCACAGAGACCCGCCCCTATGACCACAGCAGCCTCCTTGACCACAGTTTCTTTCAAGGTGCATGAATTCGTGCACTGGGGTCCCAGTTATTCATAAGAGAGTTAGTTCATTAGTTAGTTAATGAGGAGATTGGAAGTTATCTATGGTTCCACTGAATGATCAGAGTTTAAAATAAATTGAGAGTAAACCAGACTTCTGGATTGAAATAAATAATTTTGTTTTTCCTTATTTTAAAGCAGACCTAGCTTCTTAGCCCTTTCTTAAGGCTTGGCAATCATAATATTCCTTTATCCTTTTGTGCAAATGAGATTTTAGGATTTCAAAGAAGCAATAATTTCATTACAGTCTCTCAAAGCACTCTGTATTTTTCTATATATATTAGAGGCCCAGGGTCTCCTGGCCTGGCCAGTGATCAAGGCCTATCAAGGGGGTGCCAGTCAGCTGTGAGAAGGAACCCCAGGATTAAGGCCAGCAGGGGGGAAGTCTGCAGGAGGTTGGCTATGGGAGCACACTGACCACCTGGGGGCAACTCCTGCATTGAGCACCTGCCCCCTGGTGGTCAATGTGCATCATAGCGACTGGTCAACTGATCATTCTGGTCATTTGGTCATAACCATTGCTTAGACCTTTATATATATAGACATATAATCTAGTTTGCATTTCCTCAATGAAGTGTATTATCTGGCATAATAGGTTTGGGATATATATATATAATTTTATTTTTTATTTTTTTGCCTGACCTCTATTGATTCAGAAATCAGAAATCTAAACACTAATCCAAATAAAATAAGTGTTGGTACAGTGGAAAACTAAGCCTGTGTGTCTGATTTTTTTTTTCTGCATGTCTTTTACAATATAATATCATTCTTTATGTTTTATAAGACTACTTTTCATCTACTAGGTGGAAATAAATGTTTAAGAATGAAGAGTTTATATATCCAGAATATAGTTTACTTCATTATCCACTGTTTCATTAAGTAATATTTATGAAACATCTAATATGTGCCAAAGTTGCAGTAGATGGTAGAGAACCTTTGTTAAACAGAGCACAATAGTGACCTGTTAGTTTATACTTCAGTTGGTAAAAGCAGAATATAAACAAATACAAGATTAACAAATGAAACAATTTCAGCTGATGAAAAATTTATGAAGTCAACAAATGTGGAAAATATACCAGAAAATAACCAGGGCTTGCACTCTATATCTGTATTTTCATTTAACAAATTAAAAATAAATTTATTATTTTTATTCTATAGAGAAGAAAAATAACTGTAATGGGATAAATCAGTAAGAGTTCATTAAAATTGCTTACAATTGATATTATTGAAACTGGTATACCCTCAATGGTTTGCATTACAAAATGTAATTTGGTGGTGTTCTTTCAATATTGCTTAATATTAATAAGTAATAATCACTTTGCATTATAAATATTAAAAAGGAAGCTAGTGATTTCTCCTTGCAGAGCAAGGTTAATAATTTTACATGGGTTGCATCAGCAATGTTAGTTCAATCACCAAGAAGCTCTTAAATTTTGTATGCTTTTCTCTTCTATTGATATACCAATAGAGGCAACTCATCATTTTAAATCATGAAGTGTGGACTGAAGTACTAGCAACTTGGTCTCATCCTCTAAATATTGATAATATAGAACTAGCTAATAGTTGCCCAGATTATGCTGTCTGAAAAAAATATTGCTGAAAATATTAAATTCTAACTAAAGTTGCAAAAATATGGTAGCAGAATTCATCAATTTAATGAGAAGGAAATGGTTGTATGGTAAGCAAAATTCAAAATCCCCAATAGATTTTTCAAGTATCTTTTTTAAAGATAGGCTTCATACATAAAGTAAGTTGCTAGAGAATCTGGCATCTCATTCTCCATGGACATCTTAGCACTGTGATAAATTAAAATAGGGCAAAGGCAAAACTGGGATTTATTTCTAAAGGATTTGTGCAGAATTCACATTAGTAAAAAACCATTGCTATTCCACTACTTCCAAATCACACACATTATGGGGATCAGCTCTCAAAATATAAACTATAAATCAGAGATGGGGCTCTGACCACATTATAACTATAGACTAACTAAATCCATGCCTTGGGATCATCCTCTTCTTTCTAATTGAATTCAAGATTACCTTGGATGTTTTCCTCTGGTTCAATTTATAGACACTGAATATTTTTAGGAAATAATATTCTGTAATTAATGGAATCAGTGAGAAAGAGGAAGAGAGAAGTAGAGACAGAGGGAGAAGTAAAGGGAGAAGTAGAGAGAGGGGAGAGAGAGGAAAAAAGAGAGAAAGGAAACAAAGCTCTGTTATTCTCAAGATTATTTTAGAATCCATTCCAATTTTGCTTTTCTGTGTCTCTGATCAAGATTTTCTTGGACATTATAGGAATTTCCCTAGATGGGAACTGTGCCTAAGGGGCCAGTATTGTTTTAAATTATTAAGACTGTAAGACTGTAATTTAAACTTTGGGGGAAAAAAGTTTGTTTCCTGAGTGTTAAAACTTGAATTTATCTATGTGTCAGTTCCCTTTGGACAGTGGGAGATAAATCAATCATTAGAACCTTGTGAGTTAGGCCAGAACTTAATGTGGGGAAGCAACAGAAAGGAAGAATTTATGGATCAGACATTTAAATGTTATATTCAGTAAGGTAGATTTACTGTTTATTGTAACAGATTTATTATATTCCTGCATAGGCTTCACTTAGATTAATGTGTGTGTGTGTGTGTGTGTGTGTGTGTGTGTGTGTGTGTGTGTTTCCTAAGGAAACATTTAGACTACCCTTGGCTTATTTAGGCAAAGATGGGCATGCTTTTGTTCAGGCAGTCCCTGGGGGATGTGGAATGCAGACTCTTAAAGCTGCAAGGCCTCCAAACCCTCTGTGTTCTTCACCTTCTATCCTAAGAGAGTTGATGAGAACAACCTGGACTAGGGATGCAGAATACAACTTAACTCCGAATGATGATGCAGGAGGCTCAGAGGACACTGCTGCTATTATTTTTTACTGAGTTTCTTAGGTCATGGGAAAATGTACTGTGTTGAAATATTACTGTTAACTTTTGCAAGACCATGCCCATGCTGCTATGCACAGCTGTGTAAACTGTGCACCGCAAACAAAACAAAACAGAACAAAAAAACTGGGCTCAGAGAGAAAGGGAAATTTGGCTCTGCACAGCGCTGGCTCCCATCTGAGGAAGGAGCATCCTTGTCTTCCTAGCTTGTTTGGTCTGGTCACTGAGCTGTGGACCCTGTGGATGTGGTTCTTGGAGAGGCACCATTTTCTATTTGCCTGAGCAAGATGCCTTTTTCAAATTCCAACTTGGGCTCTGGATATACTTACAGAAGCCCTAACTGCAGTCTTGTGGATAGGAGTCTTTAAAAAGCTAGATTTATCCACTGCTAATTATCTGGGAAATTATCCAGGAATCCAAGATTAAGGAGACCGTATTTCAATTAAAGTGAGGGAACTTCATTTGTAAACTTTGGAATCAGTTTTTTTTCTGGATTCTGTCACAGGGCAATCTATAGACCCCTCCAATGCCACATGGTTGTGACATAGGAGCAAGGGAGGGATCTCTGAAAGCAGAAATTCTGCAGCAGTTATAAACTATAATGACTTCCCTCCTGAATTCTAAACCTTTAGAAAAGTCTTGTCAACTGTGATGACTGAAACTGACTGAGGAATTAAGGAGACTGCATACCCCTTGCCAGAGATGTAGTTAAAAGAATAGAGCAGTATTCTCTTTCCCTATTATAAACAGCTAGGACACCTTTACTTATGGGAAGGGCCCCATTTGCATTAAGCACAGAGGTCTGGTAGGGCACGGAATGTTTTTTTTCTTAAAAAACATAAACATATTTAGGTGAGGTAATTGCTCTGGAAGTTATATTTTAGAAAATAATGTGAAAAACTGTTCATGATAGCTTTTTTGGGGGGGGAGGAATTTTGGTTTATACTCAAATGATACAACTACTTTTTTCTCTTTTGAGGTGTAGCTGGGAAATGATCATTAATAAAATATGTGATAATCTCAAAAGAAGAGAGGAGTTTTAGATACAAACATATAACTGAATTTGACAAATAATCAAGTTAAAGGCATTTGGATGATGGATTTTATATCAACTTTACATATGTAAAAAGTTGTGTGGAAATAAAAATAAGTTATAATAATTTCCTTTAGTGGCTCTGGTTTTTGTCTGCCCTTTATATGAATTTTGATTCTTCTGTTTTATTAATAAACTTTGTTCTGTATAGCATAAGGAATATAGTAAAAAATACTGTAATAACTATATGGTGCCAGGTAGATACTTGAAATATCGGGGCATCAATTTGGAAAGTATATGATTACCTAACCACTATGCTGTGCCCATGAAATTAATACAAAATAGTGTTGAGTGTCAACTGAAATTTTAAAAATAAAACTAAAAACACACACCTTATTCTCCTGAACACAAAAATGAATTTATAACTCTGTCAAGCTAATCACAACCAACCTATTTTTCCATGGTGATTGGTTCAGAGAAGCATATACACTCAAGCAGGGACCTCTCAGAGCCCTGGTATGATGTTACATTATGTTCTCAGGTACTGATCCCCCTGTGTGGGTGTCCATTAATGCTGGGGTTCTTGTCCTGGCATTAAGAAGAGGTTTCAGCAATCTGGAGGAAGGGCTGTGTGTTGATTCAATAAGGAGTACAAAGACAAAAGATAGTTTTGAAAGGAATTGGGGGTCAGAGGAGCTTCAGCTAAAGGAGCTAAAGACTACCCTTTGACTCAGGACCTGTGCTTTTTATTAATACAATTTGTCCCAAGGCAAGGTGGAGATGTATCTTTCAAAGGATAGGGTTTCAAAAGGTAGGGTTTACAGAAGCATTGTCAGATTGGGGAATAGCCTACAGCTGTTCAGGTGTTTGGCTAACAGGAGGCAATAGCATGTAGATTAAGATGCTCTGAGCTATCTGGCAACAAGAAATCCCATTCAAGTTTGGGGGAAATGCTTTTCCAGCCATTCCAACAGGTAATTAATTACATTTTTGGCTCAGCCCTTGTTGAGCCCCGCCCTCAGCCTTCACCAACCTTTTGATGAAACTCTTATAATTATGACCTCTGGAAACTGGTTCTCAGCACCAGTAGGGTCTGCACTCTGAGAGAAGCTAAGAGGTGGTTGGAGAGATAAGAAGCATGCAGTATCCCATAGGAGGTCTCTGCTTAAGAAACATTGAAGCCAGTCTCCTCATCCTCTGGTGTGGTAAGCAATATTTTTGAGTGGAAACTGCTCATTAAACAACAGAAAGCCGCGAAACCTGATAAATCTAAGCTCTAAGATCTAGACTTAGTTTTTCTCTAAATCATTGTGTCTTTAGAGATTTGTATTCCTTCTGAAACTACCTTACATGCTATTAAAGATATATGATAAGATGATTTTATAATTTATTATTTGTTATATAATAAATTTGTTATATAACAATATCCATTTTAATGGCATATTTTATCTAGCCTTCATTTTTATGTTAAATGTGAAAATTTTACTTGGAGAGATGTTAGAGAAACCATTTGCTGTTCCTGTAGCTCTGTTATCCAAGCAGATAAATCAGTGCAGTAGGGGTGCCTTATATGAATGTTGAGTAACTGTCTGTGACTGTCAAGAATGTAATGCAGCTATATGTGAGGTTTGTAATGCAGGAAACAAACCACACAGGGAGTCCAGGTGATTGGAGGAGGTTGAAATCTTGTGCTCCCAGGCAAAATTCACGGGTCCAAGGGTGGCTCAGGGACGTTCATGCCAAAAGGGGGCATCAGTATTTCTTTTACACAGCAGTTTAGTGCGGGGAGGGCGGAGGGCATGAGAGGTCTGGAATATTTGCCTCAGACTGGGGGTCTTAGGAGGGCTAGGAAGGCGCCAGCTATCTCTGTATCTCTGTCACCATCTACCTTGCAGATGTGGCTCTGAACTCTCCCTCGCTCCCCTCCCCCACCTCGTCCCTGCCTAACACTATACAACTCACTCATTCACTCAATGATTACTTTTATTGAGATATAGTTGACAAAAATCCTTGTGTAGGTTTAAGGTGCAAACCATGTTCATTTGAAACACTGATATATTGCAATATACATATATGGCAATTATATAAAATGTTATTGTTAACTATAATCACAGAAGCATTAGATCCCCTGAACTTGTTTCTCTTTAAATCCAAGTTTATATCCTTTGACCAATGTTTCCACAATTTCTCTGCTCCTAGCCTGTGGTAACCAATGTTCTACTCTACTCTGTTTATATGAATTTGGCTTTTTTAGGTTCAACAGATAAGTGATGCCACACAGTATTTTTCTTTCTCTGTCTGAATTATTAAACCTAGTGTAATGCCCTCAAGGTCTTAATGTTGTTCAAAATCTATAATAATCTATAATAATAAAAGCATAATATGCTAATTAGACCAGACAGCTGAACAACCTGCCAGAAGTCATTCCGGAAATCCTTCCTGGATGAAACCATGGTGGTGGGGACCAAGGCAGAGGCAGTTAGGGGTGATCAGACAGGCAGGCAGGCAAGCAGTAAGGGGCAATCAGGCAGGTACAGTGGTTAGGGGTGATCAGGCAGGCAGATGAACAGTTAGGGGCCAATCAGTCAGGTAGGCGAGTAGTTAGGGGCAATCAGGAAAGCAGACAGAGTGGTTAAGGGCAATCAAGAAGGCAGGAAAGCGGTTAGGAGCCAGCGATCCAGTATTGCAAGAGGGTACAGGCCTGGCTGAATGTCCTCTCCACCCCTCCATGCACAGATTTCGTGCAGTGGGCCTCTAGTATATATATGGATCTTCTTTATCTGTTCACCTGTTGACTAGCTGTTAGTTTGTTTCTAAATCTTGAATATTGTGAATAATACTACAATAAATATGGAAATGTAGGTAACTTTCCAATATTGTGTTTTCATTCCTTAGGCTACGTATCCAGTGGTGGAAATTCTGGATTATAGTTAGTTCAATTTTTAATTTTTTTGAGAAACCTTCATTGTTCTTCATAGTGACTGGGAAAAAAAATAAATACCTATCAACAATGCACACAAATTAATTTCTTGTATGGAATACATTTCTTTCTAATGCATTTCTTGTTTTCTTGATGATAGCCATTTAAATAAGCGTGAGATAAAAATCTCATTGTGGTGCTGATTTGCATTTCCCTGATAGTAGTGATCTTGAGCATTTTTTCTTGTACCTGTTAGCCATTTAGGTTTTATGTCTTCTTTGTAAATCCATTCAATTCACCTGCCATTTTTTAGTTAGATTTGTTGTTTTTGAGCTGTATGAGTTATTTACATATTTAGGATGTTAAGCACATATTCAATTTAAAATACCTTTCAAATATTTCTCCATTTTGTAAGTTGCCTTTTCATTTTGTTGTTTCTTTTACTGTGCAGAAACTTCTTAGTTTGATGAAATCCCACTTGTTGATTTTTGTTTTGTTGTGAAAAACTAGTTTCCAAAGTCAGTGTAAAGAAGATTTTTCCCTATGTATTCTTCTGGAAATTTAATGGTTTCAGGTCATATTTTTAAATCTATAATCTATTTCCAATTATTTTTTTGTGAATTCTATAAGATAGATGTTTAATTTTATTTCTCTACATGTTTTCTCATACCAGATTATCTTTTCTTCATTGAATACACTTGGCTCTTTTGGCAAAGATTAGTTGAGTATATGTGTGGGATCTTAACTCTGCATCTACTTTTTCTGTTCCAGTGGTCTATGGGGCTATTCTTATGCCAGAACCATACTGTTTTGATTATTTTAGCTTTATAGTATAATCTTAAATAATTAACTATGATGTCTTCAGATGGTTCTTTATTTTTTTCATATTTCTTTGGCTATTTATGGGTCTTCTGTGGTTCCACACTACTTTTAGGGTTTTTTTTTATTTCTTTGAAAAAATGTCATTGGAATTTTGGTAGTATTTCCATTGAATCTATGGATGGCTTATAGTATGATTGACAAGTTAGCAATGTAAATTCTTAGGGCACAAACACACACACACACACACACACACACACACACACACACGAAATATCTTTCCATTGTGTTTTTTCAATTTGTTTTATGAAAGTTTTGCAGCTTACATTGTATAGATCTTTCACTTATTTGATTAAATCTATTACTAAACATTTTATTTTTTATATTGTGAATGATATTGTTGTTTTTTTTTCATATTTTTTCACATTTTTCATTGTTGGTATAACACTGAATTTGTTGATCAGTTCCAACATTTTTTGGTTGAGTCTTACGCTTTCACACTTCTGACTAATTTTTATTAGTCTCCAATAACTGCTTTTTAAATAACTGCTGTGAATCAGTTCCTTCCTAGTGAGCAAATCCAGCACTGAAGAATAGAGATAGATCTCTTGTGAGACTTACTTTCCAGTGAGATTTTTATAATTAAAACTAACAAATAAGTAGAAATTTCAAAATAGTGCAGAAAGAAAGAAAGGGAGAAAGAAAGAAAGAAAGAAAAAAAGAAAGAAAGAAAGAAAGAAAGAAAGAAAGAAAGAAAGAAAGAAAGCTAACAAGATAATGGGTTTTGACTGGGATGGCTATGTAATAAAAGTGCCATTTAGCTAGATTGTTCAGGAAAAATTCTCCTACAGAAGGGACGTTTTCTATGAGATCTGAATGATTTAAGAAATCGAGTATGTGATAACCTTTGAAAGAAGAATAGAGAAGAGAGATCCAGGAGTTTAAATAAAAGAGTATACTACACTTGGGTTGACTTCATAGTAATTATTAAGGGAATTACTTACTCATGCTGATTCTTGGTACCCTACTTTTGAATATTCTGATTAAATACATCTGAAAACATGAGAATCATTTATACATAATTTCCACTGTCCTAATTTTTTGGTGAATCTGCAAAAATCATATTGAGAGGGCATTCAAAGGTGAGCCTTCTCAGATTAATTGGGTAACTAGGGGGAAAATATGGAAGGATGAAAAAACAGTACCACTTTCATGTTACCTCTATTAAATATAAATAATTAGAACCAATTGTTAATGGAGCTGACTCCTTAATTTATTCCAAAATAAATACTGCAGTCCTACAACTTTCACACATACCTAAGAACATAACATATTTAGAAAATTTTATTTCAGAAAATTTGGAAGATATAGTCAATCTTAACTACCTTTTTTTTTTTTTTTTACAAAGATTTAGAGTACTTTTGAGAGAGAAAAAGAAAGCTATAACCATCATTCAGATCAAGCCTGGACCATTAACATGCCTGTCACCCTAATGATAAAAGCAAAGATGAATGCAAACTGCTTTTATAGTTGAGAAGCTGTTGGTAAGCAAATCGACAATATATTTAGATACTTGATATTTTAAAAGTCAAAAACTTTCTAAGAGAGTATATTAACTCCTGTTTCCATTAATGGAACCAAGCACACTTATCTTAAATCATTTCTGATAAATTTAAATGCTAACTTATAAAACAAACACAGCAATATAAATGTTATCAAGATCTTCTTTTGAAAGTATCTTATGTGGTTCATTTATTTAGATTGATATGAATGATATTTCCACTTCATACTCTTCCCAATTTACACCTATGTTCTATTACATAGCCTATACAATCAAAGCGTAATAAGCTGTGTCCAACCGAATCAGTCGACAGCTTACCCAGTCGCTATGACGCACACTGATCACCAGGAGGCAGATGCTCCAACTGGTAGGTTAGCTTACTGCTGGGTCCAACCAATAGCGACTGGGCAAGAGGGCTGGACAGTCCCTGGGGCTCTCCCACAGCCCCTGCCTGGCTGGTGGGCCCCAATTGGGGCCAGTTGGCCAAACTCCTTCAGTCTCCCCATGGCCAGCCAGCCCCCATTGGCCCTGATTGGGACTAGGCAAGACTGCCCCCATCAGCCCTGATTGTCTGATAGGCCAAAGGGCCTACCCACGCACGAATTTGTGCACTGGGCCTCTAGTACACATATAACTAACAGTTATAACATGGACTGTGTACCTGGTGGATCTAATATATTCAAGTGAATCAGGCAGTATGTGCTCAAATGCAGATGAGGCAAGGGTTGCATGGTGCAGAGAGGAAATCATCACACATGAAGCTGAAAGTTAATTCTACTATGACCCTTTCAATAACCAGTTGAAGTCCCAAGTGGAATATGTATTTTGTGCCTGGTGAGTTTGATGATATCAAAAGTATAAGGTCTATTCTGGTAAGAGGGGTCAATTGTTGCTGGAGGTGAGGATGTAAGCTGCCTGCATTTCTGCATGAAGAGGATGCCTTTGGAGTAAATTCAAAAGCCAAAATTTATGAACCATTTGTCTAGGAACTCAATCTCAGACCCTCACCATAAAAATCCTACACTTGAATAAGGCTGCTCTAGAAATAAACTTCAACATTGAGAGGCAGTGGCTTTGGGGAAATATGTGAAATTCTGAACTAAAAAGACCTGGGTTTGTGTCCTGGGTAGGATCAGTTCCGGGTGCATGTGGCCTCCACACAGGGACCCAGATCTGAGAGTGAATTCTCTTTGGTAGCTGTTTTGAAATTCTTAATAACTTTATCTTTGGATTTGTGTTTTGTAAGTGAAGCTTATGGAACAATAGAGGATGTATGCATTAGGGACTTATAGACTGGGGTAACACGTGTCCTGCCTCCCACCTCTCCCACCTTCCTGCATCCCTAGCTGGTTTCTCTGCCACCTGCACTCACCCAGCAGCTGATGCTAATCTCTGCCCAGGCGAGAAGGGTGGGGAGTGAGTCAGTGAATCCAGGCGTACCCTCCACTCACACTTGGGGGAGGACTCCAAGCACCCTTAAGAGTCTCCTGCATTGATCTCACCATTTCTCCCATTCCCATGCTGAAAGGACCCTGAAATAAAAAAGACTATAACAGCTAGAGAGACAGACTGTGGAACAAAGGAAAAAATCCTTTTTCCCAATTTTTTGAACAAGGGGCCTTGCATTTGCATTTTCCACTGAGTCCCTCAAATTATGTAGCTGGCTCTGACTCCGTGTCCTATCACTTTACTGGCTGCATGATCCTTGGTAGGGAATTTATCACTTGGGGTTTGTTCATTTCTCTGTAAACTGTGGGTTATGTTTGCTGTTACTCAAGGGTGTCTTAGCAGGAAACACAGGAGCAGGGGGAAATGTAAATCGTTGCCTTTGAGTTGATTCATTCACAGTTACTTGTACTTCTAAATCACTTGAAGCAAACAAATCTATAAATTACACAAATCTATAGGTCATTCACTGGAACAACCAGTTCTAGACATCTCACTGTCAAGTCAGCAGGAAGATATGTTTCTCAAAGACCAGGTTAGCACTTTGCATAGAATTAACTTTATGTATGTTAACTAGGTTCGGAATCAATAGTCTTTTTTAGTCCCACTGTTAAACTATAAAGCAGATTAAATGATATTATGTTGTCTGGCTTAGAAAAATGATTGTCACTTTTAACGTTATAATGCTTTCATAGGAAAATGAAGTTTGCATTTCAAGACACTCAAATATACAAAACTGAACTTTGATATCTAGTCTGTTTTTATACTGGAGTTGGGCAGATAGTAACTCATTTTGATGAGATTTTAGTGTGACTGTTATGGATGCACAGATTAAATGGTCACCTTCTTCACCCCTCTAGCTCCCCTCTGCCCCATATTTCTAATTAAAAATTCACATGCTAGAAGGAGACTCTGATCTAAGATGCCCTGAAGTCATATATTCTCTTTCCCTTTCAGCCATTTGTTCCTGTGTATGTTTCTTCACCATATCCATATCTTTGCTAGTTGCATTTTAAATGCACCAATGCCCATGTCTATTTCTAATTTGATGATGAAAAGAGGAATAAACATTCATATGAAAATATTCTAGAATAGCTAGCAGTTTTCTAGCCTTTTGTGTCGCTGAGAAATACAGTACTTTAAATCTTTAATACTCAAGAAATATTTATCCCAGGAAACAGAAAGATTATCCTCTTGGGTAGAGTCAAAAGTAAGTTATGTCTTAGAATCATGTTTCTAAAGCTTAATTTCACTGTGAAGCCAGTTATTAGGAGTGCATCTTTCCTTCAAGTGGAATTTAAAATGTATAAGCATGCTAGATAGTTTGGACTTTATGGCACAGTGGCAACAAATACATAATTTAGTATTTGGGCTTATTCTCATTGTCTGCCACACATCAAATATCCTCACTCCCAGCCTGTCAATTAGATTGACAAGTGGTGTTTAATGCAGGTCTGAGGACCCTCTTCCACTTCCTTACCCCCCCGAGCTACTACAGATATGTTAAGCACATTAGGAAAATTCAAAAAATCTAACTGGGTAAGAATATTATAAATTATTTTATAATTCATTAAAGATTATATTATTTTAAAAGGGAAAGAAATAAATGTTCAGTTCTCCTCCCTGACTAATATCACATCAAGCTAAAATAATCAGATTATATACAGCAAAACTTTTTTTTTCAAAACTTTAAAGGAAACAAACAGGGAATATGAGGTTAACAGGGAGGAGACGTGACAACTACTTAAATATAAAAAGAGGGTCTAAGGTTCTTTGATGCTTTGACTCCAAGAAAATGAAGTGAGAAGATGGGCATATATGACTGGGCTGCAAACAGACCTCATGTCTCAAATGAGGCTCCATGCTTAAATCTATGAGGCACTGATCTGATCTGTTCAGTCTTTTTATGAAGTTTTTTCTAGTCACACGTTTTCATGCTCAAAACTCACTATAAATCTTATATTTAAAATGACATACTCATATCATTCAATATCCAAGTCACCAAGCCTCTAGTTTTTCTATCCTTCTCCAAACATTGTAGCATTAATCATGACATATTTTTTATAGACTTGTCGAATTAGCCTTGATTCTACAAACTTTTCCTCCCCCAAAGATTGTTTTTTCACACAGTTCTTTTTTTTCTATTTAGTTTCCTACCATTGGAAAAAAATTAATGCTTTCTTTAATTTAGCCATATTTGTTCTAAACTTCTTAAAAGGAGCTCATAGAAATGCTTGTCCTTAATGTATCAATGTGAATATGGCATGACATAAAATTATATTTTGGATATATGCATTCAAATACATGTGCATAGATAAACACTACTATTTCAACCCTTGTAAAATTAATACAATTTTGTATGACTATAAGGACATTTGACTAGGTAGAAAGTTATATAAACTTATTTATATCAATGAATGTCCTAGAATGACTCTCTAAAATTGTTATAAAGTTATTTAAGTTTAGAGCATTCAAAACATATTAACCTTAAATAACATCTATAATAATAAAAGCATAATATGCTAATTAGACCAGACAGTTGAGTAAGGGCTGAGACCCTTGCATGAATTTTGTGCATTGGGCCTCTAGTATTAAATGAATTTGCATGTCTATTTATTTATTTTCAATTTGGTTTAAGAAATGTGATCATTACACTAACCTGTTTTCATTGTTCAGTTCAGTTTTAAATATTCATCAATTCTGTTTGTACTGCAATCATATACTGAAAGCTAAATTCATGGAGCCTGTCTTCTACAATTTTACAAAGCAATATATATATATGTATATGTATATGAAATCATATTTTAGAAGAATAAATCATATAAGCCACTGAAATATTGATACAAGAAAACGTCATGACAAAATCTCAAGTTACAAATAAAATTAATAAATATCTTGGAGAAAACTTCACAGGAAAAAATAATAATATTGGTGATTATTAACAACATTGTTCTATTGTTTTGTGAAAAAACTTAACCTCAGATATTGGTGATATGGTGCAGGTCAGGAAATAATTATTATAGGAATTTTAAGTGTGCTTAGGAAACGAGAATGAGAATTGTTCGCTATTCAAATAGCTCCTGATGTAAAAGAAAATATAGAAACCAGCAATTAGTAGTTATCAAAAATAATAAATAATAATGTATACACTTTTTCTACCAAGTCATTATTCTAATTGATACATATCTATAATCATATCCACATATCTATATTTGTATCTATATCTGTATCTGTATCTATATTTATATCTATATCTATATCTATATTTATATCTATCTATATCTATACCTACCTAGTCATTTAAGTCTCACTGCCATTCTAAAAAGGTGCTCAAATTGTTGCCATTTAATAGTTGAGGATAATTAAGCACAGAAAGGGTAACATCCCCAAATTTCTCTCCCATTAAATGGAAAGCTAGATTAGATTCATGATTCTAAATGAGAATGTGGATTTTGAACAATTGTTATTTTGAGGATTATTAGCCTCTCAAGTACATTATACACACACAGAAAAGTATTTGTATGCCTGTCAATTGATTTGAAAGCATGGTTATGATTTCCTATTCTCCTTGTGGGATTTGTTTTATACCTATAGATTAATGATCACTTGCATGAGATAAGTGACCATTTGGTTAAGCTGTCACTCAGATTATATGACAAGAAAGTCTCTACTTCCTGTTTTCCTTAGCTGTGAACATCTGTTTCTTGGGTAAATGTTCCATAATTACATGTTATCTGTTTTTTATATGAAATGTTGCATAATTAGATGTTTGAAATTTCTGCCGCATGAAGAATAAGCATATAGTAGGCAGGAAAGTGTTGATTGCAAGTAAGAGAAATTGAACTCAACCTAGCTTAGGCAATAAAGAGAATATTGCTTTAAGGAAACAATGAAAATAATGAAAACGAGGGGCTAACCAGTTTTGTTCTCTACATAGTGGGGAACATGTACCCAGGCAGTTTGAGAACCTTATTTACTATTGTTTCTGCCACCAAAAGGCTGATTTCTTTACCTAGCTCCCAGGTTTACAATCCCAGAGAAGAACCGTGATTGGTTCTTTTTTTAAAAATATATTCTATTGATTTTTTACAGAGCAGAAGGGAGAGGGATAGAAAGTCAGAAACATCGATGAAAGAAACTTCGATCAGCTGCTTCTTGCACGCCCCCTACTGGAAATGTGCCGGCAGCCAAGGTACATGTCCCTGACCAGAATCGAACCCGGGACCCTTCAGTCCACAGTCCAACACTCTATCCACTGAGCCAAACCAGTTTTGGCCCATGATTGGTTCTTGATAACCATACACCTAGCCCCAGTCAACTGTGGCCAGAGTGGATTGTGTATTTGTTTCTTCTGGAAAAGCTGGAAAGAAAAGAGGAGTGTCCCCAAATGAAGGGAGAAGAGGAAGGACAAAGGAAAGAAGGTAATATTGGTCAGACAGAAACTAATTACATGCAATAAAAATTAATGCACTACAAAAAAATTAATGAAAGGCAGCTAGATGAACATATTTTTGCTTGTTTACAAAGCACGGGACAGGGAATTTTTATACTAATCAAGATGATAAATCACTACTTTTATGGACTATTAACAACAATTTAGAAATATTCTTTTTAAAATTCTAGTAGATAGATTGTCTGGATAGTCTAATTATTAATAACTTTATTCTGCATTGGCATAATATAAGTTGTTCTGATAATTATGAAGATTTGTGTTGCATGAAAAAATCAGTGGGGGGTACAAGAGTGGTAGGATAATGATTTCACTACATGTCACAGAAATAGCCTTCTCCATTGCATGGTAGGTAAAGTTTGCCTTCCTTCTATACATATATAGATATGTATTTCTGCATGTTTTATGGATTTCCTAGGACTATGTCTCATTTTTGCCCCAGTTTTCATTTTCTTTACATGTAATTGGTTAAAAAGAAAATACAATTAAAATAAATTTGTGAATCAAATTCTAAGCATCTAGCTAATAATTTTTTCCACTAATCCTATCTAATAAAAGAGTAACATGCAAATTGACCATACCTCCGCTACACTACCAGCCAATCAGGAGCAAGGCGTGTGGCCAGCAGACAGGGGGTGTTACCAGCAGACAGGAGGCATGGATAGGGGGCATGGCCAGTGGACAGGGGGTGTGGCCATGGACAGGGTGCATGGCCAGCAGGCATGGCCAGCAGAGAGGGTGCATGGCCAGCAGACAGGAGGCAAGGCCAGCAGGGGCATGGTCACAGTGCTGTGGAAGTAAGCACCATGCTATAAGCTCTGCCTGCATGGTACTTAAGGGCCAGTGAAATCTCTCCTTATAGTTACTGTGACTTAGTCACATGCGAATGAGCACCCGAGGCACCTTGGGTAATGAGCACCAGGTGCGAGATGGGGCTGTGAGCCAAGAGGCAGTTTGAGTCCATGCCCCCAGCCCAGCGCCCTGCGGATACCCTGGTGGCCGTCACTGTGTGAGGCCCAGGGGTCCCTGCATGCCCCCCCAGCCCAGCATGCACGATGGGGGTGGGGGACTGGCGGCCAGTCTCTGGGGTGTGAGGAGACCCTGGTGGCCACCACCAGGTGGAAAAAGTTCACAGTGCTCTTGGTTTGTGTAGGGTGTCGGGGAGCACCAAGAATGCTGGGAAATGTAGTTCTGGTGGCAGGCACGCTGCAGGAGAGAGTTTAAGAGATGTTTTAGAAAGCTGTCTCTTAAAACAAATATGAGATCAGAGGATTGTGCTTATAGAGAATGGTTAATAAAACTTGAAGATGGCAGGCTGAGGAGTCAATGGGGTGAAGCTACCATCTGTGGGATTATGACCGACCGCCTCTCAGTCAGAATTCCGCCCAGCGCCATGGGAGCCTCGGTTGGCCTCGAATAGCCGTTCCCTTGCCGTCCCTGCCGGGCCGGGGCCGTCATGCCCAACCACTTCACCACGGCTGCGGCGGTGCGCTCCACCACGCATGAGGACCAGGGTCCAGTGCGGAGAGCCCTTCATCCTGGGAGACAAGGCGCGGCCGGAAAGGGAGTCGCCCCCACACCCTTCACGCAACACATGTTCGTGGAGAACCTGGCACTTAACCATTCCTAGATGACCTGCTTCTGAGTCAGGGTTTCATTCGTAGTAGAGTAGCTTCCTCGCTGCGATCTATTGAAAGTCAGCCCTTGACACAAGGGTTTGTTTTTTCTAAAAGTAAATAAAAATTTAAATTAAAAAAAAAGGAAAAAAAAACCACAAAACTTGGAGATCGCAAACTTGATAGCAGGTTTCATTTAGGAATGAATATTATTGAAATTCTCCATGAAATGAGTTGTAACGGATCTATTATTGAAGCCACCTTTGGAAATAGTATATCCTCTATAGACAATATTAAAAATATATTTAAATGTGCAATCTTTGTTCAAAAAATGAGCATGTTCAAAAATTAAATGAAGAAATTTTGGATATACTTGGAGATTTTCATACCTAGTTGAGTGATGATTCCATTGACTCAACAGATGATGCTGAAAAGGAAAATTTTCCCATTGAATTTCTTAATAGTATTACTCCTTCAGGGATGCCATGTCATAAATTAAAATTGAAAGTGGGTACAATCATCATGCTATTTAGAAATCTTAATAGTAAATGGGGTCTTTGTAATGGTACTGGATTTATCCTCAAAAGATTACTACCTAACATTATCGAAGCTGAAGTATTAAACAGAATCTGCAGAGGGAGATTCCAAGAATTCCAAGAATTGATTCTAATTGATTTGTCCCCATCTGACACTGGCCTCCCATTTAAATTAATTCAATGACAGTTTCCCGTGATGCCAGCATTTGCAATGACTATTAATAAATCACAAGGACAAACTCTAAGCAGAGTAGGAATATTCCTACCTGAACCCATTTTCACACATGGTCAGTTATTATGTTGCTTTGTTTCAAGTTTGAAGAGCATGTGATGTTAAAGTTGTAAATACTTTATCCCAAGGGAAATTAGTCAAGCACTCTGAAAGTATTTTCACTGTTAATGTGGTATATAAGGAGATATTAGAATAAGTTTAATCACTTTATCAGTCATTGTTTGCTTCAATGTTGTTTTTATATCATGATTTTGTTATTGCTGTTATATTATTTTGTTATTATTTATTTATTAATGAAATTATGTATTATTTTCACATATACATTGTACTCATTACCTTTTATCTGTCACACTTTTATTATAGAGAAAGGGCAACTAGCACTATTAAAATATTTCCTCTAATTAATACCTTTTTAATGTGCATGAATTTCGTGCACCGGGCCACTAGTAGTACATATAATCTCTTATTTGCATATTCTGGAAAATATATCTCTATTAGAGGCCTGGTGTACAAAATCTGTGCACTCGAGGGGGAGTGTCCCTCACTCTGGCCTGCCCCCTCACACAGTCCAGGATCTCTCCGGGAATGTCTGACTGACATCCTTAGTGCTGCTATGGTGGCAGGAGAGGCTCCTGCCATCACCACTGTGCCTGCCAGCGACGAGCCTTGCTTCTAGCTGAGTTGCACTCCCCTGTGGGAGTGCATTGGCCACCAGGGGGCAGTATTGAGCGGGATTGGTCTGAAACCGGCTCTCCAACATCCCCTGAAGGGGTTCCAGATTGTGAGAGGATGCAGGCCAAGCCAAGAGACCCCGTCAGTGCAAGATCAGGACCAGAGAGGGACATGGGAAGTTAGCTAGCAGGGGAGGAAACATGGGAGGACTCCAGGGCAGTCCGGCCCATCTTGCTCAGTCCCGATCAGCCAGACCCCAGCAGCAAGCTAACCTACTGCTCAGATCATCTCCCCCCAGGTGGTCAGTGCATGGCATAGCAACTGGTTGACCAGTCAACTGTCTACCCCTTGGTGGTCAATGCATGGCATAGAGAGCTGTTCAGTGGCTTTAGCATATAATTAGCATATACACATTGATTGGTTGAACAGATGATTGGACAACACGACACGTAGCATATTAGGCTTTTATGATATAGGATATTTGTTCCTCAAATCCAAGGTATTCCTCTAATTATGAATTTTAAAAAAGGCATTATTTCGCTTAGTTATTGGTTTGTTTGTTTTTTATTTGTTTGTTTAGAGACTTCTAATATATCCCAAATGACTTAATTGTTTAAGAAAGACCTTATAGATTTCCAGTGCTGGGAAGATAACCAACTGGCATAGTTTCTAGTTCTATTATTTAGCCTGACTCTGGAAATACTACCAAAAAAACATGTCACAGGGCAAGAGACCAAAAGAGTGTTATAAACATGTATTTGTTTTGTCTGAAGATCAAAATATTGATAATTTTAAGAAGCATGAAAGGTAATGTGAACATGACTACATGTCTTAATAAGTGACAGATAATGACACAAACATTTTAATTTGATTCTATTATCTTTAAAACAGAAGAGGGATATTTTAATCTAACCAGTGGAAGAAAAGATAGTACTTAATAAGAGTTTTAAAAATGTAGTAGATTGAAATGAAATAAAACAGAAGAAATATTTTAATATAATGTACTTACAAATACAAAAAATTGATTAAATTTACTTATCAAAATACAGATTCTCAAATTAGAATAAAACATTAAAATCAATTCCAGCATTGTATACTATAAAGGAAATAGGAAATAATGAAGAAAAGATTAAAGGAACAAAAAACATACTAAGCCATTTTGAATTACAAAAAAGAGTAAGTAAAACTTTCATATATCATCACATACAAATTAAGGCAAAGTATTATGCTAGTAAAAGAATATCAAGCTTAATAAAATGTAGTGATCATAATGATAGTACATAATGATAGAGCTTCAAAATAATTAAACAGTAACTTTTAAAAATAGGGATAAATAAGTAAGTAAATCAACATTTGTATTTAGGTTTTCTAAGTACATTTCTCTCAGGAGCTAAAAATTATGACGAAAAAATATTAAATAAAATTATGTCATTCTTTAAAATCACAATTAATAAAATAACACACATGTATATATTTTATGTGTGAATATATTATATAAACTTTACACTTAATTAACATAAAACTTTAAATATAATGTGTAACAAAACAAATAAGTGATAATCTAGTCCAAAAAATAGCCTTCATGAATTATAAATTTTTACAGAACACAGACTTTGTAATCCAACTCTATGCAAACTTGAAATAAAAAATAATAGCTAAAATAATAACTACATGCTTTGCAAACTGATCAATAAATAAACAATATTGGATAGAAAATCAAAAGAAAAATTTTAACAGTCAGAAATGTATTGAAAGGAAAATACTCAAATTAAATGCATAAAATATAGCTGAAGTAATCCTTAAATGTATCTTTACAGCTTTAAGCTCATTTGTCAGAAAAAATTTAAAATAACTGAAAATAAATGAATATTCAATTCAAGAAAACAGAGAGAGAGAGAGAGAGAGAGAGCAACAAAGAAAACCAGAGGAGTAAAAAAGGAAGGGAATTACAAATATGAACAGAAATTAATTAAACATATATTTAGAAGAGTATTTAAAAAGCCAAATCTTTGGAAAAATCAATAAGAGAAAATTTCTAGGACAGAATAAAAATAAGCAGAGGAAAGGTTAAAAAAAAATAATGAAAATAAGCTTGGCTGGTGTGGCTCAGTGGTTCAGTGTCAACTCATGAACTAAGAGGTCACCAGTTTGAGTCTTGATTAGGGCACATGCCCAGAATGCAGGCTGTCTCTGGTTGGGAGAAGAGAGAAGCAGTGATTCAATGTTTCTTTCTCATCAATGTTTCTATCTCTCTAATCCTCTCCCTCCTCTCTCTAAAAAAATAAATAAAAACATTTTAAAATATAATGAAAACAACCTCAGAGGGAAAGTAGGGGAGGGTGGGATAAGGGGGAGAGTTCAGCCAAAGGACTTGTATGCATGCATATAAGCCTAGCCAATGGACACAGACAACAGGGAAGTGAGGGCAAGAGTGGGCAAGTGAGGAGGGTAATGGGGGGATAAGGACACATATGTAATACCTTAATCAATAAAGGGAAATAGAAAATAATGTAATTAGTATTAAAATAACTAAGAAATAGCATATTAATATTATATATCAATGGATTTTAAATCTACCAGAATTACTATAAAATGCCAAAAGTGAAAAAAAGTCGAAATCTTGAACAGAACAGTGTTCTTAAATAATTTCAAGTAGTAGAAAACTGAAAGCACAAAGAAAATGATGTATTTTATATGGTTACATATAGAGTTGAGAAGATATTCTCTATGTATATAAAATGCATATTGAAGTGTGTTATTGAAGAGAGAAGTAGAAATAAAGATCAGGGAAAAAGGAAAAATAATGCAAGATAACAATATAATGCAGCACAATACAAAGAGAAACACAACAATAAATATTATTTTAGATACACTGATAACATAGTCCTAATTACTGGGAAATAAAATAAAATGAGAATGCAATGGTATGTATCAAAGACAATATTTTTAAGTAGCTTTATGTAACCAAGGGAAAATGTTAACACCCACAACTGTTTACCAAGCCTGAGAAAAATTTCCCAGTGGTGGCAAATATAGATTCATTAACTCCTACACCAATAGCAGTTTTGGATGCAATATCAAGTATCATAGCTTAATACCCCAGTAAATGCCTCAGATATAGCATTATTAAGTTAATGTTGCAGAAGTGTTTTAGTTTAAACATTTTTGACTCTGCAACCACTTTACATAACATAACTAATTTATAGGCTGTCTCTATTTTGAGGAACAGTCCAAAAAGAATTCTCTGCACTTATTTGGCTGCTTGCAGTATAAACAAGGACTAGAAATGACTAAGGAGTACAAGTAACAAGTTTTCTGCATGTACATTTTCAAAGTGAGATCAAATGTAATTTCCGACTTCCTCCTTCTCTGTTCCTGTTATAAGCACACGTTTTATAGTCTAGCCTCCTCACTAATGTCTGTCTGTATTAATTCATATTTATCTATAAACATGAGGGAAATATTCCCAATAAAACTACTTACTATTTTATTTATTTTAAATATATTTTTCAGAGAGGAAAGGAAAGAGAGCAAAATATCAACGATGAGAGATAAAGAATCACTGATCAGCTGCCTCCTGCATGCCCCACACTGGGGATCAAGCCTGCAACCCAGGCATGGTGGACTCGGACCTCCTGGTTCATAGGTTGAGGCTCAACTACTGAGCCACACTGGCACGGCGCTGCTTAATATTTTAAGTAGAGGAAAATGTAATTTGTCTTGTATTATTTTCTATTAGTCTTGGTAAAAACCTTATAGTCATTTCAATAATTGAGTTTTTAAAACACTTAAAGACATTCTATATTTATTTTGATTGCAAGGTTCTAGAACAGTGAAAATGATTGCTGAATATTATTTTCCTTAGCAAACTGTTCACACTCACATATTTGCCAAGTCATAGAATAATTATTGGCAATTACTCATTCTAAATGATGAGGTGTTATAATGATTTTATAAATAAAAGTACTTCGGTCCACAAATACCTGCAAATTGATTGTTATAAAAGTAATTGTTATTTAAAATCAGTCATACTTGGTTCTAAGCTTCTCATACAATAGGTTAAGTTATATATAAAAATACAACTCCTATGTATATCAAATTGAACCAGAAAATCCTATTACAAGTTTCTTAGAAATGTCTTATTTAATGCTTTTGCTAGAAGTTCTTTTGGAAACTTTCTCGTTTGTTTACTTTTTTTTCCAATTCATATTTGAAAGAGGAAAATTGCTTTGACATATTTCCAATATTTGTATAGCTTTGTACATAAATAAAGGAATACTAAGAATAATTATGTTCCACAATAGCAGAATTTTATATTTCTTTAGAGTCAGTATGTTCTACTCCTGATAACCCTCTGTAAACCTAAAAGCCACCATCACTAAAATACAGCAGACACATAACACACAACACAACACACGTGCACAACCCATTCAACCATCTGCCCATTCTTGCCATATTGCCTCCTTTTCTTATGCTCTCTATATTTCCAGATATATTCTCTCTTCTTTGCATGTTATGATTTAATGATTTTACTGACAAAGAAATAAATAAAAAGATGAATGAAAGGATAAAATTGAATGTAATTCCCTGAGATTTTTACTGGATTTACATAAAATTTATCCTCCTGCTCTAGGCTGAATTATATTTTCACTTTTTATGTATCTATGTTGTGTAGACTAATGTCTACTCCCTCCTCCAAAGATGCCCTAAGCTCTGAAACCTGTGAATATATTGTTATATGGCAAAAGGGACTTTGCAAGTCTGATTAAATTAGGAACCCAAAACAAACCTAACTTCCCATCTGATTCTTACCCTAAGAGTATCACTCACCATGGGCTTACCTCCTATAACTTCCCTTTACCAGGTTAGCTACTAACTTTTATAAAAATCCTCAGCATTCAGGGCTATTGATATTTAAAATATTTTTTTGTCTTCTTTTGAAATAAAAAAGGAAGTGATGAGAAACTGAATCAATATTTATTCATTTGTTCTGCTAGTGACTTTAATATCCTATATAATAAAAGCATAGTATGAAAATTGTCCCCTCGACCAGGAGTTGTCCAGGAGGAGGGGTTGGCATGGAGAAGGGAGAGAGGCCCTGGCCTGGGCAGCCACTGAGGTAAGGGAGAGAGTACCCAGCCAGCAGCCATTACCAGTGCACAAATTTTATGCACTGGGCCTCTAGTCTTATCTAATAAAAGATAAACATGCAAATTGACCATACCTCTTCTATGTCCACAAGGCACGCCCATCAGCCAATAAGGAGCAAGTATGCAAATTAACCCAACCAAGATGGTGGTTAATTTGCATATTCATGCACAGAGCAAAGACTGAAGATAGCATAGAAGGAAGCCACGCACTGCAGAAGGGCGCAAAGCTGCAGAGAAGCAAGCAGGGCAGTGGAGAAGGAAGGGGAGCAGGCGGGGCAACAGAGATGGCTGCAGGTAGCCCTATTCTTGCAGGAATCTTCCTGCATTAGGCCTTTAATATATTTTTAAAAATATGTTGATTTAACTAACAATAAACATTCATTAAATACTGATGGGAGCACTCAGTCATTATTCTAAGTATTAGAAATACAACACTGAACAAATCTTACGAATTTCCTGACCTCAGAGAGTTTACATGCCACTGGAATCACTTGATATTTTAGGAGAGCCTATATATAGGTCAATGACATATAAAAATAGTGAAAAGAATGAATATAAAAAGAGATAAAAGGGAGGGAAAGAAAGGGAAGCATGCTATATCTTTCCATCTTAACACAATGATTTGCCTTCTATTATTTTGACATTGGAGTAGTGCATTCTCTATTGGCAATATAGACCAGAAGGTCTGGGGAGAAATATCCAGGATTTAGTTTTGGATGCTGAAGTGTGAGGGCTCACTTAGATATGCCAGAGGGGATAGAGAGCAGGCAGCTGGATATATGGGTCTAGAATTTGGGAGAAGGATTTTAGATAGAAATATAACATGGAAATCATCATGCTACCATTGATGCAACATAGAGCAAGTGTGACATGGATTACAATGAGATTTAAACATTTAAAGCACCAGTGATTTCTCAATCCCTTGTCCTCCCTTTCCCTCCCTCCTTTTTCTCATTTTATTATAGTTTTTATGGAAGTTTCATAAAGCAGGCCCTCCTTCCTTCCCATAGTCCTATTTTTAGAGCTTCTACAATGAGCTTTGGAAATACTACTGACGTGCTCTACTCACCTTACAAGACGGCTGCCACAAGATGGCCAGTAGGGGAGGGCATTTTGTGGGGAGATTTTTGCTGTTATCAGCTTTATCTCCTGTTTTTACCTACCTACCAAAGCTGAAACAGAGACACACACATTTTTAAAAAATATATTTTATTGATTTTTTACAGAGCATGCCCCCTACTGGGGATGTGCCTACAGACAAGGTACATGCCCTTGACCAGAATCGAACCCGGGACCCTTCAGTCCGCAGTCCGACGCTCTATCCACTGAGCCAAATTGGTCTCAGCCAGAGACACACATTTTTATATTTTATATTTTTCTAGAGAATGTCCAGTCTAAGAGTAAAGTAAGCCAGGCCCCAATGGCAGGATCAGGTTTGAGGATCATGGAGAGAAATGACCTAGATTAGACTCATTACCTTCAGTTCAAGTTCCTACACTTAAGAACACAGAGAGAGTGCACACAGTCCCCCAACGCATTTGCTCCTCAAGGATGCACAGCAGTAGTTGAATGGTCTCAGTATGTGGCATGGGAGAAGGGGTTGGCCAGGTCGGAAAGGCCCAGAAATTTTATGCTGCTTTAAACTGAGGTGCTGAAGCGTGTCAGCATTAAACAGCTCATGTTGTTACCATAGGAGAAAATTCTAGTCTAATCAGTTACACATTTCTTTACTCAAATTCTTACTGGAACATTACATTTATTTGCAGTTTCAGTGCTACAGCCTTGGCCATGGTCTATGGTATGACAGAGAGCAATTTGAAGGAGGGGTATTATCACATACACAATCTCATTCAATGTCTCTTTTTTCAACCCCTGCTGCTATTTATCTCATAACTTCCTCTCCCAACCCTCAGGCAATATTCTCATTTGTTATTCAGAATAGTTTAGGCTGTACCCTTATCTAGTATTTATCCTACCACTCATCAAAGAGCTCTGTGGAGCACACCATCATGAGAAAGGAATCTGGGACTACATATATCACCTATTTCCTGTCATTCAGTTGTTCAAGCAAAGCACTGAGAACCAATGTGTGGATTTAGGAAGAAGTCTCCCCTGGCCTTCAAGAGTATATCGTAATGCTGTAAGAACCTTGTGTCTTAAAAACCCTTTTGGAGTTGTACACCCCTAGGATCTGGCAATCAACCTTGGACCTGACAGTAAACCTTGGAATGCTGTTCATTCTCATTCAATAATTGCTTATTATCATGGACAAATTAACAACTTTGTTCACAAATAATTGAATCCCACCCCAACACCCTTAGCCTACTTCCCCATGCCTGCAATTCCTACATTCCCCTGTAATCTTTGTCTTACAAAAAAAACAGCTGGCTTATGGGGAGAGGCAGAGCAGATTTTTTGTGGATGATCTGCTGCTCTCCCACACTGCTGGCATCATTGGAATAAATGCTCATATGATTCAACCCTGTCTCTGCTTAATTGGCTCAAGTAGTGACAGGCATCCTGGACCCATTCGTCGTCCAGTTACACTTCCAACATTCCAATTAGTGTATTGAAGCAGTTAGTGGAAAACTATTTAGAAATTATAGAGGCTCAGCACCTTACAATGTGTGAAAAAGTTAAGCCATAATTAGAATTTTGCATTTACGTCTGTACTTAAAAAAATCATTACTCCTTTCCTAATATTATGAACATTTTATGAACATAATTTATCTTCATTGCCTTTTGCTTGATCTATTTCTGTTGGTATATTGCACACTCCACATTGCTAGAAATAAAATATTACAGTGAGCAATTTCTAATTATTTCCTCCGATGAAAGTTCAGACATGTCAAGGAACCTGATCTCACATGTTGCTGCTTGATGGGAGAAACTATGCTTTGTAATTCATCTCTGCCATTTAAAAAATATATGAATTGGAGTTTGCATTCATGTCTGTGGACCATTTTAGTAATTTTACTTCTTCTTTGCTTCTGATTTATTAGTGGATCAATTACCATATCCAACATAACTTAGAATAAATGAAACACTACTATGATGAATAGGAGTATTAGATGCTCGATTTTAGTATAAGGGTAAACACAGTTAAGCATCTGCCAGGGAAGTTTATAATCAGATGCAAATCTAAATATTAGGTGTTTCACACTTCTGCTTAGAGCTTTCCGCAGTGAGAACTATTAATTCTTCGAGGTACTATTTTCCAACTATACACTCCCATGAACAAGGATTTGATGGAAAACTCACTTTTAATCATACTGAGAACTCTTAAAAATTAATTTTAAAGATTAATAACTTATTATAATCTGGCTAGAGCAGAAATACAACCATGAAGAAAAAAAAGAGATTAATATGGTTTATCCTAAACTGTTTACCAAAAGGTAGTTTGGGATATAAAATCACATGAACTGAACTTAAACTTTTGATTCTGCCTCTCCTTGAAAAGTTGCTTAGTTTATCACTGTTTTTTTTTCAGAGGTCCTTTGGAGATAACAGCACTAAACCCAAAGTAATACTGTCAGAAACAAGTTAAATAATATTTGTGACTATTATTTGTAAACCAAAATACAAATAATAGAAATACAAATGATAGAATAATTTCTAATTTTCTAGGTATCTGACAGCTCCTTGGCATGATAGAATTAAACTGTCTAAAGAGAAACCAAATGTCCAATGTCCTTTGAGCACTAATCTATGTTATTATGAAAATGATTCAGCCAATAGAAAGCTAGTATTAAGAAGTAAACCTTGCCCTGACTGGTTTCACTCAGTGGATAGAGCATCAGCCTGCAGACTGAAGGGTCCCAGGTTCAATTCTGGCCAGGGTCAGGTACCTTGGCTGTGGGCACATCCCCAGTGGGAGGTGTGCAAGAGGCAGCTGATCAATGTTTCTCTCCCATCGATGTTTCTAACTCTCTATCCCTATCCCTTCCTCTCTGTGAAAAATCAATAAAATATATTTTTAAAAAGAAGTAAATCTTAAGTAAACAGCATGTGTTATAAATACAAAGGAATCATAATAAATATTTAGTGGTGATTAAGATGCCATCAAATTATGAACAACTCAAATGTCTATTCAAAAATATTAACTGAGCAAAGTGAAATGCACTGTGCTTAGTTCTGAAGTCTAGAAACTTGAATAAACACATCATCTTTATTTTGGTATTTGTGTAGGTACCAAACTCTATGCATTATAATGGGGACACAAAAACAAGTAAAAACAACATATTAATTTTAAAACACTGACTCTAACAAAAGATTTTCCCTTTATTAACTTCACACAATAACTGCAATGAAGACAAACATAGTGTATGTTCAGCACAAAGAGGAAAGAGAAATAATATAGGGGAATCATTTTGAAACAAAATTATAAGTAAAGTTATGCTTTCTTTGTGGAACTGTTACACCCATTAAAATTATTTTGCTTTTTACCTACTGGCACCGATATATAATCCAAATAGAATTTACAGTTTATTTCTCAAAATTATAATTAGTGTTTAAGTATTTAGTGCACTGAAGACCACCAAAAGGAGAATGAAGCTCAAGTGATATGTCTGTTGTGGGGCTTAGGAATAAGAGTGGCTCAGAATAATCAAATAAAGATTATAATGATGCTTTCTTTAAGAGGAGGCTACATTTTGTGTTGATGTTGTTTAGAGAAGAGGCAAAAAAGAAATTTGCATGTTTGTTTAGTAAATAATGTTTGAGGACCTCTTATTTGTCAAGCTGGGATCCAGGCATGAGATACAGTGGCAAACAAAACAAAGAATATGCACTTATGGGACTTACATACTATTGAAGAAGAGAGATAATTAAGCAAATACATTAAATGTATAATAAAAAATTTCTCCTGAAAAGGAATTTCTAAGAGATACAAAGATAAAGAAAGCTGAGTAAGAATAGAGTTTCCTGTATTATTTATTTATTTATTTATTATTTATTTATTTATTTATTTATTTATGTGTGTGTGTGTGTGTGTGTGTGTGTGTGTGTGTTAAACAGCTTTAATTGCGCTCATTGTGGCTTTTCGGCACAGTAAGAAATATTGCACATGATCAACATGTTTTGTTCGGTTGGGCCTCCCTGTGGCCCAAGGCCCTCACTTCTCTCTGATTGCAGCCCTCACGAGCTATTTTGCATAAAGTACAAGTGAAAAGATCTGAAGGTCACACACTCCAGGTTACTATTTATTTTAATATAGTTTTATCATTGAGAGTGTTACAGATATCTCCCATTGTCCCCTCTCCTTTAATCCCTTTGCTCCCAGCCCCTGTAAATCCCCCTAGGTCTTCACTACCCCATTGCCCATGTCCATGAGTTATGCATGTAAGGATGTAAGTTCTTTGATTCATCTCTTCTTGCCCCACCACCCCCACATTGAGGTATGGCAGTCTGTCCCACGCCTCCATGCTTTGGGTCTTATTTTGTTGCTCAATTCATTTTGTTCCTTAGACTCCACAAATAAGATTGGATAATCAGGCATGGTCTGTTCGAAGAGGAGGAGGGGAGCTCTTGTAAAGACTGCCAAGAAAGCTTAGTGCTCAAGAAACAGCCATTCAGAGAGCCTGGGCTCGGATGAGCTGGGGGAATTCAAAGAAGATGAGGTCACTCAGGTAGTCATAGTTCACATCATAGAGGGTCTTGTAGGGCCATGAAGAAGACCTTCAATTTTTCAATCATTGTAAGGATTTGAGTTTAATGTGGTTTTGTAAACATTTTAAAACTTTCTGGAGAGCAGACACGAGGATGAGGATGGTGGGGAGGGCCAGTGAGTGGAGGACTGAGGTCTGGGCAGGAGACACTGCTGTGGTCACCTGGTCACCATAGACATGATGGCAACTTGAACAGAGTAGCAGTGATGCAGGCAATTAGAAGTTATTAGATCCTGGATGTTTCAAAGTGTCTTAGCAGAACTTGGTGGGTTGTATTTAGATTGTAAAATAAAGTACAAGAAATAAAAACAAATGTGACCTTAGACTTTTGTCCTGAGCTGCCGGGGAAAAGTGATGGCAAACACTCAGGGGGAAGGGAGTGAGTCTGGAGATACAGACTAGGAATTCTTTACAAACATGTAAAAATGTGTGTGCCATGATAACTAAGCAAACAGATAGAACAAAGGGAGAGACTCTGGGGTTGGTGATCATAAGGCTACAGAAAAGCCATGGGCCTGGGCAAAATTACCTAAAATATGTGAAGAAGTGAAGAAGCACAAAGGAAGATCAACCGAAGGACTTGTATGTGTGCGTATAAGCATAACCAATGGATACAAGACACTGGGGCGCGGGGGGTGGGGGGGGTGGGGGGCGGCAGTGAGGGCATGTGCTGGGGGGTAGGGGAGGCTGGGGGAGTTCAATGGGGGGGAAAAGGAAACATATGTACTACTATTTGTAATAATTTAAAGAATAAAATAAAAAGAAAAAAATACAGGGCTTCAATGGCCCTGCTAGCTACACACACACACACACACACACACACACACACACACAGAGAGAGAGAGAGAGAGAGAGAGAGAGAGAGAGAGAGAGAGAGAAGCACAAAGGATAAGCCCTGGGAAATTCTGAGAGTGAAATGTCAGAAAGAAGGGCAAGAGCCAATGGAAGAGACTGAGAAGGAGCAGTGTGCTTGCAGGGTAGGAGGAGACTTGGATCTCGTAGGGAATATATCCATGAGCTTTGGGAAGTTGGCTTCCACTATCACATCAAGGGTTGGATGTCAGAGTAAGATGTGGGTGCATCCTGTATGTTAGTACAAGTTGAGATATATGCAGTCACATCAATAATAAGGCATAAAGTATTTACAGAGAGATGGGCAATGCAGAGATTTAACTAAACTTGCCCACATATCTTAGAATTTATTCAATCCCATGTATTATATGTGGCATTCTCAGACTGACTAGTGACCATCAGACTCTCAGTGGTTCCATTCAAAACACAGGGATGGTTTTTCTCCCGTCTATGAAGGAAACTTTGGTTTTGTATCCTTGGAGTGTCTTTATTTTTCAGAAGCTAATCGGCATGAGCTCATTCTGAAAGTATTTGTCTTTCTTGCAAATAGTTCCATATAAAAATTGCATTTTGCCTTTTTTCAGCAGACAATTGCAGTCGGTATCAGAGGAAATGAAAGCAAACCCAAATGTGCCTGCCATGCATTAGGCTGTGTGAAAGAATTCCCACAAAAGCTGTTTGCTAAAGGCAATGTTTTATAGTTTTAATTATAACACTGCTGGAAAATCATGGAATGTATATACAAATTCATTTACCTCATTTGTTTTTCACCCGTAGGTGCAATATTGTACACAACTGCAGTTGAATTCTGAAACATAAATTTATTTCCCACCAGTGTTTGTTGATTCCTAGCAAAATGGACTTCCTTCAAGCAACATGTCATGTGTATAATGCCCTGGCAAGTTAGTCTTAATTTCATTAAATGGCACATTTTTTTTATGGCTCCAAATGCTTTTTGGCCACCATTTATTATTGAAGAACTTAGTAACAATTGTAAAATATGAACTCCTGATTATTGGGTAGATATTTTGTTTAAGTAATTCACTACCACCTCCATAAACATTATCACTGGTGAACACAACACAATTATAAAGGAAAGCAATTACAGTGCTTTCCTTTGTCATCAAGTGAAATTTAATCATCCTTGAGAAATAAACATTCCCTATTTTGACTGGAGCAAAAGAAAGTAAATAAAGCATTTCATAATGGATATGATGAAGTCTAATTATTATTTTTTAAATTATATTTTTATTGATCTCAGAGAGGGAGAAAGAAATAGAAACACCGGTGAAAGAGAATAACTGATTGACTGTCTCCCTACTGGGGATTGGGCCCGCCACCCTGTTATGTGTCCTTACCAGGAATTGAACTGTGACCTCTTGGTTCTTGGACTGACACTCAAACACTGAGCCACCAGCTAGGCTTATGAAGTCTAATTATAAAAATAGGTTGTTAACTATAGAGATATTTTCCATCTCTAATTTTCATATCTCTTTGGAAATTTTAAAGAATCATTTATATTGTTAGATTTGTTAATGGTCTGATTTCACATGAAGATGTAATAGCAGCAAGGATCTGAATGCATCTTGAAAGATTAGCTTTGGGGCATAAGGGTCAAATGTGACCGAGAAAACAATGATTCCTTTCAACTTACTACCTGAGACTTGCAGTGTTCATTCCCTTCTACATTCATTCCATTCTTGCAATTGTAAAAAAGTCATGGTTCTGCTAAAGCCAAACTCTCTTGGAAATGAGAGTGCCAGCCAGTCAATGGTTCTCCCTTATCATTGGTGTTTCTATCTCTCTCTCCCTCTCATTTTCTCGCTGAAATCAATAAAAATATATTTAAAAAATATATACTTTATCAGTCAAGGTTCTAGGTAGAAAATAGAAAACACTAAAGCACTCCCTGTATCTATTTTAAAAGGAACTTCATAGAGGAATAGAAGTGCCCACAATATTCTTGGAAAGGTTAGGAATGCAGTTCAGTCTGGGACTTTAGTAATGACTCCCAAACCCTGAGAACTTGTCTTCCAAGAGAGCTTCTACCACTGAAGCCACCACTAAAACTATCGAGATGAAGATTGTACTACCATGGTTGTAACCCAGATATCAGGAATGTACTGTTACTGTGAATGGGATACACACAAAACTGGAACACGCTAACAGCCTCTTTATAACCAGAACCGGGGATAAGAGAAGCTAGAATGCCGATGCAGGAAATTTCCTGTCTCCATGACCTTGCTGTGAGAAGAGAATCAAAATGGCAAGAAAATGACCCAATTCACACTTGGGTTTCCCCATCTGGTTGAGTTGGATCGTTTTTGGTGGGAATCAATTAGCATCCAGAAACTTAGCTACAAGAAAATACAGAACATGTAATTTTTAATTTTCCTATCTCTGCATTAGAAAGACATACTAGAAGATTGATGGAATGGAGGAAGAGCAAAAACAATCTGCAACACACAAATGTAATTTGAAACAAATATTACTTTCAAATAAAGATAGTGTGAAAGGATGCTTTTAATTTTAGATTATGTGACCTCATATATTGGAAATGTTTGCCAAAACTTTCCAGATTCCCATCCTCCCCTAAAGTTTACCAGAACTTTACAGCCCAGGTATGAAATAAAATAACATGACATATTGTGTGTCTTCCAACCCCTACATCTTTGATAAATGGTAAGAATGTTACACTGGAGACTTATTTTCACACATTACAAAAGAAACACAGACAAGTCATTCAGTCATTTGTGTTCAAACATCAATGGTGGTGACAGCATAAACTATAGAAATTGATTTTTATTTGAATTGGTTAATGTTTCTTTTGGATACTTTTAGTGGCAATTATTAATCTGACTTTCCTAGACCAGTGGTTGGCAAACTCATTAGTCAACAGAGCCAAATATCAATAGTACAACGATTGAAATTTCTTTTGAGAGCCAAATTTTTTAAACTTAAACTTCTTCTAACACCACTTCTTCAAAATAGACTTGCCCAGGCTGTGGTATTTTGTGGAAGAGCCACCCTCAAGGGGCCAAAGAGCCGCATGTGACCTGTGAGCCACAGTTTGCCGACCACTGTCCTAGACAATAATAAATTGCCATAGTTATCCAACTTTTTTCATTTTATGTGACCTCTTAAGTTCATTTTTAACATTTTCTTTTTTGATCTATCAATATGAAATAAATTTCCTCTGAAATAATATTATAAGCTGACATTTAGTTATTTTTAATTAAATTTATTGAAGCTGAAATCTAAAGTGGTTTTTTTTAATCACTTAATTTTCTTAAAGAACAGTATCAAGCAAAGTTTTGAGTTTCATTAATATTTTTCTGTTATTTTTACATGTATGCAGATAAAATTTTTATTTTTGTTAGAATTGTCAATTAAATACCTGATTGCAATTCTGAATATGACACTGACAAAGATACCCTTATGCTTAAATATGGGCAAAGATCTCTTGGAGCTAAACAAGAAAGTAAATATACTATCATTTCAATTGTTTTATAAATTTGTCATTAGTGAGATGCAAAAAAAAAAACCCTGTATATTTACTAGTACCATTGTCCTTTTTTCAAATAGAAATAATGTATTTGAGCAACAGAACCTAATGCAACTCCTCATTAAAACTATTATGTCACATTTCAACAGAGTCTGAAGGGATTATTTTTCTCTACAGAGTCAATGGAATTAACCTTAGATATTCGTGTGCAAGACATATTATGGTGGGAGGGGTAATTTGGTTTTATTTTATTTTGATTTTGAAGGTGAGGCTTTAGAGGCTGCATTGCTACTTCTAACATAAAGTGCATTGGGATGTCAAGGATTATGGGATGAGGTAGCTGCCTCTATAGCCCTGACTATCTTAACAAAAGAGAATGAGCCCAGCTAATATGGCTCAGAGATTGAGCATCAACCTATGAACCAGGTCATGGTTCAATTCCCAGTCAGGGCATATGCCCAGGTTGGGGGCTCAATCCCCAGTGGGGGGGTGCAGAAGGCAGCCTATCAATGATTCTCTGTCATCATTGATGTTTCTATCTCTCTCTCCCTCTCCCTTTCTCTCTGAAATCAATATTTTTTTTAAATAGGAAGAATGACAAGTTAAAATCTCCAAAATATCTATAATTTGGATTCAAGCTACAGATAAAAGCTACATAGAGTATAATTATTTTTAAAGAATAGTCAAACATTTAATATCAAAGGATTAATACATCTCAAAATTTTTTTTAAAAAAGCACATCTCGTTTTATGCTACAGATTGACAAAACTTGACATCAAGTAAATTCACAGTTGTCTTGGGAATATTATATGAAGACTATGGCACCGATGAGAGAGGAGATTTGGAGTAAACTTTTATAGAGGATGTCATAGGAACCTGCATACCCTGTACCCCTAAACCTAAACAGCCAAAACATCACTGCCTATGGATTCCTCTGAGTGTATTCCTGCAGGCAGGATGGGCTGTGAGACAAATCATTACTCTTGCCTCTTTATTCTTTGATAGGGGTGCTTATCTCTTTGACTTTTCTAGTCATACAGTGCTGCTTTTTATTTACTCTTTCCTAAGGGAGGATAAACTATAGTACCTTCTACAACACCTCTTACTCAGGATCCTGCCAACTGCTTAAGTTATTTCCAGAACCCATACACTCTGGGACTGGGGAGATAAACACAGGTGTCCTAACTGGGTATACAGGGAGGCGGTAGATCAAAATGGAAGTTTTTATTTGATCCCCAACAGCACCTTCAGCTATTTGCCCATTAGTGACAATTCAGACTGAGTGTCCAATAGTAAATTTGGCAGAATCTTTTAGAGAAGTTCAGGAGGTATATTTGTAGCATTTATTGTGATCTATCATGGGATCTTTCCTCATGAATACCTGACATCCTCTTACTTCGAGGTTGCCAGGTCTACTAAAGATATTAGTTCTGGAATTTCAATGAGAATTTACAACTCTCCACTGAAATGACTGACTCTACACTTTTGCTCATCTCATTTGTAGATTTGTTTCTCCAGCTGTGTAAATCAAGTATGGTTTACTGCACATTCCGCCTGTAGGTTAGCATCACTGGGGTTGATGATGTTACTAATAATAACGTGCTGCTGTCTGAAGTGGCTACCACTGAAAATTACCTCTGGTATTCATGCCAGCTGAGGGTAGGAAGGCCTATTTTTGCCCAAATTCTATTTATTGGGACTCTAGTAGTTAAATAATTTAAGAATAGACATAGAAATAAATTTTGAACTCCAAAAATAAGAATGTAGATAAGAAATAAATAAAATTGTCTTGCACAAAGTGGATGTTAAAAAACATTTGATGTTGTTGGTGCTGCTGTTTTTGTTTTTATTTTTGTTATATCACATTGCTCAGCTGTTAATATTTCACAAAACAACAACTGAACAGTGATATAAACAAAAATACTAATGTAACTGCATTGGAGGATGTGGCAGATTAAGGATGGGAGAGCTGGATCAACATCCTCCTCAATAGGAATTTAACATGGAGGATATAAATAAGAAATGGCAAGGTGAACTAATGTGGATGCAAATGCCCAAGACATCAGCTCAGAGAGTGAGCTAGATGAAGGGGTGTGAAGGAAGATTTGCTGAGAGCTGGCTGGAAGGAAGATGGGGAAGAGATGACTGCCTTTTGTAAAGTACCTTGTACGGTTTTGTTATACATAATTTCACTAAAAATTAAACTTAAAAATCATTAGTACTATGGTTAAAAGAATAAGCTGAGACAATCATACATACACTTGCTGGCCCCAGGCTGGAATATTGTGGGTCCCATCCCTTTCACCTATAGAAAGGCTCGCAGATGAATCAGCAGCATTTGCTGTGTGCCCTTCCTTTGCCTGTCTCAGTGACCAAGTAGCACATCACCTACATGATGTCATCTTCCTTTGGTTCGGTGCAGACATTACTCATGTTACAGCAAATCTTCCTGGTGAGAAGGTTTTCCTGTCAAGCTCTTGCTTTCACCCCTATGTGATGATTCTCATACTTTAACCTTTCTCATTTTATTTACTTAATTTCACCTTCCTGAAACATGTTTCCCTCTATCCTCTTAAAATAGGAACAGTTACTTACCCTGGTTCAAAATGTATATCCTTATTATTGTAACTTATTTCTTAACAGCCTGTTTTAAACACACTAATTCGCCCTTAATGATCTCTATACTCTTTGCAAGAATGAGTAATTCATTTTACTCTAATGTGTGTGTTTTTTTCTTCTCTCCTCAACTATATTTTATGTGAATGCAGGGACTTAGCAATCTGTATATTTAGGACACTTTTACAGTGCACATGCTCTGTTCAGAGAAGTTAATTAATTGACAATTCAAAACTATTTTTATGGCTATCTGCTGCATGCCTAACACATTAAATTGGCAGCAAACAGTATTAAATAACTTCGAAATTTATTTTCTACAAATATCATTCCCCTTACACCATAAAGAGTATAAAATTATGAGCTTAGTACTTCTGATGAAATGCAACTCTTTAAGAATTAAATTGAGTTTTAGAATTATGTTGGTAAAAAATTGACCTGAGAGCTCAATTAATTTTAACCTTA
Organism: Antrozous pallidus; assembly: GCA_027563665.1. NCBI lineage: Eukaryota > Metazoa > Chordata > Mammalia > Chiroptera > Vespertilionidae > Antrozous > Antrozous pallidus. The sequence continues at coordinate 96,261,356 of CM050511.1, read as the reverse complement.
TTCCAAGGGCAATAAACACAATTATATGGAGATATAGTAAGATAGAGTCGGTATTTCTTGCAGTGGCAGTCAGTTCTGAAGGTACAAACAGGAAAAAGCGAACACAAATCAATGATGTCACCCTCCTGGAATTGGACACAACATATCCATTTTCAGCACTAAAGCTCACACTGTACAATTCCTTGGCAAATGTTGACCAGGTCTATTAGCAGGGGTTCAATCTATAAAGAAACTTTAAGATCAACACTGTTATAACATTTGTCCCCAAAGAGAGATATAGGTGTTTCCACTGAGATTTTTAGGAGCGTTTTAAACCCACATGAAGGATATATTCACTGGATAGTACATATTTTTATCAATATAAAACTCTTCTCCATGAAAAGAAGGCATTGTTCATATCAGCTTCATCAATAAGTTAATGCATTTAATATATTTATTAATTTCAAAAAATAACAATTTATATAATTTTTATTGGAAGTGTGCTTTGGATTTAGTGATGACTTACACTTTCCAAAGTAAATTGAGAGGGTCCCAGTTTGCTTCTGATTCTGGATGAACCCAAGATCAGCTGTGTATCTTTGAATATGCAGTTTTCGGAATGGAAGAGTATATTTGAAAAGTGGGACTTTACTTATCCCAACCAATTATTTTCAAGATTTAAAGCTCCTGTTCTCCCAAGACATATTGGGACACACTTCAATTAAATGCATTTCACCATAAATTGGTAGGTGTGCATGGAATATGAATATCTAAGAAATATTTCAGAGAATTCTGACCTTGATTACCTACAGACCTCACTTGGAGAAGTCCCACTTTAGCCTTTTACCAACAACAGCCACAAAAAGTAATAGCAATCCCTAATTCCTCTGAGTTCCCTTTATGCTTAAAGTGTAACTCAATCCTTTAAGCCAGTTACCTCCGTCCTGAACGTCTGCAATTGATATTTTTATTCTAAAATTAGAATTTTATTTTTTTCTGTTAATATTCTTGTTAATTTGAGTGCAAATTGATGTTGTTGGGTAAAACCTTTGCCCTTGATTGTGCCACCGAGAACATTTGCTTCCCTTTCCAGCACTGTCTCTTACATATTTCACCAGTGTCTCTTCATCCAAGTCACTGGTGGAAATTTATGAAGCTAAATAAAGAAAATCTTAGGATATGCCATAAGAGACCTCCCTCTAAGATGACAATCATTTATTAAATAATATATTTGGGGGTTTCTATGCATTTATTGAACTTCTCTTTCACTTAACACATATTTCTCTGTCTTATCGACTAGCATGCCATACCCAAGAGAATTTTCCCAGTGGTTTTACTGTAATTCTGATAAACTGTGTCAATAATTTTTCTGCACTCTCACAGAACTCACAGAGACAGTTCTGGTGGGGAGAGCAATGAACATTACCAAGCATTTAACCCCTCAAAATGCATCATCTAATTTATGACCACTTTCCAAATCAGCCTTTTTATCCCCTACTATCACCAATAAATACACAGAGGCTTAGGGTAGTTGTATAGGTACATAATGTTATAGAACTACAAGGTACGGGGTCCAAGTGTTCTTTGTATCACATCATGTACTAGCCCTATGGTATTAAGCAAGCCTCTAAATATCTCTATAATACATGTATGTCAACATGTATACTCAGCTCTAAATAATCAGTTATGCCCTGAATTTGTCAGCTAAGTCACAATGTAACAGAGAACCAGAATATAAATAATCCTCTTATATAATAAAAGAGAAACATATAAATATGACCCTATCTTCGCTACACTACCAGCCAATCAGGAGCAAGGGGCGGGGCCAAGTGGTGTGAGGGGCAGGGCCGAGGTGTAGTGCATGAGGCGTGAGGGGTAGGGCCAAGCAGTGCAAGGCAGTGGGGCAGGGCCGAGGTGGTGCGCGAGACCCTGCCAGTGCGTGGTGCCTCTGTGGTTGGGTGGTTGCCCCAACGTGCACACACTCGAGAGGTCACCAGTGCAAGGTGCCTCTGGGGCTGGGCAGTTGCTGCCAGGGCTAAGGCCAGGGCCCAGAGTCAGGGCCGAGGCGGCTGGGGCAGAGCCAGCCATTGGCCCCATTGAGGGAGCAGATTGGGCTGAAGGATCACCTACCCCCAGTGCATGAATTTCATGCACTGGGCTCCTAGTTAAAATATAATAGAAATGTGTATGTTTGTCACTTAAAAATTCAAGGTAGGCAGTCCAAAACTAATATGGTTGCTCTGTTCTATAAGATTCTCAAGATACCAGGCTCCTTCTATTTTGTTCCTTTATGCATGGTTTCCCATCTTCAGATCAATTCATTGTTCATGATAGCTCCAGCTATAATTATTACACCCACATGCCAGCAATTGGAAAAGAGGAAGGGCAAAGATGAATATACAAAGCAAATTTGTTTTAGGAAATGATTCTGGCAACTGCTATATGGCATGTCCACTTATATCTCATTGTCTAAAAGTTAGAGAGATATGGCCACATGTCTCTGCAAAGGAAGCTAGAAGTACATTTAAAAAATTCTGTGTGCCCATGCACTCCATTAAACATTAGGTATTATACTGTTATCCAACAAAGAAATGGATTTGAGGAGAAAACTTTGAGTCTCTACTATACCCTTTAAAGATAAAAGAAACAAGTTCATATACTTGTTTTAGTGAATACCAACTGACCCCTAAAATGTAAACTTTTTATGTTGCTTAAAGATGTTTTAGAAATGTCCTAATATAAAACACATTAATTAATTCATTTATTCAGTCAATGGACATTAACAAAGTGTCCCAGATAACAAATTACACATTGGTGTTTCAATAATCAACATAAAACATGGTCCCTATTTTTCCAGGACTCAAAATCCTATGAAGGAGATAGACTTTTGAACTAATATAAGTTTCATAATAGAATTATGTACAGAGAGACCTGGGAGATGAGCAAGATTAAATTAACTCCTTGAAGATTTGAGAAAGGCTTCAAAAATATAACATTTAAACTGAATTTTAAAAGAAAATATATTTTTTTATCAGAGAAAGGAAGTACTCTGGGTTAAGATGATAATATATGCTAAGGCATAAAGAAGCAAAAAAGAAAAATGCTGCAAGTAGAATAACAGTGTACAGTTACATGTAAGTACCATGAGTAAAGTCATAAGTGGGGTGGAGGGAAATGAGGTTGGAGGTTAAAATGGGATGCAATTTGATAGGAGCCATGAGTACCATCCAAATCTATCCTATAGGAATAAAGGCATTAAAGACACATGGAAAGTGATATGCTATTATCTATGGAGTTTCCTATTTGGTGAGCGTTGGCAGCATGAATGGAACTTTGGAACCAGTGGACTAGAGGCAGGATGGTTGTTGCACAGATTAACAGCTCAAGTGAGACCTTTGAGACACTTTATGGGGTAAAGGGAGAAGATGACACTCAGAGATGCCATTGAATCTCTTGTTAGCTCCTCATTTATCAATGGCATCAAAGTCTCTTTACTTTTTACTTTGTTCTTTCCAGTCTTGAAATCTTTTTAAATGGGTAAACAGATACTAAATAAAAGATATTATATAATTTTCCATTTGGAAGGTTTACAACAATAGCTTAAAGTACTGGACATAATCAAAGCTAATTATATGTGAAACACTATGTCAAAAGCTACATAAATTATTTCACCTATTCTCCCTTTACCTATAAATGCCTGCCTACAAGGCATATACTATTATTAAGAAAAATTAAATAACTTTTTCATGGGCACCTTGTTGGTAAGCAGTGGAGCTTCGATACAAAACCAGGCCTATCATAAGTAAATAACAAGTATGTCTATCAAAAAAAAAAATATATATATATATATATAGCATTTTGCTCAATTACTTATGAAGAGCAAACAGAAAGCCCATTCTATTTTTGAGCTTAGTGAGTAAGTTTAACATTCCTTTGTGCCTTCCTTTTCATATGTGTGCACAGGCAGTTGTTTCTGTTGTCCCATGTGTCCTTCTTCCACTTCTCCTTTATAACAAGAGGATTTACCAAAAGGGAATTCTATTTCTCTTCTTAAAGAATGGAAGCTTGTATTCACTCAAACTATGAGGACAATTGTTGTACACAGGCATCCAGTCTCCCTGAACCAGATCACTTCCTTAAAAAAAAAAATATATATATGTATATATATATATATATATATATATATATATATATATATCTCCTATCTAGTAAAAGAGTAATTTGCAGATTGACCATCACTCTAACACTCAAGAGGGCTAACCCCATGTGGTCAAAGATCCTGCCCCCATGTGGACACAAGATGGCCACTACAAGATGGTCAGCGGGGGAGGGCCGTTGGGAGGTTCCAGGCCCTGCAAGGGAGGACAGTTGGGGGTGATCAAGCCTGCAGGGGAGGTCAGTTAGGGGTGACCAGGCTGGCAGAGGAGGGAAGTTGGGGGCAAACAGGCTGGCAAGGGAGCAATTATACATCAATTAGGCTGGCAGGGTAATGGTTAGCAGGTGATCAGGCTGGCTGGCAGAAGTGGTTAGAGGCAATCAGGGAGGCAGTCAGGTGAGCAGTTTGGAGCCAGCAGACTGGATTGTGAGAAGGATGTTTGATTGCCTGTTGAGGCCCGATACTGGTAGGGCATTCTTTGAGGGATCCCAGATTGGAGTGGGTGCAGACTGGGCTAAGGGACATCTCCCCCCCCACCCCCGCCGCATGAATTTCATGCACCGGGCCTCTAGTGTGTGTGTGTGTGCGTGTGCATGTGTGTGTGTGTGTGTGTGTGTGTGTATTTAGAAAGGAAGGAAAAGGGAAAGAGAAATAGAAACATCATGATAAGAGAGGATCATTGATTGGCTGTCTCCCACACACCCCACACTTGATCCCCAGTGTGGATCAAGTCTGCAACCCAGGAGGAGAGGGCAGTTGGGAGGAACCAGGAATTGAACCATGACTTCCTAGTTCCCAGGTCAACACTCAGTCACTGATTCACACTGCCTGGGCCCAGAGCATTTTCAATGAGGACGGCATTTTGGATTTTTTTTTAAATAATCTGTGGAATTTCACCACCCTTTGTATTTCTCTGCTTCCTTAACCTTCCCAGCTTCCAACTTCACCTACAAATACATAGCTTAGTGTTAACTAATGGTTTATAGCTATGTTTAGTTTCATTCAAGTTTCTTTTTAAAAATAAATTAATTCAATTATTTGAGAGAGAGGAAGGGAATGAGACAGAGAAAAAAATAATTTATTGTTGCACTTATTTCTGCATCCATTGGTTGTTTCTTGCATGTGCCCTGACTAGAGATCAAACTTCCAGCCTTGGTATATCAGGACGATATTCTAAGCAACTGAGCTTAGTTGGCAAGGGCTCATTTAACTTTCTTAATGTCATTTGTTAATAGTAAATAAAATTGGGTTTTCCAGGACACATAATTATAGAACATAATTTTTAAATTCTGTCAATGTGATAATTATATCACTGATATGAATTCATAGTACATAATAAAGATGAAAAGGAAACCCACCATTTAATACCAAGTACAATTACTTTCAGAAAATATTAGTTCTACCATTTTTGTGACTAAATCGGGCACCTTATGGGCTCTCTGACACTCATTTCTCTTTCTCTGGGAGCACTATGGCAATGGCAGGTAAAAACGAAAATGTTTGGAGTTGGAAAGACCTGGTTTTAAGTAAAAAACCTTTCTACTTATGACCCTGTGCAGGTCACTTAACCTTTCCGATCTTTAGTTACCTAATCAGTAAAATGCAGATAACACCACATATAGTTTAGAGTGAATACAAATGAAATATCACATCTGAAATGCCAGTGTAATACCTAAAACAGACATGGTTGAAACGGTTTGCCTCATTACAGTCTCAAGTGGAACACTTTGGATCTGCAAGGGAACTCTTGGAGATAATTTCATTGAATTTAATTATTTAACAGACGAGGTCATGGAAGCCTGCGGAGGTTGATGTGATTTGCCCAAAGTTACACAATCCACTGAGACGGGGCAGACCAGACCTTATATCACCTTATTCCAGGGTAAACTTTACCCACTACTTCATACCATTTCAACCAGAGGAATACTGTTCTCAAATTTCACTCCAAAGTATTCATGTAAAGGATTTTATATCATCCAGAGAAAAAAGGAATTAAAGCAAAATAGTATAATGAAAAAACATAATGTAGAATTCAAATGTACTATCATGTTGGTAATGAGAAATTTGGGCTTTTGAAATCTACTTACCTATTCTAGACCATAAGACTGTAGCTTTCACAAAGTAAAATGAGAAAAGGGAGAAAAATGTAAAAGAAATGAATTTAAGAAAATCTACTTAACACTGTCAGCTCCTGATAGCAGATAACCTTGCCCTTTAAAACAGTAAAATGAGAACGTTAGACATTCTGTATCATTTTCAAGTTTTATAGATATAGCAGCCAGAGTAGATTAAAATTTAAAAAAAAAGCTACTTTGTATAACAAATAGTTCTGATGCTAATTAAAATATTAGCAACTATATATTTTCCCAAAATTATGTTAAACACTGTTAATAATTTATTATAGTAATTTATATCTAATAATTTATGTAAATACTAGAGACCCAGCATGCACAATTGTGGGTGGGTAGCTCACTTATGCTTGCCTCAGCTGGCCAGCCCGCCCATCACCACTCACAGCTCCTGCCCCTCCCCACCCGCTGAGAGAGCTGCTGCTCTGTTTGGTCTTGATGGCCACAGGTCTTTTATGTAAAACATTGCATATTCTTTCAGTAGCTTCAAATGTAGGAAAATGTGACAAAGGATTTTATTTTATTTATCTTTTTAATTCTTTATTGTTGAAAGTATTACATTTGTCCCCCCCTTTTCCCCCATTGACTTCTCCCAGCCTCCTCCCGCCCTCACAAAGGATTTTAGAAGTGTCAGACCCAGATACAAACATTGGAATCTAAAGCCCATTACCTTTCTTTCTTTCTTTTTTTATGGTACAAAAGAGAAATTCAGGTTTATTTCTATGTCATGATTCTCGCTGGCACATAGAAAAGAAACCCCCCTTCCCCAACTCCTCACCTGGGAATGAGTAGAGGAGCAATATGACAATACCGCTTTTGCTTCTCAATCCAGATCAGCCCTCTGCAGAGACATGCCTCCTACCCTCCAATCCTTCAGAGCTAACCACCATCCCGTGGAAGACATGATACAGCATAACTGGAAAACAATGGCATTACACTTTCACAGTGACTAGTATAGTCCAAAGCCTTAGCGTATGTTAAAAGACGTAAAAATGAAAGATATACTGGTTTTACTCGACTTGTCTAGCAACCTCACCCCAGACGAAATATGATTCTTGGAGGAGAAGCGGGAGGCTTTGTGTAGTCAGTCACAAGAAACACGAAGTCGTTGAGGGCCATGCACCATGACCCCTCACTCCCTGTCAAAGTCTAACCTGGAATCGTTTTGAGTTTAGGGATGTTTCCGAGAGACCAGAGGACCTTTGCCTCGCTTCCTGTGTTAAGGCCAAGGGAAAACAGCTTGGTAGAAAACCATTGTGAGTGGCATGTACTGCTGGAACTCCAGGAAGTAGTGAGTGTCAGGAAGTAGCCGACTCTGATGCCTGTCATTTGAATGAGAGGAGAGAAGCCTGGGTGAGGCTTAAGGAGGGGAAGAGGCCTGATGGAAGCTGGCAGCCTCTTAAGGCTCCTGTTGAGTGGCATGAAGCGGGTGGAACGTCCTCGGGGAGTCTGGGGATTCCGGATTTGACTTCAGTTAAATGTGACATGATTTATGAGACCCAAACGTGACTGATAATATTTGACAGTCCCTAGATTATTGTTTTCTGCCAAAATGCAGAATTTAATCTTGAGGTAGGAATTGCATTCGATTTTATAGAAATAAGGAAATTTTTTCTTTCTTGGGCTATCTCTGTTTGCAACTCGGAAAAATCCATTTCAATAAAGAATGAAATTAAAGCAGTAATATTTCAAATAAAGTAACCAGAGTTCTTGACCACAAGGCTGTTTTAATTGACCACGGTTTTCTATTTTTAAACTGGGTTATCTGTACACTGAAGCTCGTTTGTGTGGGAGAGAGTATAATAATTAAATCATAGGGGAATTAGTGCCATAAGAAAGCCCGTGCTTTGCCCTGCATGTGAAATAATGAGCATGTCTTGTTCACAGCCTTCCCCATTATAATGTTATTATGTGACCATCGAACTGAAGTACTTAGTCCATGGCTGAAACAACTGATCAATATCCATTTCCATCCTCTGACGGTTGGAGCCAAGATGATATTATTGTAAAGGAGCCACAGTCAGGTAATGATTCTTTTGCATTGATATATTTATTTAAAGAAATTCCCTGAATCTTTTAATTTCCTTAAGTGATGACACAAATTATCAACAAAGTACTCCATGTAAGAAGGAAAATGTGCTTTCCCATCCTCTGTCCTATGTAACATTATATTTACACTTGAGATAGAATTTTGAGAGTGCAGAACTAGTCCCTGCCATTCTTTCTGGAGCTAATCCCTTTGAGGAAGTTTAATTTCATTCTGAAGTTGAGCAAGCACACGTTCTAATGAGCAAGATAACATATGAGCCCTGTAAGATAGCTTTACTGATTGTTTCCATGTTTTGGGCACTCTGAAATAAATAGATTTCATTACTATCGATGGAATACGATTTACTGAAATTATATGCATGGAGAATTTAAGTTCTGTTCTTGAAAAGAGGCAGGAGTTCAGTTATAATAAAAAGATAGAAACAGATCATTGGAGAAAAAGATATACACTTTTTGGAACCTTACTCCAAACGGGGGAAAAACTATTGCATGCTTTTGTTTAAAGCCTTGTGTGATCTATCTACATAAAAGTCTAAGCAACCATCACAACCAAATGGACGACCAAACAGGCTGCATGGGGTGACCAGGCTGGCAGTGGAGTTCATGAGGGTTGAACAATGGACTGAACAGCAGGCTGTATGGGGCACCCAGACCAGCAAGTGGGGCAACCAGGCCAGTGTGGGATAGGCAGTTGGGGGCAATCCGGCTGGCAGGCAGAGGCAGTTATGGGTGATCAGGCTGGCATGGGGGCAATTAGGGGCAATCAGGCAGACAGGCAGGTAAGCGGTTAGGAGCCAGTAGTCCAGGATTATGAGAGGGATGTTCCAGATTGGAGAGGGTGCAGGCTGGGCTGAGGGGACCCTCTTCTTGCCCTCCCTCCTGTGCACATATCGGGCCTCTAGCATATTATAATTAAAGTAGGTGACAGAGTATCTTATCTAATAAAAGAGTAATATGCAAATTGACCATACTTATTACAAAGCCATGTCCACTGGCCATGCCCACAAGCCAATCAGGAGCAACATATGCAAATAACCCCAACCAAGATGGCTGCCACCACTGAGAGTAGGAGGGAGGCTTGAGTTTCCCTGGAAACAGAGGAAGCCAAGCTTTCTGCCTACCTTTGCAGGCCTAGGCCTCCACTCAATGCTACAAAGTTTTAATTATAAAAGACACATATTGTGAACAGAAATGGTGGCAGCCACAGAGCTGGAGAGAGCAGAAGCTAGGGTTGCCAGGGAAATGGGGGAAGCATAGCTTCTGTAGCCCTACTGCCTAGGCCTCCACTCTAGGCTACAAAGTTTCAAAAATAAATGACTGTTGCCATGGAGTGAGCAGAAGGCTTGGCTCCGCTCCAGGCTACACAGTTTCAATTGTAGACATAAATTAATCCCAGATCCCAGGGCCTCCACTTGGGTCACTGGGGGGCATGGCCAGCCTGCAAACCACCACAGGCCCATCACCCAGGCCATCTCACATCCCAAGGGAGCCCCCACCCTGATCCAGGACACTCTTCAGGGAAAACCAGCCAGTCCCCACCCATGCACCAGGCTTCTGTCCTATCTAATAAAAGAGTAATACACAGATTGACCATCACTACACCACACAAGAGGGTTGCCCCCATGTGGACACAAGATTGATACCATAAGATGGCCAGCAGTTGAGAACAGTTGGGAGGTTCCAGGCCTGCAAGGGAGGGAAATTGTGGGCCATCAGGCCAGCAGGGGAGGGCAGTTGGGAGCAACCAGGCCTGCAAAGGAGGGCAGTTGGGGGTGATCAGACCTGTAGAGGGGGGCAGTTAGGGGTGACCAGGCTGGCAGAGGAGGAAAGATGGGGGCAAACAGGCTGGTAGGGGAGCAGTTAGACATCAATTAGACTGGCAGGGTAGTGGTTAGGGGGGTCATCAGGCTGGCAGGCAGAAGCAGTTAGGGGCAATCAGGAAGGCAGTCAGGTGAGCAGTTTGGAGCCAGCAGTTCTGGATTGTGAGAAAGATGTCCAACTGCCCGTTCAGGCCCGATGCTGATAGAATCGGGCCTAAATGGGTACTTGGACATCCCTCGAGGGGTCCCAGATTGGAGAGGGTGCAGGCTGTGCTGAAGGACACCCCCCCTCCATCCCCCATGCACAAATTTTGTGCATCAGGCCTCTAGTATTGTATATAAAACTATATTTACATGTTACATGTTAAATTTTACATTTTTTCAGAAAAAATGCCTAAAATATTAATAATGTATCAACAACATTGTATTTTTAAATACCAACTATATATATTAAAGTATTAATACAACAATTAAAAGGTTGCTGTTATAGTCATTGATGCTGTTCACCTTTTTCCTGGCCCCTCTCATTTGATGGGACATTACTGTGGGCTGAAATGTGTCCTCAAAACTTATTGGTAATATCTCAATGCCCAATGCCTCAGAATGTGACTGTATTTGAAGACAGGATCTTACAAAGGTAATTAAGTTAAAATGAGATTATTCCGTGAATCCTAATCCAATATAATCAGTGTCCGTAAGAGAAGAGGGGATTACATTCAAAGGGAAGACCACATGAGGATATAGGGAGAAGACCATCTATAAACCAAGGAGAGAGGCCTCCTAAGAAGTCAAGCCTGCTGACCCATTGACCTTGGACTTCTACCCTTAAGAACTGAAATAACATACATGTCTGTTGTTTAGGCCACCCAGTCTGTGATGGCAACCCTAGCAAATCAATTCAGTCTTGTGAACTGTGAGCAATACATTGCCAGTATGCCAGGCATGCTGGCACTATGCCAGATAGTGGCTTGCTTCATTGGACTTGGTCCTAAGGGGAGTATGATACAGCAGAAAGCCCAGTGAGCTGCACTGGTACGGACAGAAAATAAACTTCTTTAGGTCAAGCCACAGGGATTTTGAGGATATTGGTACATAGCATAACATGGACTATGATGACTGTTGCACGTCTGTGCTCTGAGATTATTAAAGTCACAAATTACACAAATATATTAATGATAAGACTATGGGAAAAATAGCTTTTTATTTGCATAGTAAAACTACTTTTGTATGGATTTTTCATTGGATCCACATTCCAACCATTTCAAACACTGAAATGGTAAATATTATTTTTCTGGGCTGCTGAGAAATTAATTTTCAGAAAGGTAACTGACAGGCTGCATCATTAAAGCATGATGAAACAAGGGTCAGAATCCACATTTTTCAACTCAGTTTTTAAAAATACTTTTCACTCTACCCTTATCCCTCCTTAAGAAGTTGAATTTACATTGGAATAGCCATTCAAAGTAAATGAATTCATTACTGCAGATATGTCCCTTTCCCTAAAATCTATAAAGTAATTTTATTTTCTTATTATAAGTAGTGTAACATAGCAGTTATAAATTTTAACTTCCAGAGATAAATGCATATCATTATTTAATTGTTGTAAATATAATTTATCTAAACAAAAAAAATAGTATCTTCATGTCCAGTTCATCTTTGATCTCCCGTTAGATTCCATGTGACTTCTAGTAGTATTGGACTGCTTCATAAGCTAAGTTTTAATTAATTCAATTTGATGACGAGTTACAAAGTCCCCAGATGTTTCATGTTCCATGCTAGACTATGGGACCCACAAAGATGAAAACTGGGTCTGTGAAGAGCAAGCTTTTTCATAAATTCTAAAACTCTGTGATTCTAGGCTTGGAGCCAATATTTAATGATTGAGAATATGATTACTGTTGATAATATGAGATGAATCTCAGGAAAAAAATTTCAAAGGGTATTCATAAGAATGGACAGAATTACATGTTCACACTTAGAGTAACCAGGTTGGTTAACCATGGAGTTTAAATCAGATTGAGCTACTATGAAGATTTTAATAATTAATTTCACCTTGTCTTGGAAAAGCCTAAATTAAGGATGAAAACCATGTATTACATTACCTGGGCCATAACCTGGGCAACCAGCAGGATTATTCTTTATAGTTTAATGTCTTTATTCTCTGCCTTCTAACTCCATATGCTTCTGTCAGGAGGTTTTCCACGATGTTCTTTGCAAAAGACAATCTTGGTACAATTGATCTTATTGTCAGGAAAATCTTTGAAGATATTCTGAATAATTTTTTTATTCTCTTAATCATATATCTGGGACAATTCCCAATTTAATGCCATACAATAAATGGAATAAAGTTCATAACAAAAGATCATGCTCTTTTGTTAATACTCTAGTGAAACATTATTAACAGGTGTACCCACCATGAGCACCATTCCAGGTCAGATTGGCACAGACAATAAAGAGAAGTTGACTCCTATAAAATACCTTAATTTTATTTCATTAAGATTTGTTGTCTTAATGGTAAAAGTAACTCATATCAGTGTTTGGGATTATCCTCAATCCAGAACTAACTTCATAAATTTAAACTAAAGTATTTAGACCTGTGTTTGAAAATGACAACCCATGATTATAGCTTTGACTTACGTTTTATATGCCCTCCCAATGTTTGGCAGTATTGAAAATTTGGAGACTTTTTATAAAATAGGCTTTTGGAGTTCTATTAAGAAATGAAAAAAAAGAAGAGAAAAATATAGGAGAGGGGAAGGGGAGATGGGTGGAAATGAACACGAAGAGAAAAAGAGAAGAGAGGGGAGACGAGGGGAGGGAAGAAAGGGGAAGGAAGGGGAGGGGAGAAGGGAGAGGAGGGAGAAGGGGAGGGGAGGGGAGGAGGAATTTAGTTCTGAGCCAGCATTGCCTCTTGGTAACAATGGTTTCTTCGGAGTAGCAGGTGTTCCCTTCAGAAGGTATCTCTACGGTTTCCATTTGGTATAAGCCTCTCTTTTTCCCACTCTTTGACATTGGCTCTTTTTTTTAAAACTTACTCTAGTCCACTGTGTCACTCAGTTTGTGGCCCTTAATTCAGAGTTCAAACTCTGTAAGGCAAACCCAGTGCCTAGCATAGTGTCAAATCCACAGTAAAATTTATTTGGGCAGAAATGAATTATGTACAAAGTTGAAGCCTCACCAAATAATGCAACTTGATTTCCATATGAATTTCCATTAGCTATAGTAGTTAATGTCTTTTCACCCGTTCTTCATTTTCCATTCTCAGCATCAGGTAGCACCTTTATGTTGTACTCATTTTCCTAACCTCCTCTCCACCTAGCAATTCTTGTAGCCATCCCCTTTCAAGGATTTCATTTTCCCCAAAGTCTCCTGCTGAAGCAAATAGTTTTCCATCTCTCAAATCAGAATATGATTCATTTTAAATGCCAAAGAAAAATAATGTCATCATAAAGTAACTCCAGCTGTAAATCTTCTATTCATTATCTAGGGCATAAGATTCTTACTCCCTTAATTTTGCATTATCAAATATGTGTTCAAGAACTGTGAAGCAACTCTTATTTACCACTTCAACAATTAAGACTTTTTATTCATGCAAATTAATCAGTTCTAAGCAATCTGGACCCCTAAAAAGTAGACTTTTTTCTTATTATTCACTTTAATTTTAAATTTACAGCCTTCACCTAATTTTATTGCCTATATTATAATCATCATTAGAATTAAAATAAGATAAATCCCATGGCTTCTCTATCCAAAAATTTAAGAAATCCAAATATTATTTTAATTTACTCTGTTAATTATGCAATGTTTAATAAGTTTGGATTTTATTGTTGTTGTTGTGTGGGTTTTTTTTTTTAAACATCTGGGTGCTAAATAATCATGCTTCTATCAGGCTCCAGAATTTGGAAGGGTTGTTCCCGTCAAGGTATATTTATTTCACTATCTTCTTGAGGTTTTCATTTTTTCCTATTAGTGTAATTATTCTTATATCAATTCATAACTCATAACTACAAAATACAACAAGACATTCAATTTTGTAAAAATGATTGATCCTTTTACTACTAAGCTTTTATTTTATTTGGATAATGTCCAAGATTTATCTGCATTTTTATTTAAAATATCCCTATTTTTATATATCTTTATTCTAAATGGTTATTTTTTGCCAATTTCTCATCTTATATCTAGTCTAAAAGTTGACAAGATAATTAAATAACTAGGAGTTCTTAGACATTTGAGACCCAATATTTTTTCAAGCCTCATTTTTTTTCTCTGTAGTATATTTTCATCACATAACATCATTGTAAAAGCCCTGTTTTGTTTGGTGCCATTCCCATGGTTACAATCGCTGCTTTTATTTTTATTTTTTTATTTTCTTCCACACCTGCAGACATGTTTTTATTGACTTTAGAGAAAGAGTGGGGGGAGAGAGAGAGAGAGAGAGAGAGAGAAGGGGAAGAGAGGGAGAGGGGGAGAGAGAGACATATATATATGAAAAGTGAAGCATGGATTGGTTTCCTCCCACATGTGCCCTGACTGGGGATGGAACCCACAACCTAGGTATGTGCCTTGACTGGGAGTAGAATCTATGAACCCTTTGGTACACAAAACAATGCTCCAACCAACTGAGCCAGACCAGCCAGGTCTAGTTTATTTTTAAAATTCATTCAAGTAAAATAGAGACAGACTAATAAATAGAGAGCAGGCAGGCAGCTCTGGTTGTGGTGGTGGGGGGGTTGAAGAGGTGATGTTGGAAGGTGAGGTGGGGGATTGAGCGTAAAAGAGAGAACTCGTGGACATGAACACAGGGGGTGGGTGGGAGGGAGATTGAAAATGGCATAGAAAGGCCCTAACCGGTTTGGTTCAGTGGATAGAGCTTCAGCCTGAAGATTGAGGGGTCCTGGGTTTGATTCCAGTCAAGGGCATGTACCGTGGCTGCAGGCACATCCTCAGTGAGGGGTGCGCATGATGCAGCTGACCGATGTTTCTCTCTCATCGATGTTTCTGGCTCTCTATCCCTCTCCCTTCCGCTCCGTAAAAACTCAATAAAATATATTTTTTTAAAAAATAAAATGGCATAGAGGGGATAAATGGTAATGGAAAAAGTAAATAACATTTCTTTTTTCCTTGAAAGCTTTAAATTATAAAATATGAAATAGTTTCTACTGTTAGTCTCCTTTCTAAACCCCGGTTTGGTTTATTTGAAGGCCCTTGTTAGGCTTTTTTTTCCCCTTGTCTTTCCAGAACAAACATACTCCTTTTTACCTCATTTAGATGCGGTTTAAGAGAATTGACTGTTGCTATTAATTACTTTTTCTATTTAGCAAACTAGAGTTCTTTTTTTCTGGTTGAAGGAGTAATGCACTATATAATTACAGTTGCTCAGAGTTTTATGATAAAGGTTGTAAGAAATGCTTAATGAAAATAAACTTGACCACCACCCTCATGTGGTTAAGACTGGTAACATTCAGATGCCACACTCATTTTCCATTCTGCCAAACAATGGAGTGGCTTAAAATGACTCTGGGTCATCCTAATATACAAAGTAAAACAACCAAGAAGGAGAGAAGAGGGACTATATTTTTTCAACAACTAAACTATGTCATTTAATTTTTAAAATATATTTTATCTATTTTTTAAAGAGAGGAAGGGAGAAAGATAGTTAGAAACATCGATGAGAGACATCGATCAGCTGCCTCCTGCACACCCCCTACTGAGGATGTGTCCACAACCAAAGTACATGCCCTTGACCGGAATCAAACCTGGGACCTTTCAGTCCACAGGCTGATGCTCTATCCACTGAGCCAAACCGGTTTTGGCTGTCATTTAATTTTTCAAAAGAATAATCACTTCAAAATTTATTTTCTAAGACTTGATGAATCAATCTGCTAATTGTAACAAATAATTTTATCACTGCAAAATTTTTAAAAATATATTTTATTGATTTTTACAGAGAGGAAGGGATAGGGATAGAGAGTTAGAAACATCAACCAGCTGCCTCCTGCACATGCCCTCCTGGGGATGTGCCCACACTCTATCCACTAAGCCAAACTAGTTAGGGCCTGAAAATTTTATTATAGACACAGTGTAGATAGAAACAAATTTAGAAGTAAAATTTCGAACAAGTCTGACAAATAAAATTATATTTACAGATGACAAATTCATTAAAATCAAGGTTGTGTCTTAAATTCCAGAATGAAAGGGCCTCCTACCATAGAGAAAGCTAAAGTGCAAACAACCTGGGAGGGACTGCCAGACCTAGCTGGATTGGTCTTTCTTTGCTGCCAATGGGAACAGGTACCTCTCACTGTGCTATTTTAATTCTTCAAAGGATAATAGGAAACAAATGTCACACAGATGATTTTTTTCCCTAAAAATCCAAACATCATGCCCTTTCCTTTTCAAATGTGGCTATATACTCCTGTACTTGCTACAGTGGAACATATATAATCCTATCTAATAAAAGAGTAATATGTAAATTGACCATCCTTTGTTACACCCAATAAGCCATGCCCAATAGCCAATCAGGAGTGATATACAAATTAACACCCAACCAAGATGGCTGCTGCCCATGGCAGGCCAGGGCTGGTATGGAACCAGCCAGCGATCCATCTGTGATCCATCGGCCCCATGACAGGAGCCTATCGGTGACTGACTGGCTCCATCCCCAGGCTGGGCTGGGCTGGAGGCAGGGCCAGCAAGTGACCGATTGGCCCCATGGCCAGGCAATGGCTAGGTGCCCAAGGCCTGGAAAAGGCCTTGCCAAGGGGCCTTTTCCAGGCCTTGAGCAGGCCAGGTGGGGCTGAGGGTGGGGCCAGCCAGTAATCAGCATAATGGCAGTGCAATCGCTGGCTGGGGTCCCCTGGAGGAGGCACCAGTCCAAGGACAAAAGCCTCGGCCAGAGGCTTTCATCCTTGGGCAGGCCAGGGGTGAGCCATCAGTAGGACATCTCCCGAGGGCTCCCAGTATGTGAGAGGGGGCAGGTTGGGCTGAAGGATTTCCCCGTGCATGAATTTTGTGCACTGGGCCCCTACTTTATACTAATGAAAGGGTAAATGCTAATCAGACCAGACATCATCTTTCTGGACAAAGCCTCAGTGGCTGTGAGGGCCGAGGGCAGGCAGCCACAGCAGCTATCATGGTGGGGTGATGGGGGTGGTATCTTCCCCTAATTGGCCCATCACCTCCTGCAGAGTTGTCAGTATGATATCCCCTGAGGGCTCCTGGACTGTGAGAGGGGGCAGGTCGAGCTGAAAGACATAACCCCAAGGCCCTGGGTGCTTACAACTGGCCAGAGGGAGGGAAGCCTGAGTCCTGGGCGAGGGGGCTGAGGCAGAGGCAGTTTGGGGCAATCAGGTAGCAGGCAGGTGAGTGGTTAGGAGCCAGCAGTCCCAGGTTGAGAGAGGAATGCCTGACTGCTTTATAATAAAAGAGTAATATACAAATTGACCCTAACAGCAGAATGATGGAGAATGAAAAATCACTATGATGCACACTGACCACAACGGGGAGGATGCTCAATGCAGGAGCTGCCCCCTGGTGGTCAGTGCACTTCCACAGGGGAGGCACCACTCAGCCAGAAGCCGGCTGATGGCTGGCAGCACAGCAGTGGTGGAAGGAGTCTCTGCTGCCTTCGTAGCAGTGCTAAGTATGTCCAACTAACAGCCTAGGCCCACTCCCTCTGGGGAGCAAAGTTAAGCCATTTGTCAGACATTCCCTGAGGGCTCCTTGGTGCCAGAGGGGTGTCCAACTGCCTGTTTAGGCCCAATGGCTGGGGAGTGGGCCTAAGCCGGCAGGTGGACATTCCCTATGGGATTCCAGACTATGAGCGGGCGCAGGCTGGGATGAGAGACTCCCCCGAGTGCAAAGATTTTTGTGCACCGGGCCTCCAGTGCCAATATAATACCCTATTTGTAGACTCACAATTCACTCTGTTCACTCGGATGATAACTACTATGACTATTTTGTTCCGAAACTCTCTGGTAAGTTATTTGTGTAAGTTTATTTTTAAACTATTAAAATATTTATATTATCAATACATTTGGAACTATAAAACATCTGTAAACTATCTACTCTGATAGAATATGGCTTATGATAAAACAAATATTTAAAATTTTCAGATGCATCATTATATTTTGAAATGTGTTTTTTTTTCCTTAGAAGCAGTTCAAAGAATAATGTCTGAACATCCTTATACATATTAACAATTTCTTTTTTTCATTCATTTTTTATCTTTCATTAAATGAATTAATATATTATTGGCAAAGCCAAAGTAAATTTATATTTTACTAGGGGCCCGGTGCATGAAATTTGTGCACTGGAGGTGGGTGATTTCTCAGCCCAACCTGCCCCTCACACATACTGGGAGCCCTCAGGGGATGTCCTACTGACTGCTCACTCCTGGACTGCCCAAGACATAAAGCCTCTGCCTCTGGCTGTGGTTTTAGGCCTTGGGCACCCAGCCATCGCTCTACTCAGCTCAGCTCTGGCCTTAGCCCCTGCCACAGGTGATCTCCCGGCCCTGGGGACTGCGTGCTCGCCACCTCGGCTCCAACAACCCCCCCCCCCCAACCCCGGCCTTAGTCCCAGCTGCCTGCAATTGTCCGTGTGCTCGCTGCCGGGCACCTCAACTCTGGTCCAGGCCTTAGCTCTGGCTGCCTGTGACTGCCTGGCCCAGGGACAGCCATGCAGTCACTGCCAGCCACTAAGGTTACATCCGCAGGGGCCGCATGGCCACCGCAGCCACCTCGGCTCTGCCCCCAAGAGCCACGAGCTCGCCGCTGGCTCTGCCCCTTCAGCTCTGCCCCCCAGGCCCCGGCCTTAGCCCTGGCTGGCTCTGCCCCAGCTCCTGATTGGTTGGTGGGCGTGTCCAGTAGGCATGGCTTCTGGGTGTAGCAAAGGTATGGTCAATTTGCATATTACTCTTTTATTAGATAGGATTCCTGGTCTCTCACTTCCCCTCAGAGATAAGCACTATCATAAGTTGGTATACATTGTTTAGTCCATATTTTAATAAGAAAAAGAATAGGGAGAAAGAGAAACAGAAAACAGAATTAAAAAGTATAGACTTTTGTATTTGTTGAGCATTTACTGTAAAGCGGTCTATTCAAGTGCTTTTCACATATTAACTAGTTTAAGCATCCAAACAAGTAATTTTATAGTTGAGGAAACCAAGGCACAATGAATTCAAGTCAACTGCACAAGGTCACAGATATCATAAGTTCTGGTATCAGAATATAAGGCTGGTTACTCTATTACATATATATAGCTATAAATGTATCTTTTAATTATGGTTTGGTATTATTTTCTGTTTTAATCTTTTTTTTTAATTCAACATTCTTGAGGTACATTCCTCTTTTTGTTTTGTCAAACAAGCATATCTTTGTAAGTACTTATAACATTATTTTTACATATATGTAAAATCAGAATTTCTGAGCCTAATGAATATATATTTCTACTTTTAGTAAAGTTCATTAAATTGTTCTCCACAGTGGTTATATTTACACTTCCACCAGATTTCAGAATTTTACATTTATTTCAGATTATTTTCAACATATTCTGCTAGATAATTGATTTTCATTCAGATATGTGTAAAATTGTAATTAATTTTTAAAATTTATTTTCCTAATTATGAGAGAAAAGGAATAGTTAAGGGTTTTAGCTGAAATTTTTCTAGTTCTATGCAGGATTGGGCAATAGTATGTTTACAGTTGTGAGTACATAAAACACAGAATTTATTCTTGCATTATTATTTATTAATTAATATATTATTTTCCATATGTAAAACTACTTTGCCCATCACTGTATTTTCTGTTTGTTTTGATTTACTAGTCTCTTTCACTGATATGTAATTTTTTAAAATTCTGAATATAAATCCTCCTTCTGTTGCAAGTATACTCTTTCAGTTTGTCACAGGTCTTCCTAACCATTTATCTTCATTTTTATTGAGGTATAATTGACATATAACATTATATTAATTTTAGGAATATAACATGATTCAGTATTTCTGTATATTGTGAAATGATCATTACAATAAGTCTTGTTAACATCTGTAACTTACATACCTACAATAAATTTTTTTATTGTGATGAGTAATTTTAAGATTTACTTTCAATAACTTTCAAATATGCGATAAAACTTTATTAATTGTAGTCACCATGCTATAAAGTATATTCCCATAACTGGAAATCTGTTCCTTTTAACCTTTTCCATCCATTTCTTCCACCTCTCACCCATCCCACTGGCACCACCACTCTGTTCATTGTATCTGTAAGCTTGCTTTTGTTTTTGTTCTGCTTTGTTCGTAGGTTTCCCATATAAACGAGATGATACAGTATTTGTCTTTCATGATACTTTATTTAACAAAATGTCCTTGAGGTTGCAAAAGGCAAGATTTCATTTGTTGGGGTTTTTTATGGTTAAATTGTTTGTTATAACTCTAAAAAGCATGATTAATAGATAATTAGTTTAAAAGCAGAAATGAAAAAAAATAACGTCCAAAATCTTGAACTTGTATGTGAAAAAAGCGCATGTGGAAAATTGTATTTTCCAAAGATGCTACCAGCAATATCTCCCACTAGATCATCAGCCATCTGCCTGGAAAGATCTTTCCTGACCCCATAACCTGTGGTGAAGAAACCCTATTATGTGCTCTCGTAGCTGCCTGTAGATGTATTATCTTTCCAATTGGCAGTGCATTACTTGATGGGAAATATTTATTGAGTATGCTCAACTCCTGGCACTGTACTTAGCACACTATATAATAGTTCTCCAGAAAATAAACTTAATTATAGTAAATTGAAATTAACTTATATGGAATGAACCAAGATAGAAAAAAAAATGAAAACTATGAGCAACTTGTGTTATGGAAGACAGGCAAAAGAATGGTGACATCAAATATTTCAGAGAAACTAATATGTCCAAAAAAGTTTATTTGTTTCAGCTAATGAACAGAGATGAATATGTACAGTTAGTGAGAAAAAGGTGAGATAAAAGGAGAAATTAGGTGTCCAAAAAAAAAAAAAAAATCCTCTAAAGAGGATTGCTTTGTTTTTAAGATGGCTTTCCCAAAACATATCACAGGATATAAAAATAAACAGCTTACATTGTAATTGTTCCCCAGTGTCTAGACTTGGATTCCATTATTTTATACTCAGCATAAATAACACATGCCCTCAGGCACTCAAGGTTAATGATGTCCAATTTTTGGTTTCTCAATTGCCGAGGAAGTATACTTTCTAAAATAGCTGAGCAGGTATGTAATTAAACAAGCATATTTTATTACTGGGATCAGAGTATTTTTAGTGTCCTGAGTTTTCAAATGCGTTTCAATTCTCAAAAGGTTATATCCCAAAAATTTGTATTTGTTCTTGCATTCTTAAAGTAATTGTGATTCTATTTTCAAAAAGGAAAGGCAGTGTTCGTATCATTTTGTTAGTATAAATGCATTATAAATCATATGAATAGTGTTTACCTCAGCTCCAGGATGATTTTCTTCTCATGTGTCCAAAATAAGCACATAATTAGCCTTTTTTGTATCTCAAAATGTAAATCCTCCAAAATACTCTGCATGCACTTTCTCCTTTTCCTATCACTCTGGCCTGCTCTGGGTCCCAGGGGTATGGAAGTAAACCCTGATGAGTCAGGTAAAGTCATAAGAAGATCAAATGATTATAAGGAAATGGAATAACACCTGATTCTGGAGCATCTCCTTCTTACCACACTGCAAGCATCACCTGAGGAATAGGAATTTCCAAAGGAAGTGAAGGGATTTCGTGAATATCATATTTTTGGAGCAAAGAAGACCCTGGGATAGTCCAACACTGTAGATTTATTTTCTTTCTTTCTCCACTGTTCTTTGGGCCTGCTTATGCACTCCCTGAGCCAGGATTAAGAACTTAAAGTATTGCCCAGCCAGTATTGCTCAGTGGTTGAGCATCAATCTGTGAACCAAGTCATGGTTCAATTTCCAATCAGGGCATATGCCCAGGTTGCAGGCTTAATCTCTAGCGAGGAGCATGCAGGAGGCAGCTGATCAATCAATGACTTTCTCTCATCATTAATTTTTCTCTCTCTCCCTCTCCCTTCCTCTCTGAAATCAATAAAAATTTATTTAAAAAAAGAACATATAGTATTTTTCCACAAACCATACAGTAATCATGAAATATCATATAAAACACTGTATTGGATTTCTCCATGGAAAGCATTTGAAGAATGCAACTGGGTTTGCTTATATTGTGTTATCTATCCCTTGACAACTACCTATGGTAAAGGGAATGTCATCACATTGTATAAATATGACTGCCAAGGTGGAATGTGAATTATTAAAAAAAGAATTATGTGGACTAAAAAGGTGTTCATTATACGGAGAAAATTCTAAGCAGTATTTACAAACATATTAGGGTTATTCTTCTGAGTCTTTAGATAAAATAATAGATTGTCTTGATAGATTTTGCTTTCTTTAAGAAAAAGATCTTAGAGACAAGAATTTAGGATGGTAAAAGAACAAGGTTTGGGAAGCAAATTGAGAATAGTCCAGGATGGAAAAAAGGTTAAAAATAATGCTTTTTGTCTACTTAAAAATGTTTTTGTCTATTTTTTTAATGCAGCAAATCTTAACTAGGAATCAATAGTGTCAATTCAGCAAAGTTTCAAACTGACTGTTTAGATTTCAGAGAGACGCATGAAAGAATTCCATGAATAATTAGCAACAGGTAAAATTAAGCTATCATTTTTCAATTATGAAAAAAAGTTTTTTTCATTATTTTTTAAAAAGATGCTGTAGATTTCTTTCCCTGAGGGATAATGAGTTGCCTTAAACTAACAAATCCATAAAGCAACTGGACTGAGGAATATTAATATTATTCTTATTTTTGTATATATTTGAATTAGCATTTGAAAATACTTTACAAATAATTTCTTTGTAATTATACTTCGAGGAATTATTGTAATCTTTCTTCAATGTAAATGGCCTCTAACAGGCCAATTCGAAATGTTCTCATTTTTTAACAGCTTTATTGAAATATAAATCACATACCATGAAATTCACTATTATCTGTGCGTAATTTGGTAGTTTTTAGGATATTCACAAAATTGTATAATCACCACCACTATGTACTTTGAGAACAGTCTCATCATTCTGAAAATGAAACTACGTAACCATTAACAATGGTTTCTCTCCCATCATCCTCGCATCTGGATCCAGTTCTAAGTAGCCACTCATGTCTGCTATGCCCCTATACAATTGCTTATTCTAGAAATTTCATATAAATGGAATTATACAATATGTGGTCTTTTGTGGCTGTCTTCTTTTACTTAGTATATGTTTTCAAGGTTCATTCACACTGTAATATGTATTAATATTTTATTTGTTTTTACTGCTGAGTAAAATGTTCTCATTGTATGAATATGCCACATTTTAGTCATGCCTTCATTAGTCATGAGTATTTAGGTTTTTACTTTATGAATGACAAACTTTTAAAATCCTCACCCGTGGATATTTTTTCATTTTTTAGAGAGTGGAAGAGAGAAGGAAAGACAGAGAGAAATGTCATTGTGAAAGAAACACATCCATTAATTGCCTCCTGCAGGAGCCCTGACTAGAGCCCGGGCCAAAGAGGAACCTGCCCTTGACCAGAATCGAACCTGGAACCCTTCAGTCTGCAGGCCAACACTCTATCCACTGAACAAAACTGGCTAAGGTATGAATAATATTAATATGAACATTTGGGCACAAGTTTTTTTGTGTGGACATAAGATTTCAATTCTCTTGGATTTATGGCTAGCAGTTGAATCACAGGAGTACATGAAAAACCTCTTATAACTTGTTAAGAAATTGCCGAACTCCTTTCCTTAAATCTGTTGCCCCATTTGCAGTCCTATCGGTGATGTATAAGGATCCTCATTTCTCCAGGATCTCACCAATATTGTTATTGCAATTTTAAAAAAATAAATTTTAGCCACCCTACTGAGTGTGAAGTGGATCTTATTGTGGCTTTGATTTGCATTTCCCTAATGGTTAATTATGTTGAGCAACTTTTTATGTTCTTGTTTGTCATTTGTATCCTCAGTCTTTGTTCCCTTACTATTGGGTTTATTTCCCTTTCCGTTGTTGAGTTGTATGAATCCTTTTTATATTCTGTATAGAAATTTCTTATCAAATATATGCTTTGAAAACATTTTTTCCATTATTTGGGTTGTCTTTTTGATGGTGCCCTCTGTAGCACAAACTTTTTTAATATCAATGAAATCCAATTAATCTAATTTTTTCTTTAGTTATTTGTATTTTTGATAGCATATCAAAACAAAACAAAACACATTACCTAAACCAAGGTCACATAGACTTATATTTGTATCCTTTTATGATTTTTATTTTAGCTCTTTCATTTAGGTCTATGATCAATTTAGAATTAATAATTTTATATATAGTGTAAGAAAAGAGTCTCTCAAAACTATTTAATGGAAAAGTATTTATCTCTTAATTGAGATATTTTTGAGGAAAAATTTTAAAATATGTATAGAGTTGATTATTAAAAATACTAATATTAGAATTTATAGAAAAAGAAAGTAATGCCTGGCTAAAGGTCACTAGCCTCTTTACTGGCAATACTCTGGAGGGCTAGGTTGCTACTTTCCTAGATAAAGAGTTGGTCCCTTCCTCCTATCTCCCCCAAAAATGATTTATGCATCTTATCAGAAATACTTATTTGCTTGTTGGTTATTAGTTGTCTCACCATAAGTTTATTTTGACCAAGTTTTAAACTTTTAAGCTTTTTAATGGCCTGGACCCTAGCTAAAGGCAGATACCAAAGTTCTAAGAAACGTACTCTTTTGTCTAATAAAAGTTCTGATAGATTTTAATTTTTACTACAGGAAGATATAAATATTAATGTATTAATTTAACTTTTACATGTTTTCAGACACTCAGTGATCGTTGACAAGCATCATATTTTTAAAGAACCTGATGGATTTGTTGTTGTTCTTGTTCTTGTGTTATTGTTGCTATTTTTCTATTTTTTCATTTGAATCAGTCATTTCATGGTCTCATCCTAACTCCAGAAATTATTGTTCAGAAGGGTTGTATAAACTAATATAATATTTAAACAAATCTATAGTTTTTAAAGCACAGAGATTGATTTCTAACGGACCAATGTTGGAAGTAATAGCAACATTTGAAATCAATTTACGAGGTGAAAAAGGAGAATGAAGCAATTATGCAAATGATCTCCATGCAAAGGTTTCCAGAGCTCTTCTGCCTGTAGCAGGTAATATGCAATATGGAGGAAGGACAAACCAGCATGGATTTGTCTCATGTGATTTCAAGTTTCATGTTCAGTTACTGTTTGTTTTCTGAATGGTTATTAATTATTCATCCTTTTATTTACCTGTTTGGGTATATTTGTAATTCTGGTCATTATCCCTCATAATTTTTAGGCAAATAATTTTCTCTTATTATAAGAATTTAAATTTCAGGAGTGCTAAGATGTTTTAAAGTTTTGTTTGCTGCTATATTCCTCAATCTAGAACAGTGTCTGGCACAAAGGAGATGCTCAGTAGGAATTTTTGACTGAATGTTGAGGTGTCTGTTCTACTCAGAAATCAGTAATGACATAGTCCCTATTAAACTTTTGGAAAAGGCAGAGAAGAAGGAAAGAGGGTTTTCAACAAGTTTGTAAATATTTTGAGCCTGGGAAATCTAGGTGACATGTTTTTATATTCTTACAACCACAAATATACCAAAAAACATAAAATCATTAAACACAAAATCTTTTCTAATAAAAGGGTAATATGCAAATTGACTATACCTCCCATCAAGCCATGGCCACAGCCATGCCCATCAGCCAATCAGGAGCAAATTATGCAAATATACTCCAACCAAGATGGCTGCAGCCACTGAGAGCATGAAGGAGGCTTGGGTTTCCCCAGCAATGGACGAAGCCAAGCTTTCTGCCTGTCCTTGCCAGCTTAGCCCTCCACTCAACGCTACAAAGTTTCAATTATTGGCAGCAGCCAGGGAGCTAAAGAGAGCAGAGTCTACAGTTGCCTGGGTGATGGAGGAAGCAAAGCTTCTGCAGCCCTAGCCTAGGCCTCCACCCTACGATACAAAGTTTCAATTATATAATTTAAATAAACCCAAACAGAAATGGCTGTTTCCAGGGAGAGAGCAGAAGGCGTGGCTCCGCTCCAGGCTACAAAGTTTCAATTGTAGAACATAAGTTAATCCCAGATCGCAGGGCCTCCACTTGGGTCACTGGGGTGTGTGGCCAGCCTGTAAACCACAACAGGCCCCTTGTGCAGGCTGCTCCATGCCCCAAGGGAAGGAACCCCCACCCTGATCTGGGACACTCTTCAGGGCAAACCAGCTGGCCTCCACCCATGAACCAGGCCTCTATCCCATCTAATAAAAGAGTAATACACAGATTGACCATCACTCCAACACACAAGAGGGCTGCCCCCATGAGGTCAAAGATTCTGCCCCCATGTGGACACAAGATGGCCACCGCAAGATGGCCAGGAGAAGAGGGCCAATGGGAGGTGCCAGGCCTGAAAGAGAGGGCAGTT
The DNA here is from genome assembly GCA_027563665.1 of Antrozous pallidus. Taxonomy (NCBI): domain Eukaryota; kingdom Metazoa; phylum Chordata; class Mammalia; order Chiroptera; family Vespertilionidae; genus Antrozous; species Antrozous pallidus. The sequence goes on along the minus strand of CM050511.1, from coordinate 96,234,669 downwards.
GGGGGTGATCAAGCCTGCAGGAGAGGGCAATTAGGGGTGACAAGGCCAGCAGAGGAGGGAAGTTGGGGGCAAATAGGCTGGCAGGGGAGCAGTTAGACATCAATTAGGCTGTCAGGGTAGTGGTTGGAGGGTGATCAGACTGGCAGGCAGAAGTGGTTAGGAGTAATCAGGGAGGCAAGCAGGTGAGTAGTTTGGAGACAGCAGTCCTGGATTGTGAGAAGGTTGTCCAACTGCCCGTTTAGTGGAATTGGGCCTAAACGGGCAGTCAGACATCCCTCAAGGGCTCCCAGATGTGAGAGGGTGCAGGCTGAGCTAAGGGATATTCCCAACCCCCCCGTGCACGAATTTTGTGCACTGGGCCTCTAGTATAATCAATAAATTTGCTGATGAAATATTGTTCATTTTTTAAGTTGAATTTTAGAGGGTTTTGAGTGCTTTAATTTGTATATACTCCCCAAATCCAATTCAATGTATAGTTGCTTCATATCATTTCTTCCTCAAAGGACTGTGAAAGAGAATAAAACCATTCAAGCAATAGTAATTTTAGAACAAGGTTTGCTCACTATTATATAGTCTGGAAAATTACCTAATCCTTCTCCAGAGAAGCACAAAAGTAGATTGCATTTAGGGAATACAGATTAGTGTGATGATTATCCTCCATTAGGAAATGAAGCTTGATGTCTCTTCTTGCGTCAATCCCAGAACAGTTCGTGCAAAACAAAATTATGTAAAATCTCTATTGAATCAAGGAGCAGTAGTATTACTAGAATAAACCTCACCATAATAGAACAGGGTAGGGGAACAGAGCCATGCATTCATCATTACTATAGAAAATGCAAGTATCACTTTTATTTGACTTAAGAATATACATTCTGTATTCATACTGAATTATGGGTCTGCCTACATTTTGAGTAAGGTCACTATAGCGGAAAGAATTCTGATGCTATGGTGGTAATACCTTGATCCAAAATCTAGGTTTCCGACTTACTACCTGGGTGGCTTCGGGAAATTAGTGTTCTCATTCTTTAAAATGATAAAAAGAAATAAGAAGAAAAACTGCCTCCAACTACCTTGCAGGTTTCTTTTAAAAGTCAAATAAGAGGATATTTTAGTTTAGCAACTTGAATGATGCTGAAATAAAAGGTTGAATAAGATGTGGCCCTGTTTTCATACCACTTGGTCTATGTAGTAAATAGCTACATAAATGGTAAAGTTCTGTATAAATGATAGTCCCCAGCAGGATGTTATAGTGACATGATTCTGGAGGAGACTAAAAGGAGTCTAATTTTTCTCTTCAGTGCCCTTCTTCAATAGTTTCTTGCAATCAACTTTCTGAAGTCCTTTTTAACTCTGAGAATGAAGGAATCTATTTTTAAAAAATGTTTTCTTTTAAATCCTGTCTGGAGTGAGTAGCATCAGTTCCAAATATACAGTCTATTCCTGGAATCTAAGATAAAATGAAAGATGGGGGGAAAAAAAACGATGTAGTAGAGAATTATCTTTGGTTGTATTCTCGTTGTAAATGAAAATATTTACCTAAGTCATTTGAATTTTGGAAAGCATGATAAAGGTTATCACTTTCGAGGATCTCCAAAGTAATAGAGTTTTTATTAAGCCCAAATCACCAATTTTCATAGTGCTTTCTTTATTTCTCAATGCTGTGTGACTTTCAGCAAGTTATTTAAAATTTTAAAACTCAGTTACTCCCAATATAAATTGGGGATAATAATAACACCAACCTCACAAAACAGTTTTAAGGATGCCGATTGAATACTAAACACGGGAGCACATAAAGAATCAGGACATTTAACCATTATCGTTATTATTTTATTCATAGAGGTTATAAGAGAACCTTCATAAATGACCTTGCTAGGCATTTATGCTGTGCTCTGAAATTCCAAACCAGTTCTGCAAATAGCCAGCTTCCTCTGGCTTCCTTCCACTGGAATAGCAAAGATGCTGCAGTAACTTTACTCATCCAGGCAGAGGATCTGAAGGTAAAAGACACCTGCAAAGTGAAAAAAGAAGGCTAGTGTCTGAGTTTTCAAAGAAAGCAATATTGAACTAAATGGAAGGAAACACTCTTTAGTTAAGTTTGGTGGGAGATATGAGTTGGGGGAGAAGTGAGAGAAGAGGGGAAATGGAGATATCTACAGAGCTCAGCTAGAAGACAAAGGTTTTTCATTTTTCTTATTTTAACAAGAAAAGTAATTAATTTTGCAGAAATGCTTCTGGCATAATTGTCTTTTTATGTTGGCTACTTTCTGAGGTTGGCTTTTTTCATTGCAAAATGTTTTCCAACAAATATAATTGATTACAACTACAGATTTTCTTACCCTTAGGCAGCAAGTATGTACAACCATCAGATAAAAGTTCTGCATTCACTTGATTGGGCCAATATGAACCAATAACAGTAATGAGAGAAAATGTTATATGGTCATTGGTTTATGTTTCAGCTGTTGCTCATCCTTGAACCCACAATTTAGCAACAGGGATTGTGATTATGCCAATATGCTCCCATTAATCATTGTATGCCCCATGGAGCTACAGGTGGCTCACCTATGTAACAGGACTGCCATACAGAGAAAGAGGTTTTGCTTAAAATAGGGAAGAGGAAATGGTTGCGAAACACATGACTGATGATCACTCAGACCCAATTGAAAAGTCAGTTTTAGTTCGGTTAGTAAATACCATCTCTTCTATTGCAAAATGGTCACACATGCAGAAAATACCATATAATGGCCATGTACTGATTTTTACCATGCACACTATTAGCAAACATGTTCAAAATATCTTCCATAAGTCTTGAAATCCATTGGTATGAAAGTGAAGTTTTCATTTCCTCATTTTAAAATTGCATGTTGAGCCCTAACTGGTTTGGCTCAGTGGATAGAGCTCCAGCCTGCAGAAGGGTCCCAGGTTCTATTCCAGTCGAGGGCATGTACCTTGGTTGTGGGCACATCCCCAGTAGGGGGTGTGGAGGAGGCAGCTGATCCATGTTTCTCTCTCATCGATGTTTCTAACTCTCTATCCCTCTCCTTTTCTCTCTGTAAAAAATCAATAAAATGTATTTTTAAAAAATTAAAAAATAATAATAAATTAAAATCACATGTTGAAATCAGTTTTCTTATCATTGATTTACTATGTATTTTGTGAAGTACAGATCAAGTTTTATTTTTCTCCATGTGGATCCCTAATTGATCTAGCATCAGTTACTTACCCCGCTGTTTTGCAATGCTTTTTTTAAACAATTGTCCACATACGTATGGGATGGTTTCTGGGCACTTTATTTTGTTCCATTGGTCTATTTGTTTATCCTTTATAATACACAATATATATGAATACATAATATATATATACCAATATACCATATAGCAACTCTTTCAACCTTAATTGTTAAGAGTGTCTGAGCTACTCATGGCCTGGTACAGTCCCCTTCCCATTGAATCTACTAATTTGAGAATTGACATTTATTAATATTATTAATGGATATTTAATTTTATTAATTTTTCCTATCTATGTTAAAATAATTTTATGTTCTTTTCTTCTTTATTCAAACAGACAACTTACTTTATAATATTAAGTGAACTTTGCTTTTAGGAATATGGAATCTTAGATAATCTTATACAATAAAAGTCTAATATGCAAATTGACTGGAACAACTGGTGGAACAACTGGTCTCTATGACTCACAATGACCACCAAGGGCAGGCACTGAACAAAGGAGCTGCCAATTCATGAGCTGCCCCTAGTTAGGGACAGCTCCTGGTTGAGCATCTGCCCCCTGAGAGAGGGATGGGGCTGGCAAACAGTCAGCACCAGGCTGCCAGCCAAGGTGGGTGCCAGCAGTGGCCCCTGATCGCTCAGCCTGCTGGTTGCCTCACAGATGGCCCTGCTCACCGGCCAGGGGTAGGGACCCTACCCATGCACAGACTTCATGCACCATACTTGTAGTCTTTAAGAAAATGCATTACATTTTTGTACAGTCTCACATTTATAATTTTTGCTGTAATGTTTAAAATTGAATTTAAATTTGCTTTTTTGTAAAATATTTAAGGATTGGTATCAACTTTATGCTGGCTTCATAAAATGCGTTAGGAAGTCTTTCAGGCTTTTGTTTTATCTTTTCATTCTCTAAAAGAATTTGTGTAAGATTGACATTATGTCTTAACCGATTGGCTGGTGAAACCATATGAAGCTGCAGTTCCCAATGTGGCAAAATTTTAAATTAAAAACTTTGCATTCTTTAGTAGTTTAAAAAAACTATTCTTATTTTCTTTTATTCTTATATCAATTGGGTAATCTTTAAAGTTTGATAACTTTATTACAAGTTAAATAATTACTTTTATAATAGTTACAAAACTGTAATGAGGACCCTTTTTTTATTCCTATCTATCTTTGCTTTTGTTGTCTGTGCTTTTGGTGTCATATCCAAGAAATCATTGCCAAGGTCAATATCAAGAAGGTTTTCCCCTCTGTATAAAAAATGAAAATAGGAATAAAGAGGTTTTAGAAGGGTTGATACAGAATGGGAACAACAAACTTTTAAAGATAGAGACAGAAGCTTATGCTATTTTTAAAGGTCAATTTCTAAAAGTAAAGAGGAAGCTTAAGAGATTTTGGAGAACTTGGCAAAGAGAGAGAGAGAGATTGATTAGATAAAGTTAGAAAAGAGAATTAAGAATGTTAATGAGACTGTGGTTTAGAGGAGACCAAGCAATATTTAAATCGTTTAGGTTATGAATTCGAGTCTGGAAAGATGAATGAGAAGATTGCTATGTAGTGTGAGTGGGCCAGACAGGAATGTGTAGCATAATTGTTTAGTAGACTCGGTCATCAGAGCTGCGTGACTTTGACCTGTAATGACTGATAGGAGAAATTACCACATATAGAATTGTTGGGTAAAGTGTATGTGTATGTTACCAAAATTGTATATCTATGGTCTATAATTATCTGAGTCAATTTGGTCTACTACAACAAAAATACCATAGACTGGGTGGATTAAATAACATTTCTTTCTCATAGTTCTAGATGCTGGGAAAGCCAAGCCCAGCTGTTCGTTCTGGTGTCTAGTGAGGGTCTGCTATGTCCCTGCATGACAGAAAAAGCAAGGTAGTTCCCTAAAATCTCTTTAATAAAGGCCCTAATCTCGTTCATAAGGACTTAACCCTCCTTACCTAATAATTTCCCCCAAAGAACCAATCACCTAATACCATCACATTGGGAATCAGATGTCAACATATGAGAATGGGGGGGACCTGACAATCAGTCTGTAAAAGTATGATTACTTGTGATTTGTCTAAAATATATTTCCTTCCATGAAAGAAAAATTTTAAGGGCATTATTATTGATTTCATACTAGATAATTAGTAATAAATTATTATTGAAATTATAAGCAATATTTTAAAATATTATTTAGGATATGTATTTTCCTAATTTTTATTATAAAAACTTCCATATTACAATGAGAAAAATATATTCTATTTAAAAGGCAAGATAATGACTCAACTCTGTGGCATGACAAGTAAAATTCAAGAAGAAGTTCTGAACATTCCTAAGATAGCATTAGTCATTTGTAGATAGATGACTGATATGAAGTTCAGCTAATCAGCCTGCAGGTCCATGAGAGTGAGTGAAACCAAAATGTGCATGTGGGGGAGTAGGTTGGAATGAGAAGAAACAGAGAATGGATAAAAGACTTGAAGTCATAGTGAGGTTGGAAAAGAGGGCATGTGAAAGAAGAAATATGAATGGCAGGAGAGCAGTAGTTAATTGGAGGAGAAAAAGCAAGAGATCTTTGACATAAGTGGTTTACAGAGCTAATATGCATATCATCTTGGGTGTTTTAAAAAGACAGATAACTGGACCCAACCTATACCTTCGGATTTGTGTTCATGAAGTTTCACATGTGATCTTAATGTATACTGGAATTTATAATGATTTAAGAAATGGGCAGCAGATGAGCGGGAAGAGGGCAATGAGAGAATAAGGGCACATATTTAATAACTTAATAAATAAAATAAAAATAAAAAAAGAAATGGGAAGCAGATATAGAAGAAATATGAATGCTACTAGTTCAACAAGTTGATGGTGTGACCATTTTGAGAAGATGATGAACTAATTTATTTATCTCTTTAATTGAGGAAGCACAATGGAATAATGAGAGATAGAGATCATTTATTAAAAAACATGAAAATTTCAGTTGGAAGTATTAGCTGGTAATGAAGATAATGTTGATTTCCTTTACTGGCTAAGGAAGTAGAGGTAGATATTGATTGCAGGGGGTTCTGAAGGAAACAAGTACTTTAGAATTCAGTTAAAAATGTAAATATAAAAATTGGTGTTTGAGAAAAATTCTGAAGAAGCATGTGAAAGGATATGTGATTCCCCAAACAATCTGGAAACTCAATCAAAAATTGATTCTTTATACTTCTTAAGATTTTCTTTCTTAAAAATGGATTAAGCATTCCTATAAGTTATTGTAGGAAAAATTAAGTATTCTCTTTCTGCTTACAACAAATGCACTTATTTTAATATCACATTCAATTACAGAATTCCACTTAAATGCATAAAATAGTTAACAATGTATATAGATTTTATTTCTATTGTTATTACAATCTATTTAGTAACTTATGAAAAGTTGATTCTTAATTGCTTTAGGTAATTGAGTCTCTCTTGATTACAGTACCAAATAATTTATTGAAAAAGAATTAAGTGGGTAATTAGTACAACTCTATGAATTTTCTAATTAATTTAAAAGTTTTAAAATATATGCATTAATTATGTTTTAGATTTGCTGACCTATTCATTTTTTGCCTTTTATTTATGTACCTCCAATTACAGCCACCAAACTATTCCTGGAAAATATCCCAGGGACAAAATAAAAAAATAAATCTATGTGGGATTGAGAATGACATGCAACCAAAGAGAACCTGAGCTAAGATAAGGTAAGAGAAGGAAGGAAATTCAGGAGCCTTATAAGAATAGAAAGGGAAGTTTTAAGGTTACCATATCCTTAAGTCACATCTCAATCAAGTAAACAATAGATGTGAGACAAGAATACTTATATCAGCTTCTACCTATAAAAAACAAATAGTATTTTTAATAAGTATGCAAATACTCTATCACTTGAAAACCAAATTAAAAAGTGCTTTCTTCCTAAGCATATTAATTTGATAAAATTTCTAATTAATCACTGGACTGACTCCAATATAACCTGAAGCAATTTGGAAAACTATTGTCTTTAACTTCATGAAAAAGTTAATACACTGCAATGACCATTTCCCCAGTAGACATATTATTGGCAAATATGGACAAAAATGTGGCCTAAACATCAAAAAAAATTTTAAATCGTATCTAATAAAAGAGTAATATGCAAATTGACTATACCTCCACTACACTCACACATCTACCAGCCAATCAAGAGTGAGCATGCAAATTAACCCAATCAAGATGGCTAAAGCTACAGAGTGAGCAGGAGGCTTGAATTTCTCTGGAAATGGAGGAAGTCAAGCTTCATGCCCATGTTGGCCAGCCCAGGCCTCTGCTTAAGGTTACAAAGTTTCAATTATAGAAGAGAAATAAATCCCAGATACCAGGGCCTCCATTTGGGTCGCTGGGGGTGGGCATGGCTATCCTGCAAACCACCACAGGCCCCTCACCCAGGCCACCTCATCCCCCAAGGGAACCCCCACCCTGATCCAGGACATTCTTCAGGACAAACCAGCTGGCCCCTACCCATGTACCAGGCCTCTATCTTATCTAATATGCAAAATTCCCAGCACTCCAACACACAAGATGGCTGCCCCCATGTGGTCAAAGAGGGCTGTACCCATGTGGACACAAGATGGGCACCACAACATGGCCAGCAGAGGAGGGCAGTTGGGAGGGGTCAAACCAGCAGGGGAGTGCAATTGTGAGTGATCAGGCCAGCATCATGCTCTCAGGCATTTATTTAAAAAAAAATTTTTTTTTTTAAATACTCTAATGCTATGGAGACTTATTGACAAACATGCCTCACTTTAAACCTAGGGCACTCTTTTTTCTTATTTCTCCTCATACCTCAATATCCATTTGTCCTCAGTTGGGGGTGACCAGGCTGGTAGAGGAGGGAAGTTGGGGGTGGCTGGGCCTGCAGGGAAGGGCAGTTGGGGAGTAGATCCCAGGCATGCAGAGACCACCAGCTGGAGTGGGACCAGGCCTGCAGGACAGGGTAGTTAGGGGTGACCAGGCCTGAAGGGAAGGGTAGTTAGGGGCAATCAGGGTGGGAGGGGAGCAATTAGGCATCAATCAGGCTGGTAGGGTAGTGGTTAGGGGGTGATCAGGCTGGCAGGCAGAAGCGGTTAGGGGTAATCAGGAAAGCAGGCAGGCAAGCAGTTGGGAGCCAGCAGTTCTGGATTTTGAGAGAGATGTCCAACTGTCCATTTAGGCCTGATCTGGGTAGGATGGGGCCTAAATGGGCAGTCAGACATCCATTGAGGGGTCCCAGATTGGAGAGGGACACACCTCCCCGAATAGGGCTGACATTCTTCTCCCTAAATGCCAGAGCCTAGTTCTCCTTATCTTGACTGTGGCCAGATTAAGTGACTTGCTTCTAACAAATTAACAATCACTGGTTGTTTTTTTTTTTAATTTTATAAATTTAACCAATTTTGAAATCATTTTAATTCTGTTTTCTTGTTGTTAACTTGTTACATTTTACATTCCTTAGAAGTGTAATTATTGCCTTCAACAGAATTTTAAAAATCATTAGTACACCAGAAAGACTCTTTGCTTGGCTTCTTTAGTGTTGCTTCTCGATTAAATTACAGAAAAAATATTGATTCCCTTTTCTCTACTTTTTTTCGTATATTGAGCGTGAACTTGTTTGTGGCCATGTGACTTGTTTTTATATAGAGGAATATGCCACTGAAGTTTTGTAGCTATTATGTAACAATTGCTAATAACAGTATCTCACTCAACAATCCTAGTTTTCCCAGTTTGGAGTGGGTATAGCAGAGAAAATTTAATTAGCTTACAAGACAATTTTAAATGAGCGAATGAATAAGTGAAGAAATGATTGAATGAACAAACAAATGTCCACAATCCAGATTCTGTGTATATGGAAATGTTATGGAGACTGCTTGACATACATGCTTCATTTTTCATCTAAGGCATCTTTTTTTTCTTATATCTCCTCGTACTTCAATATCCATTTGTCCTCAGTGTCCTTTGCTCATGGCATTGCAACTCATTTTGGAACTTTTTATCTACCTTCTTGGATTCTCTAGATAGCAACATAAGTTTAGAGGCTTTAAACCCTAGGTATATGCTGATTTCTTCCTTAATTCATTGTCTTATTTGAACCTCAGGTTCATTTTTGTATTTTTCTATTTGTAAAAATAGAAAAAACTGAGATATTGAATTTCCCACTGAACCTTCTCTATCTCTAATTTTACTTGTCTTCAGTAATGGCAACTCCACCATTGCACTTTCTCCGGTCAAAAACGTGAGTTATCTTTCCTACACACCATAAAATGATGTTGGGCCCTTCAGAAGGTATTTAGACATGACTATTTACCACCACCTTTTTTGCTACTATCCCAGTCCTAGCCTCATTCATCTTTCACTGTTCCCTTTCTTGCCAACTTTAAGTCTATTTTCAAATATGCAGCAAAAGTGATTGATCCCTTTAACATATACACATGATTGTATCTCTTTTCTACTTATAAATCTCCTGTCACATTTAATCTTACATAGAGTTAAATCTGTATTTTTTGCAATGAATTATGAAGCTCTCAAAAGATCCTTTACCAGCTATCATTCAGAATTGAAGGTCAGATAAAGTGCTTCACAGATAAGAAAAAGCTAAAGGAGTTCATCACTGCCAAACCAATATTACATGGAATGCTGAAAGATACTGTTTAAGAAGAGGAAGAAGAAAGAGGTAAAAATAAAAATTATGAACAACAAATACACATCTATCAACAAATGAATCTAAAAGTCAAGTGAATTAAAAATCTGATGAACAGGATAAACTGGTGAATACAACAGAACCATTCCCATAGAGAGGAAATGGACTGACAATTCTTGGGGAGAAAAGGGGTGTGGGAGGTGCAGCAAGAGACTGGACAAAAATCATACACCTATGGGAGAGGACAGGTGAGAGGTGAGGGCAGAGGGTGGGATGGGTACCGGGTGGAGGGGAGCTATAGGGGGGAAAAAGGGAGAACAATGTAATTAATAAACTGAATAATAATGATTAAAATATTAAATAAATAAATAAATAAATAAATAAATAAATAAAAGGTCCTTTACCTATTTATGTCTCTTTACTTATTCCCTACCGCTATTTTACATACAATTCTTTCCCAAACTAATATTAGACACTTTGCTAAGCCATATACAGTCTAGGTACGCTCTTGTGGCTCATTCTTCTTGGGATATTATTCCTTCATACTTTTGCATGGCTAGGCAGGGCCCTTACCTTCAAGTTATCTTCTCATTGATGTCTTCCTTCTCTATATTTAAAATCCTCACATTTCCCATGTTACCTCAGTGTTTTATTTTATTTTTTCTCTTTCTTGTTACTATACATGCAGTTGACAAAGTTTGTGTGGCTTTCTATAATCTATAGTGTTGGTTTTTAATTTAATAACTTGAGATTTTATATATGTTACACTTGTAGGATCAATTTTAATTTATAAGAGATTAGATTTTCTTTTCAAATCACTCTTTTCCATCCTTTATAGAGATTTATTAGGCTAGGCTGCTATATTAGTTTCCTAGAACTGCCATAACAAAGTATACCAAACTGTGTGACTTAAATGTCAAAAATTTATGTCCTCTTACTTCAGAGGTTAGAACTTCAAGATCAGGGTATCTTCAAGGTTGTTTCTTAGAAATGTGAGGGAAGGATCAGTTCTAAGCCTCTCTCCTTTGTTTCAAGATGGTATTCTGCTCCCAGTGCCTTTACATCATCTTCTCTTTGTCTATGTCTGTATCCAAATTTTCTCTTTTAAAAATATCAGACATATTTCTTTGGGAGTCACACTACCCACCTCATTTTATGCAATGACTTCTGTTAAGATCCTATCACCAAATATGGCCACATTCTGAGGTACTTGGGATTAGGGCTTGAACATATAAACTGGAGGGCTTGGGGGCATGATTCAGCCCACAAAGTCGACTTATTCATGTTCATGTTATGAATTTGAAATATAACTGATTCTGAATTAAACTACAAGATATTGTAAAGGAGTATGTATTGATGGGTGGGAGAAAAGCAAGCAAAAAAGGTAGATTGATTTTTTTTTCAAGAAAATACTCTAGATTATACATTCACTAACCATTCAGGTCCAGGGAGATTTTCATATCCACTGTTAGACTGATCGACTACATAGAATATTGTTAAAATAAAATTTGTAATATAGCTCTCCAATGGATATCTAGCTGGTGACTTCAACCTAGTACAAACTTAGAATTTATTGCAACATTTTACAATTTAGACCTATTCAAATTGTTCCTAGTTGTATTTAAGTTTTTACCCTAGCTATTTTGTAGAAGAAATTAGCTGCAAGAATATTGATTTGAAAATGTTATCTTCAGTATTTAACTCTTGGGGTTTAGACCTTTTGATTTTTTCTTGGCCACTAAACACTGAATGAATGCCTGAGAGTACAATAACATCACTGCTGTTGTATTTGTTTAGCAACTGATTTTGGAAAAAGGCCACTTAGGAGACTTTAACTTGGTGCATGCAGAAAAGAGGTAGTATTTGGGTTTTATGTTGTTTTGAATCTTTAAATCTCATTACAGTACTTACCTAGGAAATGAATTTAGTTCAAATAATTAATTTTTATAAAAATTTAAGATGAGAAATGGAGAATCTTTAACATTCTATATTTGCCCACTCATTAGATTATCTGGAAACCAGACAAATGCCCTACAAATGAAGTATAATCATTAAGACTGCCTGCTAGGGAATCACTCTTATGATAAAATTCATATCATGACAGGTTTTTAACTTCAAGTTGATGATGATGATCCTGGAACTAATTTGCCCCACTCTTTTTCTTACATAACATACTTTGCCCCCACTTCCCACCCCCCACCCCCCCCCACCCACATCAGAGAATTCAATTACCTAACTTTTGGGTTCTTTCATTCTACCTCCTGGAAAAAAAAAGATGGGAATGGCTCTTCCCCTCAAAATTGCAAAGCTTAAGAAATCTTTTAGAAATGTATGAGAAATGAGCAGATGACATTTAAAACCCCCTTAGCGGTCAACACCAGGCACTGAAAAAAAGTTCAGAAGTATTGTTCATTTACCAAGAGCAGGTGGATATAGAAACAATAATTAATGGGTGCAACAGGGATACCAGTCAATCAGGTCTGGGGCAACTAGTCACTACTGCACTAGCTATAAATCAGCTTCCTGTTGCACACCACCTCTCAAGTCTGTTTAGAATTCTGGCAGATGTGGCTTCAACTACTCCTCTTGCTGTGTGAATGATAAAATTTTAAACTCTTTGAACCACTATTTTGTTTTGTTTTTTCTTTTGTGTCCTTTGTTCTGAAAATAATACTGCCTAGTTCATGAGATTATTATAGGATAGAAACAAGTAATGAAACAAGATAATCTCAAATTCTCAACACATAAGCACACAAACAAAAGCACATATACATCTATACATATGTAGATTAGAAGTTTACCAAACCACTTCTTATTTTATTTGGAGTTTATTATTTCAAAAGGAAGACTTGAGTGACAAAGAATAGGAGAGACTAGACAATTATAAAGGGTGAGAAGATACTGATTGCTTTATCCTTTGACTAATTTTCCCAGACAATTCTTAGTTGCTTAAGAAGACCCAGCACTATGAACTATCACAAGTAAAAGTAAAAACCAAAGTCCATTATTATGAGTGCTTCATTAATTTAGGGAGTAAATATTTTGAGAAGCTTTATTTAATAATGAGGATGATAAAAATAACACTATCAATAATATGACTAGCAAGAACTAATGTAGTTAACAAAATCTATCAGTCATTGTTTTAAGTAGATATTATCATTGTTCCCATACTATAAATAAGGAACCTGAGAAACAAAGGTCAAGGCTTTGTGACTAGGAATAAGATCTTATTCCTAGTTAAATGCTAGCACTGGGTATTGAACCCAATTAGTCTGATTCCAGAGTCTAGGTGCTAGACTTTTCCCTTAAGCATTTCCATGTACCAGAAACATTGACAAGTTCTTTCATTTATCTTATAATATTAAGGCTTGCATAGGACACTTATCCCATTTTTTTAGGATAAGATTCACAGATGTTTAATGATTTAAAAGCCAAGTTCCTGAGAAATGACAAATGTAGCATTTTCACTTAAGATTCCAATTCCTGTGTTCCAGGAAACAGTTCTAAAGATTACCTCAAATATTTTATCTATAAAAAATTTTTTGGTCTTCATCATTTAGTTCATAAGTTGGTGAAAACATTCAATTTTTCTTTCCTGGAGGTAATGTGTCTGGCTGAGGCCATAAATGTAACCTGAAAGCAGGTCAGCTAGGTATAGCACTTGAAGCAAGGTGCCAACAAGTAATGAACTGCAATTGCAGCTCTAGGTTCTGATTTACAGTCACTGAAACAGAATTGCACTATTTGAGAAGATTGTCAGTTTTTATTCAGGTGACATGGGAGGTTTCTGAAAATATCTCAGACAATGACTAATAAAATATATTGATTATTTAAAACTTTAAATGGGATGAGGGCATGCGACAGGGGGTACGGGAGACTGGGGGAAGATCAATGGGGGGAGGGGGAAGGAGATACATATACTAACATATGTAATACTTCAAACAATAAAAATAAATAAATAAAATAAATAAATAAAAGGTACACATTGTCAAGAATGATGAGAGGAAAAAAGCCAAAGTCCACTGTGTTCTGCTTTCAAGGTAAAAGGTGCTCCCCCGTAAAGATAAATGAACATGAAAATGTCACTTTAAAGGACTGTGATGGATTTCCTGGGTGACTAGTAGCAATCAGTTTCTTCCTTTTGAATCAGGCCTCATATGTCACAACTCAAAGAGCCTTAATGTCAGCTAATGTCTGCACCAGGAAAAACAAGTAAAGAATTCATGAACTGCCTTGTGTTCTATAGTTCATTTAGGGAAAGCTAACTGTTTAGGGAATAGATGCTCCTTGGCTCAATGGTTTAATAATACGGGAAACACTTTTGGAATTTTACAAACATTCCATTACTCAGCAGGAAGCCAAGCTCAATCTAAATGAGCAATCCTTAACTCGCACTTGTGGTAAAAGCAGAGAGCCTTACTCATTATTAAAATGTAAACAGATAATGAATGAATTTACTAATAATTCTTGCCTGCTGGGGTAGTTAGCCTTTGGGTAGATTTTCCCTCTAAACAACACATAAAATAAATAGTCATTAATCTGAAGCAAAAGGTCACAAATTAAAACATTCAGTTCACCAATAGTCATCTTCTAGTTCAACAGACTCTACCACAAGAACATCTCTGGGTCACATGAAAGGAATGTCACTAGTTCTTTCTGATTTTACTATTTTTTTGCACTAATGAGCATGAATTCCAGGTAGCCCTCCAGAAATAAAGTGCTGAATTAGAGCTATTGCCTCCAGAATTGCTTACAATGCTAGGTATATCCGGAGGAATATTTCATTTGTGAGTCATCAGTTATGTGTTTCCAGAAATAAAATAGGTAGAGAACCACTGATATAGTTAGTAATATTTTAAGCCCGATTTTAAACAAGTATCAATTTTCATGGTCAAAAGTTTATATAAGCAGAACAAACTAACAGATACCCAATCTTTGTCCTCTGAAATTTATATTGTGAAGTAAGCTCTGTTATCAAAGACTAATAAGTAATGTATTTATGTATGACCAAGTAATAGCATAATGATAACAATACCATGGCTATTAATAGGTTTAATTCCTGGAGTTTTTGCCTAATATCAGATACTAAATTTGATGCCTTATATTCATGGCATCAAATACATGGAGAGATGTTATTAAACCCATTTTTACAGAAGAAATATGAAGTTCATAAGGTTAAATAACTTACCACAGTAACCAATAAGTAGTGAAGGCAAGATATAAACCTAAGGCTTACACGAAATGTGTGGGCATTGTTTTCCCATGTGCCATAAAAAATGTCAACAATAGTCAAAGGTCAAATTTATATTTGATTTTTATCAAGGTCAAAATGAGTGATTCTAATGTATAGACCCTGGGAAGGGTTCCCAATGACCCATGGCCTTGTAAAATCCCTTCCCCTCAATTGTGGGTAGGATTTGTGAATATCTCAATCCACAAAGCAAAAGTGAAGAGACTTTTTTAGATGTTACTAAGGGCTCTGATCAGCTGACTTTGAGTTAATCAAAAGGAAATATTTTATGTGTGTGTTTATGGTTTTAAAAGTTCCTTATATTTATGCCTTCTTTAAACACTGAGGGACTCCCCTGCTGGCCTTGAACAAGTAAGCTGCCAGGTTGTGGAAAAATTATGGAAGGGGTTAAAGGGAAAGGAGCCATCAAGTAAAAACACATATTGATGTGTTTCTAATCATTCTGGACAGTTTCCTAGAGGAAGAATTCAGAAATCAAGCTTACAGGATGCTCTGAAATATGGTAAATAGACTGCAACTTGTAAATGGGCATTTGGAAACCACTAAATAAGTGACACTCAATATAATGCCCAAATGCAAAATTTCCTAATGACATTAATGAAAGGAAAGGAACGTAACTTTAATTATATCACAAAAAATAGTGACTAGTATATATAAGGATATAACTAGTCCTCTAAAAAAACTGAGTAGAATACATTGTGAATGAATATATGAGAAAGTAGTTCTGAAATCTAAGTATAACTGTGTTCACTATTTTGTTACCTTCACTTTATTTGACATGACAAATGTACAGAGATCTTGACGAGTCTTTCATACAGAAAACAGCATCTCATTTTTATGAAAAATTTACATCTTAAAAGGTTATTTTACCTCTGGGTGGAAATGTGAAATACCACCTTTTACTTGTCTCCTGTGGGTTTGAGAAGGTTTAGTCTTTGCTTTTTTTTTTATTTTTGGAGGCTTGATCAAGGTGCCCTGAGCAGCATCATAACCTGAGATTTAATAGAGATTGTGACATCTTCATTGGAATTCAATTATAGAGGGAAATAGGATATTACCCCCAAGCCAGATTCATGAAAAATATACGGCAAGTTGAGTCATTAAGTGAAGACAATGTGTGATGATGTTATATCCATAAAATAAAGTACTATGTGGCTATTTCAAATTTTGTCTTCATGATATTTAACATCTTCAGAGACATTAGTTATGTGTTAAGTGGAAAACTAGGATCTTAGTCTGAGGGCTATTTATTAAAAAAATATTTCAGACAGAAGACATGAAAATTAGACTAATGTGTTAGCAGCTCTTAGCTCTAGACAGTGAGATTCTGTAAAATCTTATTTTATACTATTTTTTGCATTTATGTACTTCTATGTAGAGTGATGATTAGCATGCACATTTTAAATGAATTTATTATTTTTAGAATCAGAACTAGTCGAGCTGAGAAAATTGAGCTTCATGGAGAATCATTAGAATTTAAAATGACCTTGGTGGTCTATAAAAAGTGAACAAAATGCAATCACTGAATCCCTTCCAGATGCCTTGATTCTGAGTTCACTTAGGGACATGTGCAAAGAGAGGAACATTGTTGGGCATTTAGCCATGTCTATCGTGCACAAGGCATCATGCTCTTGTGAAAGGTGATAGGTAATTCAGGTTATGAGATTATAATCTCTTCCAGTTCTAATAGTCTGGTTCCATAATCTATGTTCATTCATATGGAGTCCTTGCAGATTTTCATGGGGTTTAAAAACTTTAGTTTATTGAAAGAAATACAAACTGAAAGCATGCAATCTTAGAATCTGTTCCATCATGAAGGAGTGGGGATGCAGGCAGAGAAACAGGCTAGATTGCCTGTAGTTGAATTATGTCACTGACCCATATTAGGTGTGTGACTTGAGGCAAGTTACTTAACTTCTCTGTGCTTTCATTTTCTTCTCTAAGGATAAGTGCTGAACTCATGGGTTTTGGAGTGATGATTAAATTAATTAATAGATGTGGAGCACTTTAGAACAATGCCTGCCCATGTTCAACAAATATTACCTAGCTATTATTATTTTCTTCGCTTGCTTAAATAGGAAGAAAAAAATGAGTCAAATGAAAAGCAGCCTAATGGGACTGGAACAATTTATTCTGCATTAGAAGAAGGTGAGCCAGGACATCTAACATTTCTCAGTCAAAGCAACCTTATTAACTTGCATGATTGCTTCTCCTCTAAAATCTTATATTTTACCTTTAGAAAAGTACAGAGAAAATTATGTGGGCCTATTGCTAATGATGGTAAAATAACTCTGAGATTCTAGCTCAGTGGAGGGAGGATTCTGCAGATAACCTGGTCTGCCAATTCAATTTTACCTTTCTCTTAAGGCCACCCTAAAATGTCTTTTTCTGTGTTAGGGG
Organism: Antrozous pallidus; assembly: GCA_027563665.1. NCBI lineage: Eukaryota > Metazoa > Chordata > Mammalia > Chiroptera > Vespertilionidae > Antrozous > Antrozous pallidus. Next base: position 96,217,127 of record CM050511.1, on the reverse strand, counting down.
TTGCTGTTCATCACAGAACATATGATATGCTCCCCATCTCATCTAAAGTCATCCTTTGTGTTAGCACACTTAAGATGCTTTTTGTACATCTCTTATTTAGTATAAAAGTGTAAATGTTCTCTACTCACCAATAAAGTGTATTAACAATTTATTCATTTAATATATTTATAATATTCACCATTTCCAAGCTCTGCTCTAAACACTTGGCAAATGTCATTTTATTTAATCCTTGTGAGAAACTACAAAAGATAGCAATTATTTCTCCTATTTGTGTTTGCACCCCTTTGTAATGTGACTTTGCCTTGCTTCTCCCTGAGTCTGTGTTGCCCCAGTGATTTGCTTTGGCCACGAAAGGCAGCAGAAGTAACCTTTTGTGAGTTGAGAGTTTGGCTGAAAGAAGTTTTGCAGCTTCTGCTCTTGCTCTCTTGTTCCCCTGAGACTGCCAGGTAAAAGGACCCACAGAGCTTTCTTTGAAAATAAATGACCACACGAGAAGACAGATCTACCAACAACTAGGACCACCTACCAGAAAGCCTAGTGACCTCTGTAGATCCAGTATTCCCGGCGGGATCACCAGATAGCTTTAACTGTGTGAGTGACCCAAGCAAGAGCCGCAGGAGAATCACCCATTGCATTTCAGCCACTCAGTCTGAGGTTTGTTTTGCAGCCAAATTTGATCTAGCCCCATAATATTAATATGAGATAAATATAACACCATTCCCATATTAACATGGACTAGATAAAATACCATTTTACAAATGAAGAAGCTTAGGAAAACTAAATAAATTGGTCAAGGTTGCACAGCTACTGCATGGCAAACCCAAGGCTCCAACCCAAAATCTGTGGTCTAAGCCATTACATTGATCTGACTCCCTTAAATTCATATTTCCATTTTATAGTCTGATTAGTCTGATGAGTTAGACAAACAAACTTTGATGAAGCGTCCTTGTCCTCAGTTAGGGACCATAGGTCCGGGTGAAGGCCCATATGCATTGTTTTGTTTGACTCTCCCAACTATCCTCTGAGATAGTCAGATGACGTGTAAAAATTGTCAGCTACAGATTTGAAACAGAGACACCTAGAAGGCTGAGTATAATGCCCAAATTTACACAAGTATGAAGACGGTAGAGTCCAAAAGATGTTGTTTTTTTATACACATTGCCTAATGCACAGGTACTAAGTTTAACCTCTAGCCACATACAGTAGAGCCTCCTGCATGTAGCAAGTTTTCAACAAATATTTATCATAAGTAAATGTAATGAGAGATCATCATGTAATCCTTGCTTAATTTATCTTTCCCTTTTCATGGGTTTGATCTCTACAGAGCAAAATTTTGAGTTCTTTATTACATCCCGAATATATATGCTGCTTGAATAATACATGCAATAGCTATTTTGTTTAATTTAAGAGAGTAAACTTTGGATTACATGTGAACTTGGAGTGCTGATAAAAGTACAGAGTCTTTTGATTTATAATTAAATGAATAAATATCACAAATTCTGACATACTAAATATCAGGACTTCTGATCTATTCACATGCTAATATCTCATTAAAGCCCTCTGCCCATTGCCTTAGGAAAACAGGACTTCTGGGAGAGTCATTACTGCGTGCTCCAGGAAGCTGAACTTTAAGAACCACTGCAAACTCCCACCAGGAAGATCTATTTAAGCAAAGAGGATGTACTGAACAGAAAATATAAATATCTTTCCTACCCCACTTCCTCCCACAGCTGTGTCTTGGGAAGATGGAGACAAGAAGGAGGTTTGTCACTTTAGCAAAATAAGTTCACTGTTAAACTTGGGGAAAAGTAGGAAGTAAATTAATAGTGTAACTATAATAGTTTAAAATATTTCTATCGCAAGAAGCATTCACACTCAGGCATAATCTGTGTCACTCTGTGTTGAGCTTAATATTAGATGTTGTATTTTAGCTGTGTGTTAATTGTCATTGTAGTCTCTTTTATGCTAAGAAATCCAGAAAACTAAGGGTAGAATAGGAAGTGAAAGTAGGACAGAACTATACACTGTGTTCTTTTTTAAAGAATGTTTTTATTGATTTTAGAGAAAGAGGAAGGGAGAAGGATAGATAGAAACATTGATTGGCTTCCTCCTGCACACCCCCATTGGGGATGGAACTCCTATATGGGCATGTGTCCTCACCAGGAATGGAACCAGTGACCTCTTGGTTCACAGGGCAGCACTTAAACCTCTGAGCCACATCAGCCGGGCCACCATATTCTTATAAAAGTTTGAAGCCATATATCTAAGAAAATAGCAGATGAATTTTGCATCTTTGTTATCATTTCTTTCTTGTCTTTTTTTTTCCTGGTGCAGAGGGACCTTAATGATGGAAAATTTTTAAATTCTAGGATCTGGATTTAGAACTGGGATATATTCCATACTGATACAGTGAGTAAAAATAAGGTGCATATTGATATATAACTAACTCTATGTATCAAATGACCTGGATCTAAAGTAATGCTGTTAATTCTACTCAAAACAGTAATTTTTTAACTTTCTGCCTTGGTGATAGTTTTATTACTAAGAAAATGAAGGGATTTGTTTCACAGATTTTATATATTTGTGCCTTCTCTTCTAACATGTTCAAGAAGCAGCACAAAAATAAACACAAGAGCTACGGAATAATACAAGCTTTGTTACCCTAAAACATGGTAGACATTGTTTAAGTCTAGATTCAAAATGGAACTGCTTCTACTTCTCCTTCACCACCCCTCAAAAAAAACCTTGATCTAGATTCTTGGGAAAATCTAGATTAGGCAGACTCTGTATGGGAAAATGGCAGTGTTTATAGTACTTATACATAGCTGGTGATGTCAAGCTACGTAACACAGAAAAACAAATAGACAAATCATCACTGCTTCTCAAACATCCATTTGCCTTAAGGTGCCCCATAGCACCAGTCTGGTGAAGCCCACCTGCTATGAGGAAGAATGAATATAGGGAGTTCAGAAAGGGTTTGTAAACACTCTAATAGTGCTTCCTCTGGAAGTAAAATGGAAGTCCTTTAGAAAAGATCAGAATGGGTCAGGAAAAGACCCCTTCCTTCTACTGAACAGATGGTAGTGTTACTGGACTAAGGGTTTATTTTTAGGAAGTGGCCCATATCTGGAGTCACAATTGAGCTAAAGCTCAAAGATGCAGCTTCTTGATGGCTTCCAAGGGATGGGTTATGTTGGGGAGAAAATCATTAATCATGCTGACTAAAGGGTCATGATCAGGGCCGTGGTCCCTATGGATTGGTTGGTGCTAGGATAAGGATTCATTGGTCATTGCATCATGGCATCACTTCACCTGGTTTCCCAGCTTTTCTGGGCCTGGAGCCAAAAACACAACTGAGACCTAGATGTTATCTGTAGTTGGATAGAAACTCTGTCTCTGGGGTCAACAGACCTGAGGCTTTGTTCCTAAGATTACTTGATGCTGATCATAACCACACTTTCCTGAGGACTTAAATGATTGAGGTAGTGCAAGTGCAAAGGAGAAGGAGAGAGGTCAGTCAGAGTGCTGGGTGAGGACAGTTTGAATCAAAAGGAAAGAAATCAGAAAAGGTCATATTAAATAAATGAAGTTTCTATAGTAGGCACTACTACTTTTAACTCTCCATGGATTAATAAGAGAAATAACTAAAGTATATTTTAAAAATAATTTTATATCCAAGCCTATGATTGCTTTAATAGCATATTTAAGTCATATAATTTAAGTCATATAATATTATTTGTACAAAGGAAGGAGGGAGAGGGGAATAAGGAAGGCAGGAAAGAAAAAGAAAGGGGGATAAATTATGAAAAAAAAACAATTATTATCTACAATAATAAAAGAGAAACATGCAAATTGACCATTGCTTCACAACACACCCATCAGCCAATCCAGAGTGAGTATGCAAGTTAACCCAACAAAGATGGTGGTGGCCCTGTTCCCCCAGCCACTTCAGTCCTCTGGGCAGCACACTGAGTGGCCAGGCAGGGCGGGACACCTGCTATGAGGGAGAGGGTGGGGGGTGGAGGGAGCTTTAGGAGTGGCGCTCCAGCTGGAGCAAAAACTGAAGGTGGCAGCCAGAGTGAAGGCCTGGGTTCCAGGTGCCAGAGGAAAACCAGTGCCAGCAGCCAGGAGAAGGAAGGTCTCTTGCATGAATCTTTGTGCCACAGCCCTCTAGTAATTTTATAATAGGAAAACAGGGAATTTAGAGAGTAGTCAGAGAATTTATTCCATCCATTTATGTTAAAAATGTGATTTATTTTTCTTAAATCAATAATATACTGTCAAACTAAAAATTGCACTGGATAAAGTGAACCAAGCATGGAAGATTTTATCCAAGGCTATTGCTATAGGGAAGAAAAGCCAGAACTCAGTCTGAACTCAACACTTCATATTTAAAGAGCTGGAGAGTTTTAAGAGCTGGGGTAGAATAGATTGTGGGTATCTGTGCATAAGTGCTCTTACCCAAAGGAAAAGTAAACTTAGATAAAACAGAAGTTTCACAACTTGGAACAGGCTACTCCCTGAAGTTAGTCTCCTACCCTCCCCCAGAAACTTGGAGATGAGCTAGCTGATTCTTCCTTGATGATTTTATTTCAAAGAGATAGTTTCCTGGTCCTTGAGAAAGACATCCCTGGGCTATAAACTGGAAAAAGTATTTTAAAAGATTTACATCTCAAAGAGGCAGAAAAGAATTTCCAATTACAAATGTCCTAAAGTAAATGCTCTAGGAAAAAGGAGGTCAGGGATCCACTCAAGAGAGAGAGAGAGAGAGAGAGAGAGAGAGAGAGAGAGAGAGAGAGAGAGAGAGCCTGTCTACAGTTAAATTGAACTGAAGAGAATGTAAGGAAATTCCTGTCTTGGTCAGTATCACCATAAGCAAGAATTTTAAAAGGGGATAGAGGATACTTTAAAAAATGTCATTGAAGAAATGCAAATGATCCAAATAAATGTGGCTCTTAAGTGAAAAGCACAGGTTGATGGAGAACATATAAAGATATTATGGAATGCATAGCCAAGACTGAACAATAAAAGGATACATATATTAATGACCAAGATATGAAAACTAACAATGTGCCAATCTCTCATAGAGCCTTCATTTGGCACTCATATTTTTGGCTGCCTACATTTTATAATAATGAGGAGAAACTCACGGTATATTTTTTAAAAATAGGAAAGTAAAAAAGTAGGAGAAAGCAACTATTTAAGTTAGGTACTGTACTGTAAATAGAAAGAAGTCAGGCCCGTCTAAGCTCAGAATTCATAATCAAGATTGATTTTAATATAGTAAATGCTAAAGTAAATATCATTAAAAGGAAATTAAGCCTCAGTAGGAAATATTATAGCAAAAATATGCAGACAGTTAAAATAATTTAAGTATCCAGGCCGAAGTGCTCAGAAGAGATCTTAAAGCTCAATTGTTCAACATCTCTCAGAGGCCTGGGATGCTTGTGGGTGGGATTGAAAAAGCTATTTCAATAATCTTTGAGAAAAACATGAAAAACAAGGAATGTGTGGGAAGACATTTTATTTAAAGAATGCAAAAGAGAAAAATTTCTTTAAAATTTTATAAACCAATTGCATATTTGCTGTGGTTCATGTGTAGCCCTGATATCTATTTTAGTTGATATGTTGAAAAGACTGATATATATATATATATATATATATATATATATATATAAACATTTTTTTAATTTAAGATTTATAATGATTCCAAATATGAGACTATTTAAAAGACAAGAGAATAGTTGGGGATATTATCTGACTTCTCACAAAAAATAATGTGAAAAGTGTTTTCATGTAAATATGAAATATCCTATATAATAAAAGGCTAATATGCAAATATCCCCTTGGGATTTCAATCAACCAGAGTTTGACTGCATGCTATGACATGCACTAACCATCTGCGGGTGGCATGGAATGAAGGAAGGCCCTGGCCAGCAGCTGGCAATTGGTAGTTGGGGAAAGGAAGGCCTCAGTCACAGTGGCCACAGCCTGAAGGCCTCAGTTGGCCCTGATCACCAGCCAGGCCTAGTGACCCTACTTGTGCATGAACTTTGTGCACTATTACATAATCAATGACTTACCAAGTTTTAGATTAAACAATTATTTTTGGAGTTTCAAAAATACTAAATTGCTTTAAAAATATTATTAAATGTCTACTTGTATTTATTAAAAACTTTCTAGTTCATCATGTAATATAAAATAACCACACCAACTATGCCTGTCATCTTCACATTACTACTACATTTTATGTCTCAATAAAAACAAAGTTCTGTCTAAAAATTTAAGATTTCCTTTTCATAAGCAGTAATCTAAGAATATTATATAGATGACAATTGAATTCAAAACCACCTCTCTTTCTTCTTTTCTTTCTCTCTCTCTCTCTTTCTTTCTTTCTTTCTTTCTTTCTTTCTTTCTTTCTTTCTTTCTTTCTTTCCCATCTTGGTTATTTCTCTTCCATTATCAAAATATGTTCTCAAGAAAGATTCTGATGCTAGTAATTTGTTATTTGATTATAAATTTAATTTTATTTTTTGCTCCCTCCAATTGTATTTAAATGCTAGTTTCACCTACACTGTGTGGTTTAGTTTGTTCTTCTATTCCCTAACAACATGGAGCAAGTTAGGTATCACAACATGGATTCTTAATTTATTTACTCCAATGATGGTCAAGCTGTAGGCACTCAGTAGGTCTGCATGTCTCAAGAAGTTTACAATAACTTAGACCCCATACTTTGCCATTGATCTAGTCCAAACCATCTCAGAATATCATCATATTCTTTGTTTACTGAAAATTAAAAAGAAGAAAAAAAAACCTTCAATGTATATTCAATGTATATTTCTCTGTGTTTAGGGTTGGTTAGATCTGCTCTTTCATTTGCTTAATCATCACTTTGTGCTTTGGTCATCCCACTTTTTTAATCACCCAAATGCAGACATTCTATAGTCTTCTTTTTATCTTGCACTATTTCATAAAGTTGTGGTAATCTACACATGCTCCCATAATTTCACAAGTTAATGCTTCCTAATTCTATTAGCTAAATCTGATATACTGTCCTCATCCAAGTCAATAGCTTTCTATTCCAATTAGACCATCTGGAATGAATTTATTCCTCTGATGATAAATACATTTTGGACAAGAAGTGGTAAAACTTATATTCTTGGAGATTGGAGTATTTCAAATGTCCTTGAAAAGCATTGCTTTGTTACATATGATTGTGTACTAGTATATAGGCATAAGGAAATCTCTGCTATTTTCACAAATCCATTCTCTTCACTTCTTCTCTACAATTGCTTTAGTTAAGGCCTTACCATTCCTCACTGAATTATTGCCCCAGCCTCTTAACTGGCCTCCTCGTCTCTAATATTTTCCTTCTAACATGTAGCCAATATTGCCTGTCAAATTTTTTGAACTGATCATGCCACTTTCATACTTAACACCCACTACAGGCTTTCTGTGACATACAAGTCACATCACAACCTTTACTTTGTCTTCTCAGGTCTCATCATCCCACTATTTTTCATTACTTAAGAAAAGTCAACCAACCACTTTCAATTTCCTAACACACAATTCTCTTTCATGACTCCTTGGCTTTGTCATTGCAAATCTTCTGCCTAAAATACTTGTCACCTCTCTTCTACCCCTGACTAACCATATGGTTCTTCATGAATCATCTCCTTGAGAAAGCTTCCTTTTTGCTTCTCTGCTGGGCTGGGCTCCTATAATAGACTATGAATGGCTCCATAAGGGTACTCGCATATAGGATAACAAATACTGGTTTATTTTTATATCTGCTATTAAACTATGAGTGCCTTGAAGTTTCAAACAGAACCCTTTGAAGTTTTTCTCAATGTTAGTGCTGTTAACAACATTTTGGGTGGGATAAGTATTCTTTATGTGGAATGTGTTTGTTTTTTAATATATTTTATTGATTTTTTTACAGAGAGGGATAGAGAGTTAGGAACATCAATGAGAGAGAAACATCAATGAGCTGCCTCCTGCACACTTCCACAACCAAGGTACATGCCCTTGATCAGAATCGAACCTGGGACCCTTCAATCTGCAGGCCGACGCTCTATCCACTGAACCAAATAGGTTAGGGCAATGTGGAATATTTTTGACATTAGAAAATATTTTGCATTTATGGCTCCAGCCAAATATTTTTAAGACCCAAATCAAATTTCCAAATGCCTATTAGTGGGTGCTACTATCCACAGCCCAAATAGGTGGTATAAATAAGGCACTAGAGTGTGTGTTGAAAAAATGGATAAATGAATAAATTAATGAGTGGATGATTGAATGGATAAACACTTTTTTTCTTAAAATGAATTGCAATTTTCTTGTTGGTTTTTAGCAAATTCTAAATGCTTTAGTTGTTGTTTTATGTGGTGTGTGTTTTTTAGTTTTCAAATATCTCCAATTATTCTGAGTCAATACTTCCAGTAGGTAATTTTATTTCTAAGTGACAATTTCTTAAATGATTTTGATGCAATTAATACAGATAATGTCTAAATCCTTTTTATTTCATAGTCAGATAATTTTTAGTTATTGTATGTATTCTATTAACCTTGAAGCTTAATCTATATATACTGACAACTATGATAAATATAATTTATTTTTCTTACAACAGATACTACATAAAAGACAGCTACTATTAAAATACGGTCATTTCATGGAGTAAAACATATGCCAAAATTTGTTTATAGATGTGATAGCAGTTGAAAAAGTATTACAAATGCTAATAGTCTAAGATTAGTAAATTCATCTAATCAACACAGAATTCTTTCTCTTGCTCTCCAATGTGCCATCTTTACGTCTTCACTTCTTTCACTCTAAACTTCCAGTTGCTCCAGTCAGAAATCCTGGTCCAAATACACATCATTTTTCTTCAGAATGATATCAATAAACTTTTAACTAGCTTACCTCCTTGAAACATTATTACCAATATGCTATTTTCAACAATGAAGCAAACATGATCCACTTAAAATTTAACACAGATTATGTCACTCGGCTGCTAAAAACTTTTAAGAACTCCCCAAGCTCTGTTTCCACCCCTGTAGTGTGCCATTGCCTCTCTGACCTCATTCTCTTCCAGTCTTTCCCTCCTACGCTGTGTTCCAGGCGCATTGCCCTCCTCACGCCTTGACATTTGGCAATGTCCCTGTGTCCAGGTCCTTGCATTCGTTTTTCCTCTGACTAGAACTTTCTTGTCCTAACTGTCCAGATGAATTTTACCTTAACTTTACAGAATAAATTCAATAAGCTTTATCTTTAGAGCAGTTTTAGGTTTATATGACAGTTGAGTGGAATATGTATCGAGTTCTCACATACCTACTTAACAGCCTCCACCCTAGTTTCCCTGAGTTTTAGCATCTTGTGTTGCTGTGGTACATTTGTTACAATTGATAAATAATATTAGTACAATATTTTAATGAACATTTACCACTGACATGTTTACATTAGGGGTATTCTGTCTAAATTATGTGTGTTTAGAAAAAAATACAGTGACATGAATCCACCATTACAGTATTATACAGAATAGATTACCTGCTCTAAAGTTCTCCTGTATTCCACATATTCATCTTTCCCTTTTCTTGAACTCCTAACAATTACTTATCTTTTCATCATCTCCATGACTTTTCCTGATGTCATATACTGGGCAATATGGTATGCATGTAAATTTTGTAGGTTAACTTTTGCACTTATAAATATGCAGTTATGGTTCCTCCATGTCTATTTTGTCTTGATAGCATATTTTCCTTTATTAATAATAATTTGTGCCCAGTGCACAAATTCGTGCACCTTGAAAGAAAATGTGGGCTGTGAGGCTGTGTTTGGCACAGGGGCAGGTCTCAGCCCATCATCCAGGCCCCCGCATGGCCCCTCCTGTCATGGCCCCAGGTCCCCTGTCTCAGGAGCAGAAGCTCTCAGAGGCAATCAGGACCAACATTGGGTGCCAGCTGCGGGTGCAAGCAGTGACTCTAGCACCAGCTGCAGGTGCGAGCAGGGCTGTCACTGGAAGTGGGTGCAAGATGCTGCTGCTGGCCTCAGTCACCCCTAAGGAGCAGGGGGAGGTATAGAAGCCAGGCAGGACTGTGACATGCAGAAGCAAAGAATTTTCAGTAACCACCAGAGGCTCACCCCAATGACAGTGACTGGCTACTGCCTTGTTCTGGTGGCCCTGCCCACCTGCTCCCCTATCCTGCCATGGCCAAACTCTGCCATGTTCCATGTTCTGCCGCCTGCTGCTGATACCTGTCATGTTCTGTGCACCCCCTGGTGGTCAGTGCATGTCATAGCTACTGATTGTTTGGTTGTTTGGCCATTTGGTCTATTTTCATATTAGGGTTTTATATATATATATATATATAGATTCCATTGTGTGGATGTATCAGTTTGTCTATTGGAAGACATTTTTACTGATTCTAAGTTTGGGTAATTATCCTATCTAATAAAAGAGAAACATGCAAATTTGACCATACCTCTGATACACCCACAAGCCATGTCCACCAGCCAATCAGAGTGAGTATGCAAATTAACCCAACCAAGGTGGCAGTTAATTTGCATGTCCTGGCACAGAAGACAGCATAGAAGGAAGCCAAGCACTGCAGAAGGGACCAAAGCTGTGGAGAAGCAAGCAAGTGGGGCAGGGGGGAAAGGAGAGAGTGAGGCAAAGGAGATGGGAGAGAGTGAGGCAGAGGAGAAGGGAGTGAGTGAGGCAGCAGAGAAGGGAGCAAGGCAGCAGAGATGGGAGGGAGCTTTGCTCAGGCCGCAGGAAGCTCTATTCTTGCAGGAATCTTCCTGCAACAGGTCTCTAGTAAATAATATTGCTGTAAACATTTGTTTATAGACTATTGTATAGACAGAAGTTTCAACTCAATTAGACAGATGAATGCAATTGCTAGGTGGTATGTGGTAGCAGTGTGGTAACAGTTTTCTTAGAATTTGGCAAATGGCCTTCCAAAATTTTCCTGAAATTGACAAGGTCTTTATTCAAATATCACCTTCTAGTAAGTCCTTCCCCAAGGATCCTATTTAAAATTGCAAGTTATTATTTCTTGACCATGATCTTATATAAAACTTGAATCTTTCTACCCATTGCCCTTACTTTAAAGCACTAATCACTATGTAACATATCATATATGTTACTCATTGAGGTGTCTCCACTGACGTTCCTCCATTTAATGCCATTAGAGTATAAAATTAATAAGAATGGATTTTTTTCCCTTCAAGTGTTCTATTACCAAAGCCTAGAACACTAATGAGATCATAAAGGCCTTTTAAACTCACTTGTAGAACAGACGTGTAAATTCAAAGAAATATAATTGTTAAAAACTGTGAATGTTCTGAGATTTTATCCTCCTTATAAGCCAACGAGTTTATTTACCACAGTTTCATGGTTTATGAGAAAAAGCATGAAACTTCTGGGTCAGAGTCAAAGAATTATATTACTTGTGACACAGAAACAATGTGTTTTTTATGTGCATAGTGGTTCCTCTTTTTCCCTAAGCCCCATAGAACTAATCCTGATGCACATGCAGTGGGTTTGTATGACACTTAAAGGGCCCCAATATTAGACTAATCAACCTTTTATAATTAGTTACAAACTAACCTGAGAAAACTTTGCCCTCGAGAAAGATATGATCTTTATTATCATGGGCACTGAAAAAAAAACTTATCTCTGCTCCAGGTCTATTTGATAACATCTTTAAAAAATAATCTGCAACAAAATATCTTAGTTCCTGTGTCTGGAAGGTGTACAGAAACACTGAAGACCCCTGGATAATTATCTCCCAATACTAATGATGCAGCTCAATTTTAACTTCCACAGCATTTTCCTACACATCCCTAAAGGAGTGGCCAGCATTTTAAACTATTTGGAGATCCCCGAGTGCAGTCATGCTACTAATATGTCTCTCGCTGTCTTTGCTTATTTTTCTAGGAAGCTCTTTTGACATCCCATTCCACCAGGTATCCCCAAACTTCTACTTGGTATGCATCTTTTCTCCTTTCAGGAAGGAAATTCAATGTTACTTCCTCCTTAAAGCATCCCCTGTGTATCTTTAACAGCGATAACCACCCCTTTTCCCCCCTATTGGTGCCTGCATTGAGTCCTATAGAGATATCTGTCAGAGCACCTGGAGGTTATATGTTAATAGACATAAATGATTTTTACAATCCACTGTTTCTCTCCCACTGGCTCTTGATATATTGTTGAGGCATCATTTATGGTGGAGGTTAACTATCCTATATAATAAAGAGGTGATATGCAAATTGACCATCACTCCAACACACAAGATGGCCGCTCCCATATGGTTAAAGATGTCTTCCCCCATGTGAACACAAGATGGCTACCACAAGATGGCCAGCAGGGAAGGGCAGTTGTGGATAATCAGGCTAGCAGGGGAGGGCAGTTGTGGGGACCAGGTGTGCAGGGGAGAGTAGTTAGGGGCGACAAGACTGGCAGGGTAGGACAGTTAGGGGTGACCATGCTAGCAGGGGAAGGCAGTCAGGGGCAACCAGGCCTGCATGTAAGGGCAATTAAGATTGTTCAGACAAGCATGGGAGGGCAGTTGTGGGGGGTAAACAGGCCTGCAGGGGAGGGGAGTTGAAGGGGACCAGGCCAGCAGGGGAGGGCAGTTGGGGGCAACCAGGAGAGTGGTTAGAGGATGATCAGGTTAGCAGGCAGAAGTGGTTAGGGGCAATCAGGCAGGCAGGCAAGCTATTGAGAGCCAGTAGTCCTGGATTGTGAGAGATATGTCTGACCTCCCGTTTAGGCCTTATTCCAATGGGATCAGGCCTAAATGGGCAGTTGAACATCCCTCGAGGGGTCCTAGATTGGAGAGGGTGCAGGCTGGACTGAGGAACACACATAACCCCATGCACGAATTTTGTGCACCAGAGCTCTAGTTATTAATAATAAAGTATTGAAATTTGCCTCTGCTTTGTTATTTCAATACATTTGAATTGTTTTGAGATTTTTTAATAAAATATCATTTTTATTTCACTATATCCCTTTAAATGAGAAAAATATGGAAGAGTAATCCACACAATGTCTAAATTAGTGAGGCCCAGCATTCCTTCAATTTCCCCCCTATATCATTAAAACAACTGAAGAGCCATTCTGTTTTTTATTTTATTTGCTAATTTACCTAAAAACCTGTTCATCCTGAGTTTGATATTTTGCTATGCATGTGACCCCCAATTTGCTACTAAATGAAGACTCTTATCCATAATTGGCATCAGATGTGTTATTACACTCAACATAATTCTTCTTAAATTTCAATTTATAAAAGTCATACAGTGTCACTATAAAGTAACGATTTTTTCTGTACTTTATTAAACAACAACAAAATAAAACAACACAACACCTATTTTTATAGCTTGGGGCTAGAGCTTCTCTAACTCACTGTGCCTTGTGAGTGAAGCGATCGCATTGTTTCATTGCTCAGTGTGCTGAGACTGTACAGTGCCTCTTGGGGTGAGTTAGTGGCAGGCTTGCAGTTTCAATTCTCACTTGCCTCACTTTAATTCATTTGTTACAATATTGCTAGAATCTTTATGTTTTTAATGTTTAATAATAAAAAGGTGGGGTTTTTCTTGTTCATTCTCTTCAGATAGTTGTCTGGCTTTTGTAAGTATATAATAATTGTGCATAGTGTTGATTCATACTATCAAATGCATCCTTGAAGATATCAAGTAAGTAAGCCATCCTGTGAAAACAAAAGAAATATCCTTATGGAACTCTGAAAGCTTTAAAGGGGTCACAGTACTATTAAACACAGTGCTATGTCCAGAATCAATTCACATGATTCCTTAGGGCATATTCTCTCATAAAAGCAAAAGTAAATAAGTAATGTGAAATAAAAAAGATAGTATAGCGTTCTTAAGGAATGATTGTGTCCATTTACAGTAAAGAATAAAAGTGTAATATAGATCTCAACATCAGTTGTCAAAGTGTTTTGGAGGCATAAGGCACAATATATAAGTATCATCCACACTACCGAGCGGGAGTTCAATGAGCATAAGTTAAGAGGCAATATAGCAAAGTAGTTAAGCTTGCAGACTCAGGTTAAAATTCCAGTAACATAACCTTCTAGTTGAGTGACCTTGGACAAGTTATATAATGTTTCTGAGCTTTAATATTTATATCTATAAAAGGGGGGACACTAACATCCTTATTCTCCTCATCCTAGTTGTCATAATAAGTAATATCCTTTGAGATTTGCCCATCTTACTATATGCCAAGGACTGTTCTAGACATTTTGATGTACATCACCTTACATAACCCTCAGAGCAATATTATAAAGTGTGTTTTATAGATGAGAAAACTGAGATCCAGAACGCTTTTATCATGTGCTCAAACTCATAAAGCTAGAAAGAAGCAAAACCTAAATTGAAACTGAGGTGTGTTTGAATTAAAAACCTTTCCATCCATTCAAGGTAGGGGATTAAATAAAAGAATGCAAACACAAATTTTTGGCACAGACAAGGATATAGAGTAAGTTCTATGCTAACTGTGTCCCGGACAAGCCACTAAACTCAGAATTTTATGGATGTGACAGAAAAAAAAAAAAAAGGGAACAGGAGGAAGCACTCAGAATTTGTTCTTCCTCCATTTTCCTTGGTGACTCACACCATGAGTTACTCCCACATAATTTTAGGAGAGCCCAAAAACTACTAACAGGCCTGGATAGAGGAGAGAAGAAAATAAGATCTACCAGAGATAAATACTGGTAAGTGAATCAGTATCCCAGAGAAGCTGGCAGCAGCAAACAAAGAAACAAACAAATCAACAAATACAAACAGGGCACTATATTTCTTCTAAACCCTAAGGTATTTTTACTGTCTTTAGAATATAATGTAATTGCCAGATAGGGTAAATTCATCCTGAATCTGCTGCAAATAGTGCATGGCTTCCTGCTTGTTAATCCTCTAAATATTCAGTTAACTTGTCCTCTGGCATGGCTAAAACTTAGCCCATTTTTGCTCAATTTATGGACCCAAACCAGAGATAGAAAAGTTTTGGGTCATATCTAAACTCTACATTCCTGTGTTCTTATACCTCCAAATCAGTATTGCCTCTTCTTGCAATGTTTGTTTTTCTTAACTCACTCTTGTGGTATCTTTTGACCTTTTACATCTATCTCTCCACCCACAATAACAATGAATGACATGTTATTGTAATGATAGGAGAGCTGTCTGTGAATCATAGTGTCTGGATGTGCAGTTTCCATATGGAGTTGGGCATTACAGTTGTATTAGCTTGTTGGGGCTTTTGGGTACGAGATGGCTTAAAACATAGAAATTTATTTTCTCACAGTTCTGAAGCCTGGAAGTCCAAGATCAAGGTGTCGGCACAGTTAATTTCTGAGGTCTCTCTCCTTGACTTCTATATGGTCAAGATTCTTGCTCTATCTTCAGCTGGTCTTCCCTCTGTCTCTATCCACGTCCTCCAGTTACATTGCTTTAGGGCTGACAAAGATTGTCTCTTTGGTCCAACTCTTCTTAAGCTCCCCAACTTTCAAGTAGACCATGACTTTTGTGCTTTTGTGTTCATCCTGCTAAGTCAGTTTAGCCAGCATTCTCCAACCTTGACATCTGATGACCCCGGATAGCTGATAAGGTTTCTCATTCTCTGTCTTCTCCCAGGTGGTGTCTGATCACCCTGGCCTGCCTTCAGCAACAATATGTTATGTCAATTTAGTCAGAATCCCATCCCCCTTATCACTGACATTTTCTATTAGTACTTTTTCCATCTGCTAACATGCACTCTCAACACTAATGACATCGTATGAATGTGAAGAGACACAACTAGCCCATAATACAAGGCATCTCTGCGCTGAATCTGAGTCCCGATTTCAGAACTAAGGCCAAAAGTACTTTGAGGTCCCCCTCTCTCTCTTCTTCCTGATTCCCTTTGATCGCATATTTAGAGGGGTCCTCCAGAGGCCCCCAGAGAATAGCGAGATAGTAAGCAAGCATAGCAGCTGGGTTTCTGAGCTGTCTGCCTTGGTCTGGTAGCTCTTCATTTTTCAAGTGTTCATGAATGATTTACTCAAACAAACAGTTTGCTTTATTTTATTAATGTTCTTTGCACTGATAGAATTTTGAACATCTCTGTTGAGCCAGTGATACGTTTAGAGACAAAAGAAAATGAACAGTTAGTGTGGGGCTCAGTGAACTGATCTATGCTGGACCAAAGGCATAAACCCATTCCCTGAAACTAATCTTTGTTCATGGTCCTTCCTTCTTCCCAACAGCCATTCCCACTTGGCCAGTTGAACAGGCAGCCCTGTGGTGTGGCTGTGGCAGCTGTTTTCTGTGAAAGGCAAGGCAAAGGATTTGGGCAATTGCCTCACGTCATCTCAACCCCCCCCCCCCCAATTCAATAACGCATAGAGAACCCAGGTGTCTGAGAGGCAGAATTCAAAATTGCATCCCTTCCCTTTGCAGATCCTGATGGCGGACACAATGCCATGCCAGTGGTACCGTCTTTGGCATTAGTACCAGGAGTCCATTTGCTTCTACACATACTATTTTCCTGAAGAGTATAAGCGCCTGTGTTCACATGTGTGTATTTGCCTTCCTTACAATTTCCACGGCTTAGACCGGTAGCAGGTATTCTTTCTAATGGCTTTCAAAAAAGTCCGGAGGCCAGAGGATGAATGCATTGTGTAAATTCAATAGCAAACAGATTTGGCAAAGAGGAAAAAGATCCGTTCTTATTTGGAGGTGCTCCTAAGGGCTCAGCTCTGGGCACACTTGACAAATCAGTGATCTGAGAAGAGCTGCTGTTGAAAGAAGTGAAAATCTCCAGTGAGTGTGGGCAAAGCTTTTCTTCCTTGTTTCTTGTCAGGCAACATCGGAAGAGAACTTGGCTCTTCTTGGACTTGCTTTAGAATTATTCTGACTGGCTTTGCTTTCAGTTTTTATAGAGTCTTTGTTCCTGCCTTTATTATTATTATTATTATTATTATTATTATTATTATTATTATTTTACCACCGAGGCTTAATGTTTCTTCATGCAGCACAGAAAACAAATTTGCAGAGAGAATGGCCTATTAATCACATTGACCTAAGTCCTCAGCAAGTGTTAATTACCTAACAAATAACTTAAATGAATCCTGTAACTAATCACAAAACCTCTGCAACACTCTCTCTGGACATTTGAGACGTGCTTGTTTCTGTCATTTGTGAAATATGCCTGAGTTCTGAGCCTTCTCTAAAATAAATGGTTTCTATGTCTCCTGTGGGCTGTTTTTTCTCATGGTTTCCTTTTGCATTTGGTTATTAATATTATAGTGGTAGCAAATACCTATTTCTTAACAAAACACATTTTAATTTTAATAGCAGTAGCTTCACTGTTTTGGGCAACTTAATCATTTAATTGTTTCAAAATCAGGCAGACCCGTCTTTTCAAAACCTCATCTTATACAATTGAAATTCATATTAATTTATTGGTCTTCTATGTTAATTCCCTGAGGAACTACCAAATCAATAATCATTTTTGTTAATATAAAGATATAGCTAACATTACTAGTGGAAAGGCCCTTGAATCTATAAATTGACATACACATATATCTTATATTCATATAAACAAAATATTGGAGAATCAGAAAGATGAAAAACAACTTTTTCTTCACAGAAAGCATAATTTTGAATAGTTTGCATTTTGTTTATCTTTTCACAATGTGAGAAATGACTTGAATAACAATGAAACATTTAGTTTTGATATGAGTCCAAATAAAAGAGATAAACATTATATCATTCATTCCATTTGTATCTGATTAAAATAGCTTTTACAGTATTAAATAAATTCAGTATTTCATCTGTTCTTTTATTCTTTCTCCCTTTCTGTTTTTCTCCTCTCCTTTTTCTATGATTTCTTTCTGTTTATATTTCCCTCATTGTTTTTACCATTTCCCTCATTTTTTTACCATTTTTGAACTTCCTCCATTGTAATGTAATTTCTCACATTTTCTTTTTATCTAGTGCTTTCTACTTTTTTCTGACTTCCCCCTCATTCTCTCTTTCCTGCCTGTCATTTTAAAATATAAAATAATGCCATGGTTTCCTTTGCTGCAATCTCAGTAATGCTTTATTACTGCCCTTTATCACTCCTAACTCTTAAAAGATTATTTTGTATTGGATTTTATAATTCATTGCCTCGGCATATTAAATTCTAATAAGCAAGGAATAACATCATTAGTAAATTATGTGTAATGTTTAGAATATCATGAGTGAAGAATAAATTTTGAACAGTTTAGCAAGGAAACATCGTACCACCACAACCACCAATCATAGCAAAAGACAAATGAACCAGAGATATTGTTTTTTAGGCTTCACTTTATAATCCATATTCAGTTAAACACCGTAAGACAGGATCCTCTAAAATTCTTTTATTTTCTAACTTCACTTTTCCCAGCTCCATGAACCATGTAATAACAAAATGAAAATCATAGAGGAGCTTCTTACAACTCAGGCACCACATTTCCTACAAAAAAAATAAAAATAAAAAATAAAATACCCAAACATATAATTTACATTACATAACAAAATTAGATAGTAACATCAGGAATTAATTAAAGTAACTACCAGAAACTTTAATAATGTAAGATACAAACTATAAAAATTTCTATATTTTAGAACAAAATTAAAAGTCTACTTGATTAACATATAAATTTTTATTTCTATCTTATATATGACCCTATATAATAAAAGCTTAATATGCAAATTGACTGAATGGTGGAACAACCAGGCACTATGATGTGCACTGACCACCAGGGGGCAGACGCTCAATGAAGGAGCTGCCCCCAGCCCACAGGCCCCAGGCCAACCAAGGTGGGTGCCAGCAGGCCCCCCCCAATCACCTGGCCAGTCACCCCACAGATCAGCCCTAATCACCAGCCAGGCCTAGGTACCCTACCCATGCACAAATTTCATTCCCCAGGCCTCTAGTATGAAGATAAAGGCTTAGGCATATTTTTATGGAAGAAAAAAATTCCTTAAAAAGAGAAAAGAAGGTCAGGATGAAATAGAAAGTATAAGAGAAAATGTAAGTAGAAACTATTTGTACTTATCAGCTCTAGGTAATTGAAGATTTTCTTCTTAAAGATAAGTTTCATGCTGTAGTGTTGTTTTTTTCAACTTTTCAGGTCCAAAACATCTAGAAAATTCTTGACATTTTATTACATAATCCATATTTTCTAACAAAAATTTGAGTATAACAGCTCTGACTGGGAGTTGTTGTTTTTTTGTTTTTTTACTTTTCATATTTGTTAAACATAGTTTAAGATATTAATAATTAATGTATGAGTATTTCAGATAAACATGATGATTTAGCGTTGCTTGGTGAATTTTGGTAACATAGGATATGTATATGATCCCAGAGAGACAAAATAGAAACATTTTATGAAAAACAAATTATTAAAGAAAACATGGTATTAAATAAAGCGTGTCATTAAAACACTATTAAGAATTTAGAGAAATGTTATTAAAACATGTTATTAATTATTTAACATTATGTTTATAAAACAACTCAATATTTGATGTGATTTTCAAAATTTAACTATGACTGCAGTTTTAAAATTACACAGATGCAGTCAGGAATCTATGCCATTAGTAATCCATATCACCACCTGAGACTCACCTGCTGGGAGAGCACAACCTTGATTCTTCTCATCAAATGTACCCTCTCTACATTCCCAGTCTATACAAGTAACTCTAAAAACTAAGATCTGTGAGCTGTAGCAAAAAGGGGAACAATACCAGTAGTCCTATGAGTTTTTGTTGATAATTTTTAAAGAATAAAAGATAATAGAGGTGCAATGCTGATTTTAATGCACCGTTTTAAGGAAAATTTTTCTTATTTGATACAAAATAAAGTTCAATAATCCTGGTGTCAACAAGGTTAAATGAAACCAAGCTAGTGACAATAAATAGGATTTCATTTAAAATTACTTAGACACAAGAAAGTTGAAGTGCAAAGCACTGAAGACAGATTAAATTAAATTAAATGGAGAGTATTAGTGATATATATATATATATGTGGTTGCCTATATTTTATTTATTAGTGCATAAATATGATAAAATAAAATTGCTATCTACAATAAAATGTGTAATGCTATTGAAACAACAGTAAATATTTATACTGCAAAATATATGTATAACTAAAATTTGCAATATAACTGATAATAACATATAATTTACAAAAATGGTCATACAAAATATATATTTACAAATATAATGCATAGGTATGTTTTAAAGATGTACATGAATTATATTTTAGAAATAATGTGTTATCAATTATTTATTCTCCTATACCTCATGACCACTTAGGGATAGAAATACCGATATTCCAAGAAATCATTGTTTAAGTTAGATAAACAAGTCTCAGATTTTACAAAAGTTATATACTCAGAATTATCCTTTGGATTTAGAAAAATGCAAAGTAAGCATCTTCCATTCCCAATATCTCTTTGAAGACAAGATGGACAAAATGAAATTATCAAGTCATTAACTAATTATGTAAATGCATTATTTCTTCATTTACATATTAAGCAAGAGATTGCAATGCTTTACTCACATATTCACTGCCAAAATATTAAAGAATTACCTGCTGAGTTAGAATGTTACCTATGGCTTGGGGAAAAGGGGAGGAACTGAAAATACATTTGCTGAGAGTTACTGTTAAAGTTAAATTTTAATTAAGTGATGTGCAAACTAAAATATTATAAAATATTAGTGATCTGGTGCACATATTTGTGCACATTGAAAGAAAATTAGTTAGGAGGTGGCTGGTAGGGCAGGACTGGGCAAGACAGGCCAGACATGCCCTGGAACCAACCTCCCAAGGTCCCTTCCCAGCCAGCCACACCTGGGTGGCACCATGGCTCGAAAGGCAACTGCAGAGTGAGCAAGGTCCCACTGGTAGGTGGGGTCCTTCAGACTGGCCTATGGAGATTGGGATTAAACCAGCTCTCTGGCATTCCCCAAGGGATCTCAGAATGTGAGAGGGCACTCTGCAACATTGCTGTGATACAGGGTGTGGAATACAAATGCAAGTGTGTAGTAAACCAGATTTGGGGCCCACAGGGCCCCAGCAACAATATAATCTATGGCTGAAGGTGGAATAATGTGGCCCCATGAGGAATCGGGCTCCCTCCTCTCTGGTTTTGGGGTGCGTCACCCAAGAACTGTTGCTGCCAATTCACTGTAGCTCAGTAACTCCTGCATTGAGCATCTTCCCCCAGGTGGTCAGTGTGCATAATAGCAACAGGTCAGACAGTTGGACAACTAGCATTTTAGCTTTTTCTATATATAGATATTTACCACCATCATAAATATATTTATGAAAATGTAAAATATCAAATACTGACAAACAGTAGAGAAACAGATTAAATTAAGTATGAAAGCCTCAAGGGATATTCATTAGCATAACATATTAAAATTGTAATTTTATATATCCATTGTCCAGAAATTTCACATCTAAGAAACTATCACAAATAAATAAACTATAATAATGTTGTTATATACACAGAAAAATATTCATATCAGTCTTATTTCTAACAAATCCAAAAGCAAGTTAAATGTTCATCAATAACCTATCATATACCACAAATCTTGGAATATGATTCAGTCAATAGGAATAATAATTAGCTCTTTATTTATTAACTAGAGGCCCAGTGAACAACATGCATGCACTGGGGGGAGTGGAGTCCCCTCAGACCGACCTGTGCCTTCTCAGAGTCTGGGGCCCCATGGGGGATGTCTGACTCAGATATCCTCCAAGGGGTCCTTAGTGCTGTGGCAGAGACGAGAACAGCTCCCACCAATGCCCCTGCACTCACCTTCTGTGAGCCTGGCTTCTGGCTGAGTGGTGCTACCCCAGTGGGAGTGCACTGACCACTAGGGGGCAACTCCTGTGTTGAGCGTCTGCCCCCTGGTGGCCAATTCACCTCATAGCGACCAGTCATTCATTCCACAGTTCAGTCTATTTGCATATTAGCCTTTCATTATATAGGATGTGAAGGATATCTATTAAATTGCTAAAAAAAAACTTAGTTGGAAAGTAATATATATGCGATTTCAGTTTAGTAAGAATAAAATAAAAAGCATGTATATATACTGTATATATCTATTTATATAACCATAAAAGTCTATAAAGATGTGAACATAGTAGAAACTCAATATATGTAGTGAACCTATTTAAATTTCTTTAAGCTTAGGCTTCTTAAAATGAATTTCTAATACTGTGAACTAGATCTTCAATGGCAGTAGTGCATAGTTGTTGCTTTAATTTTTTTATTTTCTCTTAAAAATATTCATCTTCTGAGTTCTATCTTGTTCATTCTTCACTTCAATTCATTATTATATTAGATTTTATGGTAGCAAATACACATTAAATATAAAAATATGAATGCACAGTGGGTGCTATATGGATACAAAGTTGATAAAGAAGCTCATTTTGGGCATTTTAAAACACCACCTATCAGGAGAAAAATGACATAAATAACATAAATGACTACTAATATAAAGCATCATGGATTTTTAATTAATAGAGGTGCAAACCAGATTCTGTGGCCATTCCCATTAGGGACAAATTAGGTCTTGCTTTGCCAATCTTGAAGCTGAATTTGAGAAAGTTTTGAACGGACAGTGAACACCTTATGAGGAAGAAATTCCAGGTGGCAAAATAGTGTAATCAGTAATATAGTTGGAAAACCAAGGGTTATTTGTGCAATGATAGTCATTCCTGTTTGGCTATAGCCTAAGGTATAAAAAATGATAAATGTGGGCCTGAGAAAGGACATAAAGCTGCTGTGTCTTGCCAGAGGACAATTTCAATCAAAGGAGCCACTAAAGGTCTTATCTTTGGAGAATCGGTGTTGGCTTTATGCTGAGGCCATCCAAGTGATCTTTTGACCCTGATTAATTGTCAACGAAGCCAGTAAAATGTCAGCTCTGTGATTCTAGGTTAGGCTAATGACAATATTATATGCATACACTGAAAAATTAACATATAAATCCAATAATGTTGAGGCTCATACTTAGTCTGTGGCTCTTTGAACTTTAATTTTTCCAAAGTATGCAAAAATAAGAGGCATTTCATAGATTTTCTGAGAAAAGAGCAAGTGGTTTTACCTTATGAGTTATAAATGTCCTCAGAAATATCCTGAGGCAAAGTCACTGATGATTAACTTCTTAGAGATGAAACTGATTATGCTGTAGAAATAGAAGGAAATTGTGTAGATTTCTGAACCTTAGTAGCATACAATTTGTTTACCTGACAATACTGAAAGGTAATAAATAGAGGTTTTGAAAGAAATGTGCAATAAATGTACATATTCAATACACATTATTTGTTTCAGGATGTTTTCCTAAGATCAGGGAAAACTTACCTATCCTGGTGAGACCTCACATTAATTTGTTTTAGATAAGGTATTGAATGAAAGGCTGGCTCACTTATCCATGCAACAGACTTTAGTTTAAACATCTTTTCATCAAAGCCTATTTATTTTCTAATTGTGGTAGCATTAATAATGATCAAATATTACCTACTATTTTTTTCAGAATTCTGATGGGAGTTCTCTTTTAAATAATTGCAAAACCTCAAGCAAACCATCCACATTCAAGGACAAAGGACATGCCCTAATCACTGCCCTTTCCTTTTCCTTGCTATCTGTTGTTATTTACAAAATAACAATAATGATATCTAGTTATATCTTTTCCTTTTTTTCATTTGATGAATGAAGTGGGATTCTTCTCTTTGCCAACAGAGATATTATAGAGTTACAAGGAAACAAAAGAAATTTTTGACAGTGAAGGATAGTGACATTGAAGAAATATTATACTTTATTTTGTTCTTTTTCCCCCTGTTATAAATTATATAAATTGTTTTTAGAAATGGATGAAAGATGGAGGCTATACTGTCACTTGGACTCATAGGAACAGTTTGCTGAGTCTATCTGCTCACGGGTGAAGGAAACATTGTCTTGTGGCCAATGTCCAAGATGCTCTCTCAGCCTGCCCACGCTGGGCTGTTTGAGGACGTCCTGGCACAATGAGTCAAGCTATAAATATGTACAGCTGATTCTTGAACCGTGCAGGGTATAGGGGTGCACACATGCCATGCAGAAATATCCACTTATAACTAATACTCTGAAATGAAACAAGGACAATGCTGGCCATAGTTGTACTCAACTTTACGATGCTAGGTTATATGAAGCCCTGACCAGTGTGGCTCAGTTGGTTGGTTCCTCCAATGCACCAAAAGGTCGCCAGTTCAATTCCAGATCAGGGCACATGCCTTGGAGGCAGCCAGCGGATGCTTCCCTCTCACATCAATGCTTATCTCTCTCTCCCTGTCCTTTTCTCTCTTTCTAAAAATTGTTTTAAAAAGATGATAGGTTTACTGAATAAACTATTAAATCTTCACTGGCTGGAGTGGAGATTAAACAGGGAAAACTGAAAATAGCTGAGGCCAAGATCTCTCATTGGGATTTTTTTTTTTTTGAACCTGAGTGTAGACTTGAATTGCTATCATTGGTCCAAGTGAGAGGCACTTGTCCTATGGAAAGATGATGGGAAGTTAAAATCAGACTGACACCAGGAAACATGATAGAATAGATCAAGTTAGCCTTCAAATCCTATTTCTCTGTTTCTGCCTTAACTTACTATAACGCACATCCAACATTTTAATAGCTCTCTTCCTTTAAGAATGAAATTGACCCAGGTCACTCACATCTTATTGTAAAACAATTTAATTTACTTTATTTACTCTAGAGTTATTTACATATTTAAACTAGAGTTATTTAAATATCCTATCTAATAAGAGAAATATGCAAATTGACCATACCTCTGCTACACCCATAAGACGCACCCACCAGCCAATCAGGAGCAAATATGCAAAAAAAAAAAACCCCACAACAACAACCAAGATGGCTGCTGGCCACAGAGAGGAGGAGAGAGGCTTGGGTTTCCCTGGCAATGTAGGAAGCCAAGCTTTCCACCTGCCCTTGCCACTCAGGACTCCACACCAGGCTATAAAGTTTCAATTATAGAATCCCAACAGAAATGGCGGTAGCCACAGAGCTGGAGAGAGACAGAAGGCTAGGGTTTCCCTGGCAATGGAGGAAGCCAAGCTTCTGAAGCCATGGCCAGTCTAGACCTCTACTCCAGGCTACAAAGTTTCAATTATTGAAGATATATAAATCACAACAGAAATGGCTGCCACCATAGAGTGAGCAGAAGGCTTGGCTTTGCTCCAGGCTACAAAGTTTCAATTGTAGAAGATAAATAAGTCCCAGATACCAGGACTTCTGCTTGGGTTGCTGGGGGACATGTCCAGCCTGCAAACTACCACAGACCTCTGGTCCAGGCACCCCATACCCCAAGGGAACACAAAACACAAGATGGCTGCCCTCATGTGGTCAAAGATCCTGCCCCCTTTTGAACACAAGGTGGCCACCACAAGTGGCCAGCAGGAGAGGACAGTTGGGAGGGACCAGGCTTGCAAGGGAGGGCAGTTGGGGGAAATCAAGCCTGCAGGGGAGGGCATTATGGATGACCAGGCTGACACAGGGGGGAAGTTGGGTGTGACCGGGTCTTCAGGGAAGGGCAGTTGGGGGGGAGCCAGGTCTACAGAGGAGGGTAGTTAGGGGTGACCAGGCCTGCAGGGGAGGGCAGCTAGAGGCAATCAGGCTCGCAGGGGAGTGGTTAAGGGGTTATCAGGCTGGCAGGCAAAAACAGTTAGGGGCAATCAGGAAGGCAGGCCGGTGAGAAGTTGGATTGTGAGAGGGGTCCCAGATAGAAGAGAGTGCAGACTGAGCTGAAGAACACCCCTTTTCCCCCGTGCATGAATTTTGTGCAGTGAGCCTCTATTTTAAATATAAAATAAGCAATAAAGTTAAAAGAAATGAGAATGAATTCCTAATAGGAAAAGTCCAAATCCTGGTACCAGAATAAGTGGTTATTGACCTGTTATGGCAGTGTGGTCCTTCCAATAGCTCTGAAAACATGCCATAGAAAACATAAAGCACTTTTGTTCTTAACAGATGAAAAATCAAGGTTCACTGGATGCTTTTGGAAAAAAGGACAAAATGAGAACTATATAAAACTTTATGGTAACCTTTTGATTAACAACTACAGGAAAAAGTTATAACAAGTTAATCACACCTATAAGTATTGTTGGGCGGCCCTTAATTGTTCAACTGACCATGCGAGCCTGTCTACAGAGGTCTATAGAAATATATGAGCTTTTATTTATTTTTATTTTAAAATATATTTTATTGATTTTTTACAGAGAGGAAGGGAGAAGGATAGAGAGTCAGAAACATCGATAGGAGAGAAACATCAGTCAACTGCCTCCTGCACACCTCCTACTAGGGATGTGCCTGCAACCAAGGTACATGCCCCTGACCAGAATCAAACCTGGGACCTTTCAGTCCACAGGCCGATGCTCTGTCCACTGAGCCAAACCAGTTAGGGCTATATCAGCTTTTAAGAGTGTTAAAGCTGGAACAAGATCCTCATTCTTGATCAAGTATGTCAATCATATTCTAACATACTTGTTAAGATAGAAAATTAGTTTCTTACGCTTTCCTAAAAACACACACATAAGCAATGAAGTCTAAAAAGAAAAGGGCACTTAAATGAGCTTTGTTAATCAACATGTTAAATTCCTCAAGGATGTTGGATAACGAAACATTGCCATAATGCATGTCCCAGAATTTTTAAATGTATCTTCAAATTGCCATTTACAGAGAAAGATTCTGCGTTAATCGGTTCTGATTATCTGGAGAGAAGTTCTATGTAAATTAAATAGCTATGGTTGTCTGGGACTCAACTAGAAATCACATTTAAGAACCAGCCAACTCGGAAAAGGGAGAGCAAAGTTATTGGCACTGCAGCCTGAGCAACTGGGACGGGGAGTGGGATTCTACCCGGCAGCTTCCATTGGTTGCTTTGTGCACTAGAGGATGTTAGTCAAACATTGTCAGGCTTGGTGATGAGATCTCATGTATGAAGAGCTAACAAGAGAAAAGGAGTGCTGCCAGATGGACTAAAGGTGACCATGAATAATGTAGCTAAGTCCATCAGGGAAGCAAAAGCAAGCCACATGGAAAAACTCCTTTGTAACTACCTCCAGTGACATTAACGGGCACATTTTTAGAATCAAAGGCATATTTGCGGTTTATAGGATTACTGGCCAGAGCAAATGCACAAAGCTCCACCAGGAAAGATAAAAGCTGTGGGCAAAAAAATAAAGAATAGCAGCTAGCTATGACCAACCTGACATTTTATATCTAAGGACTGCTACTGTTAAGATCTACCCAAAGAATGAATTAGTGGAATCCAGAGAAATAGTCCAGGGGCCTCATCTTCTCAGATAATAGGAGGCTATTGCATACGTCTATTTAGAATAACTCCTGCAGCTAATTTAAATAAAAATTCAAAGTCAGTTCACCATTATTAAGGTTATTTCTTAATTTGGAACTCAAAAACATGGACTCATGCCCGAAAATTGTAGTCATTTAACAAATATATTTGCCATTATCAAATATATGTGAATGTTTCCATTAAGCAAAAATATGAAAAATATGCTCACTAACATTGGGATACTTGATCCACTAGACTTACATTTTTCTGGCCCTGGAGATATATGATATAAATGATATATATGTTATAGATACAGGAGCTTCTGGGTGGTCCTCAAAGGAAGAAAAGTAAATGTATTGTTCACATAATACGCAATAGAGACATCACATTATATTACAAACCTAGCTTTTAAATCAGTTTATAGAGGGTGATGGAGTTTCTGCAGATGTTTGATGTGAAAATATGTATAACATTTAACAGGCTGACTTAGAATATGTAATAGACTATTAAACTTCACCTTACCAAATGTCTCTTTAAGAATAGCTGATTCCCCATCTCTACACTACTCCAGATGCATAATTATTCATGCTAACCTACTTATTTTCTGCTAATAACTGTGTTGTCTCTATTTGTAGTTTATAAAGTACCTTGGACAGGTATTATCTGCTAGATAGTCTGACCCTCCACTATAGAGCCAAAGAAGAACTAATTCCAAAAACTAAGTGACTTGCAAAAGGCGTGAAGAACTGAACTGGAATTCCACTTGCATCTGCTGTTCTTTATACGCACAGTTTTAAATTTCCACTAAAAAACATATTATAAGGTTATAATAGGTTTATAAAAGGGTTAAACCCACCTACAGGCATTTGTACCAGATGTGCCAGGATATCCTAAGAAAATCCTATATAATAAAATGCTAATATGCAAATTGTTCCTACATTGAGAGTTTAATCAACCGGGAGTTAGACATGTATTGACCACCAGGGGGAGGTGTGGACCATGGCAGGCATCTGTGACATGGCGCTGGCAGTGGGTGACAGTGGAGGTGCTGCCAGCCCCAGTGGGCCCCAATGACAGTGGGGCTGCAGTGGGAAGGTGGAGCAGGTAAATGGGAAGCACCAGGCCAAGGTGGGCGCAAAGGGAGGCCCCAGCTGGTGGCAGTGGCAGCAGGCAGCTAGAGGAAGGGAGGCCCCAGGCAGCAGCCAGCAGCTGCTAGGGACTCCACCCATGCATGAATTTCATGAACTAGGCCTCTAGTAATCTAAACTAATAAAAGGATAATTTGCAAATTGGATTGGTCAGGATGCCCTCACAGTAACGACCGAACAGCAGGCTGCATGGGGCAATCAGGATGGCGGGGGTTTGTGAGAGACAACCAAATTACTAAACAGCAGGCTACATGAGGCGACCAGACCAGCAGGGAGGTTAGTAAGGGATGACCAAACGAATGAACAGCAGGCTGTGTGAGGCAACTGGGCCAGCAAGGGGGGCATTTAGGTGTGACCAGGCCAGCAGTGGGGGCAGTTAGGGGTGATTAGTCCAGCAGGCAGAGGTGGTTGGTTAGGGGTGATCAAGCTGGTGGGGGGGCAGTTGGGAGCAACCAGGCTTGCTGGGGGGGGGGCAGTTAGGGGCAATCAGACAGGCAGACAGGTGAGTAGTTAGGAGCTAGAAGTCCCAGATTGTGAGAGGGATGTCAGCCAAGGGGTCCCGGATTGGAGAGGGTGCAGGCTGGGTTGAGGGGACCTTCCTGTGAACAAATTTCTTGCACCAGGCCTCTAGGATATGTAGAAAGGGAAAAAAACCAAAACTAAACGAACAAGTTAATAATGACTTCAGGAATAGATGTGCAAATAAAATGGTGAGTGCAAATATATTTGAGTAAATGACTATTTCTAGCTAGGGTTCCAGTTGGCTTTTTATTTAATTACTCAATTAAAAATAAAGAAATACTTCAAAACCAATATTTCAGGTGCATTATGTCAACTTATGGAGTGTATCTGCATTAGTGACAATTTGTGAAATGACTATTTAGCATATAAGATGTGAAAATTTGTAAATAAGGACAGAGAGACAGGGTGATGGATGTAGTGAAAAGGCACACCATCCACATGTAGGGAACTTTGATTGCTTGGAATGAAAATTTCATCCATGTCCTTAATTGTGCTATAGATGCACCTGTTTCAGTATCTAGATATTGACAACAGCAGATGTGAGATGGAAATTTCTTCCTAATTTGAAGATCGATCCCGTCTGCTCGCCATTGTAGATGATTTCCACCATCACATTGAAGAATCTAAGGTCTACTTTGAAAAAAATAAGGCAGTTTAAGGTTTTCAGTTAAACATTTCAAGCATTAAGATATTTAATGATGCTTTTTGTATTTTGTATTTTTTTAATTCTTGGAATAATGACCTATGCATTTCCTATAGATAACATTCTTTATGTAGAACTGCAGTGATGATTGTTAACAGAAATGTTGCATAATGTAAAATAGGGTATTTATGACACACTTCATTTACTTCAGGCCCTTGGGTAGAAAGACAGTGCATTTTCAGTGATAGTTTACTTGCTATTAAAAAGATACTAGTTTGAGATTGGATTAATTTGTATTTTGTATATAGGTACAGAACTTTATGCCCAAATATTACTACTACTATTTAGGAGCAGTTCTATGTGATTATTAAACTATTGCTTTATCTCTGCCTTTGTATTGTCTTTACTTCAAACAGAAAAAATCAGAGGTTGCTGAAATAATGAGGGGGAAGTGAGAAGGCAGCCAGTCAAACAAGCTAATAATGATTTAATTGGATTTAGGGTTTATTATTGTAATATCAAAACCATTTTTATTGGGCTTAAAATTGAAAAAGACCATCCTATCTAATAAAAGAGTAATATGCAAACTGAGCATACCTCCTATCAAGCCACACCCACAGCCATGCCCACAGCCAGTCAGGAGCAAATTATGCAAATAAACCCAACCAAGATGGCTGCCACCACTGAGAGCTGGAGGAAGGTGAGTTTTCCTGGCAATGGAGGAAGCCAAGCTTTCCACCTGCCATTGCCAACCTAGGCCTCCACTCAACGCTACAAAGTTTCAAATATAGAAGATTTATAATCCCAACAGAAATGGCAGCAGCCATGCAGCTGGAGAGAGAAGAGGCTAGGGTTGCCAGGGCAATGGAGGAAGCCAAACTTCTGCAGCCCTAGCCTAGGCTACAAAGTTTCAAACAGAAATGGCTATTTCCACAGAGTGAGCAAAATGCTTGGCTCTGCTCCAGGCTACAAAGTTTCAATTGTAGAACAAATTAATCCCAGATCCCAAGGTCTCCACTTGGGTTGCTGGGGGGCATGGCTGGCCTGCAAACCACCATAGGCCCCTTGCCCAGGTCACCCCACACTCCAAGGGAACCCCACTCTGATCCAGGACATCCTTCAGGGAAAATCAGCTGGCCCCTACCCATGCACCAGGCCTCTATCCTATCTAATAAAAGAGTAATTTGCAGATTGACCATCACTCCAACACACAAGAGGGTTGCCCCCATTTGGTCAAAGATCCTGTCCCCATGTGGACACAAGATGGCCACCACAAGATGGCCAGTAGGGGAGGACAGGGGGAGGTTCCAGGCCTGCAAGGGAGGGCAGTTTTCGGCCATCAGGCCAGCAGGGGAGGGCAGTTGGGAGGGACAAGGCCTGCAAGGGAGGGCGGTTGCGGGTGATGAAGCCTGCAGGGGAGGGCAGTTAGGGGTGACCAGGCCAGCAGAGGAGGGAAGTTGGGGGCAAACAGGCTGGCAGGGGAGCAGTTAGACATCAATTAGGCTGGCAGGGTAGTGGTTAGCGGGTGATCAGGCTGGCAGGCAGAAGCAGTTAGGAGCAATGAGGTAGGCAGGCAGGTGAGCAGTTTGGAGCCAGCAGTCCTGGATTGTGAGAAGGATGTCCGACTGCCTGTTTAGGCCCGATCCTACTGGGATCGGGCCTAAACAGGGAGTCAGACATCCCTCGAGGGGTCCCAGATTGGGAGGGTGCAGGCTGTGCTAAGGGACACCACCTGCCCCACCCTCCATGCACGAATTTTGTGCACTGGGCCTCTAGTTTAAAAATAAAAAGGTTGCAAAAGGATATTATGCTATCTTGCTACAAGCCAGTCTGGTCTGCATGTACCCATACATGCCCTGTTCAAGGTAAACCAGCTTCTTGCCCATATACCAAAGCCTTGGACTAGCACTTCACCAGTAACCGGTGATTTTGTTTCCTTAACAGAACTTTCCAAGCTAAATCATTCTTCCACTGACAAGTAGTTTTGAGAGAGGTGACTATTCTAAACAGCAAACTTTTTACCTGAGCCTGATCTAATCAAGACTAAGGTAGGAGCTCTTTTGAAGTGATTGGATTTATTACATGGTGTGCCAGCCTTGGGCTTGGCTTTTCTCATGCGGACTCATGATTTCTAGATACAGAGGGAAGTGATTAATATGCTATTCAGAATGCAGGAAACTCTAGAACAATGGAGGGAGTTATGAAATATAAAATGTATGAAATATAAATTTTTTGCTGATCATTATTATTCTTTGTCCATGGGAGGAAAGCTAGACACCACAGTCAGTGTTTTTATTATCATAATATCAGAACTGCCAGTATTTTCAGTCATGTGAAATACAACTTTCAACATAGTGCATATTCTTTGATTTATGTTATTTTACTGCAATCTTATTTCGCATGGGGCATAAGTCATCGGAGGATTACAATGCAATCTCAAAGTGATGAAATCAAGAAGCAAGAATATCATAAAGGTGAAAATGGTTGTTCTTGTGGCCTCTGTACCTTAGGAGTCAAATTATGTTGAATCTGCATTGGGGGTTCTGAGAAGACCATGGAGGGAATGGCTTCCCCCTGTAAGAATCCACATGATGCCATGGAATGAGCACATCTTTTCTGTATATTGAAAATATGATAAATATCCTTAAAAAAAGACAAATGCTAAATTTATATCAATTTCAAAAAGACTGCTAGAGTAGGAATGGATAAGAATTTAAAAAATCCTCTTCTCAAAAGAGCAATGAGAACATTGAAAAAAAATGGTCAAATTACACTTTTTAAAAACTCTGGAAATTAACGAAAAGCTTGCATCAACTTGGAAAGTCTTTATTTAAGACTTTACAGAATCTCAGTTTTTTTGGTTCTTATTTTTTTAAATTAGTTGTGTGGCATTTTAATGTGCCGCAGTCCCAGGCCCTTTTCTCATAGTCCCATTGTGGCTTTGAAAATGAAAAGCATGCAGAGTCAAGATCAGCAGCCTACCATCTTCTGGAGGGAACAACACGTGGAGTCCTTCCAAACCACAATTCCCCAAGTTTTCTAGAAAACGTTCCTGCCAAGACTTGTTTTTCCTTGAACTGACTCAGACGTCTCACAGCATGAATATCCTTTTCCTCAGGGTGTTGTAGAAAATAATCAGTGGCAATTGTTTATTATCACAGCAAAGAACAAACTGACCAGAGCAATTAAAAGGATATGCTTGGGAACAAGATGTCCATGGGAGACTGGGACAAATATCATGTTTCTGGGAAACTACAAGGCCACAAACTACAAGGCTTCTGTAGGGCTGCGTTCAATCTCAGGGCTGCACACATGCAGGAGAGACCTGACAATGTCCTAAGCACTCCCCGCTGGCTGACCTTCAAGCTCTGCCCAAACAGAAGGCAAAAGTCAAAATGGAGCAAGTAATCTGTCGGAGTGTTGAAGGGTAACCCTAACATGCACACAAAGCCTCTTGGCAATGACTAGGAAATTTATTGGCCCAAATGTTTAATAAAAATAGTTTCAAACCTTTATCTGATAAGCTGTAATATCCAGAATATATAAATACTCTTGCCTTACCTGGTTTGGCTCAGTGGATAGAGATCTGGCCTGCAGACTGAAGGGTGCCCGGTTTGATTCCAGCCAAAGGCACATGCTAGGTTACAGGCTCAGTCTCTAGTGGGAGGCATGCAGGCATGCAGGAAGCAGCCAGTCAATGATTCTCTCATCATTGATGTTGATGTTTCTAGTCTCCCTCTCCCTTGCTCTCTGACATTATATATATATACTCTTACAACTTAACAATACAAAAAAAAATCCAATTTAAAATGAGCAAAGGGTTTCAATAAGCATTTTCCCAAAGAAGACATAGACATGGCCAATAAGCTTCTAACAAGTGTTTAACACCACTAATATTTAGACAAATACAAATCAAAATCCCCAACAAATTACCATTTTACAATTACTAGGTGGCTATGTTACAGGAAACCGGAATAAATCAAGCAATGCTTGGAGAGTTTGGAGTCACACTTTATTCACCGTTGGGCGCAGAGAAAAATGAATTCAAATTCTAAGCAGAGCTACAGGCAGAACTTCCCTTTTTATTAAAGAGACAGCTCTATGTGTGTTTAGTGATTATCTTGCTGCTGGCCTTGTAAACAGCACAGTTCTATCCAATACACCTGGCATGGCATTGAGAGTATGGGGGTATCTAGTCTCTGGCCTACAAGATCAGACAGCTAAGTTTATCTTCCTAATTGTTCAAGCAGGCTAGAAAGCAAAGTTATTTTTTTAGAATAAGAGGCCATCTAAAAAATAGCAGAGAATTTCAAAGAGTAGTTTTATAAAATAGGGGTTAGCCTTCTCAGCTATAATAAAAAAGACAATAGGTCTGTTGAGGACATGGAGATAGGAGCCCTCATAGATTGCTTGAACCACTATACAATGTTGAACTCGTTTTGAAAAAAAGAATATGGTAGTCTCTCAAAAGGTTAAACACAGTCACAGTAGGGCTCAGTAATTCCACTAAGTATATTCTCAAGAAAATTTAAAACATATGTTTACCAAAAAACTCAGAAGCAAATGTTCATAGCAGCATTTCTTGTAATAGCAAAGAGCAGAAATAACCCAATGCCTATCAATTGATGAATGGATAAACTAAATATGCTATATCTGCACAATACAATGCTCTTCAGCTTCAAAAGAAATGAAGTACTGATTCATGATACAACATTCACAAACTTTGAAAACATTATGCTAAAGTGTAAAAACTCCATACAAAAAACACCACACACTTACTGTATGATTTGAGATAGGAGAGTAAGTCAGGACAAGGGGAATAGAGAAACAGACAACAGCTGAACAAACAAGAGCAACTTATAGCGTGTATGGAAGGTCACGGGGTGGAAAGCCCCCGGAGCCTAGCAAAGGGCAATACTGCGAAAACAAGGACCTTGCCCCCAGATTGACCTTTCCTTCCCTAGCATGTTGCTAGTCCTGGGGTTAAGACCCCCTGACCTTTCCTCCTTAGAGATAGCATCTAGCTCTCAGCTGTATTCCAGCTCCTGACCCAGACAAGCAACTCCAAGGCTGACCTCAGGACCAGCTGCATTGACTAATGATCCCCTGGTGCCCACCAATCAGCAGAGACCATGACACTGAGAAAACACACCTGGAAAGCTGTTGAACATTCTATTGAGATCCACCTCTGAGACCTTCCCTAAGATTCCTGCCAGTAAGAGAGAGAAATACCCTCAACACGAAGGACCCAATGGCATTCTCCCTTAGGAGAGCATGCCCTTCCCACCTTCTTCCCTCCAAGTGACCCCGTAAGACCTGCAACCAGGGGAGCAATGGCAGCACCAGCTAGTCTAGGCCAGTGGTTAGCAAACCACAGCTCGAAAGCCACATGTGGCTCTTTGGCCCCTTGAGTGTTCTAATGTCACTTCTTCAAAATATACTCTCCCAGGCCACTTCTGCACATGGACCACAAAGTTTCAATCACACTGTACTGCGCACCAGCACGTGGTATTTTGTGGAAGAGCCACACTCAAGGGGCCGAAGAGTCACATGTGGCTTGCAAGCCATGGTTTGCCAAGCACTGGTCTAAGCTAACCCCCAACCTGTCTCGAAGGTCTCTTTTTTCCTGACTCCCCAGGGAGCTAAAGCAGCCCGGCCTAGGCTCTCCTGTTGCTTCTGCTATGCTAATTGCTCCCCTGTTTCTCTCGCCCGAGTGTGCTTTTGCTTTGGCCAATGAGTAGTTGCTTGCTTTGCTGTATTTTGTCTCTTGACTGAAATCTTTCTTCAAGAAGATAAGAACCAAGGTCTTCTCATCTTGCTGGTAATAATTTCATATATGTGATATGTCCAGAAGAGGCAAATGCATAAAGAAAGAAAGTAGATTAATAATAACCAAGGGTCTGGTGGGGGAAAAGAGCATAAGGAAATGACTGCTAAAGGGTATGAGCTTCGTTGATAGGATGAAAAATATATATTTTTTGTCGATTAAATAGTGGTGATGGTTGTGCTACTTGATGAATGTACTAAAGATTTTTTTAATTGTATAATATAAAGTGGTGAATTTTGCGTTACTGCATTATATCTTTAAAAAAACTGCTGGTAATGTGTTTACTAAAGAATAATATAAAAGACATTCACTTTGATGTCAATTTTTATATACATTCAAAACATCAGATAATGAGATATTACAATATTAAATAGAAGTGTAGGAGAAATATTACCTTTGCAATAATGGCAACACCCCAAAAATTATTCAGCAGAATCTCAAAGTATATTATCATTCAGATATTCCATTGTATTACCTTGATAAAGACACGTTTGAATATTAGAGCAAATTTTTACATGAAAGGCATTTAAAATGTCAACATTGATTCATGTCAGAATTTACTTTCTGAAACATTCTCGATACATTTCAGAGCTCTATGAAGTTTAGCAATGCTTTTGAAATTACTATAAAATAGTACATTTTCTTGGACATTTATATAGCAAAATAACTTTACTAACAAACAGTTGTCAGCTGTAACGGTGAAAAAATAAATATACTTTGGTTTCTGAATTAGAATGGTGATGAATAATTAGTGGGAGGTTACAACTTAGGGGTTTTAAAATGTTATGGATCCACAAACGGAACAAACTTGCCAAAGCAATCCTGAGAAAAAATAACAAATCTGGAGGTATCACACTCCTTGACTTCAAATTATACTACAAAGCTACAATAATCAAAACAGCAAGGTACTCGCAGAAAGACACACACAGAGACCAATGGAACATAATTGAGAGCCCAGAAGTAAATCCACATATATATGGGCAAAGGAACAAAGGAACGAAAAAACTACAATGAAGGAAAGAAAGCCTCTTTAATAAATGGTGCTGGGAAAATTGAGAAGCCAAATGCAAAAAATAAAACAAAAAAACCACACAAATAAAACTGGACTGCTGTTTATCCCCATGCACAAAAATTAACTCAAAACGGATTAAAAAAACAACTAAATATAAGAACTTAAACAATAAATTGCATAGAAAAAAGAACATAGATAATAAACTTATGGACCTTGGTTTTAGATTTTATGAATTTGACCACAAAAGAAAGATAAGTAAAAGCAAAAATAAACGAATTATACTATATTAAATTAAAAAGCTTCTGCACAGAAAAAAACACACAAAGACAACCAACTGAATGGAAGATATTTGCTAACAACAGCTCTGACAGAGTTAAGATTTAAAATAGATACAGAACATAAATAACTCAGCATCAAACAAACAATCCATTTAAAAAATGGGCAGAAGGCCTAAACAGACACTTCTTCCACGAAGATGTGTAAATGGCTGACAGGTATACAAAAAGATGCTCAGTTTACTAGCTGTTAGGCAAATACAAATCAAAACTATAATTAACCCTGGCCAGTGTATCCAAGTGCTTAGGCCAGTGGTTGGCAAACTCATTTGACAACAGAGCCAAATATTAACACTACAATGATTGAAATTTCTTTTGAGAACCAAAAACCCACTTCTGCGCATGGGCCATGAAGTTTCAATCGCACTGTTTATGTGCGCACCCACATGTGGTATTTTGTGGAAGAGCCACGTTCAAGGGGCCAAAGAGCCGCATGTGGCTTGAGAAGCGCAGTTGGCCACCCACTGACCAATGGCCTGTACGTGAAAGGGTCACAGTTTTGATTCCAAGACAAGAGCACGTACCTGGGTTGAAGGTTCAACCAGCCCCTGTAGAGGCTTTCAGGAGACTGCCAGTCTCTCTCCCAGGGATATGCCTTTCTTTCTCTTTTTCTCTCCACCCCATTCCCTCTTTCCATCTCCCTAAAAATTAATGGGAAAATATCCTAGGTGAGGATTAACAAAAGAAAAAACAAACTATAAATAGCCATCTCACAACTGTTAAAATGGCTATTATCAACAAGACAAGGAGTTACAAGTATTGGAGAGGTTTTGGAGCAAAAGGAGCCTTCATTCACTGCTGGTAGGAAGATCAACTTGCACAGCCTCTATGGAAAAGAGTATAGAGGTTTCTCAAAAAATGATGCAGCAGCCCCTCTTCTAGGCATTCACCCAAATATTTTGAAAAAATTTATTAGCAAAGATGTTTATTGCAGCACTATTCACAGTGGCCTAGACATGGAAACTACCCAAATGCTCTACAATAGATGATTGGATGAAGAAGATGTGACACATATGTACAAGGAGATACTACTCAGCCTTAAGAAAAGATGAAATACTGCATTTTGTGACAACATGATGGACCTTGAGAATATCATGCTCAGTGAAATAAGTCAGTCAGATAAAGCTAAGAACCATATGATTTCAGTCCTATGTAGGTTATAAAACTGAAAGCAACCAATGAACAAACAAAAAAACACAAACCTACTAAAACTTATAGATGCAGACAATAGTATATTGGTTACCAGAGGGAAGGGTGAAGGGGAAAGTAAAAGGTAAAAGGGGACAACTATATGGTGATAAATCATTTGACTTTGGGTAGTGGGCACACAATGTAATATGAAGTTCAAGTATCATAGAAATGTATACTGAAAACCTATATAGTTTTATTAACTAACTAGAGGCCTGGTGCATGACATTCATGCACTGGGGGTCAGGGGAGGGTCCCTCAGTCTGACCTGCACCCTCTTGTAGTCTGGGACTCCTGAGGGGCCCTTAACACTGCCGCTGAGGCTGGAAAGGCTCCCACCAGCTGTGAGCCTGGCTTCTGGCTGAGCGGTGCTCCTCTTATGGGAGCGCACTGACCACTGGGGGAAACTCCTGCATTGAGTGCCTGTCCCCTGGTGGTCAGTGCGCATCCTAGTGACTGGTTATTCTGCCTTTGGGTTGGTTTGCATATTATGGGATTTTATTATATAGGATGTCACCCCAACAATTTTAATTAAAAAGGAAATCATGTAATTTGTTATATGAACTCCATCCTTTTAGAAATTAATGACTGAATCCTGTCGTCATTTACAGGGTTCTTTATTCCCTATTTTTCCAGAAAACTGGTAGTTAGATACAATGCTGTGAGCCGCCAAGTACCTCTTGCTTCACCAAAAAGGCACTGATGCCTGATGTTTCTCTACATGTGGTAAGATTCAACAGCAGATTGAATCCCATCAGCCTGATCCATCCATTATAGAGATTCCTATATTCATTCATGTAATGATTTCAGCAGCCAATAATGGATATATTTCTTAGATCCATTATTTCTCTAGGGTTTACAAAATGGTAACATTTTATTTTTATTACTGATTTGCCATGAAGACAAAGCCAAGAGAAAATAAGAAAACTGTGGTAGTCATGAAGTGTGTACTGTGTTTCTTGTATTCTCCATCTTTTTATTCTGTGTCACCTAACAGGTGAGGACTGAGCTGGAAAAGCTTCACTTTTGCTTGGGAGAAGCTAGGAAGGAGCATTCACACAAACTAATGAAATATGTCCCTCTCATAGCGTATTTTCCAGAGTATAAGAATCCTGGAACTGATGATGATAGGAGGAAGATAACAAAAAATAGAGAGAGAGCAAGGGCTGGGCAAGTCCTTGCTGAGTTAGCAACGCCCATCATAACTGCAAGCTACAGTATTTTTACACCCGGTGCATAAGATGACCCCCGACTTTTGAGATTTTCCTGGGTTAAAAAGTCATCTTATACGCCAGAAAATACGGTAATTATATTGCTGTGCATGAAGAAAGGAGTGGTAAACTCTCATTGGGAGTTAGAGGTAGAAATAGCTGGGAAAAAAATAATTCGTGTGTGTGTGTGTGTGTGTGTGTGTGTGTGTGTGTGCGCGCGCGCGCGCGCGCGTGCATGTGCACGTCGTTGTACATGATGATAAAATTGGAGGAAGAGAGGAGGTAGAGAGCTTTGTTAATTATTTAAAGTATACTGTATGGTTTTTCCTAATAGGAAATGAAATAAAGGATTTTCAGCAGGAGAATATAAAAAATTGGTTGCGAGGTCATATTTTTAGCAGTGTGAGGAAGGAAGAAGGCAGATCGGTAAGGTTCTGATTACTGTCACAGAAGTGGAGAATGAGGCAGGTGTGAACTTGCACTAGAGATAATCCTTTTCAATGTGCTTCTAGCAAACTAATTAGCTTCTTCCTTAGTGCTCTGCTGCTTCAATTGGAGACTGAAGGCCAGGGAGAAAAAGGGACTTTTCTCCCTGGCGGTTAAGAAGAATTTACTCAAGAGAATATAGCCCTAGGTGGTTTGGCTCAGTGAATAGAGCATCAGCCTGTAGACTGAAGGGTCCTGAGTTCAATACCATCCAAGGACACATGCCCAGGTTGCAGGCTCAATCCCCTGCAGGGGGTGTGCAGGAGGCAGCCTATCAATGATTCTCTTTCATCATTGATGTTTTGTCTCCCTCTCCTTTCCTCTCTAAATTTAATAAAAATACATTTTTAAAAACCACAAAAAGAGCATATAAATTTGAATATGAAGATCATTAAACTATGCTTCACCAATATATTCTTCAGCATCAGAATGATTATTCATTAAAATTTGTATTAAATATATTCGTTAATATTTTTGTGAAAAATCTCACGGAATATTTTCATCTACTATATGCTTCTTCCATAGTTAAACTTATATGCTGTCTCTTTCCTCTTTTCAACATTCTTATGTGTACAAATCCAATACCCCTTTTTCATGTTTTAGCTCTGATTTTACTTCTACTATAAAGTTGTTTCTTTTCTCTAAATCTCTGTAGCAATATTTGTGCTGCTATGATAGCCTACCCCACTGCCTGCACTTTATCATAGTCATTGTGCACATACCGTGTGGCATGTGGTTGAAATTAAATCTATGAGCTCGTAGGCGTTTTTATTATTGCTTATTTACTGCTGTATCTTTAATTCATCTGGTGAAAGGCCTTGCCCATAGTAGGCACTCTAACAATCGGCATAGATTACTTCTAACTCATCTGTACAGAAAATGTATACGACATAAGATTCTTTCGACCCTGCAGTTTTGTGATTCTTTTAACTTCTGTATGTTCTGCTGCAAAGAGAATGTTTTTAGGAATATGGAATGAAGAAGTAGAATAAATTTGAAAATAGATGTGATGTTTAAGGGTTTTATAGACAAATCTTCCAAATTGCTTCCTTTTTAAATGATCATAACTATTTTTATACTATTTTTCTTAACTAATCTAGAAAAACACTGATATGATATTAGGCTATGTTTACTGCATGCAAACAAAAGGTAAACACTGTGGAAGGATGGTAATTTTAAAGCCAAATCACTGCATATCTAGCAGGAGAGGCTAAACCACATTCATACAAACTGGAACAAACTATGAAATATTTTGAAAAATACTAATTTAAGTCATATCTCTGTGAAGGATTGGCAACATAAGATCAATGAATGAAACTTGGCCTGCAAACATTGTAATACAGCTTCTAGCAAGCATAGTGAGACAGGGAGAGTCTCTCTCGAGGACTGTTGAGATGCTTACATTGGAAAGAATGTTTTTTCAGTTGTCAAATGAATATGCATTGTTTATTCATTTGTCAGAATCATTAATACCCACTGTGCATCAGAAACTGTCTACTCATTGTTTTTGCTAATTCAAAGACAAATGAATATGATCTTAATTTATATGAAAAAAATCTCTTCAACTAATGAAAAATACAAATGTATATTCTTATTCCTATATATTATAAAACAAATGATTTATACAGCAAGGCAGAATGTTTTTCAATTGCTCTGAGATCTGAGAGTGGAATGATTAATAATTCTTCCCTGAAAAATTAATGAAAACTTTGGAGAATATGTGTTATTTGAATTGAAATATGCAGAATGGGTAAGATTTCAAATGTGAAGAAGCGTGTGTATGCGCGTGTGTGATGATTTTGAGATGTGGGAAGAGTCTTGATAAGTCACTAATAAATGGTATACAGAGTTTGCTTCTAGGTGTGAATCTGGAAAGATAGATTGGATCTCCAGTATATTACAAATGGCCACAAATTGTTGCTCCCATGAAGACATAGATTATACTTCATATTGCTTAAATTTGAGATAACTTGTTTTGACCAACAGAATGCAGGGGAAGTGAGTTGTATGAGTTGGGAGCCAAAGGCCCTGTAACTTTTGGTCTCACACTCTTGGATCATTGCCACTATGAGAGAAAATCTGAGCAAGTCTCCCGAGAGGAAGGGATATGCAGAGAACTATGACACCCAGAACCAGGCCTGTCAATGAGCGAGACCACCATAGGTTAGTTGGCCCCTGACAACTTAGCAGTAGACTATCTAGATCAATGGTCGGCAAACTGGCTCGCAAGCCACATACGGCTCTTTGGCCCCTTGAGTGTGGCTCTTCCACAAAATACCACGTGTGGACGCGCACGTACAGAGCTATTTAAACTTCGTAGCCCATGTGCAGAAGTCGGTTTTTGGCTCTCAGAAGAAATTTTAGCCGAAACCAGTGTGTCTCAGTGGATAGAGCATAGGCCTGTGGACTGAAAGGTCCTGGGTTTGATTCTGGTCAAGGCTATGTACCTTGGCTGCGGGCACATCCACAAGTGGGGAGTGTGCAGGAGGCAGCTGATTGATGTTTCTTTCTCATCGATGTTTCTGACTTTCTATCCCTCTCCCTTCCTCTCTGTAAAAAAATCAATAAAAATATTTTAAAAAAAGACATTTCAATCACTGTGCTTTTGATATTTGGTTCTGTTGACTAATGAGTTTGCCGACCACTGATCTAGATGAGTAAATGCAGAGAAGACCAGTGGAAGAGCAGTCCAGCTGGATATCAGTCAAAATTGTCCATCGTCAGAATAGCAAACTCAGAAATGGTGGTTGTTTTTAACTAAATTTTGAGAGTGATTTTTTGCTCAAGAAAGGTTAGTGTTTATGGATAACCAGCTTCCCTAGCTCCAAAAATGAGTACAGATTTTTAAATTTGGAGTTAATAATACTTATCTTCCTCTATTATCCCAGTGCTTCTCAACTTCTATCCCAACTAACTGGCGAGAAAGTTGAGCTCTATAATTCCTGAAATTATTTTTATCCTCTTTCAGCCCATTTGTCAATGAAAATTCATGATATTATGCTTTTCTTACATTGGAGATGGTAAGGCAAGAA
Source organism: Antrozous pallidus (assembly GCA_027563665.1). NCBI lineage: Eukaryota > Metazoa > Chordata > Mammalia > Chiroptera > Vespertilionidae > Antrozous > Antrozous pallidus. The sequence continues at coordinate 96,174,342 of CM050511.1, read as the reverse complement.
TTGTGTGGCTTCTGATAAGAAAACTTGTTTCCACATGTGTAGCCAGGAAGAAATTTCTTATCGTTCGGGCTAACTTTTAGCTTGCTGTTGACATATTTATCTCTTAATTATTAATAAGTAACTTCTCAATTGTTTTTAGAGAGGCTTTCAATCTGATTGTCAGCTAAAATAAAAGTTTAGGGCATTTTAAGATGAAGCTGTTTTCTCTGTGGGCTGAGTTTATTAATCAATACCAAGGCTCTCAGGACCAGAATCTAGCTTAATTTTTAATTAGATTAAAACTCTAACTTACCAGCATTGTTTGCACAAGTCATTCTCTAACTTGTGATTTTTAAAGAAAAATTGAAGACCATGTAAAAAGTGAATATTCTAAAAGAAGAGTCCATAGAAATAAAGGAATTCTAATATATTTTCCTTTTTTAATAAATACATAAAGCTTTTTACCATTTCCCTCAATGATTTTGATTAATATGATAGTAGGATCTTTCAGAGCATCATTATACCAATTTTCACAGCCTGATGTAAGAACTCATTTCACAGAAATAATCATGACTAGCATTAATATATGAATGTCAGGGCCATAACACAATAGTATAAGGCATATTTACACCATCTGAACATACAGAACACCATACACATACACACCAAAAAAATCACAGATCTAGAACAAACAAAATCTAGTTTCCTAGACAGCTTACATTTATAGGCTTTGCCCAAAACAATTTTTTTTTGCTTTACTTTTTTATAACATTTTTTCTTTCCAAACAATAAACAGACCTTCTCTATATCTTGTGATTTACTTGTAACATTGTGCTCATGCAAAAATAATACTTGTTTTATTGTAATAACAGTTAGACAGTTTTGGATTTGGGTCCCCAAACCATCATCTAACATTTTACTTGATGTTGCTTCACCCATATTGTCCTTTTAGTTGGAGTGATACGATGATTTCTTTTTCATGAGTTACAAAAACAACAAACATATCCAGTTGACCATAGTTCAAACATCAAGATTCTACGCTTCTTGATCATGCACGTTGTACTCTCATTCTTGAAAAATGGTTTGAATCAGACACACCACTTTGATTCAACATTTATGGGTGTCCTTTTTTTGTAAATATTTCTATAAGTAATAACAACAAAAAGGAATGAAAGGAAATACTAGTACTGTCCCACATAAACAGCTCACGAAACGGAAGAGCAGCAAGAATCACACTGACCATCGTTAATACACAGTCAGGTGGTGACACTGGAGTAAACATTGAATGTCACTGCAATACTGTGGGAATGTGATCATCACTATAACCCATACTTCTGTAACAGTTCGGATTGCCACTGGCGTTTCCGCTCTGGAAAACAATCTGGAATGTGGATTTTTTTAAAATCCTGAATACACTTTTTCATTTCCTCTTCTACGCTGAGCTTCTCACAGACTTTCTTTTTGGAAAGATTGGTTTCCCGGGACTTGCTGATGAGTGTCTGAAAGAGTTCACTGTTTCTGCGTTTGTCTGGTGGGGGCATCCATTGCACAGGTGCTTTTTTGGAAGGGCGATCCAAGGTTAGTGTGCTAGGTTGGTGAGCTGTGGCTTGCTGGGTGTTGGCCGGGTTGTCCTGGGGGGTGCTCGCCTCTGAGTGGCTGTCACAGCTGGAGGTGGAGAGCTCATTACAGGAAGTCCCACTTTCACTTCCTTTATCTGTGGCTTTGTCATGTTTCCTATCTTCGTGTTCTTGCTTGGGTGACACCGTTTTCTGAGATGGTCCTAAAAAAGATAAAAAAGAGTAGAACACTGAATGAGAAGTGAAAAAAGTCAAATTAAATAAACTTTTATTTGTTTGTTTTAAACCAAGAACATTTATATTAAGAAAAATGCTGTGTTTTTTTTTGTTTGTTTGTTTGTTTTTTGAGGGATTAAATACAACACTCAGTGCTGGTAGTCTATCTTAAAATACACAGCATGCTGATGAATTTATTTATAACATAAAGTTTGGGAGGTTTGCCTAAGGAACGTTTCTGCCATAATGGGTCATCCATAACTTTATGTTTAAAAGATTTTTGCTAGGTACTATTTCCTGAAATCTGAAAAAGATATCACAGGTAAATATTCTGTAACCATGTCATTGACAGTTCATTTCTGTTCTAGCTACCAACATTAGGTGTTCATTCTGCCATTATAAAAGGAGGGAGTACCGCTGCTCACTTTTACAAAGTAGCAGCATTCTCCTGGCCCGGAGGCACAATAGCATCATTTATGCATCCAAGACGGTGGCTGGTTTAAATCTTATCCTTAGTCTTTTAATCTTGTTTCCTGTCTATTTCCTTGGGGAGAATTATGCAAGTGCTGTAGATATATATGTGCCTACTATTATGGTGAAAAAAAGTATAGTTGAAATATAGTGTTCTCTTAAAATACAAGGCTTACCATTTGAGGTAAATTACCTAGGAGGACAATTTTCAGGAATTGATAGTTTGCTAGGATAATTATTTCAAATACACAAACAGTTTATTTCCAAGAGAGAGCATATTTTATTCCCCCTCGCCTCTGCTGTGAGATTAGGACATCTATTTAACATTTATTGAACACCACCACATACCCAGAACTATAATAAAACCTTGATTAACTGGAGCCTAACCATTCAGAAACATTATCCAAAATTTTTTTTTAGTCTACTTTTATGAACAAGTTATATAAATCAGAATGGGGGAAGACATCAGTATTTTTGAGCAGTTGCCCAGGGGATTGTACTGCGCAGCCAGAGTTGATAAGAATTGGTCTAATTCATAGGGATTCACCTGAACCACATATGGAATTACTTAGAAATATAAGATTATTGATGACTTGGTATTGATCCAAGACATCCTGCTTCAATGAGATGCCACCTGGCCATTGGGTCATTTAGTAGATTCAGGTGACTTCAATGTGCAGCCAAAATTATGAATCTTCCCTAAGCCTATTATATGTACAGTGAGTAGTTATATTACAGAGAAGAGTGGGAAAGCAAACAAACAAAAATACTTTTTACAAAAGCACCTACTATTTGCAACTTACTGTTTGGGTGCTAACATCAATTTCCCATTTGAACTCAGAAGAAACAAAAGTTGATACTAAACATTCAGTAGAGTTGGATTAAATATTTAAAAAGCATCAGTACCTTTTGGAATGATGGAAATAACCTGAATCTCGATTGTACTGTCAGTTGCAGGATTGTACACATTTGTGAAAACTGACAAAATTACACAGTTACAATGGGTGAGCTTTCCTATATGTAAACTATATCTCAATTAACCAAAAATAAACAAACAAACAAAAAATCCCTAAACGCCTCATTAAAGAATATGTACCTATTTGAGGGATGGCCTACACATTATTTCATACCTGCTTTTCCTACAATGTAGTATACCTAAAACAAATGTTGATGTTGATACTAGTAAACGCTTAGTACAAAAGTGCACTAGTACATTTCAGAAGTATTTGCAATTATGGATTAAAGAAAACAAAAGCAGCAGCTGTTTCTCAGTCTCTGCCATCTATAATAATAAAAGTGCAATATGCTAATTAGACTGGACATCCTTCCAGACATCCTTCCGGGATGAAGCTGGGACTGCAGTCTCAGGATCCAGGCAGCCACCAGCAGCTGCGAGGGAAGGATCAGGCAGCTGGAGCTGTGAAGGCCTAATCTGGCATGAATATCATGCATTGGGCTTCTAGTGACATTATAAAAGCAGAGAGTATCATTATTTAATTCTGCAGAGTAACAATATTCTCCAGGTCCAGAGGTGTAATAGCATCATTTATGCCTCCAAGGGGTTGGCTAGTTTAAATCTTATCCTCAGTCTTTTAATCTTGTTTCCTGTCTATTTCTTTCGGGAGAATATGCAAGTGCAATTATTCCAGGGTAAGAGAGAATGGAGGTGAACCTGAGGGGAGGGAATGAATGAGGTGCACTTCTAACATCCCTAGCTGACTTACCCGGAGGCATTCTGAACCCTGTCTTATCCCCGTGATGGCTGGGCACAAGCTATGCCCTCCGGGCCCCTTGTCTTCTGGCTTTCAGTTGCGTTCAGGGACAAAGATTGGCAGCACTAGGTCTCACCCTAGAATTTCTGGTTGCTTCCCTGAACCAAGAGGCACAGCTCTGGTTAGCAGTTCTAGAGAGAACTGCTCCTCCTCCTCACTTCTCACCTTTTCCCTTCTCTCTTCCTCCCTCTGCCACCCTTCTTTCCAGATTCCATTAAAATGAGGCTCACGTCTTCAGGCCTACCGGTGTTAACCAGTCATTGAAACTGGCATGACCACATTAATGCATAATGTCAATATTCAACTTTTCTCAAACCATCCAGTTCAACGTGCTTTCTCTTTCCTCTGGAACCTTGACTGACAGACCACACTGGTCCCCAACTACCTTCTCCAATAACAAGGTGTATGTTACTTGTAGGATCAGTTTTGTGGTGATAATATTGAAAGGGTTCTGACCTGGAATCAAATTCTAGCTCCCTAGCAAATAACCTCATGGCCTTGGAGCCATACCTAGCTCCTCTAAGCTTCAATCCCCTTATCTGTAAAATGGTCATTAGTACTTTCGTCATGCGTTTATTTTGAGATTAAATGAAATACTATGCAAAGGGTCTAGCAAAATAATGCACAACAATCAGAGTATATCACTGCCATTTAAAAAAACTATGACAGGTGTTCAGTCCCATCTCTAAAGATTTTACATTTCCCAAAAGGTTTGTATGTGCACGTTTACATAGAGGTGGGGTTGGAGGAGCTGCAGCATCTGTTTATCTAATTATCGTTATGGCTGAATGTGGTCCGTGCTAGTGTGATGCCCACAAGCCTAGTGCGACATAGAATGTAAATAAATGTTTCCTGTCCTTTCTGTCAATCTTCTGCAATACTTTACCCAGAAATCTCTAAAGGGAAAGCTACAATTTTCATTCCTATGAATGACTAAGGAATTACAGTAGACTGCAAATACCTGAAAAACCAATTTATATTTAAGGATGAGAAATGAGAAATAATTTCATGTTAATAGGCATGGGAATAGAACCTTAGACAGAAACACCAGGCATAAAGAGTGACATCTGAGTGGAAGACAGTACAGAAGGACATAGGTGATCCTCGAATAATGTGGGGGTTTGGGGCACCCCACACTCAGTTGAAAATCCATGCACAACCTTTGACTCACCCAAAGCTAACTGCTCATAGCCTACTGTTTACCAGAACTTTTACTGATAACATAAACAGTTAACACATATTTTGTAGTTACATGTATTCTATACTGTATTCTTATAATATGAAGTAAGCCAGAGCAAAGAAAATGTTATTAAGAAAATCATAAAGAAGAGAAAATGTATTTTTCTATTTATTGAAAAAATATGTCAAGGGTAAACTGTCCTAGATAACATAAAATCAAATGCTTCCTTTTGTTTGTATTCAATGGGAGGAAATGCTTAATGACATACACTAGGGAGAATACAGAGATTCATAAATTCCATCCTTTAGCTAAATAAATTATATACAGTTATTATGCCTAATGGCATTACAATTTATTCATGAAAATAAGTCTCTGCATCCAAAACACATGCACAAATACACACACAATTTTATTATGCTCAGATCTCTCTTCAATGTGGGAAGAGCCTTGGAGGATGCGGGTTTGAACTTGGTGCACTTACAAAAATATTTTTGTGCTGGTCATGTAACCTCTTTAATACTTGGTCCTTGCTGGTTAAAATTTTGGTATTGGCCCTTAAGTTTATTAATGTAATAAAGTTCTATAGTTCTAAATTATATAATACATAAGAAAGGATTTTCCAGGCAGTAAAATTCTAATTAAAAAAGCTTATATAAAAGTTTAATCAACTAGTTGCTATGACATGTACTGATCACCACGGGGAAGATGCTCATTGCAGGAGCTGCCCCCAACCTGCAGGTGCCCCAATTGCCAATGGGGCCTGCTGGACAACTACTGGGTTCCCCTCCCCCCCCCAACCCCTTGGCCTGGGAAGTCCCAATCACCCGATTGGGACCTGGCCCCAAGCTGGGATGGGGAACCGGGGGTGGGTGAAGGCAGATGCAGGTGGTGAGGGGAGGCAGGGAACCTGATCAGCCCTGATCACCGGCCAGGCCTAGGGACTCACCTGTGCATGAATTTCATGCACTGAGCCTCTAGTTAAATATAAAACATTGAAGAGTTACCATTAATAAAAATTCCCTCTTAGAATGGGGAAATAAATTCAATTTACACTAAAGTACTTCGCAGAATTACAGATTCGAGGATAACTTTTTAAAGTTAATTGGTGGGAAGAGTAGTCCTAGAAGACATTATTGACTCATATTTGTTTCATTAAGTCTATTCTTGTCAGCAATGACAGCAATAGGAAGGATGCCTAAAGCAGGACAGTGTGGACTGGCTGGGCTCACATCCTTATCTTATTTGGGTCTCTATTTTCTTTCCTTTTAAAAAACATATTTTTAATGATTTCAGAGATGAAGGGAGACAGAGAGAGATAGCAACATCAATGATGAGAGAAAATCATTGACTGGCTGCCTCCTGCACTTGTAGCCGCACACTGGGGACCAAGCCAGTAACCTGGGAATACACCCTGACTGGGAATGGCATCATGTCCTCTTGGTTCATAGGTCAATGCTCACCCACTGAGCCATGCTCACTGAGCAGGGTCTCTGTTTACTTAGGTTTAAATTTCATGGCGTTTTGGCAAATATTACATGAGTCAACACATGTAAAGTACTTACATGTGAAAATGCTCAAAATGTTAATTGTTGTTATTCAGAATAAGTAACCAGTGTTATTTGGCCATAATATGGCATGTTTGTTTATCTAACTATTGAGAGGATTGAATGAGGAATACAAATAATTCCATTTTAATTCTGGCTCTATACATTGTACGTGTCAACAAATGAATTGCAGGCAATCTCTTAGCTATTTTCAGTCTCAGATTTTTTTATCTATTAAAAATAAAATAAGAATAGCAATACTGTCACATGGCTATAATAAGAAAGGAAATAATGTCAAAGCAATTTTGTTGTCAAAGTAATTTTGTTATAAAGTTATCTATACTAGAGTTGAGAAATTATTAAGCATTATGTTTTCATGTACTAAAAGGAACTTATTTGAGAAAATAAAACACAAAAGCTCTTTTAAGTTATAAAAACATGTGAATTAAAAGCAACAGTAAAAAAAACATTACATTAAACTACATAAAATAAATTGAAGGACAATGGACCAAATTTGTAAAATTGGGGAAAAAAGGGCTTTCAATTACTTCCGCTAGGTTATATTACATTGACATAAAAAGGAGGAAACAATAGCTTTTCTAAGTCCTTTGTGTTGATAGTGTAGTAAAGAATTTAATTGTTACTATTTTTGTCTTTAAAAAAGACACCGACTCTGGTTAGTTATGAGTGTGGGCACCTTCAATGTGTTCTTCCATATCATTTCTCAAAATGCACAGGCATTTCCAAGTGAAGTCTATGTGAACAACTGTACATTTGAGAGAACCATTTATTTTTTTACCTGCCTAGTGATGATAAAAAAGAAAAAAAAAGACAGGGTATGTAAAATATGTCTGCAACAGGTACAATTCTCAGAAGTGAAATTGCCCTTTAATAGTGCTAAACTCAATAGTGTGTGAATGCTTATGTGGTACTTGAACAGAAAGAATCAGTTTATCTTAAATATTAGCACTACATGCCTTTGAGTTTTAAGAGCTTAAATCAAAAAGGAAAAAACTCAATTTTTATTAGGTAAACATTTGTTGAGCACCTACTAGATACCAGGCACAGTGTTAGTCACAAGAGCAAGGACACACACACACACACACACACACACACACACACACACGCCCCGATATCCAGCATTGCAGGCTTAGGGTATAAGCACAGTAGTGCAGCTGTAACTAAAGTGCAACGAGGGCATGAAGAAGAGAACAGGAGTAAATTGTGTACGGATTGAGGTAAGAAATGAAATCACTTTTAATCTATCAGATACATTTTCATAGTAAATTGAGACTTAAAAGTCATACAGAAGGTACATTCATTTTAGAGTAAAAAGGCTATAGGAATAAATAAAAATTAATTTCTCTATAGTCCCTACTGCTATTACTTAACCACTTTTATGAAGGAAGGGATATAAAAGAAAAAGGAAAAATAAAGAAATGCGACTTAAAAAGAGAAACTAGTTGTGGAATTCCTTCCTTTCATCCTGACATGATTGGTCACTGACACACTCTTCTGATTCTCCTTGTACTTGCTCATTTTTACGGTACTTACTCATTTAAATGTGTCTCCCAGGACTAAATTGTAAATGCTTGGAAGGCAGAAACTGGGTCTTTCCAGCCTACAGGGAAGCCTTGATCATGGTAATTGACTAACCAAAATTACAAAGTGATTGCTATTGCTATGAATTCCTATCGAATCAACTACTGTATTCATTTGGTACTTAGTATTCATTACCTTTTATGTTACTAAATATTCAGCTAAGTGAGCTCAGCATAGTAAGAATGTTCCATCATCCCCACACAGATGTCAATCCCAAAGCCACACAACATCTGGTTTCCTATCTTCCTCAAAAAAGGTTATCATTTCAATGAGGGCCAAGACTGTGTCCTCTGTATCTTTGTACCATACAGTTCAGGAGGCTGATTGGTTGTATCACTGAGTCAAAGATACTAATAAAGGGAATAAGCAAATACAGCATTAGGAAAAATGTGAGGGAATACACATTTAATTGAACATATAATGGAGGAGGTTTTAAAAAGCAATCGCACCACCTTCCTCCCAGTCTACGCATCTGTGTCTTCCTATTAGTTCTTTCTACAGATGATATTCAAGGTCACCTTTGGCAACCCAGTGGATTCATCTTTTATTTCTAATTACTTTCCAAGTCTTGTAATTCTAGCCTTGCAGTGGCTCTTGAATCTAGGTTTGCACTTACGTTCCTATGTTCACCAGTTATAAGAGGTTTCTCATTATTTCTTACTGTGTCTCTTAACTGGTTTTCTGACTCCAGTTTAGTCTCACTTCAAGCTATTCTCTACAACATTACCATATAAACATCCCTGAAGTCTAATTCCTTTAAGTCCCTCTCCCCCCCCCCCCCACCCTTGTACAATAATCTTTTAAAGAGTTCCTCTGCAGAGGAAATCTGAATGCCACATTTTGGCACTGAGGACTGTCCTCAGTTTTTATCACCCCAGCCCATCTTGCAGTATTCCCCACAGAGCAGCCAAAATACACTTGTAGTTCCTGGGAAATGCCTTGCTTTATCCATGCCTGTTTCTCTCCATCTGGATTGTGTTTCTTCCTGCTTTCATGCCCCTTGAAGCTGCTCTACACAGTGCTTTCAGCAGAAAATCATCCCTTCTCACGTTTGGGTACAATTTCTTGTGAGTTCTGACTCTCTACTGACCCATAGCCCAGTGTTTGAGTCTATCTCAAAGTATTAAGCCAGTTTTGTCTAAGAATGGTTATTTCTGCCCTAATTTTAACTTATATATCTGTATGTCCTACTCCACAAAACAAACACACGGACACAGATACAAACTACAGTAGTCACTCTGTAACAGAGGGTATTTTTTTTTGTGATTTTTTTTAAATCTTTGTGTTTCCTGGTGTACCCCCTCCCACAATTAGGCTCATAACCATTCATTTACTAAATTAAATGAAATCAGTATTACATACTAAAAAATGTCTAAGCACATAGGGAATGATTTTAGCCCCAAAGAAGTTCTTTTGTGGTTTGTTTTAATGAAAAAAAAAAAAAAGAGATAAATCCAAGTATAACTGAGGTTACAGGGTGTAACCAAGAAAAAAAAAAGAGAGAGAAAATGAAGCTTTCATGGTTAACTATAAATTTGTAAGAAGGGCCTCACTAGTTAGAAAAAATAATAAAAGGTCCTTATATTATCCCTTTTCTGCTGTTAAAGGAAAATAAAAATATTTAGATAGCATAAATAACGAGGAAAAACAATCTCTTTTGTCTTCTGAAGAATTTTATCTCACAGGATTATCTGATATGTTGTATGATCTACTGATTACATGATACTGGCACCTACATATTTCTAGTAGAAATGGTATTCTTCTCGGGAGCCTTAGCACTTGCAACATGGTGATAGACCGGTTGCCGGAGGTCTACGTTTAACTCTGATCTGCACACTTCACTCAGGAAAGCTGGGATTCTATGGGACATTCACCACTTTTGTGTTTAAAAAGAAAAACAAACAGACAAAAAAAATCCAAAAAAACAAAACCAGACAGATTCCAGGCTCCTTTTAAACCCTGGCATTAAGTTGTGCTCCCTCCCAGGTTCCCACTGCTGCCTCTGCCATTGCTTATTATTAATATTGTCAGATGGCGGTTGTATTTTTTGCCACATATTTCCTAATGACCCCTCTTTTCACTTTCACATGCCGTAGGAAACAGACAATGTATCTGTTCTTCAAACCTGTGAATACAAGCCTGCTCTTACTTGTTCCACATCCATAAACTGTGGATCGGAAAACCTACATGGTGCGTGGCAAAGATTAATGAGAGTTTGTATCTACAACATGACTGATGGCTCGGGAGGGGAAAACAAGGCGCTCTGTAAATACAAATTGGGGTTGCGCTTAACGATGTGCTGTGTATAACAAATTCATGTGAACATAAAACCATGCTGGTTGTAAATTAGCGTTGCCTGTTATAAAATACTAAACAGCTGTCTCAAACCTGAGGAAAAAGGCTTGGTGACAACAGGCATGCAGAGATGGTGAGGAGGAGGCAAACACACACACACACACACACACACACACACACACACACACACACATCACACAACCAGGCTAATACTCTGGGGTTCTGGGAGCAGGAGCAAGTGCAAGCAGAAAGTCCTAGTTGAGGGAATTGCTATTTGTCAGACCTCTTCAGATCTTGAGTGCCTGCCTGCCTATAAAGGTTTTCAAGAAGTCCCAACAAGGGCAGCGAGGTGCCACTTTTTGTAGCTGTCAGACTATTGAACACGAGTGCCACCTCTGTCCGCTCTGAGGTTTGTCAAAGCGGGCCTATTCTGGAGGCAGCTCAGTGCAGTCACAACAGCAAGTCCAATACGGGAAGACAAGCTCACAGCAGAGTTTAATCTCATGTTGTGTGGCCATTGGAACAAACGCTCAGCCTTTGCAAATATCAAAACTGTGCTTGAAGTAAAGTTCTGACACTTGCTAGCTAGGACAAAGGTATCTTCAAGACTCTTTTTATTATCCTGCTTAAGAGGGAATGAAACTATGGAACCGTCCTCCTTGAGTTGCTTTAAGTAAAGTCAAGTATGAGGAAGAGCCTTACAGTAGTGGCCTCAGAAAAGATATCAGATCTTTTTTTTTCAAAATTTCTTATTGATTAAGGTATTATATATGTGTCCTTATCCCTCTATTAAGCCCCCAACTCTATCCCCACTCATGCCCTCACCCCCCTGGTGTTCATATCCATTGGTTAGGCTTATGTTCATGCATCCAGCTCCCTTGGCAGATCTTAAAATCTCTGGAAACTGTAAATGTTACTTTCTATGACAAAGTTTTTGCAGATGATTAAGGATTTTGAGATCTTGAAATTATTCTGGATTTCCTAGTTGGGACCCCAATCAACCACAGCTATCCTCATAAGAGGGAATTGGAGGGGTATTTGATGCACAGATAGGAGGAGGAAGCAATGTGACCACAGAGTCAGTTGGAGTGATGCAGCTACCAATCAAGGAATATTATCACCCACCAAAGCTGAAGAGGCAAGTAACAGAGTCTCCCCTAGAACCTCTGAAGGCCGTGTGGTCCTGCTGACACAGTGATTTCAGCCAGTGAAAGTTACTTCAGACTTTGGGCCTCTGGAACTATAAGCAAAGAAATCTCTGTTGGTTTAGCCACCATGGGTAATACTAGTAATTTGTTACAGCAGCCATGGGAATCTAACACAAGTTTATTTACTCTAATGTTGGGACCTTGGTAGATACTGGGTTATAGCATCTTAAATAAATGAACACAATATTATTCTTAATAACTATATATTGCATCTGAATTATAGGATCTTATTTTCCTTATTAAAATGCAATCTCTTGCATTCTCTGCCAGTTTGTAATCCTTTTTCACTTCCAATTGGTAGCCTTTGAGATTCTGGAAAACAATTATCTCATATAGTCAAAATTTCCCCAATTATATAGGTCAACCATTATTTGCATAATAAGGTTTATAGTCTTCTGACATCAGTCACATCTGTTCCCACAGCACACTCTATTCTCTCAATACACACACACACACACACACACACACACACACACACACACACACACTCACCCCTCCACACACACACATTATATATATGTAATCATAGAACTGTCTCTTATCTATGACTGATCCCAACAATATGTCCAGCACTTGGTCATTCCCTGAAGTTCCAAACTCCATGATTTTACTGATTTCTGGACATCTCCTAAACTTCAAATACCATATTCTAAAAACTTACTGAACTATTTTTTCTTTATAAACCAGTTCCCCTTTGTATGTCTTCTATTTTATAAAAAGCACCACATTATTAGTCAACAGGTTTGAAATCTTAGCGTTATTTTCATAATACCAATTTCTACCTCTTTATTGTTTTCCTCCTCATATGAACAGCTACCTAATCATTGAATGTGCTTTGATAAAGTCTCATTCACTTCCCTCATTATCAGTCTTCACCCTCACATTTATGAACCTCAGTAACTCACTGAATCCACTGCAATGACTTTCTGACCTCTTATTGACTGTCGCAATGACCTACTAGAGAACTTTTCATCTGTAATCTCTACCTCCTACTATCCTCACTGAAAGCCTACTTATCTATTTTGAAAAAACAGCTCTTATTGTAGTACCTGATCTCAGAGAAGGACAATGGCCTTCTGAAACTTATCCAAACCTCTGAGCTCCATAAACAAAACTTCCATGACACAGTTCCATTTTAAACTCCAAAAGTCATGTTCAATTAGTCCCACCTTCTATCCAAGCCAAATTAGAGGTATTAATATTATCCTACATGCTACATGTATTCTTGTCTTCCATTCTCCACCTATGTAAATGGCAGGTTGATTTCCATTTTATACCATACTTACATACATGGAGTAAATTCTTTACTGGCTGGTATATGTGTGTGAGAATATACTTGGTGCCACTGTCTATCTTATGTAACATTAGAGGCCTGGTGCATGAATTCATGCTTGGGTGAGGTCCAGTCAGCCAGCCCTGGGCTGGCCAGGGGGAGGGGCAGTGGGCAATTGGCCCTACCCCCTTCCCCCACCCCTCGGCTGAACTCCTGGTGGAGGGGACAATTAGCCTTTTATTATATAAGATACCCCAAGCCCCAGGCTACAGGAATAAATTTATAACCTAGCCTGGGTCAATCATAATGCCTTACAACCCAGCCCCATAACCCATACTTGGGAGGCAAGTAATCTGGGCAGTTCAATAAAGAACACCCTTGGGATACTTTGAACTTTTGAGGGGGGAAAAAGAAAAGCCCTTTATGTTCTTGGCCAAAAAACTCTCAGATGCGACTGCAGGTGACTAAGACTCCCAGCGCAACTACAGTAGAAGGGAATGAGAGCTGAAGGAGACTTCTCACATGTTTGGATGTCTGACTCAGTAACCCCGCAAGCAGCTCCACCTGTTAGGTATTTTAGAAAAAAATAAAATATTAATCTTATCAGAAAATATTTTTCACAAACCTGTTTAGATATTTTATTAGATGCAAATAACATTGAAATATAACTGGAACCTCTCCTGGAGCAAGTTGAATAGTGACGTATTAGTTGTATTTGTCAAAGAATAACACTTAGTCTTTCATGCATAAACTTAAACTTTTATTCACAAAAGGTGAAGAAAGTTAGAATGATTCAGGCATAAAAAATATAATCAGTGTGTATTTGTGAGCAATTTCTTTAGTCAAAAAGATACTTATTCAAGTCACCTGGGTGCAGGTGGATTGATTGAGTTCGAATAAGAAATCAGTGGTGAGTGGGAAGGGAGCAGGCTTTAAATCTGCTCTGGGGCAGCTGCAGAGAGGGCTTCGGCTTGACATGTATCAGGATTGTGCCCCCGTCCTAGTTTCCTGGGGGCTGTGAAGGGTTATGGTCTTTGGGAATTTCTGTAAAACAACCACTCAGGGGCATGTTTGGGCAAGGCTTAGGTTTGCAGAAGGAGCTGGCTTTTGTTCGCCCAGCTAAGTTAGACCCCTGTTTCTTGATTAACCCTTTCAATTTTGATAAAAGCAGTAATCTTTTTTACCCTCATATAATTACTTTCCCTAGTTCACTATTTATATTTTGGAACATGGATGAAGAAAAGCGGATTTTAGAAGTTGTATCCAACATGAAATTGGTGCAGCTCCAGGCCTCAACCAGGTGCCAGGGGTAGGACGTCCCATGGATGATGGTTTCGAGGCTAGCCTGAGGGAGAATTTCTGACAGAGTAGTCTAAACCAAGCCTGAAGCTTCCATACAAGTCTGAAAAACCACGTTGGGGCACTGCAGAATGGATTCTCATGACCAGTGGCTGAGCTTGTACAAGTCTTTCAAAGTCTTGCCTTGTTTATATTTCTGAGTTGAGCCCCAGCTAAGCTATTTAGTATTTATTCATGGACTTTGAGAAACATGTATTTTTAATAACATTTTTTCTTTATTGATTAAGGTATGACATATGTGTCCTTATTGCCCCATTACCCTCCTTATACCCCCACAAAGAAAACCTTTATAATAGAAATATATATACTTTAGGAAGTCCTGGGGATTAACTTTTATTTGACTAACAGGGATATGTGCCCCCCCCATCCTTGCCTTAGAACCTGTGACTAGGGTGGAGAAGGCATTCTAATGGTCCTAGACTAAGATGCTAATCCTTTCCTGTGTCCTGGGGAAGAAGGTCTGTCTCCAAAAGTAGGTAGGGGTGCAAGGTAAACAGAAACACACACACACACACACACACACACACACACACACACACACACACACACATATATATATATATATATATATATATATATTTATGTAAGTGTGGCTAAATTCAGAATCACGATGTTTTATAGTAAAATAAGTGTGTCATACCACCCTATCCCAAGGCAACATGTCACTTTGTGTCATCTTTTCCTGAGTTTAAAGAGACAGAGTAATGCAACCAGAGCAGTTTTACTTCATTCGTAGTTTACCAAATAAGTGCACGTTTGTAATAAGGAATATTTATTGAACACTTACTATGGGCCCAAAACCATGCTAAGTGCATTACACATAGCTACTCATGTAGTTCTAACTATAACTTTGTAAGGTTCAGTGCCTATAATGCTCATGTTACACATGAGAAAACTGAGACTCAGAAGGTTATATAACTCGACAGGTCACATTTGAAAGAGACGGATTCAAAGGGAGGTCTGTCAGATTTCTGACTTGATGCTGAGTTAAGCTCTGACAGTCAATGCCTCAAAAATCCTAACCATGGTGTTTAAGCCAGTCCCCTTGAAATGTCAACGGAGAGCTAGAATTACTCATGAATTTTAATCCCTGATAAAATTAAAATGAGATGCATAGCTACAAACATTTTGGGATAAAAGTGTTTAATTGTACCTGAGAGTTACCATTTATTTGATCATTTGAAATAAAGGACTATTTTATATCATGTCTAACTATTTTAATAAAAAGTAAGTAAAAAAGACTACAGAGAAACATCAATTAGACCATCAAACCTTGGAGGGAAGGTAGAGGAGGGTGGGGATAAGGGGGAGAGATCAATCACAGGACTTGTATGCATGCATATGGCCTAACCAATGGACACAGACACCAGGAGGGTGAGGGCATGAATGGGGGGATAGGGGGTAATGGGAGAATACGGATACATATGTAACACCTTAACCAATAAAGAAATTTAAAAAATAAAAAAGACTAAACATATGAAAATGTGGACTGCTTTCTAATTCAGTTTCTTGTGACCACTATTGGAACCAAACCACTTTACCCAAGCAACTCTGATTTATCAGACTTAAAAATTTTCCATTTGAAAATAAATGCTAACAAGGCAATATCTTTACAAAGAATATTTTTGTGAATTTAAAAATTAAAAACAAACCTCTTACTTTGATTGGATAGGTACAGGTCGAGAAACAGGTATGGTTTAAAGAAAAAATTATATATTTAAGATATAAATTGTAACCATAAAATGTACAGGGTAAACATAATTAGAACTTTTTAAAAAATATGCTTTCATGGACTTTTAGAGAGAAAGGGAGGAAGAAGCAGAGAGAGGGGGAAACATTAATGAGAGAGAAACATCATCAACTTGGTTCCCCCTATACAACCTCTACTGAGAATCGAGCTGAAACCTAGGCATATGCCCTAATTTATGAGTCCATGCTCAACCACTGAGTCAGACTGGCCAGGCTGAAAAATATATATATAAGATGATGCAGAATTATATCAGAGAAGAAACAGTGAAAATGAGAGACTCATTTGTACTCATGACTGGTCAGTCACTGTAATTTCTAAGATGCCAGAATTACACTTGTACAATAAGGCACCTTTAAGGTTGAACCTTTCGATGATGTTCACCTTTTGATCAAGAACGGTCCTGACATAAGGCCAGACATTTTTTGCAAAGAGCTTTCAGAGTCTAATTAGATAATGGGTCGGTTCTGTCAAGGTTGAGATGCCTTGAACTGTTCATACCACTTTATAGTGCATTTTACTCCAAACCTAATCTTTCAAGAGTAGCAGTAACATCCTTTTCCCTGTCTGACATGAAAGCCTTAAAACTTAAAAGCAAAAAATTGTGCAGTGGTGCTAATGAAACCATTTTAAGTTAAAATGATGTACTGGTAACACCTTTTATGTGGATCAAGCAAAAATGACCATGTAAAGGAAGTCTTCACACTGGGGATGCATTTCGAAATCCACATTTAATTACAATATATATATATTAATGATTATTCATTCAAAGCTTGAAGACAGACAATCGTTTATCATATGAAGCATAGGACTGGAGTGTGCTCGCCATGTGATGCATGTTGAATGGGTCTCCAGGACGTGCTGAGAACACAGGGCTCACAAAAATGAATAGTGTGTGCTGACTTTATGTAATTCAGTGTAAGTAACCTGGAGTGCCCACCTTTTGTTCACTTTACAAAACTGAAACAAATCTTGTACAATTGGAATAAAAACTTCAAATATATGCACTCCTTATAGGGCAAACATTTCCACAACAAGGATCTAAACTAGAGCTACCATTAGTCAATTACAAGGACTATACTATGTAAAGATCACTAATTAATTGGGAATTGTGATTTACAGTATAATTGATTTTAATATAATTGTGACTGCATGCTGGCATTAGAGAGAGAAAAAAAGATATCTTGAGATGAAGACTGACGACTCAGAATTCCTTTGCTTGAACGGCTGGCTGATCATTTATTTACCTTTAATAGACTATGAACTATTTTGCCTGAAAAATGGCAAGGTCAAAGCCAAATATTAAACACTAGTAGAAGACTGAGATAATTCTGATTTTGTAGATCAAAAAGAAAATAAGAATGGTTGTTTGTTTATTATTGTTTTTTTCTATCAATTTTTGTCAGTTTTGTTTATAATAACAAAAATACACATTTAACTAGAAAAAAAAACTTTATAATAAAAATCTCCCAGTATTTTGTTTCTAAAATACTCTATGCTTTAACTACATTATCAATAAGAAAAAGATTGTTTGATAATTTAATTTTTGGTAGTATATATTCTATTTAAAATACTACCTTTTAGCACAGTACATTCCAAAAAACTCAAAGCAATTATAAGAAAAATGAGTCAAATTCCCATCACTTTTTTAGTACTCTAGTTTTCATAAAATCACCAGGGAATAAGATATCAAGATTATAGAGCATTTCCTACTCTAGTGTATATAGTCCAAAAGGTACAGGAAAAGAAATGGAGGACATTGAATAAAAATGTCAGGCCATTTTTTGAATTACCTAATCTCTTACAAAATCTTTTAAATTTTAATGGGGCGGGGGTGTGCAGAGAGAGAGAGTGAATGAATTAAATTCTTGCCTTTGCTACAAAACTAGAGAAGTGTCACTAACAGAACAGATGTTGGAGAAATTCTGGGTGACACAAAGCAGATGGAATCAATCTAAAGAAGAGTTAGAGAACACATTAGTTTCACGCACACTCACAGGAAAAAATAAAAAAGAATGATTCAGTAGAACCCAAAGCCCAGAGTAAACTAATAGAAGAGACAAAAGTAATCTTGGTAAATAACAATTTTAAAGGAAATACATTCAAGATCTAATCTAATAAGGAAACATATCCAAATGGTTTTATAGAAATGATAAGATATATGTTATACAAACTGAACCAAGAAATGGAAAATAAGAAAAAGAAAAATTCTTAATCAATTCCGTAAGCATCAATAACCTTGACCTTAAATCCAAAGGAACTTTCATATAGGCATTGAACAGGCTGTCAAGCTACAGGGGGAAGGCTGGGGAGGGTAGGGGCGGGTGCTGGGCGATCAACTGAAGGACTTGTATGCATGCATATGAGCATAACCAATGAATGAAAGACACTGGGGCGTGGAAGGGGGCAGGTGGGGACATGTGCTGGGGGGTAGGGGAGGCTGGGGGGAGGATAATGGGGTGGGGGAAAGGAAAACTTATGTACTATGTACTACTATTAAATCTAAGTTATACTGCAAAAAAAAAAAAAAGAAAAACAAAAGAAAAACAAACAAACAAAAAAGAATATTGTGGATCTATCTTCTTTATGAACCTGGATTTAAAAATCTTAAATATAATTTATACAACTTTAATTCAATAAACTATCAAAAAGATAATGTATCATAACCAAGTAATCTCTCTTTCAAAAATAGAGTTATTCACTATAAAACATAATGCAAGATAAAAATGAGAAAATAATGTAATAATCACACTATATATAAAGAAACATTAGACAGAACACAATACCCATACTTGATTTATTTTTTTCAAAAAACAGCCAACCTACAAATTGGAAAAAAATTTTTCTTAAACTAATAATAGAGGATTAAAAAAGTATTTTTAGCCAAGTCAATTAAGTCCAATATGCATACTATTAATACTGCTAATTTTGTACAGAAGGATATCATCAATAACATAAGTAGAGAAAAATAGATAGAACTATTGGAAAGGGACAAAAGAAATATCATTTTTTCTTGTGGTATGATATGGTCCAGAAAAACTGATAAACCAACAGTTCCATAAGGAGGGTAGATAGAAGACTGACATGTAAAAAGTGACAGCTTTCTTTTACATCAGCAATGCCAATTAAAAACATATATTTTACAAAAAATAGATCACACTCAGCACAGCAACATAAATTTTAAATTAATTGTAGGTAAGCTCAACAAAAAGTAGATGAAGAAACTTTGGTATTATTGGACTTTATTGAGGGACCTAGAGAAAGTAAATAAATGGAGAAAAACTGTATGTTCCCTGTTATAATAACATTTAAAGATTAAATTCTCTCAAAATAAATGTGTAAATGCAATGCAATACTAACACAAATCTCAATAAGATATTTTATGTAATTTGCCAAACTGGTGTTAAAATAATTTAGAAAAAAAATAGATAAGCATAACATGTTTTGAGAAACACAAAAAAATTTAAGGGACTCCTAGACATCAAATTATACTTTAAAGCTTTATTAGTATTGCAACAATGTGGGAAATCATCTCAATGAAATGGAGTGAGAAGTGCAGAAACCAAACCATGTACTTATAGAAATTTGGTATTTTAAGTTAATGGGGAAATAATGCACTCTTCAGTTATCTGTATTCAGGTAGTTTCCTATCCATTTGGGAAAAAAATATACATTTATACCTCATATTATATATAAACATAAATTCTGAATTAATTAAGAGCCAAATATAAATAATAAAATTATGAATGCAGTTGAAGAAAATGTAAAATAATTTTATGCTGGTTAAAAAAAACATTCAGAACCAATAAAGGTAAAACATGTTGAACTTGCTTTATAAAAATGTAAACTTCCTATAGGATCATGGGACCAGCACAAAATTAAAGCCTAATGATAAGCTTTAAAAACAACTCAACAAATATAATGTATTGTGACCCAATTGAAAGATGATGGAGGTCAAAATATCATATTTATTGGTGATGAATATATTGCAAAATGGAATATTAGGGAGAAACAATCCTATCTAATAAAAGAGAAACATGCAAATTGACTTTACCTTCACCATGCTACCAGCCAATCAGGAGTGGGGGTCGGGGCCAAGCAGCATGAACAGTGGGGCCGAGCAGTGCGCAAGGCCACCACAAGTGTGGGGTGCCCCTTGGGCTGGGCGGTCACCACCAGGGCTAAGGCCTGGGCTGGGGGAGTGGGGCCAGGGCTTCTGGCAAGCATGGGGTCCTGGAGGCTGGGCAGTTGCCAGTGGCCAAGGCTAAGGCCAGGGCTGGGGGGTAGGGCCGAGGAGGCCAGGGCAGAGCCAGCCATTGGCCCCATTGATGGGGCAGGTTGGGCTGAGGGATCACCCACCCCCAGTGTACACATTTTGTGCACCAAGCCCCTAGTTTTGTTATAATTACAAATAAGCTTACCATGCCACAGGCAGAACGAGACAATTACAGAACCCTTTCAACCCCCCACCTCCCATTTGGGCCTGGCCCCTCTAAGGTTCATGGCATAGAGAAGTAAAGCAAAATGCATCTTTCCTAGAAGTAATCAGGTCACAAATAGAAGATGCTAAAAGCTGAAAGGAAGCATTCCAATCTAATAAGGGTAGCTTTTCTAGGAAGAAGACCCTGGGATTAAGAACAATGAAGGGAGGCTCTCTTTCTACACTTTAATTTTCAATATTTGCAATGAGTGTGTTTGCATTACTTGTGATTAAAAGAGCAGGTGGGCAGACATGATAAGAGACTTGGCTTCAAGTCTCAGTTCTGCTGGCAACTGGCAGAATGACTTTCAAGAAGGAACTCCAACAATTTGGACCCCAATTCATTATTGTTTTCATGGGGATGATATTTTTCAGCTCTGAAGTTGGCAAACATCTCAGAAGAGGGATATGGGCAGTTAGGGCCCAGTATTTCCTGCTGGCAAGACCTGGTATCTATTGTCCTGACTCCAAATGGCCTCCAACCACAAGCCCACAGTATGTATAGAAAGTTCAGAGCTAGGCAACCAAGATGAAACCATACCACACCCAACACCAGATCAGGGCTGCCTCTAATGAGGGTTTCCTGTGGATTGCTGAAGGGGAGCGGAGCTGTCCATCCACTGACCCATGTATGAAGCAGGGCAGTCCTCAGTCTGACTTGCGGACTCCTCTCCTTGCTCTGGGGGACCAGATGCCTCTTCCAGATCACGTCATCTAAACTCATACCCTTTTCTGTTCATCCCCGTTAAATTGGAAACTTATAATGGAGAAGGAATTGTGCCTGAAATGGTTGCCACAAGCCAAGCTCTGAGCATACACAGGCCTGTGTTCAAGATCAGGCCTGCCTATTTCTTGGCTGCAGGTGACCATTGGGAGGTTACTTAAACATCTCCCTACATTGAGTCTTCTCGTCTGTGAAGATTACACGAGATTTATTATTACAATATATTATTAACAATAATGATCACTCAACATAAACATTTACTATTTGTCCACTCCTTTTCTAAGAGCTGAATTTACAACAACCTTGCAAGAGTCTATTTGTGCCCAATATCAGATGAGAAGGTACTTGGAGATGGCAGAGAGGTTGTTACTAGTACTTGGGCTATTGATTCCCAACTGTTTAACCTGAATGAGTTGAACTCTCCGTAAGCAGGATTCTTTCTATGTAACATAGAGGTTAAAATGTGTCTTTCACAACATGTTTGGCCTTGCCTTTCATAACTATTCATTAAATATTTTTAACTAAATAATTGAGTAAATATTTAAAGGCAACACAAATGGTAAAATATTGTGTGGACGATTCATCATGTTACATAATCTTTCATGTGCTATTTGATCAATCTTGTCTCAGTGAGTTCAACCCTGCCCACCTTCAGTTCTGTCCTGATTCCCATTCTGATTGAAAAGTTCTCACACATCCTTCCATTCTGTCCCCTATTATTGGAATACAAAGTTGTTTTCTTGACAAATGTGTGCATCAACATGGAAAGTTAATGTCAGCAATCATGTATCCCCTTCCTTCTATAGAGGGGGTAGATTTCCCTGCCAGCATGTGTTACCCATGTCAACTGCTACACAAGTACTGAGCATAGCATATTAAAAACTCCTTCCTGGAGGAACACTCTGCTGCTTCCTCCAGGAAGCTACAGCAAGGCTGAAAGGTGAAAGTGCTTTGCCTGAGGAGTTTCACTCCGTGCTCCAAGCATGAGGAATGACTTGCTGCTGAGTAAATAGTGGTATAAACAGGCAGACTAAGCAAGGAGACAATCCCAAGTAAAAGACCAGGCCGAGATGACCAATTATGCCTTAGATGGTGACACCAGAACTTGTTGTGAAACTCGAGAAGCAAGTATTGAAGCCCCAGGAAATTGTGATAGGCTAAGAAACCCCGTGTCCATTTCAGAATTTGAATCTTTGAGCATCGCCTTTAAGAAGAGGTTTCACTGAGCTTTCTTAGAAAAGAGAATATCTTAATACCCCAGTAACGGTCTCTGTACAGAGATTCTAATCATTACCATAGTTGTAGTACAGTAATTGCATTCAGGGTTTAACTAAAGGCACTATTGGTAATTATTTTTACTGAAGTTTTACTGAGTCAATACCATTTGGTATCACCTCTCAGATCTGCCCCTGTGCATCCTGGCACCGTGAAAGACCCGCTAGAAGGGGAAGTAATTAGTGGGGAGCACAGTCACAGGAACCTTCACAGAACTGTGCCACCTCCGGAATGCATCCTAATGAGTAGAATATTTCACCTCCACCTCTTATCACTACTTCCAAAAAGTAAAGCATTCCCTAATTAGAGTCATCATATCAGCCCACAGGATAAAAAGCATATAGAAAATTGCTCAGGCCTACCCACTATGGCAGAGAACCCTAAATGAAAAGTTCAGTGTGCTCCAAAACTGCAGTGTTCGCAAATTCTTTATCTAAAAAGAAAGAAAGAAAAAAAGATCTTGTCTAGGAGTAGAATAATTGCTCCGCAGTTACTGAAGCCCTGTGCCTTCGAACTCTCACTGACACACTGCCCTGCTCTTCCATTCAATTGTCCTAAAAAAACTCCATTAGCACCCCTCCCCCAATTATAAATACTGTAATTACTGAGTAAAGCAAAGTCTGCATCATCATTCAATTAGGAATTAGAAATAAGATTAGGGAGGATATGTTTATATTTACAGTGCTTATCAGTTCTGACTTGATAACTGATGCCAAGGCAGAAAATTACAAACCAGCTGAAGGCTCATCTTTAATTCACTATCTAACTCTCTAGACAACGTGGAAATTTATTTACTTGTTTATTAAGAGGATTCAATTTCCTTGCGTGCAGATTTCATTTGAGAGTTTGTTATTTTGTAAATGGCATCGCTTTCTGTTTAAATATCCTAATAGAAAAATTAAACCAAAAAAATAAAATGTGTTTGTTCTGGAATCTTGGGTTTCTACTCTGTTTCACACAATACATTTAATGATGTTAAAATGGGGCTTTTCTGAAGGGGTTTTATTATGCGCACACAGCAGGGATTGCTTTAAAATGACTCCTCTTGCTATGGGAAAAAGAGAAAAGAGATGTGATGTGACAGAGAACTTAATAAAAGTATATGAGATTCAAAATCCCTGTTGAAAGGCAAGATATCCACTAGGGAATAAGGTTCAAATATAATTTTCATTTTTTTGAGTTCATTCTTCAAGTTAGAAGACATTTTATTTTATAGCCCTTGGGGGGAGTGGGGAGGAAAGTCTCCTTTATCTTTGACCATGTGTAAAATAAAAATAAAAGATTATGAATGAAAAAAACAAACAAACATATCTATAATAATAAAGCAAAATATGCTAATTAGACCAGACTTCTTTCCAGATGAAGCCAGGACCATGAGGGAAGCCCAGGTCCCAGGGGCCTGCTAGTGGCTGGAGGGAAGCCAGCCCAGGGTCCCTGGTGCTAGAGGGAAGCCTGTGCCAGCAGCCAGGGGAAGGAAGGCCTACTCCTGCATGAACTTCATGCACTGGGCCTCTAGTATCGCATCAGAAAGAAGACAACAGTACAATGTTTGAAATTTCTTTTTAGAGCCAAATTTTTAAAACTTAAACTTCTTCTAATGCCACTTCTTCAAAATAGATTCGCCCAGGCCATGGTATTTTGTGGAAGAGCCACACTCAAGGGGCCAAAGAGCCGCATGTGGCTTGTAAGCCATGGTTTGCCCACCACTGCCTAAGAGCACTGGGAATGGGAAGCTGCTATTCAATGGGTATAGTTTCACTATGTTAAGATGGAAAAGTTCTCAAGATCTGCTCTAAACCACTGTGATTAGAGTTAGAATATACTGCACACTTGAAATTTTGTTAAGAGTGTAGATCTGATGTTTTCTGTTCTTACCACAATTAAAATAAGAGAGAGTTTTACAAAGTCAGATAATCATGTAATGAATATTTCCAATTCTCTGATTCTCTGGGTATATCTGTGGCCATGAAAAAAAAATGCTAAAGCATTTTTATTTATTTAATATGTTTATCCTTTATTAATCACAGTAGTTTTGTTTTGAAAGGGTGAAGATCATCTTGAAATGTTTTTTTATAAAATAACCAAGAAAGGAGTCTTATTAAATGGCAATATAGATTTAAGTGATTAAGAAACTATAAAGCAGTTTCCTCTGAAAATAAGTGGTTACTTTAATGCTATTTCATTATTGTCTGCCTCAAAGAACATCTCTCCATCATTGGTTTTGCTAATCACATGGGAAAAAATAACTAAAGAAAACTCCATAGAATTTCAGTTAAATCTGATAAACAAATTCTGTAAGAAAAAAATAAAGTCAACGTCCTATAGGAATAGGGAGAAGAGGCACGACCTCATCTCTGCTAGGAAGATGGGATGGAGAGGGAGCACTCTTTCCTATTTCACGATGTGCATGGATCCTGGGGTTTGCAGACAGACACTAAGCAGTGGAGATCTAGGAGAGTTCCCACTTCACATTAAGAGAGGAGTGGGAAAGCTTGCTTTCTGGGGTAGGCAGAGAGTCACTGTCACTGATGTGGAAGTAACAGCAGGACATGTCACACGAGCACATTGGGACTGTAACAGAGAGAAAATGCACCAATCACCTAGAGGCAGAAATGTGTCCATTACGGTTTAACCTAATGTTCATAAACAATATTCTATTTGACAAAGATTCCCCCTTTCATTAGACCTGTACACCTGCTTTATTTTTACTGTTTTTGTAATTTCACAATCCTATCTAACAAAAGAGTAACATGCAAATTGACAGTCACTTCAACACACAAGATGGCCACCCCATGTGGTCAAAGACGGCTGCCCCCAGATGGACACAAGATGGCTAGCAGGGGAGTGCAGTTGTGGGTGACAGGCCAGCAGGGGAGGGCAGTTAAGAGCAATCAGACAGGAAGGGGAGCAGTCAGGCATCAATCAGGTTGGAAGGGGAGTGATTAGAGTGTGATCAGGTTGGCAGGGAGGAGCAGTTAGGGACAATCAGGCAGGCAGGCAGGAGAGCAGTTGGGAGCCAGCTATCCCGGATTGTGAAAGGGATGTCCAACTGCCTGTTTAGGCCCAATGAGATCAGACCTAAACAGGCAGTTGGGCATCCCTCAAGGGGTCCCATATTAGAGATAATGCAGGCTGGGCTGAGAGACAATCCCCATGCATGAATTTCATGCACCAGGCCTCTATATATATAAAGGCTAATATGCAAGGTGTCCCCTCGGGAGTTCAAACAGGAGTTTGATCACTTGCTGTGACATGCACTGACCACCAGGGGGTGGCATGGAATGAAAAAAAGCCCTTGCCAGCACCTGGTAGCCAGCAGCCAGGGAAGAAAGGCCCCAGTTGGCAGCCAGAAAGCCCCAATTGGCCCTGATCGCCAGCCAGGCCTGGGGTCCCTACCCATGCATGAACTTTGTGAACCAGGCCTCTAGTTTAGACATAATCATTAATTTTGGAATATATTTCATTTTTTAGACAGGTGAACAAATTTATGTGCTCTTGTGCTTTTCTGCTAGAGTGGTTTATTTTCTTAAAATATTTCATTTATAGAATAACTTTGAAGACCTGTTTATAGTAAACTTTCTGCTTTTGCTTATCTGTTTTTTAATGTTTATTGTTATTTTAAGAATCATAATTTTGCTGAGGACATATTTCTAACTGGACTGTATTTTTTCCTAGTAATTTAAATGTATTTGTCCAATGTCAACTGATTGCCATTGTAGCTGTAAAGAAGTCTCACTGTCATTCAGCTGATCTTTCTTTTGTCTAGGTTCTTTTAGAAAGGTTGGGAGGCTTTAGCCTATGGCCTGAGTCCTATAATTAATTATAAGGCCCTCAAACTAAGAATGGGTTTTATAATTTAAAGGGTTAAAAAAGAGTATGATACTGTAATTCTAATGATACGCAAAGCCTAAAACATTTACTTTGGGAGCCTTTTCAGAAAAGGTTGGCTAAACGCTGTCTCATTTTGCCAGTTTCTCTCTTTCCCATTCTCTCTCTCTCTCTCTCTCTCTCTCTCTCTCTCTCTCTCTCTCTGGCCTTTTTGTTTTGTAGTTTCTCTACAACATAATAGGTGTCTATTTTGTTTATTTCTTTTTATACCGCTTACACTTTGGGCTGGTAAACTTATAGGTTTGTTCTATTAAAATAATTTGTATTATTGTTTTTCAAGTTGTCTCTCCTTTACTTTTTAAATTTTATTTATAGGACTTTCCATTATATGTTCCATGTCCCATACACTGTTTCATAATTTCTAACTCCTTTTTACCTAAAAACTGCATTGTGGGTCATTTTTTCATCTTTATAAAAAGGAGTTTTAGAGATAAAATAGGGAAGTTTAGGGAGTTTTAGGAATGAAGACTGTCCATGGTCGAGGGATGCATAGATGGGAGACATAAAGATGCCAGAGTGCTTATCTGACTTGTACAGAGGACAGAGAAATGCCACAGGCAGATGGACACATTTCTGACCTAAACAACGGAAACAGCTATAAACCAAGGACAGACAGCAGTATCTCTGGCCTGAGCAATGAAAGTGACCGTGAGTTAGACCAAAAGTAGCCCCGACCTGAACTGCTGGGAGAGCTGTAAGAAAAGACATCTCCAGGCAGCACAATTAGGAGAAAGCCATAAGATCAATCAAAAGTGACTCCACACTAAACCGATAAGAGGACCAAATGAGGAAGAATGGGGATGTGGGGGTCCTGGAAGCTGAATACAGGGCTAAGGTCTCACAGTAGAAAAGGAGGGTCTCCAGACAAAGAAAGCAGTGTTCACCCCTCTTAGAAGCCCCTCTGTCCATCAGGAGGGACACAGTCTTAGGATTAGGAACTTAGAGGACACCTTTCTTAGATGGCCCTTCTGCACCAAGAGGGACAGAGTTGTAGGCCTACTGTTTAGAATTAAGTTTTAGAGGTAGTTTTAGCTTGCAATAAAGTTTCTGTACTTTTCACCTACCACCTTTTGTCAGTAGCTTCATTTTTTTACTCCATCTGGACAGGCATCCAGGAGAGAAATCACCCTGCTCAATAGAACAACCGGAGTCACGATCTCCAGTTTCATAAGGTCTCTTTCATTTATGTCCAAATTGTGACATATAACTCGTTTTGAATCTTTTTTTATATTGATTATGTTTTGGATTTCAAAAAGCTCTACTTTGATTTCTAAGTTATACTTTGTCCTAATTTTATTTGTACGCATTCTACTTTGTTCTTTGCTGGCTAGTTTTTTGGCAATGTTCCTGCTCATAGTAATTCTCACCAATGGTGAGAATTTATAAGCTGGCTATTTTTGTGTGTGTGTGTGTGTGTGTGTGTGTGTGTGTGGTTTCATATTTGGTTTACGTTGATGAATAAGAATCCTTAGGACTTAAATTTAGATCACTCTCTTGCAAAAAGCATTTGGGTTTTCTTCTAGTTGGTCAAGGTTACCAACTAGAAATCCCCAGCACTCCCTCTATAATACTCCTAGATTAATAGAGAATATCAGGTTGGCATCTCTACCTTGTGATAATGCATGCTTAGCTTCCTTATCTATTCTGTTATTTTAGCTCCCTTAGTGCTATTTGCCCCATTCAGGTTTTGCCTGCAGTTAGTTTATATACATTTTTCAAATTTCCTTCTCCATCTTTTCTTGCTCTTCCTCTTTGATCTCTTTTTGACCCTTGATGATTTCCCCTGGAAGCTTAAGAGTCTTTAAACATTGTTTATAGTGGTTTATTAGCATTTACTTGTGGAAAGATTATTATTTAGAACACTAGAGACCAGGTGCATGGATTTGTGCACCAGTGGAGTCCCTAAGCCTGGCCTGCGTCCTCTCGTAATACAGGGCCCCTTAGGGGATGTTGGACTTGCAGTTTCATGGGGATCGAGCTGAAACTGGTAGTCTGACATCCCCTGAAGGATATAGTAATGCACAAAGCAGCAGGTGGCTGGGGAGGAGCCCGCTCCTGCTCTTCCCGACCCCACTGCCCCTGTAGCAGCCACTGCTTGATACCATTGCTGTGGAGGTGGGAGAGGCTTGAGCCACTGCAGCTGTGCTTGCCTGGCTTCTGGTGTCCATTGGTCAGCTGAGCATCACTCCTGCTATGGGAGCACACTGACGGCTAGGGGGCAGCTCCTGCATTGAGTGTCTGCCCCCTGTTGGTCAGTATGCATCATAGCAACCATCAAATGGTGGACTGGCCGAATGGTCAACAGGTTGCTTAGGGTTTTATACATATAGATATGGTAGTATTATAGTTGTAACAGAGAAGTCCTTTAACTAGCTCATCTTACAAATTAGGAAATTAAAAATCAGAAATATGATTTTTTCTAAAGTAGTACAGGTAAAAAGTAGCAGAAGTAGCACTATAAGTTACAGTTCCTAACTCTAATTGCAATATTTCTTCCATTTGTTACCATATTAAAACTGACTCTCATGAATTAATTCCATTATTATTGGCTCCTCTGAACTTAAAGTATAGTATGATCTTAACTACCCATCTCACCATCATCACTTACTTTATGCACAATTGTATACTTCATTTATTTTTCATGCATATTAATTTTGTTACCATGTCTAGAGTGGAAAATACCTGAGGTAAAGCAAAATATCTGCTCTGATACTTTTATCCCTTTATCCTTTGAATATCTAAAATAATTCATTTCCTCTTGACCAACTTGTTCACTAATTGTTTATGATTTAATATGACTCATGTAAACTCTTTAAGTCCCATTATTTACCCTTTATCTCTTCTATTTCTGTTTGAAGAATGTCTTAAGTATACAAAAAATGCTACATTCTTCACATAAAGCTCTTCTCAATTCATGACCTATATATAGAGCAATACAAGCAATGTTATGCAGCTTAGTATTTTACCAGAATAAAATTAAATAAGTAGCAAACCATTTACCAAATGAAATGAAAACATAAAGTGTGTTTTTTCAATTAAAATATAGGTGAGTATAATTCAATTTTAAACAGAATTTATATCAAATAATAGATTTCTTCACTTATTTAAATTTTAATAACATTCTTTTAAATAGTTCATGTTTATACAGAAACACTTTTCTTAATATTAATTGAGAACTAAGTCATTTAAATTTCACATTTATATATTTCCATTATGATAATTAGAAGGTCAATGAGTTATACTCGTAATTCAGAATTCTTAAAGAAGTAACAGAAAATACTGCATGGAATTGATCATTAATTTTAGCCAAGGTCTGTCTTGAGGATACGTTTACCTTCCCAATTTGAAATGCCTCATTAACCTTATATAAATAGAGATTTAATGAATACAGAATTATATAATACAAAAGAGGCTTTTGGAAACTAGTACACTAATATTATTCTGTCTAATTCTCCTGAGAGAAAAGAACCAGCCAATGTGAGAAGCGCAGTGTTTGTCTAAACTGATAAGCCTTTGAATATAAAACCAGAAGCAGGTCCCCTTACAGTGTCATGTCTTACAAGAAGCTTAAAAAATATTCAGAGGTTGATGACAGAGTAAAGTGCAGAAAGAGGAAACTTTGACATATACTGTAGTCAAAAGGCACTTTGAAGTTTAATAGAGAGATTCTGAATAAAAGAAAATAGCACAGAACAGGCCATTAATATTTCTGAAAATTATCTCTACTACTAATTTTCTGAGTGGCAATTATAAGTGAGAATTTATGACAATATAGAGATAACATGTAATAAAGATTATCAGACTATACATCATGCAGTTTCATGACTATTATCCAAAACATCATTTCCCCCCAAATCTCTAAGACTCCTGGTGAGAAATGATGCAGTCTATTAGAATGATAGACCCACGAAATTATTATCCTTGACCCAAAATTAAAGCTGGGTCTAGGGGAGTATAGGGATGGTTTTGCCTATAGGAACATTTAATTGGCTAGAAGATAAGTATTTGTGGAAGCAACAATGAAACATTAGTACCAACTAGGAAGTGTGTAAGGGCGATTCACACTAGTTTCAAATGTAAGGAACATGGAATATCATATTATCTTTGTTTGGTTACAGTTGCTGAGTCAAAGGCCATCTTAACATTTCTTCCTTAAGCCCTGTCTTCCACCCTTCCTAGACCAATGTAGCTTTGTAAAACAATAATGAGAGGTACCGAGCATAAATTGAAAGGCACATGTGTTTCTACACTAGAGCAAATAGGTCTGGAAGAATATACCTAATGCACAACACCTAGGATACTGTAGCGGTTAAAGAGACACTGCTAAAAGATACATAAGAAATATCTTAGCATTATGCTAAGTGAAATAAGCCAGTCAGAGAAAGATAAATATCACATGACCTCACTCATTTATGGAATATAATGAACAAAAACAGAACCAGAGAAAGAGAAACATCAATCATAGCATCAAACCTCATAGGGAAGGAAGGGGAGGGTGGGGATAAGGGGGAGAGATCAACCAAAGGACTTGTATGCATGCATATAAGCCTAACCAATGGACACAGACAACAGGGGGGTGAGGGCATGAGTGGGGGGGGGGCAATGGGGGAATAAGGACACATATGTAACACCTTAATCAATAAAGAAATAAAAAAATAAAAAAATAAAAAGTGCCACAGAAAGGCAAAACATTTATCATCTGTTTTAAAAGCTTTCATACTTTAAAGTTCAAATCTCCATTTTAATAATAAAAATGTTTTCCTTCAAGTCAATGAGGTTGACTCAAATATTTTTAGAGAAATAATTTTAACCTTCATGCTAAATACAGGAATAAAAAATAAATTAAAAAATATCTTTGAAGAGTTGATTAAGGTATGACTAGGGCAGTGGTTGGCAAACTGCGGCTCATGAGCCACATGCAGCTCTTTGGCCCCTTGAGTGTGGCTCTTTCACAAAATACCATGGATGGGTGAGTCTATTTTGAAGAAGTGACATTAGAAGAAGTTTAAGTTTAAAAAATTTGGCTCTCTAAAGAAATTTCGATCGTTTTACTATTGATATTTGGCTCTTTTTACTAATGAGTTTGCCGACCAATGGACTAGGGCAAGAGTATGGTGGCCGTACACCATACTCAGTCCCTGATCCTGCCCCCACACCATTTATCACTCCTGTCATCTCTCTTTCAAAAGATGTTATCATCAAAATGAAGTCTGAGTAGTAGATGGTAACAGGAGCGGGATGTCTAAGGAGCAGTTTGCTTTTGACTTCTGTGTATTTTCTCCTCAGGGGATTCTCCAGGCCACACTAAGACCTTTGAGACATCTTAACACTAAATAGAGATAAATGCACTCAAAGAAGAACAGCAGGTATTTGGAACTGAGGTCCAAGATGGAAAGTTTCTGGAGTATTTGAGGTGAAGGATGCAATACTCTGGAATGTGAGGAAAACAAATTTAAGATGAAAAAAAAAGAGAAAATTTACACTGAGCTTTATGTACCCCTTTACAGTGTTTAAGAAATTACTTTTGGTCAAACTGCTTCTTTTGATAATATTACTATTCTGAGTCTAGACCATGAGGTTCCTGGACATCTATTTAGTATATTTTGAGGGACATATGATGGATTTTAGGCCTAAGTATCAATAGGTGACTGTGTGCACATATCACAAAACACACACACACACACACACACACACACACACACACACTTGAATAAACAAATAAATCCATCATCCTGAAATTCTAGAAATGTATGTCATCATTACTACTTAATGTTGGACTTAGCCCAACTGGTATTGCTCAGTGGTTGACCCTCAACCTATGAACCAGGAGGTCACAGTTTGATTTCCCATCAGGAACTGGGGTCGAAGATAGGAAGTTTCACAATTTCACATGCCTAGGTAGCAGGCTTGATTTCCACTAGGGGGCATGCAGGATGCAGCCGATCAATGATTCTCATCATTGATGTTTCTATATATCTCTATCACTCCCTCTTCCTTCCTCTCTGAAATCAATAAAAACATATTTTTAAAAATGCTGGATTTAAAAGGGCACAAATACAGGAAATGTCATCAACAGGAATTCCAGGATTGTCCTTGGAATGTTACTAATACTCCAAAAAGATTCTGTGGCAGCTATCAATTTATTGTCTCACAGATTTGATTCACCTTCATACCTTCTCTATCACAAAGGACTGGGCTCTTTAAGAATTTCAAACATGTCTCCTTTACAATGAGCATGATATTAAGCAATGAGTGTGGAGGGCAGAGTGGTGGTGGATCACTGCAGGAAGAAAGGGGAAGCTCTAGTTCCACTGTGCTGCAATTTGCTTTTCCTTGCCCTCTACTGCAAGGTTCATCAGGGTGTGTGAGTGCGTGCGTGCGTGTGTGTGTGTGTGTGTGTGTGTGTGTGTGTGTGTGTGTGTGTTTAAAGAAAGCCCATGTGCTCACCTTTAGCCATGTGACCAAGGAGGCAACTTCTGGGGGACCTCTCAGACCTGGCAAGATGCAGTGATGATATTGCTACTGTCCATGTAACATAAACAATGCATGATTCAGGATGCATGCCAAGATTGGTGTCCCAACTGCCTCTGTTAGTGTCCAACAGCTATTGCTCATCTATGCCACAGAGGCCTCTTTTCTGGACAACTTCTCTGGATATTGGGCTGAAACATAATTTCCCCAGGAATTCTGATCCCAGATATCAAGAGTGTATTAGTTTCTAAAAAAATGGAACCTAGGAAACCAAGATGGTGGCATAGGTAAACACCTAAACTGCTGCCTCCCACAACAATTTCAAAACTACAACTAAAAGTCAAAACAACCACAGGAAGGCTGGCTGAGTGGAAATTCTACAACTAGAAGGAAAGAGAAGAACACACAGAAACTCAGAGGAGCTGCAAAAGGCTAAAGTTCAGAGACACACGTGTGGAGAGGAAGGGCAGCGGCTGAGTGCCTGGCTGGCTTTCTCTAGCAGGAAGGAGACAAATGCTCCCAACTGCACTGAACTCCAGTTCCAATTGCAGTGAACCCCAGTTGCGGGTGAGACCCTGGGGATCCAGGCTCGTGCGGTGGAGGGAGGGGGGCTCTGGACTGTCAAGCGGAAACTCAGGGGAGCTGCGAAAGGCAGAGGTCTGGAGGCTTGTGAATGAGTGTGCGAAGAGAGGACTGACTGCTGAGGGTGCCTTTGGCTTTCTCTAGGGGAAGAGAAATGGAAGCTCCCCACTAGGCTGAGCTCCAGTTCCTGGTGAGAATCTGGGAATCCAGATTCACTGGGGGGGAAACTGGACTGTCTGGCAGCAGGCAAAACTCGAGGGTGGCTTTCTTTTAGAGGTACTTGCAGAGATTATCGAGAGACACTGAGATCCAGAGGCCTCAGAGGGCAGGACTGATGGGAAGCCAAGATTGTCTGCTCAGCCCTGAGTCTCCACCCCATCCAAGCTAAGCATAGAGGCTTTTGCAATTTTGCAAGTCTGGTCTCATAAGACAGTCTCTAGCAGAAAGTTCTCCCAGCATAGAAACAGCTGATCCTCACAGCCAATTGTGAGGGAGTCAAATCCTCCCATGATACCAACAACAATCAAGACTTAACTACAACAAGGCTGTATAAACAATCCACAAAGGGGTGCACCAAGAGTGTCCACTTCAGGCTGAGCCACTGGACCATATAGGACACCAAGCACACAAAGCTGCCCTTCCAACTCAGTGAAGCAGCAAAAATGCGAAGACAAAGAAAGAGATCACACTTGAAAGAAATGGAGGAAAACAAATGACTGGATATACAGTTCAAACCCACAATTATAAGGTTTATCAAGAATTTCTTAGAGAAAGCCGATAAATTTAGCAAGACCTCAAGAATATGAAAAAGGACCAGCTATAAATTAAACATACACTGACTGAAACAAAAAATATACAGAGACCCAATAGCAGACTAAAGGAATGCAAGAATCAAGTCAAAGATTTGAAATAGAAAGAAGCAAAAAACCCTCAACCAGAAAAGCAAAAAGAAAAAAGAATCCAAAAGTTTGAAGATAGTGTAAGAGGCCTCTGGGACAACTTCTAGCATACCAACATCAGAATTATGGGGCTGCCAGAAGAAGAGAGAGAGCAAGATACTGGAAACCTATATGAAGAAATAATGACTGAAAACTTCCCTCACCTGGTGAAATAAATAGACTTACAAATCCAGGAAGCATACAGAACTCCAAACAAAAGGAATCCAAAGAGGACCACACCAAGACACATTATAATTAAAATGTCGAGAGCAAAAGACAAAGAGAGAATATTAAAAGCATCAAGAGAAAACTGGTTAGTTACCTAAAAGGGAGCACCCATACAATTGTCAGCTGATTTCTCAACAGAAACTATGCAGGCCAGACAGGAGTGGCAAGAAATATTCAAAGTGATGAAGAGCAAGAAACTACAACCAAGATTACTCTACCCAGCAAAGCTATCATTCAGAATTGAAGGTCAGATAAAGTGCTTCACAGATAAGGAGAAGCTAAAGGAGTTAATCAACACCAAACCAGTACTATATGAAATCCTGAAAGGTATTCTTCAGGAAGAGGAAGAAGAAGAAAAAGGTAAAGATAAAAATTATGAACAACAAATACATATCTATCAAGTGAATCTAAAAATAAAGTGAATAAAAAATCTGAACAGAATAAACTGGTGAATATAATAGAATCAGGGTCATAGAAAGGGAGTGGACTGACAATTCTCAGAAGGAAAGGTGTGTGGGGGTGCGAGAAGAAACTAGACAAAAATCATACACCTATGGATGAGGAATGTAGTGGGGAGGTAAGGGCAGAGAGTGGGGTGGGAACTGGGTGGAGGGGAACTATGGGTAGAAAAAAGAGGAACAATTATAATGACCTGAACAATGAAGATTTATTAAATTAAAAATAAAATTAAATAAAAATAAAAATAAATAAAACAAAATATAAAGACTATATTAGTTTCCTAGAGCTAGTATAACAAAGTACCACAGACTGAGTGGCTTAAAACAATAGAATTAATTGCCTTGCAACTCTGAAGGCTAGAAATTTAAAATCAAAGTGTTGCCCTATCTGGTTAGGCTCAGTGGATAGTGTTGGCCTGCAGTCTGAAGGGTTCCAGGTTTATGTCATTCCAATCAAGGGCACATGCCCAGGTTGCAGGCTTGATTCCCAGTAGGGAATGTGCAGGAGGAAGCCAATCAATGATTCTATCTCATCACTGATGTTTTTATCTCTCTCTCTTTCCCCTCTCCCTTCCTCTCTGAAATAAATAAAAACATTCTATATAATAAAATCCTAGGTGGTGTCGCACAATGTCATCACAAGATGGCTGCCACAACATCTTTACAAGAACATTATGCTAAGCGATATAAGCCAGTCAGAGAAAGATAAATATCAAATACTCTCACTTATATGTGAGATATAATGATCAACATAATTTGATGAACAAGAATAGATCCAGAGACAAATGGCTGGGGAGGGAGAAAGGTTAGAGAGCAACCAAAGGACTCGTATGCATGCATATTAGCATAACCAATGGACCCAGACACTGGGGCAGTGGGGGCTTGCCCAGGGTGGGAATGACTGAGTGGGGGGGGGGCAATTGGGGAAAAAAGAG
Organism: Antrozous pallidus; assembly: GCA_027563665.1. Lineage (NCBI taxonomy): Eukaryota > Metazoa > Chordata > Mammalia > Chiroptera > Vespertilionidae > Antrozous > Antrozous pallidus. Next base: position 96,138,140 of record CM050511.1, on the reverse strand, counting down.
ACATATGTAAAACTTTAGACAATAAAAAACGTTGGCTGCCATAACATTATCACAAGATGGCCACCCCCATTTTGTCACAAGATGGCCACCACAAGAAGGCTGCCCCCATGTCATCACAAGATGGCTGCCATAATATGGCCACCCCATCATCAAAGATGGCTGCCACAAGATGGAAACCCCCACATCATCACAAGATGGTCACCACAAGAAAGCCGGGAGGGGAGGGGAGTTGTGGGCAATAAGGCCAGCAGGGGAGGGCAGTTAGAGGTGACCAGACTGGCAGGGGAGGGCAGTTGGGGGTGAGATCAGTCTGACAGGGGATCAGTTAGGGGCAATCAGACAAGCTGGCAAACAAGCGATTAGGACCCAGCAATCCCAGACTGTGAGAGGGATGTCCCAGATTGGAGAGGGTGCAGGCTGGGCTGAGAGACACTCTCCCCCGTGCACAAATTTTGTGCACTGGGCCTCTAGTATTTAATAAAATAAAAGAAAATCAAGGCATTGACAGATCCACATTCCTTCTGAAATCTATTGGTGAAGCTTTCCTTGCCTTTTATTAGCTGCTGGTAGTTTACAAGTCATTGACATGCCTTGACTTGCAGATGCTTCATGCCAATTTTTGTCTTTGTTGTCACATGGCATTCTTCATGTATTTCTTTGTCTTTACATGGTCTTCTTCTTGTAGGAGCGCTGGCCATATTAAATGAGAGGCCCAACCCACTGCAGTAAAGATATCATCTTAACTTAATTAATTGCATCTGCAATTAAGGTCATATTTTCTGGAGTATTTGGGATTAGGACTTCAACACTTACCATGCTCCCAATACCTTAGATGAATGCCATTAAGCCTTTCCTTCATAGAGCTCCTGCTTTAGTAGTAGCAGAGAATGAAATACACTGATTATAGAGTCGACATTGAAATTATTATAAATTCTAGTTCTGCAAATTCTGTTTTGTTGACTTCTCTGTGTTATATTATTGTGCTCTACTGTCCTATTGCCCCCCTCCAATGATTGGAGAAGTAGAGTTTTATAAAGTTTTATTGAAACATATGAAATACATTTATTCATTTCTATATTGTTGTTGACTACTTTCATATTACAAAAGAAGAGCTGTGTAGTCACAGCACAATGGCCTACAAGCCTGAAATATTTTACCTGCCCTTAAGAAACATTTTCAGATCCCTGATTTAGACCAAAGTATAAAAATACATTTTATGGGAATTCCTTGTTCTCTCTCTTCAATCCAATTATGCTAGATTAATATCTCAAAAGTTTCTATAATCCTTTCTTCAATGTGACATAGTATTCATACATAAATATGAAAAAACATTTTTAAAATGTCTTTGAATATATAACACCCATGCTCATAATTCTTTAACAGCTCTTTATTGCCTCATGAATAAAATATGAACACCCATTCTCTGATTTGAAAATCTCCATTATGTATGATTAAGACCCAATTGGTTAGGCTTATCTCCAAATACACCTCAGTAGAGGGACTCCAGCCAAATTAGTCTCTTTCCTTTATGATTTCTCCTCCTAGTACCTTTACTCCTATGCAATTCCTTTACCAGAAAGCCCTTCTTTCTGCCACCATCTTTGCAGTTTCAATAATGTGCAAATACATTTGTTGGGACAATGTTAGCTTCTAAACCAGACAAACTTAAATTTCAATGACTTAATACAATAAAAAAGAAGGATCTCTTACTCTTTGTGATAGCATACATGGACCTAGACAGTAGTATGCTAAGTGAAATAAGCTGACCAGAGAAAGATAAATCCACATGATCTCATTTATATGCCCTTTAATGAACAAAGCAAACTGACAAAATGGGTCCAGAGGCAGTCATGCATACAGTAGACTGACAGATCTCAGAGGGGAGAATAGAGTGAGAAGAGATAAACCGAAGAACTTATATACATAAGTGCCTAGCACCATGATGGCGAACCTATGACACGCGTGTCAGCACTGGCACATGTAGCCATTTTCAATGACACACAGCTGCATGCGGTTGCATAAAGAGAAGTACGGGGCCACATGTCAAGAAGGACATTTCATCCTCAGCTATTGCACAGCCAGTTGCAGTAGTCCAGGATGAAGCATTTGCTGTAGTGTAGACGCTCTGTGCCTGAGGTCTGTAGGCCAAAACAACAGAACTCTGGCACAGAGCATCTAGTTCTGGAACTTCCAGTTAGCCCCTTAGGGGATCTTTGATCTCACCTCTGGCTGGCAGAGCAGAAAGAAGCAGAATGCTGCAGGGGACACATCTCTGGGGGCCCTGTGATCACCATCACCAGCAACCACATAACCACAGCAACCATCATCCAATTTACTGTTCTGGGGTATTGTGGATTTCTAATTGACCATCATTACTGAGATAAGTGAGGGGGAGGCTGGGAAAGGTGAGGGCCTGTGCAATGGGTGCCATTTCCCGCCATTAGAAATAGTGGCAGCCATCATAATTTATATAAGGAATGTCATTTTGCAGCATAGTGCAGACTCCATTTCACCAATATTACTGTTGTGCATCCTTATTAACCCTGCCCTTTCCTCAAAGACAATTACATGTGCCATCTTGTGGTCAGTTAGGCTAGTTAACCCCTAATTGCCTGCAGGGCTAACAGGCTATCTATAATTCTATCTTCTGTCACTGCCCCCCTGATGGAGAACCCCCCAAAAATAAAAAAACAAGGTTAAGTAAAGGAAGTGGTAGTAGCAGTAGCTGACCCTTTCAAGAGACATGGACTGAGATGTATGGCATTATAGAAAAAAAAAGCAGATCATTTTGCATTCTATGTAGTGAAATGGTAGTAAGCAGAACATGATATATAAATAGACATTTTGAAACTAATCATTCCCAGCTCTTGAAAAAAAGTGAGGATGAAAGGAAGGAATACATTTCCAGGCAGTTATACCTTTATGAGAGCCAATCTGATTCCACCCTTAAATTTATAAAAGGCTCTACAAATTTAACATCTGCAAGTCTGAGCATTGCTCACTCCATAGCTTAGCATGGAAAAGCACTCAGTGAGGGAGAATTTATTGAAGAAACTCTCCTAAGATGCATACCAGTCCTGTTTCATGATATGCAGAATAAAGATGCAATCATTAAGAGAATATTTGAGTTACTACTCAGTAGAAATATAAAAGACTGAATAATGAAACTGAATACAGATGTACACCATCAAGTACAGAGAGACATAAGTAATTATATTTTTTTATCTCTCTTGATGAAACTACTCATGTCACATCACATGCTCAGTTGGCCATTATCGGTCAATATTCTGAAGGTCTCACAATGAGAGAAGAGTTGATAAAGTTAGTATCAGTACCAACAAGTATATTAGGAAGCGAAACATGTAAGGTTGTTATACAAACATTCCATGATCTAAGCATTGATATCTCTAAAGTTGTTTCAGTGACCACAAATGGGGCACCAAACATGGTGGGGAAAAAAGTCGGATTTGTCAATGGACATCTGATTGTACTTTTTCATTGTATTATCCATCAGAAGGTTTTATGCGCCAAGGCAGGATTCACTGACTTAAATGACTTAATGTCAGTTGTTACAAAAATAGTTAATTTAATAGCTGCTCACCTCCTTCATAGGCGAGAATATTATGCACTTTTACTGGAGGTTGATTTCACCTACAGTGGACTGCTGATGTACAATAATGTAAGATGGCTGAGCCGAGGCAAAGTTCTTGAGCACTTTATACAGTGCTCTGAAGAAATTAAGGTATTTCTTGAGGATAAGGATCTGAAAAACTTTTCTCAGCTCAATGGTGATAATTGGGTCAACACCCTGATATTTTTTATGAATCTCTCTGTTCATATTAATGAACTGAACTTAAAGTTAGAAGGTTTTGGCAAAAGTATTGACGTTATGTTTGTATACATGAAAGCTTTTGAAAGTAAACTTAAAATTATCAAGCAAGATTTAGAAACTAAAACTTATAAATATTTTCCTCGAGTAACAAAGTTTTTTGAGAAGGCCAGTGCAGCTGTACAAAATAAAATGGAATCCTTGCATATAAAGTACCAGCATGTTTTAGAATCATTACTTGATCAGTTCAGTGATAGATTTAATCAATATAGAAGTCTAGAACAGACATAAAAATAATTATCTTGATGTAGTAGTCTACAGTAGTTTGGAATTAAATGGTTTCCTATGGATGCAAATTGATGATTTAAAGAGACAACTTGCAAAATTTCAAGACAGCTTCTGGGCTCAGGTGTTTGTTGACTTGAGGTCAAAGCTTGAGAATCTGGAAAGGTGCCTCTTGGAGAATCAAGAGGAGTGCCACTACAAACAGGAAATTTGGAGTGCCTGGAATCAATTACCGAACACTTTTAGCACCCTAAAAAAATTGCAATGGCTTTACTCACAATTTTTCCCTCCATGTCCTTTTGTGAGATCTTATCCTCATTGTTAAATAATAACAAAACCAACAAAAGAAACAGATGGACAGATGAAGTTAGTAGTGCTTGCTTGGGCTTGAAGTGTACAAAATGCCAACCTTCAATTAAAGGTTTAGTCAATAAAATTTAGCAGCAAAAAAGTCAATAATAGACAGGTTAGTTAAAGAATTCCCCCTCCCCCTCACTTACCTTAGTTCACAGCACCCCACACAAGTTAAATAATATCAAGACCAACAAAAGAAACCAACTGAAAGATGAACAAAGAAGTCACTAAGCAGATAAGTTAAATAATTAGTTTTTGGTTTATTAAATACAGATATACATTGCAATTATACATTTCTGTTACTTAAAATATAAATATTGCAGAATTATGGTTTTTTTCCTTGAAGTGACACACCACCTGAGTTATGCTCAGTTTTTTGGCGAATTTTGACAAACCAAGCTCAAAAGGTTGCCCATCACTGGCCTAGCCCATAGACACAGACAACAGTGTGGTGAAGGCCTGGGGTGGAACACGGGGTGAGTAGAAAAGGGGGAGGGGGAAATAAGGGACACCTATAATACTGTCAACAATAAAAAATATACATTAAAAATTGTCTCATCGACATACTAGGTCAATGCAGACGTTCTTAGTCAGTGTTGGGGGTAAAATGTGGTGAGAGTGACAGTTTATTTCACAAAGTAACTCAAAAGAAGTCTTTCAAAGTCAACCTGGGCATCAATGTCCAGTTTGCAAGTAAGGAAGAGATGACAGAGAAGGGACATGCTTTTTAATCCCAAACAAGTCACACACATTACTTCTGTCATTATTTCATTGCTGAGAACTATATGACCCAGCTAATTTCAAGAGTATTTGAGAACTATGGTCCCTGGATAAGCATCTACTTATCAGCAACAAGTTTACAGGATCAGTGGGGAGCATGAATCATTGATGGGAAGTTATAGTCTCTGCCAAACCATTTTTCATGGTATATCCATTTCCCTACTACTTTCCTCTTCCTATAAACTCTTTCCATTTGGTATTTGTAACACTTTGCACTTTTAAAAATATATTATTAGATTGTAACATGGTTTATCAGGCATTTATTATGTGTCTTTTTACATTATTGGTTTTTAACTCAATTTCTCTTTTTATTTTTTTACCTTACATTACTCAAATAGTATTTGTATTCATTGTGGTTGAGGAACCAACCCTTGTGCTAGGTTTCAAGGGTTTTTTAATTTTAAATCTCTTGTTCAGAAAATGGTTTTTATAAGCAAGGCATCCATATTTTTTCCTTTCTGTGTAACACCAAGACTGATAGTTGGATGACAGAGGAGGAAATGGCACCAATGGATGTTTCCTGAGAGACAATATTCCTGAGGTTGAGGGTGAGATTCATAGATAGTCTCTACTATTAACACATACACATTTTAGAATATCTGTGGCTACATAATTCTGGAAACTAACTGTTATAAGTTGAATTGTGCTACCCTGACCTCGCCCCAGCTAAAAAAAATGTATGTTGAAGTCCTAACCACCAGTACTTCAGAATATGACCTTACTTGAAAATAGGATCTTTGTAAATTACAATAAAGCCATTCGTGTAGATTATATTCTAATGACTGGTGTCATTATAAAAAGAAAACATACAGACACAGAGATAGTCTTGCATAGAGAAAAATGCAAAGGCACTTCGGGAGAATGTCATATAAAAATGAAGCATAATTTGGAATTTTGCTGCCATAAGCCAAGAAATATCTGAGGCAAGCAAAACGTGGAAAAGGCAATAAAGGGTCTTTCCCCTACAGGTTTCAGAATGAGCATGGCCCTACTGATGCCTTGGTTTTGGACTTCCAGCCTCCAGAACTGTAAAACAATAAATTTTCTGCTCTTTGCATGTCTGGGTTTTTTCTTTTCTTTTTTTATTCTCATCTTTTCCAAGATGTCTTCCCTGTCCAACAAATCTAAAGCTCCACCATCGCTCATTGTTCCAGCTTCATAATGTACCTTAGCATATTCATCACCTGTGTCCCTCCTTAAAATGTAACCTACAAAAGGCCAGGGTATTTGTCTCATTCATTTATTGTGCTAATCCTTCTGTACATAGCATAGTGACTCCTACCTCATACCCTCTCAGTAAACATTTGGTAAAACTATGAGTAGTCTTGACTTAAATGAAGTAAAGTAAATATACAGAATATGAAGCCAAACTTATTGGGTTTAAATTTCAGGCTTATTATTTTATAACTTCGATTTAGGGCACATTGAATAACCTTTGTTTTTCGATTTCCACACATCTCCAAGATAAATATCCATGGCACCACAATTATTTAGAACTACTCTCACCACATGGTAAATTCTATATAAACATCTGCTGCTATTATTGTTATTACTAAAAATATGCAAGATATAGCATTATTTGCAATAGTTGATAAAAAGTGATTAAAGCTATTTTCTCTGCCCATAAGACCTAACCATACAGGTAAAGAGAATATAGAAATTAACTTATTTAAATAAAATTCAACTCACCAACTGAAAACAAATGAGATAAGAAAGATAAAATTTAGCTCTGACTGTTTTGGCTCAGTGGATAGAGCATTGGCCTGTGGACTGAAAGGTCCAGGGTTTGATTCCAGGCAGCAGCATGTGCCTTGGTTGAGGGCACATCCCTGGTGGGGGTTGTGCCTGAGGCTGCATATGGATGTTTTCTCTCATCAATGTTTCTAGCTCTCTATCCCTCCCGCTTCTTCTCTGGAAAAAAATCAATAAAATATATTTGAAAAGAAATATATAAAATTTAAAATATGTGGGTTAATAAGAATAAAAAATTAATATAATTAACATGATTATGGATCATACAGTTATTTTAGAATGAATGGTACTATTTAGTAGTAATTTCACCATTTCTCCTCATCTGGATTACAAAGCTCAATTCCAAGAAGCATTGTTTAAAAAGGGGCTTCCCTAGAGTTTCCAAATTAACTCCTCCTGAGGTATTTCTTTTGTACAAAAGTTCTTTAAAGACGCAAGAAGACCCAATCAATGGCAGAAGTCTATATCAGAATGCAGGATGTCCCAGGGCCTCTCAGCAGGCACCCAAAATTTAGGATTAATATGTTGCTTATATTTTTAGTATTATTTCTCAGGGAGGGAGTCTTCAGACAAACAGTTTGGGATTGCCATTAAAAGCTCTTAATATTCAAAGCTTGTCTTTGGGATTTAGAGATCTTATTAGAACATCCCATTTTCAGCTACCAGTTGAAATTAGTCAGACTCTCAAGCATAATGGATGGAAAAGAGGGTTGTTTCTGAGCCATCTGGCCATCTGTGCGAGGGAGTTCCAAGCAAATGTCCTGCAATATTGGATTTTGCTTGCAAATTTATAAACTGGGGCCTACTTCTCTGTGTTTGTTTAGTGCTCCTACACTGGGGAGCAGGAGATACTAAGTGGTAATGGCAAACTCAGACATGCACATTTAGGTGATTATTTTGGATTCCAAACACCTGCGCCAAGAGTTGGTTGCCAGCCAATAATCCCAGTTATCCCGCAGCTGCCATGTGACTTGTTTCATATGTGGGCAAGGAAAAAATCATATGTCTCACCCTTTTTCTCCCCACACTGGCCCTAGCTCTGATTTTCAGGTCTTTCTATAATTGCTTCATTCAATGCTGTAACACATTAAGTGGCTATTTATGGAAAATCAAATTAGAAGCACTGTAAGCCTGGTGATGTTCATGTAAAGCATTCAACTACAAAAGGGATCTGTTTATAATAAAATTTGTATAAAATTACCTAGTAGATTTGTCAATATTGATTTGATTGATGCTTAAATATTTGTTTTTAGTTTAATTTTTTCAGTTATTACATCTGGCCTTTATATTATTCTCTCAAACAATAATGGAGCTGTATTCCAAAATGGAACATTATCTATGATATGTAGTTTAAATGTTTTCAGCATCATGTTAGAAACACTAAGATGCAATTTTGGATCCTATTGATGAATTTTTAAATGTTCTTCATGTATCAGAAAGACATACTAGAAAAATTAACTGCATATGTTTTTAAATCAACCATGGAATAAATCAATCCTCTTCTCTTCTCTTTTTCACTTCTTCCTTTTCCTCTTCCTCTTCCTCTCTCTCTCTCCCTTTCTCCCTCCCCTCTCTTTGACTCTCTGATATCTATTTGCTGGAATAACAAGTTGTTGCCAGGTTGATTCTAGGCAGTGATTTCACAAATGAAATGAGATTGGCAGCTCTAAAAGTCAGTAGCTAAAATAAACATCTCATCAATATCTTTGGATGTGTGGATAATTAAGTAGTACATAGTTCAATATTGAATAATATTGCCCCTACCACTATTTCCCAAATTCCTAAACATCTGAGGTGTTCTGGGTAAATTGCAAATTTATAGACCCTTACCTTTGATAATCTGATTCAATAGATCTGAAATGTGATCTACATTTTGGATAATACTCAGATGATTCTTAACTGAACACATAAGAAATCGAGAAACAGCATTTTCAGAAATAATTTGTAGAGTAAAAGGCTCTTTCATATTGCTCAAATATTCCCTCATATCTTTCTTCCTGATTAATATCTCAAGATCTTGTCTTTATTTTCCCAGGCTCAAATTTCACCCTCCTTTATTAAGGGTTGGAGTGATTAGGGGAGCTGTCCAAAAATTCAGCGGCACCTCAGAGACTCAAATCCACCCTTCTGTGATCCTGACCCAGGATAAGGACAGTCTACCTAGCATTGACTCTGATTGACTGAAATGGTTATAAGAGTCATTAAAATACCTAAGTTTTCAAGGAAGGTGCACAGCTAGAGAATAAAGTGGGACACAACAGGGGCCACTCAATTTACAAGAAAAAAGGAACTCAGCGGTACTTACCCTTCTATTAACAGAGAAATGACTTTGTGTTAGTTTTACCCTCTAAAAGATGATGACAAAGTAAGTGGACTAAGCTATTACAATGATGCGATAATAAAAATAATAAACAACACATGTAGGAAAACAGTTTGCTTTCGAGAAAGGAAAGGGAAGTTCTACTGTCATTGGTGAATTTTATTTAAATTGAAGCACAGGTTCATTATATTATTATTATACCTATTCAATTTAACTTAATACTTAAATAATAAGATATTAAACATTCATCTAGAGATATGGAGGTAAATAATGAAATAAGTAGAAAATGGTTGCCCCTGAGGAGATAAAATTAGGGAAGTGGGAGAAATGTGTGGTAGTTTATTTTTTGTTACAAATTTTATGGTAGTAAAACTGTATAATGCACTGTTCAATAAATACAAAGCTTTTAAACTATATAATGCACTGTTCAATAAATGAAAATTTTAGTTAAAATTTATGACACTAATTTACGTAATGTTTTTGTTTGGTTGGTTTTTAATTTTTTGTTTTGCAGTTTTCTAGAAGCAAGCATATCAGTTATCTCATGAAACACTTTCTAGAGAGAGAGTAGAAAAGAAATGTCCGTTTTCCTCACTATTCGTTGTTGTTTTTATCTTTACTAGTATATGATTTTGATCCGGGTCCTTTATTTTATCAAATTTTTAAATTACCTTAATATTTTCTGCCTTTTCAGAAATTTCCAAACCACAAAACACTTTATTAAAGGTCAATTATTTTACCACTTTTCTATCTTTCATTTTAATTCAGAGTGTTTCTGTTTTGGTGAATCTAATCGTCTTACATAGAAGTTATCCTTTTCATGTAGCTTCCTAATTCATCTCATGGCTGTGTGGTGTTCCAGTCTCATTGGGCTGCTTACCACTTCAGCATTCTGTATAGCATTTGAATCTGTCAATCCCTGATTTCATTAAGATTAAATTTGCTTGAATGTAGCAAATACCATTGCCTCAGGTTCAATACAATGAAGTGAAGGCTAAGAACCAGGTTGCTGTCACATGGAACTGTCAGGTATACTATGTTGCTTTGTCCTTGTCTTATTTTTTAATATAAATTCTGTATCTCAGGAGAATGCAAAGGTTTTAAACATTTAAATTAAGACTAAAATTTATCAGAAGAATACTATTCTCTTGAAAGCATACTTTATATAGCACCTAAGAATTTTAAGTATTTTTCTAAGAATCCAGGTTTCTTTAATATTGTGCATTATTGACATAAACACCATGTAAAGCATTTCAATAAAGTCAGTCTGTAAATGGGGTGGTTTAAAATATTTTCTCATTCATTTATATATTATTTCCTATTAGCTCTATGACTTTGTGAAATCCATGCCTATGTTTTCTCTTCTGTAAAATGAGGTTTAAAACACTATCAACTTTATAAGGTAAATTATTTAATAACATAGCTAATACTTTCACATAGCACTCACCTTGTGTCATATGCTATCCTAAGCCTCTTGAGTACAAGCATTATTTAGTCCTTAAAACCACCCAGGATGGAGTTACTCTTATCAACATCTAAACTTCATAGATTAGGAAAGTGATGACTGACAATAAACATGGTTTTTAATCTTAGGGAGCTTATCCTATCTAATAAAATAGTAATATGTAAATTAACCATACCTTTGCTACACCCACAAGCCAATCAAAGTGAGGATGCAAATTAACCCAAACAAGATGGTGGTTAATTTGCATATCCACGTGCAGAAGATGGGATAGAAAGAAGCCAAGCATTGCAGAAAGGAGCAAAGCTGCAGAGAAGTAAGTAAGCAGGGCAGGGGAGAAGGGAGGGAGCAAAGCAGAGGAGACAGGAGGAAGGGAGGCAGAGAGAAGGAAGTGAGGCAGCGGAGAAGGGAGCAAGGCAGCAGAGAAGGGAGTGAGGCAGGGGAGACGGGAGTGAGCAAGCTAGCAGAGACAGGAGAGAGCGAGGTAGTGGAGAAGAGCGAGGCAGCAGAGAAGGGAGGGAGCTTTGCTTAGGCCGCAGGAAGCTCTATTCTTACAGGAATCTTTCTGCAACGGGTCTCTAGTTAAAATATAAACAATTACAATGAAATGTCCCTGGTATCCAGGCATGAGCATAGAGACAGTGGGCTGGCAGGAGACAACATGAAACTCCAATCTACTCTAGAGGGTGAAGGAAAACCCTTCTGGGCAGAACTGGCTCCATCTGACGAAGATGTAAAAGCTAAGCTCCAAGAGAATTCTGAAGGTGACAGCAAGGATAGTCTCAGGAGGTATCCTTTGGTAGTTGGGGATCAAAGGCGAGAGCTGAAGAAAAGGTCTTTTAGGATGAATAGAGAAAATTCGGACCTCACTTTTTCTCTAGAATTATTCACAGGTGCCAATTGGACAGTGGACGTTAGCAGAGGAGAGGAGAGCACTGTTTAAGGGCAGACTAGGTGTTCTCTGCATCTCTCTGCTTTCACTCTCAGGGAGACAGCAGAACAAAAATTCACTACGTTTCCCCCCTCCCGCCCCCACTTCCTTAGTCAATGAACATATAAGAGACTACTATACTTCAGGCTCTGCTGTAAAATAGCAGGAAATATTACAGACACAGTCTATGTTCTGAGGACATTTACATTCCTAACAAAAGTGAAGTCTCCATTACTGAAATTATCACTCTTGCACGAGAAACAAATTCAAAGTAATTTTCTAGAAAAGGCAGACTCTGGCTCATTTTTAATTGACATTTTCTTTAAATATAGGATTGATAGAGGCCCTGAGACTGAAGCAACAGTGTAAAGCATAAATAAAATGAATTAAAAAATGTTAGGAAGAAGGTGACATTTTCTTGTTGTCTCTGATTAAAAATCAAGATCATAAGATCAGTATAGCAAAATATGTCAGCACTGACCAACGGTGAGCAATAACAATGATAATAATGATAATAACACACTATTAAGACTAGAAAATGATTGAGCATTTAAACCTTGCCAAGCGTAATTTTCTGTACACAATATCTCACTCAACCCTGAAAACTTTTGTGCCTAAGAAACCTCAGGCTTAAATGTGTTAAATGTCCAGTCGAAAGTCACCCAGCAAGTAAGGGGCAAAACTGAGATTCACATCCTTCTTTGTAATGATAGTTTTCTGAATGTCATTAAAACTAATATACATTGAGAATTGCTTGGGTGAAATGGAATTCCTAAGCAGGTAATGGACCACATAGCTTTACTTTCGGTATTTCGGTAAAATTGTTTTATTAGATCTTATTTGTGATTATGGTTATTTCATATAGTACACAAAGTTTAATAGAGAAATAATATCATGTATCTGTCAACTGCCTGGCATATTCTGGTTTTCCCACACACTGATGAATCAATTCTTCCCCACAAACATGCCATAATGCCATAAGCATTCTTTGCTTTAACTTTACACATAGTTCACCTTTACTACAATGACATCCTGTATCAATCAAGGTCATTAAGAGGAAACAGAGCACTCAAAGATGTTGTTGGGGTAGAAGTTACTAAACGAACCACTGATAATGGGTGGTAGGAATAAAAGAACCAAACAAGAGATGCTGAAGCACTACAGGGCTAGCAACAGGGGGATCTTCACCGTGCCTTCAGACCTGAGGGGTCAGAAGACAGTGCAGCTATCCCAGTCTGGAAAGAGTACTTGCAACTGAAGGGAGAGCTGTAGGGGCATTGGCCCCGGGCCCAGGAATACAGCCACTGCCCACCTGCAGCCACAAGAATAAGAGCCAGGAAATCAATACCATGACCTCATTATTGTCCTGTGCTCTTGCTGTCTTTCAGTGCCCCCACTGTCTAAACCTTCTCAGAAGCCAGAGTGCAAGTGAGCATGGCTGATACAGGATGGAAAGGTCAGCCTCCTATAGTCCGGAGGGTGAGATCAAGGAAGAAGTCCAGTGGCTGTGGCCTGTGTTCCTGGACCTGGGCCAGAGCCCCTACAGCTCTCTACTTACCCCCAAATGCCCACTCCTACTGGCCTGATCATCACAACTAACCCCCACTGCCAGTCTTCTCAACCCCAACTGCTCACCCCCAACTGCCCTCCTTCCTGGTCTGGTTGCCCCTAGTCACCTCTGCCTTGGCCCCACCACCATGGCTTTGTCTTGAAGGACATCCAGGTCTCCCAGAAGGTCTCCCAGTCTAATTAGCATATTATGCTTTTATTAGTGTGTGTGTATGTGCATATATATATATATATATATATATATATGAAAAAATAATAATTACTTTTCTCCACATGGGATGCTGTGCTTAAATTTGCCTGAAATGTACACACCTATTGCTTGCCATGTATTTATGTCTACTTGGAAAACAAGTAGAAAGCGCTAATATTGAAGAAACAAAATATAACAAAGAAAAATGAAAATGCAGTTTTATAGGGGTGATGGAGGGTGGACACTTCTTGTTTCACTAACAGGGAAAGGATTTCTACTGTTCTCCTAGGAAGAATATGGGAAGAATCCTTTGTGCCTCTCACTTCATGCCTTCTTATTCCTCCTCAGGGAAGGAGTGATATCTGATAGGTGAATGGTTCTAGAGAATCTGTCTCTCACGCCCCCCTCTCCCTCTTCCCTTTCCCCCTACAAGAAAAAGAAGAGCTGCTAATCCATTAAGGGTTGAGTTTATTAGAACACCCTCTGGCCCTACAAGCTGCTATTTGGGAGGTGGGAGTGAGTTTCATGGGTTGGGGTGGCCTGTAGTTACAGATGAGTAAAATTTATTCATGGCACTATCAGGTCACAACTGTGACCTATATATAAATTGTATTCTCCAACTCAGATAGACCAATAGGAAAACAAATATATCAATCTCCATCTGTCTAACACATACATCATTTCAATTAGTTTTCAACTCAGAAGAAGAAAATAACAATCTTTATTACTCTACCCAGAAAGGAAGGTCAGCAACCACTACACTGAAGAATCAAATAACCCAAGAGACCTCTTTCCTGATTCTCTATTTAACCCTGAGCACATTTTGTACGATCTCTAATTTGCCCACTCGGTTTGAGTAGGCACATCAGAGGAGTGGATGACTCATAGAAACCTCAGTTGTTGGAGGGGAGAAACACTCCTGAGAGATTATGCAGAAACTGATGGAACAGCTGAGGTCCAAATTTCACAGTTCCCAGTCATGTGTGCATAACACTCAGTCCTGCTCCTGTCACCAGTCCCTCTCCAAACATTCTATTCAAACAACACTAAGAAATAAAGAAAAAACAAATAAAACTCATACCTTCCAATATCTTCTCTTGCTCTCAAGATGAAGTGTAAAATCCCTGACAGGATTAGAGCTCTGGAATTTTCTCCCACTCAGGATTCATCTTTACTACAAACTCCATTACTATCTATGCTCTCTATTTCTCAAACCCAACACTCTCCTTCCTGTCACAGGGCCTTTGTATAAGCTTTAGTGCTACTTGGAATGTTCTTTCCACCCTTATCATAGTTAACTGTTCTTCATGTTTCCTATTTCAGTTTACACTTCTCTTCTTCAGGGAATCATCTTTGACCCTCTAGCTTACTTAGGTTATCCTATGTAATAATCCTATGTAATAAAAGAGTAATAGGCAAATCAACCTGAAGGTGGAATAACAGGTCACTATGATACCCACTGACACCAGGGGGCAGATGTTCAATGTAGGAGCAACCCCCTGTTGGTCAGTGTGTTCCCACAGGGGGAGCAGCACTTAGCCAGAAGCCGGGGTCACAGCTGGTGAGTACAGCAGCAGTGGCAGAAGCCCCTCCCGCTTCAGTGGCAGTACTAAGAACCCCTTGAGGGATGTTTGCCTGCCAACTTAGACCCATTCCCCACAAGAGGGCGCAGTCCAGGCTGAGGGCCAACCCTCCCCCCCCCCAGTACACTAATGTTGTGCACCAGGCCTCTGATTGCTATATGTTCTTATGGGAAAAAGTCTGAGCTAGCTTCATGAATGGTGTGAATTCTGCAGCCTTTTGGATGGAGAAAGAATCCATGGTCCACTTAATACTTCAGGGATATTTTATCAAGGATAATATAACTTTGCCAACTGGAATTTAATGATATGAATTTTACTATTTTTAATTTACTACTTAATCTTTACTGTCTTTCTAAATTAAATGTTGGGATAATGTTGATTAATAACATTAAATAAATTCCATGTGTACAATCCTATAATACACCACCTGTGGGTGCACCGTGCATAGTCTACTTGCTTTTTTTTAAACCTCCTTTACCCTCTTCATCCTCCTCCCACCCCTTTCCTCTCTGGTAGCCATCATACTGTTGTCTGTGTCTATGAGTCTGTTTTGTCTTGTTTGTTCACTTGTTGCTTTCTGTTTTATATCCCACATATGAGTGAAATCATATGTTTCTTGTCCTTTTCCCTCTTACTTACTTCATTTAGCACAATGCTCTTAGGATTCATCCATGTTATCACAAATAGCAAGATTTCATCTTTTTTTATGGCTGCAATACCCTCTTCTGGATATCTACCCCCAAACTTTGAAAACACATATTTATGAAGATTATATATATATATATGTGTGTGTGTGTGTGTGTGTGTGTGTGTGTGTGTGTGTGTGTAGCCCTATCTTTACTGCAGCAATATTCATAACTAGAGGCCCGGTGCATGAAATTTGTGCACCCTCTCTAATCTGGGATTTAAACTGGTTTAAACCAGCAGCAGTGGTCTTATAATCCAGGACCACTGGCTCCTAACCACTCACCTGCCTGCCTGCCTACTGCCCCTAACTGCTCCCCTACCTGCCTAATCATCCCTAACCACCTCTGCCTGCCTGCCTGGTTGCCCCTAGTGGCCCTTCCCGGCCAGCCTGGTAACTGCCAACGTGCATATGGCAGCCCAGCCTGTGCCCTCTTGCAGTCTGGGACCCCTCGGGGGATGTCCTTGGGGGAGCGAGCCTAAGCCAGCAGTCAGACATCCTTAGCTCTGATACAAAGGCGGGAGAGGCTCCCACCACTGCTGCTGTGCTTGCCAGCTGCGAGCTCAGCTCAGGGCTTCTGGCTGAGCAGCACTTGCATTGAGGGTCTGCCCCTCTGGTGATCAGTGTGCATCATAGCGATTGGTTATTCCACCGTTTGGTTGATTTGCATATTAGCCTTTTATTATATAGGATAGCCAGAACATGTCCTTTGATTGATGATTGAGTAAAGAATGTGTGATAGACACACAATGGAATGCTACTTCACCATTGGTGTTGTTTCATTGTTTTCTTTGTCTTGCCTTCTCCCACAAAGAGAGGTGTGCCTGGGTCTTTTAATGGGCTTGCACGTGCATCTCTCAGAGTAGGACTCCCCATTTTCCACAGAATTGGCCTCTAACTTTGCTTCCTGGTTTCTCTTGGTCTTGAGGGTACATCACCTTAAAATTTGGTAAAGCTCTCCTCTTTCTTCTATACCAGTGGTCAGCAAACTCATTCGTCAACAGAGCCAAATATCAACAATACAACGATTGAAATTTCTTTTGAAAGCCAATTTTTTTTAAACTTAAACTTCTTCTAAGGCCACTTTTTCAAAATAGACTCGCCCAAGCCATGGTATTTTGTGGTAGAGCTACACTCAAGGGGCCAAAGAGCATCATGTGGCTCACAAGCAGCAGTTTGCCAACCATGGTTTTATGCTAACCACCTCCCCATATAGATTTAGTAGCAAAGAAATTGGAGATGGAACTTAATACTGGCTCCTGTGGAAACCATGATAACCCCTGGTGCCATTTGTCAGGACTCCACTGTCCATCTCCATTGTGGGAAGCAGGCTCTCTTGGAAGCTTGTTTAAATCAATCTGTAGAACTGCCTGAGACACTAACAGATGATTTACTGAAACTGAGGTATAACTAGTATTTTCTCAGTTGCCATAAATGATGTCCCTCTAGCAAAACAGCAATTGAGTGAGATTTACATGTTTTGTTTTTAAGAGACCTATAGCCTTCACTGTTCACATTTGTTTTATCCTGCAGGTGCTGGCAACTCCTTTCCCTAGTCCCTTACTTTGCAGAGATTAAAGTGAGATTTGAGGGTCAGAGATTGCCAACAGCAGGTGCTGCAGTCCCACACACACTTCCATCTCCATCTTGTATTGCTCCCAGGAGGTTTTTAATGTCTTTAACTTCACCTGTGAGTCAGAAATATTATCAGCTGCAGGATTTTATTCTTGTTTGTGTTCATGAATGATTTGTTCACCCTTCTAAAGGGTGGAACAGAAATCACGTATCTCCAGGAACCCAAAGAGGGGGGGGGGCATCTCTGAAACAGTTTTTTAAAACTATTCTAAACCTAACATTATTGGAATTCTAAAGATCAGCTAGCTGGTCACTGTCAAAATAATGAATTTGGGAATATGCAGAATCCACATAGTACCCTGGGCTATTGTTCAACTACAGTGAAATAGAAAGGAATTTTTATTTTATGTTACCTATCAGAAGCCATTCAGATGAAGATGTGCAAGAAGGTCTCTCTCCACTAAGCCTTTCTCCATAATCGCAAACAGAAACACCATTTCTCTTGAGATCAAAATCCACACTTAATTTTCCTGCAGCTGACTCCATACCAAATCTTCCCCAGCTCCATTTCAAAGCTCGGTGGTACCCTGACCTCATTTTGCCAATTATGAAATCCTGAATCTACTGCAGTTACTTTCTGCTAGGCTAGGTGTCAAGCATTGGTTATGATTTTTACATGCATTTTTCTCTTTTCATCTAGGAGAAAGAAAACTAAATCATGGTTATAACACTGTTGTACTTCATAAAAGATAAAAAATATGTAGGCTATAAGTGACTAAAAAATAAAATAAAATTATCTTGTGAATGTTCTATCATAACTTTGAAATGAATTAGCAGGTTGCATTTAATAAAACAATAGACAAGACTCTGTGTGTGTGTGTGTGTGTGTGTGTGTGTGTGTGTGTGTGTGTGTGTGTGTAGTCATTAATGAATTGAGTTCATGTGCATTTATTTAGCCCATGTAAATTAACCTCATTATGAACACTGAGTTATGCAAATGAGACGGCACAGAGACTGCCTGCTCTTTGTGGGCTGGACTGTGTCTTCGGTTCAGCTTTTACAATCTCCAGTCCACTGACTCCTCTGAAGCAAAACCTGTATTTAATAAAACAAACATGTAAAAGATTCTCTTACTGCATGCAATATACTATTTTAAATGCTTTAACTATATCATACTATTTCATTTTCATAGCAACCATTCTGTGATCAGTTTTATTTTCATCCCATTTTGCACATTAGCATACCTTAAACATAAGGAAGTTAAATGACTTATCCAAAATCAACTAAGAAGTGAGTGAAAAGGAGAGGCGGGAAGTGGGGCGTGGGGAGGAGTACAGATATGAACTTGGTTGAACCACAAAGACAGAGAACCACAGAGGGATAAACAAACAAACAAGATAGAAGGAAGCTGACAGTTTTACTGTCAAGAGAGGCCACTTCCTCTGAAGGTTCCAGCCAAGTAAATGTGGAGAGATACTCAAGTAGCAGTCAGAAACGTGTGCTGTTGTTCCACATTTAATAAATCAAACTATGCATTCTGACAAGCTGATCCTGTTGGTACCTCAAGGATGGTTGCAACTTTTGTACTTAGAAGATAATTTCAGTATTAATAAAAATCACTTACTTAAGTACACCACCACAGAGCCTGAGTGCTCAGGGGTAAGATGAATATCTTCCATTAATTCCTCCAATTCTGTGCTACTATCTGTATGACATCTTAGAGAAGCAATTCCCATAGTCTTCATGCAGGGGTCTTCCCAAAGGTGAGGTCTGGACAATCAACCCTGCCAGAATCCCAGACATAAGTCCTTTTTTTTTTTTTTTAACCTGGGTTGGTCAAGACTGATTCAAGGGCTTTAATAAATCGACTGAGATGGGAGAACTTAAGATGGCGGCATAGGTGAGCACCTATCTAGCTATCCACGCAACAATTCTAGACAGCCGGCCCGGCTGGTTTTCTCCTG
Source organism: Antrozous pallidus (assembly GCA_027563665.1). Lineage (NCBI taxonomy): Eukaryota > Metazoa > Chordata > Mammalia > Chiroptera > Vespertilionidae > Antrozous > Antrozous pallidus. The sequence goes on along the minus strand of CM050511.1, from coordinate 96,118,861 downwards.
CGAGGAGGGCGGAGGTCTCCCACAGCACCGACCCCCCCCCCAGTTCCAGGCGAGCTCCCAGGTCGGGGAAAGGAGGATCCCCGGAGCGGCTGAGGTCTGTGTGTTTGGGGAGAGTGCACGAGTAAATTGGAGTGCGCAACCGGGCAGAGAACACGGGCAGAGAACGCGCAACTACTTGCTTGGAGACCACCATACTGCTTTGTTTTACACCCCTGAGTGAGTCTTTGACTGTGCAGACTCAGTTAGGGAGAGGCAGAGTTGTCTGGCAATGGGGAGACTAGCGGTGGATTTACATAGCCACCCAACACCGAGACCCATGAGCTGCACAGATAAGCACAGATAAGCTGACGCCGCGAGCCCCATAGACCTGAAACAGGGAGGGAGCCAGGAAGGGCAGACCTAAGCCCAACAGAGCGCGCCCATTAGACGCAAACTGCGCGCCAAGCAGGGCGGACCTAAGGCTGACACTGCGCGCCCATTAGACGCAAACTGTTCGCCAAGCAGGGCGGACCTAGGGCTGACGCTGCGCGCTACAAAGGAAGCTGAGCCACTGGTTCCTTAGAGGATACAGGATACCTATCACACACCGCTAAGGAACCAACTCAGGAAAACAACAACAATGCAGAGAAAAGGAAAGAACTCAGCTGTGAAAGAAATGGAGGAAAAAAGACGATTAGACATAGAGTTTAAAACCACAGTAATTAGGTTTATGAAGAGACTACCAGATAAGGTGGATAAAATTAATGAGAACTATGCCAAAATAAATAACACTTACAAAGAAATGAACAACGCTTACAAGGATATGATAAAAGACCAACTAGAAATTAAGCATATACTGACTGAAACAAAAAATATTATACAAAGACCTAAAAGCAGTCCAGACGACCACAAAAACCAAGTCAAAGATTTGAAATACAAAAAGGCAAAATCCACTCAGCTGGAAAAGCAGAAAGCCAAAAGAGTCCAAAAAATTGAAGATAGTATAAGGGGCCTCTGGGACAACCTCAAGCATACCAACATCAGAATTATAGGGGTGCCAGAAAAAGAGAGAGAGCAAGATAATGAAAACCTACTAGAATAAATAGTGACTGAAAACTTCCCCCACCTGGTGAAAGAAATTGACTTGAAACCCAAGAAGTGCACAGAACCCCAAAATATAGGAATCTAAAGAGGACCACACCAAGGCACATCATAATTAAGATGCCAAGAGCAAAAGATAAAGAGAGAATATTAAAAGCAGCAAGAGAGAAACAGTTGGTTACCTATAAGGGAGCACCCATACGACTGTCAGCGGATTTCTCAACAGAAACGATGCAGGCCAGACGGGAGTGGCAAGAAATATTCAAAGTGATGAACAGCAAGAATCTACAACCAAGATTGCTCTATCCAGCAAAGCTGTCATTCAGAATTGAAGGTCAGATAAAGTGCTTCACAGATAAGAAAGAGCTGAAGGAGTTCATCACCGCCAAACCAACACTATATGAAATGCTGAAAGGTATTATTTGAGAAGAGGAAGAAGAAACAGGTAAAAATGTACATTTCGAACAACAGGTACACATCTATCAAATGAATCTAAAAATCAAGTGAATTGGCAACCAGATGATCAGGATAAAATGAGGAATAGAACTGAATCATGGACATGGAGAGGGAATGGACTGATAATGCTTGGTGAGGGGAAGGGTGCGGGAAGTACAGCAAGAGACTGGACAGGGGTCATGCAACTATGGGAGAGGACAGAGGGTGGGGGGAGGTGAGGGCGTAGAGTGGGATGGGTACTGGGCGGAGGGGAGCTATTGGGGAAAAATGTAAGTAATAAACTGAACAATAAAGCTATTAAAAATAATAAATCGACTGATCATCACAGCAAACTTTTCATTTTACAAAAGTTGGGACAAATGTGGCTCATGAGATGTTAATTAACCTAAGGATCATCAACTTACAAGAAATGACACTGACAGAATTCAAAATCCAAATCTACTTCCAAAGCCACATGGCTGCCTTGTCATCAGACAGCAAAAGGATAGGAAGAGAATGAGAGTGGCTGGTGGTATGCTGAAACCGGTTTGGCTCAGTGGATGGAGCGTTGGCCTGTGGACTGAAGTGTCCTGGGTTTGATTCCAATCAAGGGCATGTACCTTGGTTGCGGGCACATCCCCAGTAGGGGGTGTACAGGAGGAAGCTGATGAGTGTTTCTAACTTTCTATCCCTCTCCCTTCCTCTCTATAGAAAATCAATAAAATATATTTCAAGAGAGAGAGAAGAGAGAGAGAAAGGCTGGTGGTAGAAACATTCCTGTCTATTATCCTGTTGCATCCTCCTGGGTACTTCTCATTGTTTACTAACAACAATCCCATAAGCAATTTTTGCACTACATGTTTTTTCTTCCAGACACTCTAACTCTTCCTGTCTTTCAGAAATGGCTTTCTGGCAACCTTATTACCAGGAGACATTAATTTAAACAAAATTTTCACATTCTATTGTTGAAACTTATTCTCCCAGTCCTTAAAACAGGTTGGAACTTCCGCTTCATCTCCATATTCAAACACAAAACTCTACAGAGCCAGATTTTTTTCTTGGATTCTGAAATTTGATTGCAGAAAATTTGTTTTAGCATCCACAATTTCCCCCACTTTTTCTTAGAGTAAAATAAACATACCCAATCTTTCTTTCCTTCTTTCTTGTACCAATTTTCTAAAGTGGCAAAAAAGAACAAAGTTCTTAATTTGTGTCTTTCAAAACTATAAAACATGTCCAAAAAGATGTGTTGTGGGTGAGAATAATGAGAATAAGGGACATTAGAGCTAGCTGGTTTTCTGGGAAGTCAGAAGACTGGAAATGAACCTAATAGTCCTTGGAATGTTTTTAAAAATATAGAGCTCAGCTGGTGTTGCTCAGTGGCTGAGCATCAATCCATGAACCATGAGGTAACTGGTTCAATTCCCAGTCAGGGCACATGCCAGCCTGGATTGTAGGCTTGATCCCCAATAGGGGAAATGCAGGAGGCAGCAGATGGATGAAGTTTCTCTCATTAATGTTTCTATCTCTCTATCCGTCTCCCTTCCTCTCCCTCTCAAGATCAATAAAAACATTTAAAATTGTCTTCATTTATAAAAATAAATAACATATATATTAAATATTAGTATAATTATAACATGACAGAAAAAATGTAGGATCTACCATACTCAAAATAATGCAAAAAAGGCTAAGATTGGCAGCTAACTATCAAAATGTAGATAACTATGTAAGCTTCAAAAAATGATCTGACAAAGAAACAACTGTTACACTAAGCTAACGATATATATAGGGTTTGGGTTAACATACATGAATGCTTTTATAGTGTTATGGCCTTTATAGCAGGCATTAATGGTGTGTGAATTTTTACTTTAATTTTTTAAGAGAAAATTATTTTTAAGATATAAGTAAAAAGGACAGATAAGATTATTATCATAATTCAATAAAGTATAAAGGAAACTATCAAGAAAATGAGATTAAGGATATAGTCTAATTGGTATTAAAATGTCAATATTCCAATAACCATAGGCCAGCACTAAAGTCAACTTAATTAGTATTTTTTCTTACCAAGCAATAAATCAAGTAGAAGACTGATCGCAGAAAAATCAGCTTACTCTTATGAAACACTCTGGAACTAGTTTTCTAAAATTAAGATGCCTCTAGATAGATAAAACATGCTTGGGATAATTTGAATAATTTAAAGATTCAGAACACATTATGTAATTTCTGCAATCCTCCCAGTGCTTTTTACATATGCTTCCAAAATTTTAGCTTTATATATATACTAGTGGCCTGGTATACAAAATTCATGCATAGGGGAAAGGGGGCTCCTCAGCTCAGCCTGCACCCTCTCCAATCGGGGACCCCTTGGAAGACGTCCTAGTGCCAGTTTAAAACTGGAGGTCAGACATCCGTCTCCCAATCAGGGATTGCTGGCTCCTAACCACTCACCTGCCTGCCTACATGATCGCCCCTAACTGCCTCTGCCTGCCTGCCTGATCACTTCTAACTGCTCTCCCCTGCTGGCCTGATCTCTCCTAACTGCCTCTGCCTGCCTGATTACCCCTAACTGTCCTCTCCTACAGACCTGATCTTGCCCACAACTGCCTTAACCCCCCCTTAGGCCCCTCCTTAGGTTCTGCCTTTGCAGTTCACCCAGATTAGGTTCTAATTGGTTGGTTTTTATACCAGTCAATGTCAGAATCTCACTGCCTAGGCAGCTTTTGGCTCCTCACAGTTCACCCAGATTTGGTTCTGATTGGTCAATTTCTATGCCAGTCAGTGTCTCTGGGCCTATCACTGGGCCTGAGCAGAGAGGTGGGGCTGATCAGCAGCCTCTGTGGAGGCCCAGAGAGAAAGAGAGAGGCAAGGGCTGACCTACAGCTGCCACAGAGGCTACAAATCAGACCCCGCTTCTCTCTCCAGGCTTCTCTCCAGGCCTGATCTGCAGCCCCCTCAGCAACCCAGCATTGACTGCAGGACTGACTTCCAGTGATTGGTCGAGCCTTCAGTTGTTGTCAATGCCTTTTTATATCTATATATATATATATATAAAAGCCAAGCAACCACAATGACAGAACAACCAGAATGCCTGGTTGCTATGACATGCCATCTGATGGCCAACTTGTCCAATCTGGGCCCCGTTTGGCCCCCCAAACCCCAATTGGGAGCAGGGCAGGCTGTCAAACTTCCTGTGTCCCCTCTCCCTGCTGACCCGGCCCAATCAGCCCCCATTGTGAGGGGCAGCCAGACCCTACCTGTGCACAAATTCATGTATCAGGCCTCTAGAATATAGATATTTTTTAATTGTGAGAATACAGTAAACACTAAAACAAGCAAGCAAACAACAAATAAAACAATTATTTATTAGTTTGCAGTAAAATCAGAAATAAGAATGTAATATTGGCCCTCCCACATTTCCGACAGTTATAATAGACTCCAATATATGAAAACATCTGGATAATATACTTCTATCTGTCATGTGGAAAATATTTCTAATATATCCTAGCATTTCATTGGTTCAAACTTCTTAGAAATCAATCCCAAACCTTTACAACAATCCTCCAGATAAGCTAACCTCAAATGCATTTCATTCCTGGCAAATGGTTATCTCCTACTTAAAAAGAAATTTGAAGTCACTGGGTCTGAACTACAACTCTCCAAACAACCACACACATCTACATTTTATCCTATTTTTCTCTCCATCTTTGAAGATGAGGTACCTCTCTCTTGTTTGAATTAGTCAACCCAGTTATGCTTTTTAACCCATTGTTTTCCATTTCTTCAAGGAACATGCTCCATTGCCCATATCTAATTTCTCTAATGTCTTTACAAACATCCTTCTTTTTTAAGAAGTAGACTTAGGTTTCTCCTACTATGAAAATCAAAAACCCTTCTTGGCTTGGATCTACTTTATTTATCTCTTTCCCAATTATCATGTGTTAACTTCTTTAAAAAGCCATCAATTCTCGCTGCTTTTAATTCCTTGCTTAACACTCATTCTCAGTTATCAGTCTTATATTATCCTTCCACCTTTACCCCCAGATACTCCCCTACAACCAACTATAAAGACTGTTGCCAAATTCAGTGGCAATTTTTCATTTTTCATCATATTCTCCCATAACCTTTGATATGGGCAGCATATATTTGGCCTCCATGTTCCTGCTTCTCCTACTCTTTGCTTTCCCATTTGATTATTGCTGGATTGTCTTGCTCCACATACCCTTAATTTGTACCATTCCACAGAATTGTGTCACATGCCCTGTGCTTTTTTATTTAACCTGACAATTCTCATTATTTATAGTATTATTTATACAATGGCAATTTCCAATTTGTGCCCATAATCCAGACATCTGACAGGAGTTCCAAAATAGTATGTGTATCCACCAACTGGTTATCAATACATGAGGACCTAACACTAAAATCAAACTGTCCAAAATGTACCCTCTTTTGCCTCCCCCAATATCTCTGCCCCCTCTCACCTTCCTTCTTTTTTCTATATTATTTATCTCTATTTATGGAATCAATACTTACAAATGAAAAAAGTCATCTTAGTTCCATTTTTAATGACCCATGCTCCACCCATTCAGCTAATCACTCACTTCTATTAGTTATAAAGTCTAATTATTTCACGATTATCTTCCTTTTTACTAGCAATACTATTTTGGTCACCACTTTCTTTGTTCCCCTAAACTCTCTTTACTAAACTATTATAATATATTTTTAAATTTTATTTTACTGTGATAAGGCCATTTAACATGAGACCTACCCTTTTAACACATTTCTAAGTGCTCAATACAGTCTCTTTAATTGTAAGCACAATGTTTTACGGCAGATCTCTGGAATTTATTCATCTTGCATAACTGAAAGTTTATACCTGTTCAATAGCAAGACCCCATTTTCCCTGTCCGTACCTTGGTGAACATCATTCTACTCTGTTTCTACGAATTTGACTGTTAAATATTTCATGTAAGTGGAATCATGCAGTACTTGTCCTTCAGTGCTTAGCTTATATTACACAACACATTCTCCTCTAAGATAACCATGTTCTTGCATTGGGCAGAATATGTAGCATTACCACATTTAGCAAATGAAATTACTGCATAGTAAAAGTGCCATTGTTTCTCTGAAATTCAAATGTAATAAGGCATCCTTTATTTTCCTGGCAATGGCATTGATATGGGACTTGATTACTTCTCTAGCTATCTCTTCATGTGCTCCCCCCATAACACTACTTCTCACCCAAGTACATTTATCACTCCCCAACCCCCCAAAAGAAAAATCTGCTGGCCTACTCTACTACTCTTTCTAGTTTTTTAAAACATGACACTTTCTTGCCTGTAAGAGGAATCCCTATCTGTAGTATGCCCCCCTTCTCTGTAGTAGCTAGGCACAGGTCTAACTAGCTTGACCCCACTGCTCAAATGGATCTGCAGTTAGGTGTGGTCATATGATCAAATTATCACCAATGGAATAGGAACAAATGTAATCTGTGTCATAATCCAGCCCTGTTTCATAACACTTTCAAAGAGTGCCTTTGGGATGATAATATAGACAAGACCTTAAATCCATGTATGGATGATAATGAAGCTGCCATCATTTGGGTCCCTGAAAACCTGCATGAAAAGGAGTCTCTCCATGCTTGCGGTGTACCTACCTGACAATGTTTTGTGAAAAAATATAATAATAATAATTCTCTTAAAATCCTATTGTGTTTGCACCCTTATGTTCAGGATCTAACTAGCTTACTTTACTAATTCACTTTCTTCCCATGCATTTAGGTCTCTGCTTAAAAAAAAAAACAACAAAAAACACAATACCTAATATTGTAAGATTTTTCTGCCTGTGAAATATTGGGCTGCAGAAGCAGGCGTAGAATAGCTGGGGAAGGTTTAATGGTTCTAAGGATTGAAAGCTGCAGTGAGAAATGTAAGACTTTCATTAATTTTATTTGGGGCATGAGCCCATATCCTCATTTCTTATGAAAAAAGACATAGAGGTTAACATTTTTTTTTCTCATGACTAAACATAAGCTCCTCTGACTTTCATCTCTGAAAAAAATTGGAAGTTAACAAGTTACCATTAACATGGCTCTTGAATAAAATCACTGCAAAAATAAACTTCATTTACAAGTCACTGTATTTTAATGCATACTTAAGAAGCATAAAATATTTTAAATAAATGGAAAAGGCACATTTTGTATTCTATACTAAGCATCACATTTTCCTGAGAAAATTACATAAGAAATATTTTAGAATTTGAAGGTCATAAATTCTCTGTCACAATTTTTCACCACTATCATTAAAATGCAAAAGCAGACTATAGATGATATGTAAACAAATGAGTATGGTTGTAGTCCAATAAAACTTTTATTGTATATTTTCAGAAAACAACCCTAAGACCATGTGGATTCCCACAACAGAGAGGAATTGACAGGTCTGCTCCAACCACAAAGACAAGAGGAGAAACAGTCCAGAGATGGAAGACACCAATGACGCCTTGCCATGCTAGCAGTCAGCAACTGTGCATCACTGCAGGTTGCCTAGGACCAAACCGGAGAGGGTAGGACCTGCATTGTCACCATGTGTCCACCATCCAGATATCATTGCTGACATGTACACATAAGTAACTGTTTGACATTGAAACTGGGACTCAGAACTGTTGGACATTGAAATTGGCACTCAGACATATTTTGTTATTATATGGTTGTTTCTAGTCTGCACAGGCAAGATTTTTTAAAGAAAATAAATGGGGGGAAAATGGATACATAGGCAAAGAAGCATTGAACAGACTGTCAAAATACAGCAGGAAGGCAGGGGAGTTTGGTGTGTGTGTGGCTGTAAGAGATCAACCGAAGGATAAATATATTAATTAATTAATTAATTAATTAATTAATATATATATATATATATGCATAACCAGTGGATACAAGGCACTGGGGAGGGGCGTGGAGACAGGTGAGGGCATGTACTAGGGAGAAGGGGAGGCCAGGGGGAGGTCAATGAGGGAGAAAAAGGAGACATATGTACTATTATTTGTAATACTAAACAGGCAGTCAGACATCTGTCTCACAATCCAGTACTGCTGGCTCCCAACTGCTCCCCTGCCTGCCTTCCTGTTTGCTCCTAACCACTTTATGCCTGCCAGCCTGATCACCCCCTAAGCACACCCCTGCCAGCCTTATTGATGCCTAATTGCTCCCCTGCCAGCCTGTTAGACCCTAACTACCCTCCCTTGCAGGCTTGGTCCCTTCTAACTGCCCCATCCTGTTGGCCTGATCTCCCACAACTGCCCTCCCTTGAAGGCCTGTTCCCTCCCAACTGCCCTTCCCTGCTGGCCATCTTCTGATGGCCATCTTGTGTCCACATGGGGGCAGCCATCTTGTGTGTTGGAGTGATGGTCAATATGCATATTACTCTTTTATTAGATAGGATAGAGGCCTGGTGCATAGGTGGGGGCTAGCTGGTTTATTACACAATGGCCATGGATCTGGATCAGGGTGGGGTTCCCTTAGGGCATGGGGCAGCCTGAACGAGGGGCCTGTGGTAGTTTGAAGGCTGGCCATGCCCTCCAGAGACCCAGGTGGAGGCCCTGGTATCTGGGGTTTATTTATCTTCTATAATTGAAACTTTGTAGCTTGAGTGGAGGCCTGGACTGGCCAGGCTGTGCAAAAGGTTTGGCTTCCTCCATCGCTGGAGGTAACTCAAGCTTCCTGCTCTCTCTAGCTCTGTGGCTGCTGCCATTTTTATTGGGATTTATTTATCTTCTATAATTGAAACTTTGTAACCTTGAGTGGAGGCCTGGGCCCGCCAGGTGTGCGGAAAACTTGGCTTCCTCCATTACTAGCGAAACGCAAGCCTCTTGCTTGATCCATAGCGGCAGCCATATTGGTTGGATTAATTTGCATAGTCGCTCCTGATTGGTTGGCGGGCATGGCTTGTGGATGTAGCAGAGTGATAGTTAATTTGCATATTACTCTTTTATTAGATGGAATATATATATATATATGCACACATACACGTAGATATAGATATAGATATAGATATATAAATATGTATACTGAGTGGCCAGATTATTATGATCTCTGAACATATAATGATTTGTCCACTCAGTTTATATGCTATATAATAAAAGGCTTATATGTAAATGGCCTCCTTAACCAGGAATTCGACCAGCAGCCAGGCCAGACAACCACCCATATCCCCTCCCCCTGGCTAGGCTGGCTGGACCAAATCCATGCACAAATTCATGCATTGGGTCTTAAATAAATAAATAAATAAATATATATATATATATATATATACATATATTATATATACTGAGCAGCTGGATCATTATATGTTCAGACATTATAATAATTTTGCCACTCAGTGTGTGTGTGTGTATGTGTGTGTGTGTGTATCTATCTATATCTATATCTACCTCTACATCTACTTCTACATCTTTGTATATCTATCTATATCTATATCTATAACTATATCTATATCTATATCTATACAAAAAGTATGGCATTGACTGTATCTGTAACACTATACTTCCTGTCCCATCCTCAGACCTTTCTTCCTCATCACTTCCATGGTAACACTATACTAAAGCTAGTGTCTGTCATTCCTATGCTGATATATATGCTTTCCCTACATATACACAAATCCATAAGTGATGCAAATTAGCATATTTACTTTTTAAGTTACATAAATGATAACCTTTCTCTACACAATATTTTGCAGCCAGTTTTTCTACTAAATATTGTCTTTTGAAAATTAAGAATATAGATTGAGTTAGTTCATTTTCATTGATATATAATACGTTGGCGTGATGACTTTTTTAATTATTCTTCACTGGTTGACAATTTGTACATTTTTTAACTCTAAAGAACAATGTGGCTATAGACATCTTTTTACACTGTACAAAATGTATATATGTAACATTATAAATGTCCATGCATGAGATTTTTCTCTTAGATGCTTCAAAGTGGAAATACTAAATACCAAGAGTACTGGTATCTTCAATCTTACTATTCCCAAAATGTTTTGCAAATTAGGTGTTATGTTCTCACCAGAAATATGTCAGTTCTTATTTCCTCTTATCCTTCTACACAAGCCATTATCTGGCTTAAAATTTTTTTTGCTAATTTTATGAGTATTAAATAAAATCCCTTTTTTAAGTGATTTCTTAAACGTTTGAAGTGACTACATTGAACACAATCCAAATAATTAATATAATACACTCATAGGCGGAAGCTATTATTTTCATGTCCATTTTACAGCTGAGATAACAGAGGCAGAACAATGTAAAGTAACTATCCAAAGGCCACTCAGAGATAGCTATAGAGCCAGAATTTGAACTGAGGGCATCTGATTCCAAAGTTCTTGTTCATTGCTCACCAAACTAATTCCCTAGGTTTGACTTTGCTTTTCTCTGATTGTGAGTAAATTAGATAAATCAATCAAAATTAATAAATATTTTATATGTTTACTTAAAGGCCAGATGCACGAAATTCATGCACTCAGGGGGGTCCCTCAGCCTGGCCTGTGCCATCTTGTAGTCTGGGAGCCATTGGAGGATGTCCAACTGCCAGCTTAGGCCAGCTCCCCACTATCCTTTGGTGGTCAGTGGGTTCCCATAGGTGGAGCACCACTCAGCCAGAAGCCCAGCACTGCGCTTGCGAGCCATGAGCCCAGCTCAGGGCTTCTAGCTGAGTGGCGCTTTACCTGTGGGAGGGCACTGACCACCAGGGGGCAGCTCCTGCATTGAGTATCTGGCCCTGGGTGGTCAGTGTGCATCATAGTGACCAGCCATCCTGCTGCTTGGTCATTTCGCATATTAGCCTTTTATTATATAGGATTATTATATAGGATTAAAATTCAGATGTCCTCTTTGGTGAACTACCTATATCTATCCTGGGATTACTGGCTTATTATTATGAAATTGTGTTTTTATTAACCTGTTTGCAGAGGTTTCATTATATATTCCGAAAAAAAAGTACTATTTAATTTATACAGAATACAAATATTATCTACAATTTAAAAGCTTTGGTTTTTTTCTTTCCATTTTTTTAGGTTGTTTTGCATTTTGAAAAAAAAAACCCATAGTTATGTATTCAAATGTATCACACTTCATTCTTTTCCTTCTTGGCTGTCTTTTTAAATTCTTATTTAAGAAATTATTTTAAAGATATTTCTTTATGATTGTTTCACATAGATAGCCAATTTTACCAGCACTATTAATGAAAAATATTCATCCTTTGCTTCACTGAATTTTAATGTCACCCATGACACTGACTATTTTTCCTACATGCTAAGTTATTTTGGAACTGTTTATTCATTTTCATTGAGATATTTATCCCATCACTGATGTCAAAATATTTAACTTCCATATATTTTTCACAAATTTTACCATCTAGTGAGGTGTATTTTCTGTCACAACCACAAGAAATACTAAAACTTTAGAATTTTCATCCTTTTAGTTCTTCATATAAATTTTAGGATCAGTTAGACAAATGGAAAAAATGAATAAAGACACACTGGTGGGCTGAGAATAATTTGAATGGATTAATTTAGGGAGAACTGACATCTTTATTTCAGTGAGTCTTTGCAAAAATGAGCATGGTAAATCTCTCATTTTATTTGTGTCTTTTTTATGCCTTTCTTTGAGATTTAATATATATTTCCATATATGTTCCACATAACTTTTGTTAGATTTATTCTTAAGTACCCTGTTTTTGTCATTATTGTAAATAATATCTATTTAAAATTAGATTTTCTAATTACTTATTGCTGGCATTTATGAAAACTATAGATTTTTGTGGCAACTGGCTTCCTTATTTTGTTCCTCCTTTAAAATAAAATGAAAGGGAATATACAGAAGGCCAAGAGACATGAAAACATGCTCAAAGCAACTAACCTCCTAAGAGATGCAAATTAAAACAACAGTGAGGTACTATCTCACACCTGTCAGAATGGCTATCATCAACAAATCAACAAAAGACAAGTGCTGGCCAGGTTGTGGAGCAAAAGGAACCATTGTGCACTGCTGGTGAGAATGCAGACTGGTGCAGCCACTGTGAACAGAATGGAGTATTCTCAAAAAATTAATAACAAAACTCCCATTTGACCCATAGTCCCACTTCTAGGAATATATCCCAAGAAACTAGAAACACCCATCAGAAAGAATGCATACACCCCTATGTCCATAGCAGCACAATTTACCATAGCTAAGATTTGGAAATAGCCTAAGTGCCATTCAGCAGGTGAGTGGATTAAAAGCTGTGGTACTTATACACAGTGCAATACTACATAGCTGTAATGAAGAAAGAACTCTTACCATTCGCAATAGCATGGATGGACCTGTAGAGCATCATGCTAAGAAAAATAAGCCAGTCAAAGAAAGATAAATATCACATGATCTCACTCACTTGTGGAATACCATGAACAACATAAACTGATGAACTAAAATAGATCCAGAGACAGAGAAGCATCGAACAGATCACCCAACCTCAGAGGGAAGGCAGGCGGGCGGGGGGGGGCGGTGGAGGGGGGAGGTGGAGAGGGTTGTGAGAGATCAAGCAAATGATTTGTATGCAAGCATATAAGCATAACCCATGCACACAGACAGTAAGGGGGTGAGGGCATGTGCTGGGCGGGGGGCAATGACCAGGGAGAGGTCAATGGGGGGAAAAGGAGACATATGCAAGACCTTAAACAATAAAGAATTTCTAAGAATAAAATAAAATAAGGTCTGTAACATTTCTCCATTAAGTATCGCATATAGGTTTTGAAAGATAAACCTCTTTGAGTTAAGAACATTGTAGTTTCTTAAGATTTTCTATCTTTTAAAATCATGTTTAGTTGTAGAATTTTTAAATATTTATTGCATGTGCTGAGAGATTATTTTCCCTTTATTGTTTATGGTAGAGAATTTCAATAATAGATTTTTCTAATGTAATATATTCTACCTGTCCTGCTGTATTTTTTAAATTGGATCAATTAATGTAATATTTCCCTTTTCCTATAACATTATATATGTACATTTTGTACAAGTGTACAAAGATGTCTATAGCCACATTGTTCTTTAGAGTTAAAAAATGTATAAATTTTCAAACAGTGAAGAATAATGAAAAACTGTCAACACACCAACATTGATGCACTGACATTTTATTTAATACTTTTACATTGATAGCCACATATAGCATGGCCTATGGTTCCCTTTTCCTAAAAGATGGTTAAAATTTGTATTCAGTTATGTAATAGTCTCACTAATTGAAAACAGGTGCTTCTTTGTTTGCTGAAATAGCTTGCATGTTATGGGGAATGACAAATTGAAGGTTTATCATGATTTGACCTTTAAAACCTCCTTGCTTAGTGTTTAATTTTGTATTTGAGGGTAGCCTTTAATGTACTGATATGGTTCAGAGGCTAAAAGTTGTTTCAGATACTACATTATTTTCGTGAATCAAATTGTTAAAGTTCCCCAAACACTGAAATAAATTTATGCATAATAAAGCATTATGTGCTTTATTTTTCACACACTCACATTTTTTAATTAATAACTTTTATCCTTTGTTTTGTTCAATTGTGCTAGAGATTTTCTAGTACATTGGACCTGTCAAAGAATACGTTTGGTTTTGTCGATCTTCTTTATTATTTGTTTCATAAAGTTTACCAGGGAAACCATCAAGGTCCAAAATTTTCTTTATTGGAAACTTTTTTAATAGAAATTCAAATTTTTAGGAGATATACCTTATCCATATTTTTAATTTTATATTTCTTCCATTTTAATAAATGGTTAACTTGAAAGTATTTATCTCTGGTGGAATAAAAATAGCTGAAAATTATTGTCACTACCCTCTATATGGTTTCATGTGTATCCTCTTTAAACCTGGGCTGGTTTTACCTTACTAGAACCTAATAGAACATGGCTGGAGTGATGTCATCCCAGCCTATAACAGAGATTACAGCTTCCAGTACTCATTCTTGGAATCCATGGTGAGCCTGGATGGGTATATAGAGAGACACTAGCCAGTTTTGTCAGTCCTTTCTAATTCTCCAGAACACAATGGGAGTGGGGATCCTAGCTACTTTAGCCCACCAGCCATCAGACTGCAGCCACATGAGTGACCCCCCAGTGAGACCAGTGGAATCACTACCTGGTTAAACCAGAGATCCTTGAGAAATGATTATTTTTATATTTTGCCATTGAATTTTAGAGTTTTTGTTACATCACTAGAAGTAACCAAAACAGAAGCTGGTCCTGCAAGTGCGGGGCAACTACATAACACAAGCCTTAAATATGTGCTGTTGGTAGTGGGCAAAGCTGGAAGGGCTCTAAGGATCAGAGCATAGTGGAAAGACAATGAAAAAATGTTATTGAAAAAAGGAAAAAGACAACCTGTAGAGAGCAGTGCTGGAAAATGTGGCAACAGTATCCCCTACAATAATAGTAAAAATAAATAAATAAATCTATGAGTTTGGCTAAGAAGATTCCCATGCTGAATACTGGAAATCCTAACTGCATTTTCCAGTGGTATATGCCAAGGCATAGAGAAAGACAGACGAACTAAATAGCAAACTGTTCAGTGATTGAGCAGAATCTAGAGAACATATTTCCAAGCTTGGACTTGCAAACTTGCAACTTTGTGTCTAATTTCTAATCTCGCCCAGCCAAATATTTTTAAGTATTGTTTTTAGGGCAAAAAATATCAAATGCAGGTCCTGAGAGGAAAACATAGAGTCAAGCTAGGATGACTCGTGTGCTGCTCAGTCTGCAAGACTTGCATCCAATTCCTAAAGTCTGCAGCACCCAGTCTCTACTAGATCTTAAGGAGTCTTATCCTGCACATGCCCAGTCCAACCGTTGGCTAAAGGATTGCAGTGAACACCAACATAGATGTCTGATTCCTCCCAATGGAAAGTTTATCTTCTCCGGTGGGTTTTTTTTTCCCTGCAAATTGAGACACTTCAGCAGCCTTGAGTTCTATTTTCATCTTCTCAGCAACATAGATCTCCTCTCAGCTTGGTTGTTTCTTGCAGGCACAGTGGTGAAGAAAGTGCTCTCATTAGGAGGGCCTGGATAAATATGAGGTCCACTTCATTTATTTTTCCTGTCTCAAGAATTTCAACCTCTCTATTGTCCAATGCTGAAGACAGTTTTGTTAACTATCTTGTCCAGTTTTGTGTTGTTAAGGAAAAGTATGGCATCATTTATTCTGTCACTGCTGGAGACATTATAATTTTGAGCTCCTATTTATGTGTGCCTATCTTTATATAAAAACTAGAGATCTGATGCATTAAGATTCATGCAAGAACAGGCCTTCCTTCCCTTGGTCGCTGGCACTCTCTTCGCTCCAGCCAGAGCCACCTCTTTGCTCCGGCTTGAACCCGCCTTTCTGCTTTCACACACTGCCCAGAGGTCCAGAGGCCTAGAGTACCTGCAACCTGCCCTGGCCACTCTTTGTTGGGTTAATTTACATACTCACTCCTGATTGGCTGGTGGGCATCACAAAGGTACAGTCAATTTGCATCTTACTCTTTTATTAGTGTAAATCTTTACAATTTGGGTAAGGAGAAAACCTCTCTAAGCAATTTTATACTTGTTTCCACCAGTGCCCTAGGGGTTTCTCAACTCCAGAAATAATTTTCATGTTGAGGAGTGAAATTCAAAACTTAAACCCTGTGCAAGTGCAGTGAGTAAAAAGATTTTTGTTTAACCCTGAGCTCAGGCACAAAAATGCAACAGCCTCTTATCTCTGATGGCAAACTGTTCTTTTTCTCCCTTAAATAATCCTTACACTAAGTGCAGCTTTTCTTGCTAATGAAGACTTTTTGGCTCCAATACCTCAACTCTAGCAGAAGCTGTCATTCCTTCTCATTCCCCAATTACTCCATTATTTCCTCAAGGAACCAGTAATATGTTCATCTGGGGTACCTGACCTGCAAAACTGGGTATAATAATTGGGCATTGTCTTAAGCTACTAGATTTGTTACAGGATGATTAATACAAAATGTACCCAATGAAGCAGCTATTTCTTTCTCCAGGCTCCCCTTATCAGGGAATGCATTTATTAAAAGAGGTGCTACAATATTCATTGCAACATTATTTGTAACTAAAAGCTAGAAACCAGTGGCCTCCCAAGAGTAGAATGGCTAAATAAATTGTGGCCTAGTCACACAGTAGGATACTAAAAGGCAATCAGAATGAATATTCTATAAATACATAAAATAACATGGTTCACCTTATAAACAATGTTGACATAAGTTCCACACATAACAATAAATACTGTATGACTTAATTTATATAAGATTAAAAAAAAACCCTATGATTATAGAAATGTGAATACTGGCTACCCTGAAGGGCAGCATAGAGCCTGCGGGGGAGCAAAAGAGGTGCAATTTTGGTTTTGTTAGTCTGTCCTGAGGCTGGGTGATTACTATACAAGAGTTTTTGGTTTATGAAAATATGTCAGTATTTCTATGTACATTTTTCTGTATTTGATATTTCAATAAAAAGTACATTTAGAATATGATCCAAATATTTCTTTTGATAGACAACAGGGAAGATTAAAATCTGTGAAAAATAAAACATTTAAAAATATTGAAATGATTTCAAAAGTCATCTTAGATAAGTTCATCAAAAACATTAACCAAGGTGTTTTTGAGGTCTTATTTAAAAATGTAAAGATTCTCTCAGGGCCTGAGAGCCTCGCTGGAGGCTAGAACCATCCCCAGAGCACTGTCATGAGGCCATGCATATTTAATTGAATGGTTAATTGAACTATACATAAAAAATTTCCCAAAGCTGACACAATGGCAATTGTTTTGCTTTCTAATTATTTGTTCCCATGTCCCTATTGAGACTAAAATCTTAATAGAAGCTCCATTTAGCTACAGTCACTCCTAGTAAGATGTCTTTCAATGTCTACTAAGTAAGTGTGTTGCACTGCTTCTCCTTAATAGACACACTGATGTCATCAGCACAGGCTGCTCTCTCACTACAGAAAGGATGGGTGAGGATGCTAGGCAGCCATGATCCAGGCTTCAGGGTGCTGCAAGAGATCAACCGAAGGACTTGTATGCATTCATAAAAGCATAACCATAGGACATAAGACACTGGTGGGGGGGGGGCAGATGAGGGCATGTGCTGGGGGGTTGGGAAGGCCAGGGGAGGTTAAGGGAGGAAAAAAGGAAACATATGTACTACTATTTGTAATACTTTAAACAACAAAAAATAAATAAAATTTTTTAAAAATTAAAAATTAAAAAAATAGCTAAGACCTCTACTCTCCCTCTTTACCTCTATATGAAGAAATAAAATATCCTACTGCATTTATACAAGGTCTTCATCCATTATTGACCTGAATTCCCACTTTTCAAAGATCCAAGCAGCTAGACAGGCTGCTGATACCCATGGCAAACTCATCATCAATAGATACATTACTAAAGTGTGCCCTTCTAAATTTCTTGCAGTTCACAAGTTCCTTTCAGCTAAATGTAATATAGTTTGAGTTGTCTATTGGGTAGACAGTGCTGTTTTAAGAAACTAAAGAGGTAACAAAAATGAGTTAGAAAGTTTCTGCCCTCAAAGAAACCAGGTGCTCAGAGAAAAGGCAAGTCATGATTCATGGACATAAATATTTTATTACTAGAGGCCCGATGCCTGAAATTCATGAAAGAGTAGGCCTTCCTCCTCCAGTTGCCAGGACCAGCTTTCTCTGGCCCTCAGGACCTGGCTTCACTCGGAAGGTCATCCAGAAGGATGTCTGGTCTAATTAGCATATTACACTTTTATTATTATAGATAGTAGTTTTCCAATTCATTAAATATTTTAATTTAAAGGAATAACTGGAATATTGAATGAAACAATATTTCAATTGGGAGTTGAAACACTAAAAATTCGTAAAACCCAAACAGACTATTTAATACATTTCCTTGGATGGTACCACACTT
Source organism: Antrozous pallidus (assembly GCA_027563665.1). NCBI lineage: Eukaryota > Metazoa > Chordata > Mammalia > Chiroptera > Vespertilionidae > Antrozous > Antrozous pallidus. The sequence continues at coordinate 96,100,409 of CM050511.1, read as the reverse complement.
CGTTTTCATAATGGCTTCCCTTCCTTTAATCTAAATCGATTACAAGGATAGTCTTCGATATCTACATAGACATACCAGTCAAATAATTTAAAATGTGGGCCCTCTAACTGAAATATTTGGATTTCAATCTGGTCCCACCACTTACTTATTGTGTGATCTTGGGGAAATTACTTAACTGCCCTGTGTCTCAGTTTCTTTATCTAAAATGGGAATAATAATAATACCTGCAATGTAAAATTGGTGTGAAGTACCTGAGACATAGTAAGTACCCAGAAATGTTAACTATTATTGTGTAATTTAGAGGCAATAACTTCTAAATATATGGTTTCCACAATTAATAAAGTGAGTTAGGATTTTTTTTTTTGACAGCAAAGCAGCCCTTTCAAAATTCACATCACCAATGTCATCTAAACTTTCAACCGAAGATTCTGTGCTGGGTCTGGGATAGTGCCTCCAGGAATTTTGTCTGTTTGTTTTTCATGAAGGAGATTCTTTGGTTTAATTTCGTCTGTTTTATCTATGTATCTACCTTCTTACCTACTTATCTACCTATCTATCTTTCCAGTGAAAATACATGATCTTCTATGTATAGCAAGAAGGCTAGCGAGATGGTAAGTGCACGATTCTCTCCTGCACCATGAGGAAATTACACATTTTCAACTGTCACTGTCACGTTCCTACATTAAATCTAGTACAAACATGTCACATGACCACTTTGAATCTGGAAAATAAAGCTTCTGCTTCCCTTTTCACGTAGAAATGGCCATAGGATTATAGAACCAGAGATTCAACAGAGCAGAAAGTAATTTTAAGATTTAGCTCATCCTTTTAAATTTAAGTACCTAAGCTATCACTCAAAGTAAGGCCAGTCTATTCTCCCAAACCTCTTGAGATGGAAATATATTTTCTTTGGCAGCTTATTCTACTTTCTTATAATCTGTACAAATAGTTCTGAAATCAAATTCAGGAAAATAAAATGACCACATGTTTATTTCTGGTCCTTTCCCTAAACATGATGTTTTCTTCCACAGAAACTGTCTGAATTATATCATCATTTTTGTGAACTGTTTGACACCATTAATGCTAGCAAATTCTGGTAGAAGCAAAAAAGTTTATGAGCAAATTTTTCATGATTGATCTGTTCTTTTCTTTGAGGTATATTGAGCTGTGCACAGTTTCTCTTATCCTCCTAAAAGCATTAAATATTTTTTCAATTATTATTAAATGTTTTAACATGTCACATGCACAATTCCATATCTTAGAAAGACTCATTTTTTATATGTACATCAGCTTTCCACAAGTTATTTGCTGGGCACATAATACAATATACAGATCAGGTATCATAGACATGTACACTTGTAAACTATATAATCTTATCAACCAATGTGAACTCAATAAATTTAATTTAAAAAAAGAGAGAATGGGAGATGGAGAAGCAAAGATTTCAAAGCATTTTTCCCTTAAGCAGAAAAATGGAGCCATTGTTGTCCAAGGGATATAAGATCAAATATAAGATCAAGGTCAGTGTCTCTCTATTATCTATGTATCTATCTGTCTGTCTATGTATCTATCTATCTATCTATCTATCTATCTATCTATCATCTATCTATCCATCATTTATCTATGATTTAGAAGAGAAGAGATCAAATAACTGATGTTAAGAGAGTAAAAATGCAATAAGGAGTCTAATTCACGTTAATTATATATTAACCTGTGCCTTAAGGTTTAAGCATGCATTTATTCTTTAAATTAATGCTAAGGAAAGACTTTATTATTTTGCTGTCTAGAAAATGTTCATTAAATTGTATTTGAATCACTTTTTTCATCAATGTCTTATGGTAGATAAAAACAACTGGCATAGAACTAAGAGAAAATAATTTCTTTAATGGGCATATTTTCCCCTTGAGTTATTAAAAATATTAAGTGGGATTGCAATGGCACATAGGTAGAATAGTGAAACATGACCGAAAACTCTATTCTCAATTGAAAGCGTAACCGTTTGTTCAAAAATTAATATTCAATGTTCTCAAGGGTATCTTTCAAGCTTCAAAATGAGATTTTCTGATGATGTCGTTTGTATGAAAACTTGAGCTAAGGTGGTATTATGAAATTTGACATATATTATATTACCATATTGAGAGATCAGTTTAGGGCAAGGGGCTGCTTGCTGCATGAGTTTTCTGTGTAATTGTTATCACTCTATATGAAAATTCAAAATCTCACACTGAGGTGTTCTTTCTTCTGCCATTGCATCAATGGAAATCATATGGTAGTTTTTCTTTTTACTTCTATACTATGATGTTCTTAATTTCATCATATTTTAACTTAATAAGTTGAAACCCACTTCTTTCCCTCTATCAACATTAAGCTGGGAATCAAAATCTAGGTAGATGAGAAAATAAGCTGTTTCATTTAAAAAAAATGGCTGTGTCTCTGGATTCTTATAAAGAGAGTAGATGGAACACACTGTTGTCATGACCTCGTCTGCCCTAATGGACTTGCTTATGTAAATGTATTGATGTTTGGGGCCCTAAAAATGGTTCCTTATTAATTGTTGATTTTTTAAACCCTGATATGAACACTACACAGTCTTACATATTGCAACAAAATTATTATATTTTTCACTGTATTTTATTTTCATTTTCAAAAGAACAGAGAATAGTAAAAATAGAAGTACAGCAAAAAGAAAAGGAAGGAAAAAAGAAGGGAAGGGAAGACAATATCCAATTTGGGGAAAAAATGGTTTAAAACATTTATAAGTGCTATGAAGATCACAAATGCCTTAAAATGCATCCCTGGTCAACAGCCTTCAAGTGGCATACAAAGTTGAATTTGCCACCAAGACGGCAGAAGAATCATTTGTCCATCAGCACGCTTGCTTGTACTATCGAAACGTAGCTGAAGAATCCAAGGGAATTCCAAAAAAGGCTTTGTGTCCCTGACAAAACGACTAGTGTCATTTATTTTCTTTGCTGGGAAAGGTTTCCAATTTCTCTAACAGTTTCCAAGTTACTGAGATATGCATCCATTTACGTAAGTCTGTGCCCAAAGACTTAATGAGTTCAGAGCAACTATCTTGCCTTCTTTTGTCTGAATGTTCTAATATGTAAAATCTGGAAAATTCAGTTTTTACTTCAAAGGGTGTCTATAAAGATGTTTAAAAGGGTATAGTGCTTTAAATGGTATTCAGCACATTTTAAGTTTTCAGCAAATATTAATTATTATTAAGATTACAATTAGCCCTAAAATAATGAAGATTTGCTCCTTTTCACTCTTAAACTTACAACTGACATTTATTCAAAGCCTGCTCAAGAACTGAACCAGAGTTCAGTGTTTAGTCATTTTATTACTTAGTCAATAGAAAATCTAAACCACTATGAGAATTCTTATAAGTTATGTCAATTTTTTTTACTTCCTTCATATTAGGGCATTTGTCAGACCTCATCAGCATATCTGTACTAAATTACAAAGTCCTAACCCAGCCAGTGTGGCTCAGCAGATGAGGGGCGACCTATGAACCAGGAAGTCAAAGTTAGGTTCCTGGTCAAGGCACATGCCCACTAGGCAGGCTTGATCCTCAGTGTGGGGCATGCAGGAGGCAGCTGATCAACGATTCTCTCTCATCATTGATGTTTTTCTCTCTCCCTCTTTCTTCCTCTCTGAAATCAATAAAAATATTTTTTAAAAGAAATTGTAAAAAAAAATTATGAAGTCCTATAAGCAGTATTGAACCATTATTGGAATGTTTCACAAACTTATTATGTCCTATTACTTTGAGATTATTACATAATTTGGTATAATGTTGTTACAAAAATATAAGTAGTGTAGTCCACATAAGGAGAAACCTCTGAAAGCACACTTTTTTGAAAACTATTATCTTCAACAATAATTTCATTTTATAAGAAATGTGTTTATATTTCCATTAATGTTTATTTTGTTCTAGATTATTTATATGTCAAGATAATTAGAATTTTGTCTTCAAATGTTACTACTTTTGAATAAAAAGAGTTTCTCTTTTAAAATCTACTTTTTCTCAGAATACCACTCTTTTCCCCCCAATATGAGTTTCCTAATCTTTCTCTTCTTTCATTCCTATTTTTTACAGTTTAAGAATGTAAAATAATTAACCCAACTGTTGACTACATATAAATAAAGTGTTAGGAAGAATAATGACAATTGCACACTATCTACTCCCTCCATATGTCATACAAAATTACAAATTTAGGAACCAAATTGAGGCTAAAATCCATAAAGAAAAACAGTAAGTTATACAAGTGTTTACATGGTGATTATTAATTAAAAAGCTTAATTTATTATGATCATCATTGCCTGTCAGAATAATTATGCATTTCAAAGCCCTTTCATTTGGAGTTCATCGTCAATCAATATTTACATAGAACTGCAATCCTCTAGAAGAAATAGTCAACCTAATGAATAGTAATCAATCATGATAGAGAGATACTGAGTACAACAGATAATTAATTTGTTAATAATTATTTCATTTTGGGAGATAGATGAGCATAATGATAAAGAGTCTGCAAATTTCCAAGTTCTAGTATTCAAATTCCAATACTAGAGTACTTAATGTCTGACCTTAATTCCTGTATCACATGAAGATAATATGATTACGTATACCTCATGGGGTTTTGTCAGTAGGAAATGAGAAGATACACACTAAATGGCTATAAATAGTAACTGCCCATTGATAAATACCTTCAATATTATTAGCATAAATATATACTAGGCTGAGCCAAAGTAAATGCTGTTTTTGTCAATATCTGTGTAACATGGAATGTTTATATGGTTCAACCTAACAGATGTAAACAGAGTGACTCTCCAGAAGCTTCAAACAACACCCAAACTTAAATAAAATATTAAAGCTATTTCTAGGATGTATTATGGAACCAGCATAATGTTTTCCCATTTTCATACTCATGTCTAAATGTACAATGACAATTCAACATAAGGCACTTTTAAACTTGAAGAACTTTAAATCATAAGATGTTTAAACTATGCGTAAGATAGTGCATTCCCATGCACTATGTTTCTTGAAAGGTGATAATCTACATAGAATAGCATTGTAGATAATTGGCATTTAAAATTAATTTAATGGTTTAAAAATTCTTAAAGAATTCATGTCACCAAAAGCTCACATACATTTGTGGACTGTGTACATATGAATTAGAAACACAAGTACAGCCAAGACCGGTTTGGCTCAGTGGTAGAGCGTCGGACTGCGGACTGAAGGGTCCCGGGTTCGATTCCGGTCGAGGGCATGTACCTTGGCTGTGGGCGCATCCCCAGTAGGGGGCATGCAAGAGGCGGTTGATCGATGTTTCTCTCTCATCGATGTTTCTGACTCTCTATCCCTCTCCCTTCTGCTCTGTAAAAAAATCAATAAAATATATTTAAAAAAAAGAAACACAAGTACAGTCTTTAGCATTGTGTATTTTGAGTCATTCATTAATTTAACAGGTTTGTTTTCGTGTTAATCATGCACCAGGCACAGTGTCTGGCACTGGATACACAATGGTTAGTGAGATAGGCTGGGTCTCTGCTCTCAGGCAGTTCAGACCTTTGGAACTGCTGAAATCTAGTTATTACTGCAATGCCACAAAAAAAAGCAGAATAAAAAACTTCAAATATAAAAACTCAAATTCCTTTCTTCACTGTTAATATTCAGTAAGGGTAGGGTTGTTGGTATTTCTGAAAACACAAAGAGTAGAAGGTTATCCCTCATTTATGAGTCAGATCACATATTAAGAACCGGAAATTTTCTTAAATGACTTAAAGAGTTAGACAGCTAACAACAAAATTGGAAACTAAAAGAATAATAGGTAAATTATAAATCTGCTTCAAGAATTCTGAATGTTTTTGCTTTTTCCTAAAAAACAATAACTGTCTTACAATTTTTAAAATATCAAATGTGTTAAATATTCAGAAGGTAACATTCTTTTCCTATGGCCAATATAATTTGTCATTTTCTCCATGATGGTATTTTACAGGTAAAAAATACGTACATTAAAAGGGTGCTGACTATTCATTTGGATTTAAAAGCACACTGGCTCACAGCACATATATAATTTACAAAAGAAAAGCATGTGTATACTTTGGTCATATGTATTTTAACAGATTTCTCCATAAACATTTTCTATGAGAAAACAACTAAGACAGTTCAATGTTGTCATCTTAAAACCTTAATGAATTTTTCATGACTGAAAGAGTGCGAAGGTTTGAAATATGAATTAGAAATCTTATAAAATGTTGAAAATGTCTCTTGTTCCAATCATTGAACCATGTGAGAAAAAAATGAAGATTTCAGAAAAAAGAAATTACCTTTCCTGAACTCAGAAAAGCAGCTTGTAAAGTGAATTGCCAGGATACTTCACACATGGTCACTTCCTAATTTTTCCCATTGATAAGTGAGTAATTCTCTTGGGAAATACATTTTTTAAGAAGTAGCATGGCTAACAGAAAAATTCATGTTACAGAACTAGCTAACATTATCAGCTAAACCAAATAATCTAGATGCCCACAAATGATAATCTAAAAAATGTTATGATAATATAGTTTATAATTATCTTGTTAAGATTAGAAGATATTAAGTTGGAGTCTCTTAGTTATGCCTATTTATGTAGGCATAACTTTAAAGCTAACATTTTTTATAATAAATACTATATTAGAGGCCGTTGCACAAAGATCCGTGCAAAAGGCCTTCCTTCCCCTGCTTGCCAGCACCAGTTCCTCTGGCAACCGGGACCCAGGCCTTCACTCTGTCTACTGCCTTCAGTCTTCACTCCAGCCAGAGCACCGCTCCTGTAGCTCCCTACACCCTTCACCCTCCCCTTATAGCAGGCATCCCACCCCTCCAGGACACTCAGCAACTGCAGGCATACTGCTCAGAGGCCCAGAATAGTTAGGTGGGGGAGAGGGCACCACCATATTTGTTGGGTTAATTTGCATACTCTTCTGATTGGCTGATAGACATCACAAAGTGACTATCTATTTGCATATTTCTCTTTTATTAGTGTAGGTAAGTTTCAGGTATACAATATTATAATTCAACATCCAAATATACTATATCATGCTCACCATCAAAGTCTAGTTTCCATCTCTCACCATACATTGGCCTGGAGGAGGAACTGCAGGCAGTTGGCTGGCCAATCCTGCCCCTGATTGGGGTAGGGGGGAGTGATCTGGGATGGGGCCGAGGAGAGGGAGGGGCTGCAGGAGGTTGGCCAGCTGGCCCCACTCCCTAATTGAGGTAGGGGGTGAATTCAGGGGTGGGACCGGCCAGGGAGGAGGGACTGCAGGCCAATCAGAGTGGTAGGGGCCCATCAGGGGCTGGGCCAATTGGGGGAAGGGGCTGCGGGAGGTTAGCCTGCCAGTCCCACCCCTTTATTGGGCTGGTTTGCTGCTCTCAGTGGGTGTGATAGACCAGTCATCCTGGTCATTCTGGTGTTTTGGTCGCTGGACTTTTATATATATAGATTATTTGGCCCATGTCAGGAATTTGATTGAAAATTACTTGTTCCCTATGGTAAGAGTTTAAGGTCTTATTCAGAGGTATATCTCTAATAAATTTTATCCTACTTTCTAAAACAGCCTCAAATCAGGGGTACATTGACCAAGCAACTTGTTATAAAGCAAAAAACATCTACTCTCCTGCCTTTGGAATGGGGTTTAATCAATTTAGATATTGTAGTGTGGTCCATTTCCATGTATTAATGTTTCTTTATCATTTGTGCCAGTTAAGGGATTCTACATATATACAAAACTATAAAGTCTTTTTTTTTTTACCTGAATGGCTTTTCGAAGATGAAGTGATCTACTAAGAAAGTATGTCTTGATGAGAGCTTGGAATAAAAATAATAGACTGTCTTGCTAAAACAATAAAACTTCTATATATGACACAGCATAAAGACTTTACATTGCTCCTTAAATAATGGGTATGAAAAGATGGAAAACATTTCCTTAAAAAGGAACATGGGAATGAGAAAACCATCGCTTGGAAGGGGTAAGACTCGATAACCTCAAACTCCAACTGGGTAGGGGCAATAATAATGTAAATGATGGGTTCTTAGCATTATAGGTAGTGGGGTGTAAATATAAGGTAAATTATCTCTGCAATGTTTTTACTTTCTCCTTCTCTCTCTGTATCTCTCTCTGTTCTTGCCATTCTTTTCCCTTCCATTCTTTTATTTTTTTATGTAAAAATTTAAAAAAGAGATGGGGTAAAGTACCCACAGGTATCATAGTCATGAAAGCAGAAGAGATTGAAAGTCTTTGGTAATTGCTGAAGTTTTAGGAAGAGGGGGTCTTTAGTCATCCAAAAACTGTACAAATGAGGACACAAGCTTATTTCAGATTTATGAAGAAGCTAAATATAGTTTTCCTAAAGCCAAGAATCTATTAAAATACAAAGTATGGTCTTAAAACATAAAAGCAACTGCCTCTTCATAGTGTTCTTTACCAGCTTTTTATTTATTGCAGATCATGGTGGGAAAAGCTGATTTTCAGTGTTGGAAGCTGATGCACATTGCATGCCCATGTGAGGAGTAGGCTGTTTAACAACCTCCTCCCTCCCTCCCTCCCTCCCTCCTTCCCTCCTGCCCTCCCTTCCTCCTTTCCTTCCATTCAACAAAAGCTTACTAACAACAAAATAACTGATGACCATACGGGGAGGAATTAGTTATCAGTTTTTCCCCCCTTAATAATTAATTAACTAATGATTAGCAGTGGGTTTTATTATCAACTGGTGCCTAACCCTTGGCTCCTACCTTAATCTAGGATTAATAAAGGTCAGGAGTTTTCAGTCACCTTGGTCATGATGCCATGAAACTTCTGGGGAATTGCTGGGGAGACAGATTTCTCTTACATTTCTGAGAAACTAAAAAAATTGAAGAGCAGCAACTACACTGATTTTAAAATGAGGCTAAGAGAAGGTAAGTAATTTGCCTCATGTGGCACAACTTAATCAGAAATAGCAAGGATTGACACGAGGAGGTGGCCAATCTGATGTTATTTCCACTATACAATATGTCTCAAACCCTCTAAAATTCTGCTAATCTCAGTCAGTTTGTGAAACTGTCTCCAGTAATATGTTCCTAAATTAACCAATGCTGATCACATTCCTATTCCTGGCTATTGAGTATTTATTGATTGCAACAGAGTTAAATCTATGGGTTGATTTTTCATATAGGATGCAACCCAACAGTCTTCATTTCTAAGAATGTGCATATTTTCTATTTCGATTTAAAAGGAATACATATTCTTCTCTCTCTCTTCTACATATTAAACTGTAAAAAGCTTGAGTGTTTTTTTTTCCACCTGAGTCCATCTATTTCTCCTGGGCACTACTCTGTAAAAAAAAAATGTGTACACTCATTAAATACTGAGGTTTGACTGATTATAGTTTGCCATGCGCTTTCTTCTGCCTAATGATATTAAGACAGAGTTCCCAATTTATACCTGTGGTGATTTACTGTTTCTGCTTCAACAGTAATGACGAAAAATGCTTTTCCACTATCATTTAATTAGTCCAGAATGCTAGTAGAAATTAGTCTTCAAAATGTGCCAGCAGAGAACAGATTGAGAGCAACTATAAAGAACCTTGAACCCAGAGTGAACAACTTTAATAGTACACAGTTGATATTAAATAGTATTAATAATGTGAGTGATCCTTTATAATGCAACAGACAGAAGCAGACATCCTTAGCTTTTCGGGCCTTGCATTCCCCATCTGTATTATAAAGAGGCAGGTCTAGTGCATTCAAAATATTCATCCCCCAAAGGATATCCTCAAATAGGGTGGCCTGAGGATTCACAGCATGCTGACAAATGTTTTGAAATGAGTGAGAAGGAATTCCAAAACCAGCAAAGTAAATCTGGCTTGCTTAACTACATACCACAGCTTAATTCTTCTAAGTCCCATGCACCCAGAAAAGTGCCTAATTGCTACATAAATATCAAACATACTAGGGGTATTCTTCCTCATTTCCTATGGCAAATGTGAACTCATTGGAATGGTTGAGAAATTATAGTAAGCACTCTCAGGACTAATGAGCTATCGCAAATAAGTGGGAGTTAACAATATTTAAAGAATCAAAGTACAATAAACTACTAAACATTGAAACCATAGTAAAGGAAAAGTTACTATGGTATATTTTAGAATTGCATAGTGATTTTTAGTCACAATATTTTTTTAAAGAAACTTTATAAATTATGATTATTTGAGATTTCCAACAGACTATGTAAGTGATGGTAGCACTAAGAAAAAAATAATCTTAAGCAAATAAAATAGCATTTTATTTTTATTGGGCAGTTAAAATGAGTTGAGTTCTTTATAAAAAAAAATGTGTCTTTTGCCTTTATGTTCTTTAGTTTCTTCTTCAGTAAAGTGAATATAAATAATCATTCTATCACAAAAACCAAAATAATAAAGTGTCTATTAATTATATCTCTGTTTCTCAGGCATAAAAATGCAAAAATACAAATAAATTTTGAGTACCAGATTCATTTTCACTCATATTAATGTAGAGACTAATGACTTTAAGTGCCAATACATTCCAACAGCTCATAGAACTTTATCTCAGCCCAGACCTCTATTCTCAACTCCAGGCTCATATACTCAACTCTTAGACATCTCAAATTCAGCATCTCCCAGAAGAAACTCTTGACCTTCTCTTCCTAATATATCCCCAACTTAGCCCCTCCCATTTTAATTGATGACGACTCTATCCTTCCAGGTGTTCAGGCCAGAAATCTTGGAGTCATCCTTCAATCCCCTTTCTGTCACAAAGTATCTGCCAGGAACTGCTGTTGCTTCTACCTTCAAAATGCATTCATAACTGACTCCTCCTCATCTCCAATACTACCACCTTTGTTCCTCACTTATAATACTGCAATAGCCCCTAACTGATAAAAAGTCCAATGTGGCTGGGCATGGGGGTGAAAGGACAGAGGGTATATCAGAGAGGGAGCCAAGAGATAGATTCTTGGAGAGCTTTTTAGGTAAACGTAAGAAGCTTGGGTAAATGTTTTGCTGCTGTGATAGGAAACTATTGGAGTATTTCAAGTAGGAAAGTGACATGATCTGGCCTATTTTTTAAGAAAGATACTTCTGCTCCTGGATGGAGGATGAATGATACAGGAACAAGGGTAAAAACAATGTATCAAACAAGAGGCATTCTGTAGACCAGGGAGAGATGGTGATGACAGTGGATATAGAAGGAAGAGGGCAGATTTGGGATTGGGGTAGAGACTTCAGGGCTTGTTGATGGATGTAATGTAACTACTGGGTTTTTAGCTTAAGTAACCTGGGAGATGGTAATATTATTTTCTCTAAGGTAGAAGATATTCATTTGAAGATATTCATCATAGTTCTGTGGCATCTTCAAACATTTGCCCAAAGACTATTTACACTTACTTAAATGTTCTATAGATTTAAACCCTAAAAACTTGAATAAATTCAATAAAAATTGAAATGTAAAAAATATTTCATATACATAATAATATTTCTCTGCTTTAAAATTAATTCCTTAACATGCCTTGGTCATATTGTTAAACTACTTCCTACAAGCTTAGAATCAGAGTAAAAAGTATCTGATATTTGATATTTTTCAAATATTTTGCTAATTTATGCTCTAAAATTTCTAGGGAAGGGAATGTTACCTATCCCAGGGACTTTAGCACTGAACTCACTTTTTAAATTTATTTAATTACTAGAGGCCTGGTGCATAAAATTTGTGCATGAGGGGCATGTCCCTCAGTCCAGTCTATACTCTCTCCAATCTGGAATCCCTTGGGGGATGTCTGACTGGGACTCCTCAAGGGATGTCCAATCCCCGGTGGGATCGGGCCTAAAGTAGCAGTCAGACATACCTCTCACAATCCAGGGCTGCTGGCATCTAACTGCTCACCTGCCTGCCCGATTGCCCCTAACCACTCTGCCTGCTGGCCTGATCAGCTCCAACTGCCTCCTCCTTCCAGCTTGATCACCCCTAACTTCCCCCCTGCTGGCCTGATTTCCCCCAACTGCCCTCCTCTGCTATCCTGCTTGCCCCCACTGCCCTCGCCTGCTGGCCTGATCACCCCTAATCATCTATACCTTGGCCCTGCCACTATGGCTTTGTCCATAAGGACATCTGGAAGGTCTCCCAGTCTAATTAGCATATTACCCTTTTATTAAATTAGAACACAGATTGTTATATTGAGCCAAATCTACATCCTAGAATATTTATCTAAGAGTCCTGATACTGCCATTTGTGGCAAATAAATAGCATCTAATCTAGGATGAACAATATTTGCTACATTGGCACCACTTTTACTTCTTTGGCTCAGTGAAGACATTGCTAACTGATCAATTTACTCATTCTTGCTGAGCCGCCTGTGACCCCAGAATCACTCTCCACACAGTGTTCTTGGCAGGCACTACAAATCAACAGAAGATAAACCTAAGCCTCTGAATTAAAAAAAAAAGATTATTGGGTGATTATTATGTTTCTGAACTCAAGGAATTCACAGTCTAGACTTGAATGTGATGAGTATAAAACAACGTCCGACATCAGTTAAGATAATCATTCGAAATCAGTTGAACCACTGTAGAATTAAAAATTATAATTAAAAATTTGTTTGGGAATGACTGGTATTCATCAGATGATTATAAAACAGCCTCACAAATATTGTATACTCGAAATCATAGAATACTATAAAATACAGAAAGGGCACTTGGCCCTGATTAAACAAAACAAGAAAGAGTTGTCTTGTTGCTAATAGCACTTTAGTTAGATGTATATAATTTTCTTTCTCCAGGTTAAATATCTTTAGTGTCCTCAAAGTCATCTGCTAAAAGAAAATGTTAAAGCAATTTAGGAAGATTTCTAAAATTTTCCAATGTAAAAGGCACTCAGAACTTGCACATTATTAACATTGGAAGACAGTTGAGAAATGACTGCACAATTCTAATGTGAAAGTATAAATCAGGAATTGTTTACTCAGCCAAGTATTCCTTCATCTATAATCAGGAGACATTGGCAACTATGCAAGAGATGAGGTAGTTTAGCCAATGGAAGCTTTTCTCTAAAAACACATAGACATACAAACGGACAATATAATTGAGGCAACCGAGAAATTAATCAGAGTACTTCAATAATGAAAACTAGTGATAAATCAAAAATGCCTAATGGTGATTACTGAATCTATTTCAATATGAAAATTAAGCAACTGTGGGTTTTGAAAGGCAATATATTTTTTATTTCCTTACAGGAAGAAGTTACTTTGCATAGTTGAAACAGTTAAAAACATTGATGCCAAGCACTTATGGGAATGGTAACTTTTTTAAAAAAGTTTAGAGATAACTTTTTCTTTACTGAAGAAAAATTCAAGTTCAATATTCCATTTTACTTCTATCCCCTTTATTTCAGTTACACTGAAGTAAAAATTATATCAATATTTTCTATCTTTATATGAAAATGTATCGCATCATCCCATATTCAAAACTCATGTCTTTCTAACAAGCTAACTTTCTCATGTCTTTTCTGCACATATGTATATTGAGAGATGAAGCTGTGGAATATGTTCAGAGAAGGTGGGTAATGATTATTGTTAGAAATACAGATTTTGAGTCTTATTTGAGTTTTTCTTATGAGTATATCAATAGTTATAAAAACAATAAATTATATCTAAAATCATATTTTTTTAAAAATCTACATTTTAATTTTGGTCTTATTCATTCTTATGTGAATATCTTCAGAATTCCCATCTATAAAATGGAGATATTATCTCACAGATAGTTCTGAGCTTTAAACAAATTGATATATGTAAAATGTTCTCTAAATAGTTGTGTTTCATATTCATATATAAACACAATATTATATATATAAAATAAACTATATGTAATATAATTTAATATATTAATATAGTTATATATTATGTATTAGTACTATAAAATATTAATATAACAGAATAACATTAACATTATATGAGATCCTACTCTACGGTGCCAATAATTTCTCATAATATATTAAATTAATCATAGAAATAACTTGGCACATTTAAGTTCCACCCTATATACTAAAAGCCTAATATGCTAAGTGTCCAGTTGTCTGGTCATCTGTTCAATCAAAGCATAATATGCTTATGATATGCTCAGGCTGCTCAACCACTCACTATGACATGCACTGATCACCAAGGGGCAGATGCTCCAACTGGTAGGTTAGCTTGCTTCTGAGGTCCAGCCAATCAGGACTGAGCGAGATGGGCCGGACACTCCCTGGAGCCCTTCCACAGTCCCTCCTCAGCTGGTCAACCTCCTGCTTCCCTCTTCAGCCCCAATCTTGCACCAGTGGGGTGCTTTGGCCTATCTGCACCCTCTCACAATCCAGGACCCCTTGGGGTATGTTGGAGAGCTGGTTTGGGCCCAATCCCACAGGTCAGGTCGAGTACCACACTGGTGCATGAATTCATGCATCAGGCCTCTAGTATAAATATAAAGGAGGAAAAATAAACAATTATATTACTCCTTCTAAGGCATCCCTCTTTTTAGACCACCTGGGTTCCTATAGTCCTGCTATAATGTAGGAAAGATGGAAGCTGGTCTAACTCTTAGTAGCTTCAATTGTATAAGCCTTACTTGCCCACTTCTACCTAAAGAGCCATCAAAATATACCCAAGATCAGAATATAAGAGCATGTTCTGACTAAAGCTTTGATAAATCAAAACCAGATTTTCTCATTGAAATAAGAGAAAATAATTTATCAAAAGAAAATCTATTCTTTTCTCATGCCATTTAGTTCAAATCTATTTCCTTATCACTCTACAATACCATGGTAAGATTATCTGGTTTTGATTTATCAAAGCATTGGCTCAATGTGACACAAAGCACCTATCCATGGATATTGAAAAAAAAAATCCTGATGTCATCTTATTTTCTTGACAACTTCTCACCATGTATCATGATAAACAGAACTGAACAATGAAGAATGCTGATTGTGCATAGCATTCTGCACATCAATTTGAGCATGGATTTTATTTTTCTTCTCTTTTTCTTTTTTTTTTTTTTAAATATATTTTATTGATTTTTTACAGAGCAGAAGGGAGAGGGATAGAAAGTCAGAAACATCGATGTGAGAGAGACATCGATCAGCTGCCTCTTGCACGCCCCCCACTGGGGATGTGCCCGCAGCCACAGTACATGCCCTTGCCGGAATCGAACCCGGGACCCTTCAGTCCGCAGTCCAACGCTCTATCCACTGAGCCAAACCGGTCTCGGCTCTTCTCTTTTTCTTAATGGAGGACAAATTCACACAAAATAAAATTAACCATTTTAACCATAGCTTTGTTTTATTTATCCACTCCTATACCCTCCTCCACATGAATGGGTTTTCAGACTTGCATTTTTAAAATTAGGACTTGCTTTCCTATGCAGAGCTCACTATAGAAGACAGGAAAGTGGAGCTGACTTGCTAAAAAAGCAGAAAGAGAAACCAGCACCCTTCATGTTTCAGGTCTCACCTTTTTTCCTCATAATATCCTGAGGCATATCCATTGAATTTTAAGGCCAAGGAGAACATAGTTAAAACTCTATAGAACTAGGGCAAAGTTAAAATAATATGTGCCGGGGCTGACCAGCAGACCCTGAGCGATGGATGAATGATTACTCTGACATAATGTGCCTGAAAGAGAGGGCCAAAGGACTGCCTGGCTATGAGAACCAGACAATCTCAGGCTTCTATTGTAGCAGCAGTTTGAGATAAAGTTTAACTTTTAGATACAATAAGTAGGGTAAGCATTCTTGGGAAGTTACATGTGTCTGCAATGTCCTTTAAGTAAGGGTGTCTAAAGATGAAGCGTAAAAATTCCGATAAACACAGGACTTGTACACAGACTTGTTTGGAAAGGTCAAGGAACAATTAGGGGTGGCTGCCTTCAGCCAACTCCCCTAAGTTGGAATTTCCTCCTTACAAACTTTCCAACCAGATCCTGTGCTTCCCCACAGATACGTTCTAAGGCAAGAGGAGATAAAAGGCAATAAATATAGAATAACTAGAGGACTACAAGCATGTCCTTTCATGGGGCTTCTAGAACTAAGATGCTGGCAACTTCAAGTTTGGCCCTGGAGCAACAGCTCTTAAATGGGAGGTCCAGGTGAGCCCTTCTTTAAGGTCCTTAATTTAATTGACAGGGGAAGAGAAGAAAAGCCAAAAAAAAAGACAAAACAAAAAAAAACCTTAATTTTTAAAAATGTTGCAGATAAATATATATTTTACTTGTATCGGACATATTTACATTTTTAAATTTTCATTTAGTAGATAACTTAAAAAATTATAAGTCCCTAAATAATTGAAACTTCTCTACCTATTTCCCTTAAATGTCTGGCAATCAATAGTTGTTTCCCTTGGTTTAAATATTTTCAATTTGTATCTGATCATATTTGTTATTAAAAGCAATATGGCAGCAGAACAAAGACTGCTAAGATCCTGTTACTTGACAGGATGCTGCAAATATAGATTATAAAGAAATTTTTAAAAACTTATACACATATATGAAAGAATTTAAATTTATTTTGTTGGAAAAGCAAAAAGTAAATCTTCTCTCATTTTTTCTGGTTTTGTGAGTAGGCCAATTTCATTAGTTGCCAGTCCTAGCTTTTAAAGCACACAGTAGGTTCAACATCTTTTTATTGCACATGTTGTAATTGGCATATCCATATCTGAGCCTGCCATTCATTAGACTGAACTCATTGTAGTCAAAATCATCCTAGTTATTTCTTTCCCTTCACAAGGAGGTGTCTGGTATAGAGTCTGTCAGTATTCAAGAGGATTTGTGGAATACGAGCTATCATGGAAATACACATGAGATGTCTATACAGGAAATATACACTAAAGTGATGCAGGATAATGAAAAGACACTGGGTCCAAGGTCACTCTTTCTCTGTGCTCAGATGGGGACTTATGGAGCCTTTCCAGATCCACTAAGGCTAAAGAGCCTTGTTCCCCACATACATCAATGGCAAATTCTCTACTTTTCCTCACAGACCTCCATCACACTAATGACCTCAAGCTAACTTTACTTTTTGTAGAATAAACTTAACTGAAATGAATTAGTGGGAAAAGCACCACCCCGCCACTGGATTTACCTACATTTCCTGTGTAAGCAGGAATAAGGTTGCAAACACAGAAAATCACCTGGGGGAAAAGCTGACAGCCTTGGGCAACAACAGGAAATAGCTCCCTGGAGAACTTCCCTAAAGCTTGCTTCTTCAGAGTCACCCTGACAGTCCCAGGGTGAAACCAACTCCCTCAACTGACAGAAGGGAGTGTTAAGAAGTTTAAAGTTCACACCTACTGGATCTGTAACCAAAGGACAAATGCTCTCTTCTTAATGATAGGTGAAGAGATTTCTAGTTTGAATAAGCCTCACTGGATCCAGAAAAGCGGAACACAACCCAGAAATAAACAGCAAATAAAGTACTAAGGTGAAGGTTTTTTGACAAAGTCATTTACCTCATGTAATAGCCTACAAAGGTGAAAACATAGTAAAATGGGTATAGTTGTAAAAAGAATTAACTCTAAGTATTCAGTAGCAATAAAATACTTTTTTAGCAATAAATCTTAATGATTCTAAAGTTCTTTAAAAATTGCCATGCACCTAGGTTAGAAACAAACATTGAGAAAATTCATTTTAACGTGTGTTAGGTATAATTCCCCCCCATTTAGAACTGAACATGACCTTGGGAAAATTTATGGAAGACAGAAAAGTATGAAAAATGATCTCCAACACTAATGCTGCATCATCTACAGAGAAAAGCACTACAGAACCCTTATCTGACCCTGCAACACAGTGCACCAGGGTCTTCTCCCTCTCCTTTTCAAAGAAAAACTTCCTATTGCTCTTTCAAGAGCGGGAAGGTCATCATGTTTTGCGGCCCACCAAGTCCTCTGTCACGCGCAGCACTCTCACATAATGGAACTCCAGGATATTTCCCATAAAACTTAGAGTGAGGCAGCAAACCATGGTGTGCTCCTTTCTTCTTGCAAAAGAAATGGAGTGGGCAATTTTTTAAAAATAACTGACTCTTATCTATTTTTAATATGTAATGAAAATTCAAAGTTGTCTGAAATGACGTATGGAGATGTAATATATTGTTTGCATTACAATTAAGTCTTCCCATTTATGTGCAAATTAGGAGAGATTCTAGTCCTCCTCCAAGGTCTGGTATTTATTTGAGACATAGCTTCTGTTTCATGATTTTCATTGCTAGTATTATAAGATAATAATAAATGTAAAGGACCTTCCAAAATGGATTTAATTCCAATCAGGTTATCAGAAAAAAAGATCACATTCACATATTTCATGAGAAAATTATTTTCTGTATTGCCATCTCTTTTTAAATAAAATACTGACATATTCTATTAAGTGATGCAGATATAATCAACTCTGCAATCTGATTGCAACAAGAGAAAATACTGTCATCTATAATAATAAAAGCATAATATGCTAATTAGACTAGAAGTCCTTTGAGACATTCTTCCAGACAACCTTCCGAACAAAGTAAGGACTATGAGGGAAGCCTGGGTACCAGGTCCCAGAGGGAAGCCGGTGCTGGCAGCCAGGGGCAAGTAAGGCCTACTCTTACTTGAATTTTGTGCATCGGGCCTCTAATATGTAACAACTAAGAAAAAAATTAAACACTATAATATGTTTATATATTTTTTTAATTTTTACTGAATTTATTGGGGTGACATTGGTTAAATAAAATTATATAGGTTTCAGATATATAATTCTATACGACATCATCTGTATATTGTATTTTGTGTTCACCATCCTAAGTCAAGTCTCCTTCCATCACTATTTAACCCCCCTTTACCCTTTTCTACCTCTCCCCATATCCTTTCCCCTCTGGCAATTACCATACTGTGTTTTGTGTATGTTTTTTAAATGTTATTTCATTTTTTATTTTGTATTGAATTTATTGGAATTATACAGGTTTCTGGTGCTTAATTCCACAACACATCATGTGTACACTGTATTGTGTGTTCACTGCCCCAAGTCAAGTCTCCTTCCATCAGCATTTATCTCCCCTATACCTTCCCCTAACTCCTTTCCCCTGGCAATCACCACACTGTTTTTCTTTTGTGCTCAATGTCTCCCCAACCATTCCCTGCCCCAGAACTCCACCGTGTGCTCAATTCAAAGTAATCCATGCTAGGATGATTAGTAACACGAACTAATTTTTTTTTAATTTTCTTAAATAGAGAAAGAGATTAAAAGTTCTTTAAATTAACAAATTGTTAGCAGAAAGAGTATACTACTTCAAAATCACAACTGCATGACAAATATAAATTCAGGTTACAAATCAATATGGCAACATATATGAAGCCACATTAATGAAACTTCATATAACACTAAGCGGTGGTGGGGCACATCCAGTCAGTACAGCCTCCAGCTGTCCTGTGTACTGAGAAGGCTGCATTATCAAACCGGAAGCACCTGAGTTTTACTTTACCTTAAATATCACCAAGTGGCCATCAATATCCCCAAGGATCGGTGAGAATCCTTGTCCCCTCTATTAAAGCCTTTGTTTGTTTGTTTTTAATAAGCATAAGAAGTATAAAACAAAACAATAAGAAAAGGTGGGTAAGTGGTATTTTAAAATTCACTCTAGATTTGAATAAGAATTGGAATATCTGACAAATAAAACATGCTCAATAACTATTTACTTATTAAGTAAAAAACATGTAATCAAGGCAGAATTCCTTAAAGTAGAAAGCTTTCATTTAAAAAGTATTTTCCCTAACCTTTCTACCACTTGGATTATTACATGAGTCAACAAATTCTTTTGTTGCAAACTCCAGATACAACATCATTGATTATTCCTAGTTCAGTAATAAATAGCAAGAAGTGATAATACATTTGATAATATGAACAACTCTCTGAAATCAGCCTCAGTGAACAGATTTGTCTGAAAGGATGAGTAATCCAATGTGTTGAGGCTTGGACCAAACTCATAAAGTAACTTCTCTTTATTTCACTTCTCCTTTAAAATGGTTACTTATGGTTAATAGAAGTTAATAATAGTAAATACAGTTAACAATGACTTCCATACTTACAGGAACTTCTAGACACAACTCCTTAGAATTTCAACATGTCTCCGAAGATACTAAGCCTGTGGCCTTTCCTTAATACTTTAAACATTTTCTCATATTATTATCAAAAATGATATATTTGAATTTATCTCTTTAGTTCATGTTTTGCCAACTGTATGCACTATATGGTCAAAGCAATTTTTTAAAATGTTTGAACAAATTGGAATATTTCGGAAGCTGAAATCATGAAGTTAATCACTGAGTGGCCAGATTATTGTGACCACCTGATGTTTGTAGGCAAACTAGCTGTACCCTGCATCATACGGGATATGGAGGCCGAAGGCCTGTTCAAACACCTTTGGTGTCTGCTGTTACGAAGATAAAAGGTCTCCAATGCATACAGGAACACAAGGATTGGACAGTCAAGCACTGGAAAAAAGTCATGTGGTCTGATGAATCAAGTTTCCAGTTGCATCATGCAGATGGCAGAGTGAGAATTTCTTGGAAACAGTATGAAAGCATGCACCCCACATAGATGAGTACAACCCTTCAAGCTGGTGGGGGCAGTGTTATGGTTGGGGGCATGTTTTCCTGGCATGATTTGAGCCCTTAAATTCATGTGGAACAACGTATGAACAGCACAACATACCTAAGTATCATTGCTGATCAAGTTCATCCTATCATGTTGATGGCGAATCCCAACAGAGATGGCTTTCTCCAACAAGACAATGTGCCATGCCATGGTGCTCATATTGTGCAAGAGTGTTTTCAAGAACATAAGGGCCTAGGTGGCCCCCACACTCACCAGATTGCAATCCAATTAAGCATTTGTGGGGCAAAGTTAAAAGAGCCATCAGGCAGATGGTTCCACAACCATCAAATCTCACAGAACTGGACAGTGTTATTCATCAGGCATGGTGTCAGTTTCCTCACATCACCTTTTAACATCTCATGGAGACAATGCCAAGAATTGCCGCAGTATTGAAAGCAAAGGTGGTACAACAAAGTACTGATGGTATGGTCATAATATGGCGACTCAGTGTATGTCCCTATTACTCAAAGTATAATCTATGAACTGCTATTACTTGAAAGATTGTTAAAATGGAGAAGAAGTTCAGGACCCTGAACCTATACATCAGAAACTGCACTTTTAACAAGATGACCAGGTAATTCATGGCCATGCTAAAGTTTTAGAACATTGTTATTTACAATGTATTATTCAGCTTCTATTATAGGTAAATGGAGAACCATGAGGAATACTCCCATCAAATGACCAGCTCTTGTAGTGTTGGGAGAAATTAATATATTAGAGAATAAAACCAAGTTTCTCAAAGGTGCAGGTAGGCTAGAAACTGCCTCAAGAACCTATGTGCTGTTCAAAATGCTGGCTTCTTTTAGTCAATGAAGCAATTGTTACGAACCATTTTTGCAGATAATAAAAAATGAGTGGCAAAGAATTCATGCAAAATAAGCCTGAAAGTCTGGCCCGATTGACTCCAAAGACTCTGGGTTCTGCCCCTGTGACACACCTTACATTTTAGATTAAAAAACAAAAACAAAAACAAAAACAACAACAACAACAAAAAAAAACACGAATATCCAGATAAAGAAGACTTAGCTGAATGGTAGTTCATGTAATAAAAAAAGCATGAGAATAGACAAATTTAACCTATGTAAGTAGTATAATGTGATATTTAAAATTATATGTGGTATCCTTAAAAATGCCATGTCCATATTTTTGCAAAATCACCAAATTAGGCTGTATCTTCAACACTGCCTAGTTCCGGAGCTATACTTTAAAATGTACATTAGATGTTGTTTGGCTATATGCAAAAAAACCTTAACAACAACAAAAAAAACTTTAAACAACTTAGTGAATTCTTTTTATTCTCATATCAAGAGCAATCTGGAGAAGATGGAAGAGCTATTGCCCTTCGATCCTGCTGTCCAGTCATTCTTAGCAAGTGTGTGCTGCCTTATAAGCACCAGATGACGGATTCACCTCTTGCTTCTGAATTACAGCCAAAAAGGAGGAGAAGGGAGGAAGAAAAGGTCCATCTATGTGAGTCAATCCCCTTGTCAAGGTATCTTGATGGAAAACATAGCCAATATTTTCTGTGTAGATGTGACTAGCCAGAATTTAGTCAATGGCCATCTCAGGGAGCTAAGAAATGTGTGTTTAATTGGATTTGTCTCTAATAAAACTAGCTAGCCTTCTGTTAGTAAAGAAGGAAATGGATTTGAATAGGCTACTAAGATGTCTCTGCCTCAGAACATTAAGAAAAGCAGAACAAGAAGCTTCTAATGAACAAATCTGATGCTCTTCATAGATGGCCAGCACCAGAGTGACCAGGAAATCAGAAACACCAAAGGATATGGAGAATGACTGGAGGAACCAGGGACATTTTGACTTTAGCAGTCTTCACATATATTAGGAATTATTTAACCACAGCAGCGAAAAACAGGAATAGTCACTGAATTTATAGGGACAGAATTGGTTTGAATATAAGGGCTTCTAAGCCAATGTTCAGGTTCTAGTAATGATGACCACATACTTTCTTTGCACTTAATGCCCAGAATTAGTCAAATTTATAGAGTTAGAATTAAGCTAACTCATTCAGATGTATTGTTGAAAACTGGTCTATTACATTATGTGAAATGCCCACTTACTTACATAGTAAAGTCATACTATGGTGGTTTTTACACGACATTATTTTCAAGAGAAATATAATTTTTTAAAAATAGCACTGCACAAGATGTATGTTTTTAATAAGCTTTGTCAAATAAGACAAAAATATTTGTTGAAATTCAATATAATGTCACTGTGATGTCAGATTATAAAAACAATGTGAGGCTTTACTTTAAAAAAAAAATAGACCACCAGGTTTAACACAAGATACTTCCATTGTAATTTATTTTCCAATTAATTGCATAATTAGGTTTTAAACCACAAGAGAAAACACCCTGATTCAAGCTACATATCAGCCTGGGGGTTTCTATATAACAACTAATATGATGAGCAAAGTAGAAATTATCACAAAATAGGCTACATTGTATACACAATTTTTTAAGTGCATAGTCCTAGTGTTCATAAATATATGTACTTAATAAAATATCTTCTCAAAAATGCATAATATTAAATAGTGTAGAAATTCAATGCATATTTTAAAGAGACCCACACCAACGATAGATTTGTTAATTATAAAAAGCAATATCATATCCTCAAGTAACTTACAAACATGGGAATACAGCCCACTGTTATAGTCACTATGGCTTATTTCCATATAATGAAATATGTTCCTTGACTATTTTTTTAAATATTCAATTACTATTATATGTAGATGCAATATTTCCCCATTCCATGAAGGTGCTCTGTTATATATAATTCAGTTAAATAAAACCCTCCACGTGTTCAGATGAGAAAATAATATTTAAGTGTATGTGATGTCTCATAGCTGGATATGGTAACAAAACTTTCGAACTGATATATTTGTGTATTTTTATCAATCAGGTGCTGATTAAGCACTAAATCTATGCTCACAGAGAGATCAAATTTTTAAAAATTTCTTCTTTTCCTCTAAAAAAGTGTAAAACCTGTTCCATATTCTGACAGTTCATTAAGAAGATTATCTAAATCTCAGTCTGCTGGTTTAATAGACAGTGCACTAATCATAAGCTGGCAGAAGAGTCATATGTAAATAGGAAAAGAGGAAGCAAGAACAAACAATGTAGAATTTGACTCATTCTATGTTCAAGATCTGTAAGTGGTAGTATCGAAATATTTCATTCTGTGCGTATTTTAGTTTGATTTATGGATGCATCTTCTTGGATGAACGTGAATGTTTACAAGAAGAAACATATGAGAACAAATATACTTACATCTATGCACCCATCTTATTTAATGTTTATGGTCTGTCCCTTAAAGAGTACTTTCAAAGATAAAAAATAATCAAACATAGATGCAATTAAAAAATAAAGTAATGTAACAATCAATTACAAAAATGCAGATTAACAAAAATTCACTAAGACACTAACATTTTAATGAAGTATGAAAAATAAATGTTGAGTCACTGTAATGTATGTTTTAGAATACAGTAATAAATTTAAAAGTCCAGGTGTTTGCCCTGAATCAGCACAATAATCC
Organism: Antrozous pallidus; assembly: GCA_027563665.1. Taxonomy (NCBI): domain Eukaryota; kingdom Metazoa; phylum Chordata; class Mammalia; order Chiroptera; family Vespertilionidae; genus Antrozous; species Antrozous pallidus. The sequence goes on along the minus strand of CM050511.1, from coordinate 96,076,178 downwards.
TAGAGGACATAACTGTATTGAATAATGATTTTAACAAAATACAGGTCAGACAAATATGCATTTCCTTGACTCATCTTTGGCAGACCAAATTCATGAATTTAAAACTAACATTTAAAGGCAGGTATCTGAACTAAATGAATTTTAATTTCAAAACTATCTAGTTGTAATAATTTAAAAGTAATATTTCACAGAATTTTAAGTCTCTTTGTAAGATATATACCTTATAAATGGTATTATTCTGAGCATCAACAACCTGGGAATCCAGTAAAACCTTTCAGCTATACTTATTTTTTGCTCATATGGTATTATTCTGAGCATCAACAATTTGGAAATCCAGTAAAATCTTTCAGCTATATTTTTCCTCATAAAATATTAAGCAACACACACTATTAGAATGATATAGATGGTATAAAATGGAACTAATTATGACTTTTAAAAAGTTAGACATTAAGTTTTATTGGACCATAATCTTCCTTTTCCAATTCTCAACACTTGGTTTTTAAAATACAGTTATTCAGTAATTGCATCTATAAAATAATAATAATGTGAAGAACAGTTACCTAACAGAGTATTGACTCTTTGGAGGCAATCTGATCATAAAATTTACATCATTTTGAGAACTGTAAGTCCTTGGAGAGATGCTTTAAAAAGAAAAAATAGAAGAAAACAAAGAACTGAATGTTCTTTAAAAGCATAGCAGTGTTAGTAAATTATATCCAATTGAGAAAAACTACAATTGTTTTTTATTAAATGTACCACTTTGAAACATTTGACATTTTAGAAGTCAATTTGAAACTAAAATTAGATGTAGTCCAATGAAATAGATGGATTGATTGTATGCTGCTTGTATAATGATTACTTTGTAAATAATCTAGTTTTGAATATAGAACCAGCCTTAGTATGTAATTCAAGACCAAGAAACACTAAGTGAATTAAGGTTTATTGAATTAGATGATTTTTAGTGCTATGATAAAAAAAGACTATGAAGTGTTTTATGAAATAATCAAAATATTAAAATTGAAAATAAAAGTACAAATTTTAACACATATTCAGCAAACTAAGGTCTAATGTCTTCTGATCTGATTTAAATAATTGATTTGCTGGAGGGGGGAAATACACATTACTTCACTATTATAGGCTTTCTATCTTATCATAACATTTAAACTTTCAAATGTTTCTTGGAAACGTTAGTTGCACTACAGGAAAGTGATAAGATTAAATGAGAAAACCCAAGCATCCCAACATAATCAGTTCCCATAGATGCGCAAACACTGTAGATGTGATTAAGACACATTTCAATTATAAATCCTACCTTAATTTCTGAAAAGCTTTTAATTTATCAGTCTTGATATTGTAAGGAATTTATTTTTATTTTGGCTTGTGTGTGCATGTTATAGTAATTATATACAAGTCAACTATTTTCTGAATTCAATAGAAAAGATTAGCATGATAAACCCATTTTCTTCCCACTGATTGGAAGGTTAAGGATAAATTACACACCAGCAGTTCTGCAAAGCAGAGTTGTTCTACAGCACACAGTTCTATATTCCACCCCACTTTTTGTTTATTGTTTTTAGTTTCCTTTTTGCTGTCTTTAAAATTATTTTTTAATTTTCTCAATTACAGTGTACATTCAGTATTGTTCTGTATTAGTTTGAGGTGTATAGCATAGTGGTTAATCATAAGCTTTGCAAAGTGCACCTCATGATATTTCCAGTACCCAAATGACAACATACAGAGTTATTATAATATTATTTACTATATTTCCTATGCTGTGCTTTAAATTCCAAACACTCTCTTGTAACTATCAATATGTACTTCTCAATCCTCCACCTTTTTCACCCAGTCCCTCACCCCCTCCCATCTGCCAACCATCAGTCTGTTCCTGTGTCTATGAGTCTGTTTCTGTTTTGTTTGTTCATTTATGTTGCTTTTTAGATTCCATATGTAAGTGAAGTCATATGTATATATCCCCATTTCTCACAACCTTGTATTATTTTCATATAGGTCTGAATTACAGGCTGGATAATACCCTTTAAGGTACATAATTGTTTAAGATATTTTCTTTAAAGACACAGTTAGATATAGAGCAGCTATTGCTGGCCGAGTCTCTGTCTATCACCTGGGTCCCGGTCTGAATTGTGCGTGGGAGGTGAAACAGCCATGGGGGTAGGAGACCTCCCTCAGGAGGGGTGAGAATTCAAGCCCCTGCAAGGTTTGTGGATGAGGGTCTGTGCCCCTCCTCTGTTGACCTTTTAGTTCTCTCCTGTTGGCTCCTCTGCGACTGTGCTTGTCTTAGGTTGTTCCTTCCCTGAGGAATCTTACCCGTCTCTGGCTAACCAGCCATCCTCCGGGGCCAAACAGGGTGATGTGAGGTTCAGTTCTGTCTCCTTTGTAGTCTATGCCCCCATGGCCTCCACATCCAGCACCTGCCTTGGGGTCCCCTCGCCTGCTGGCTGGGTCCCGGTACTGATCACATATCTCGGGAGACCCAGGTTTCTTCTCCAGAGAGGGCCCAGCTCACACCATTGGTCGAGAGATAGAACCATGGTGCCAGCTGCCCAGAGGCTTCAGCCACAGCTTGACCTGAAAGCTCAGGCATCAGCTGCGTGTATTTGGATAGTAACAAGAGGGTCCCTGTCCCTCTTGGCAAAAAGGGCAAGAGGGGCCAATATAGAATGCTCAGATGCCTTCCCAGTGCCTTAATTCCTTCTTAAAGGGATTAATTCCTTTCCTATCCTTTTTTTAAATTGCTGCCCAACATTCAAAGAATTAGTTTGTAAGTTTATTTGGGATAATTGTATAATACGCTGTTGTCAAATATCAAATATTATAATGACATTGTAGAATAATATCATGTAAGGGTATTATGGTGTCATGGGAGGTTAAGGAGGGCCTAGCCTAAGGACTGGTGTCCATAGGAGATGACAGAGACTCGGCCAGCAATAGCTGCTCTATATCTAAATTCAATTTTTTACCAGGAATGCTGTGGACCTACTCAAAAATGTAAATATTCCTTTCCACTAGTATTTACAGGGTAAACTAAGATTTCTGCTTGAGTATTAAAATTGACAGTAAAATAGTAATGAAGTTTTCAGATTAATTTAAATTGGCCAAGTGAAATAAGTGAATACTCAAGAAAATTTAAGTGTACTGGACAAAAAGCTTTTCCTAAAACATTAACTAAAATATCTATTAGTAGTTCATCTCACTGTAAAATTGCCTAACATCCAAAGAACCTAAAGCAGTCATATTTGTGTGCAAAAATTAAAATTTAAAATTACCAAGACTGCAAGATAAAATTTCCAAAAGCCCCCATTAATCAAAAAAGGGGGGGATAGTGGGGTAATATCATGCAAGGAAAAATATCCTGTAAGTAAAATACATCTAGAAAATTCTTACTCCAGAAAAGTAAATTCCATTTGTAAAACCAACTGCAGGACACCCATGAAAAAACACACATGGTGTCAAAATAAGCCAAAGGAAAATCATTTAGGCAAAAATAAAAAGAATCCCAAGTCTATTTTGCAGATAGGATCCCTTTGTTAACTTTTGGTCGAGAATGTGTTTGTGTGTTTGCAGAGAACAACTCCAAGACCATGTGGGTTCCTGCGACAGTGAGGAACTAACGGGTCTGTTCCAGCCACAAGGATGGTCCAGAGATGGCGGACGCTGATGACAGCTTGCCATGCTAGCAGTCGGCAGCTGTGCATGACTGCAGGTGGCTCAGGACCATACCAGAGAGGATGGATCTTGCATTGTCACGATGTGTCCACCATCTGGATACCATTGCTGACATGTACACATGAAGAACTATTTGACATTGAAACTGGGACTCAGAACAGTTGGACATTGAAACTGACACTCAAACATTTTTTGTTCTTATACGTTTGATTTTAGTATGCAGAGGCAAGATATTTTTGAAGAAAAGAAACAGGGGGAAGTGATTGATATAGAGGCAGGGTGGCCTTGAACAGGCTGTCAAGCTTCAGGGGGAAGGCTGGGGTGGATAGGAGGCTGATGCTGGGGGAGATCAACCAAAGGACTTGTATGCATGCATATGAGCATAACCAATGAATGAAAGACACTGGGGCGGGGAGGCGGGCAGGTGGGGACATGTGCTGGAGGAGATTGGGGGGGTGGAAGGAAAACATATGTACTACTATTAAATATAAGTTATATTGTAAATTAAAAAATACAAAAATAATAATAATAAATAATAAAAAAGGCACAGTTAAGGCCTCAAATTCTTCCATAACCTTCCTACCCATCTCTTAGAATCAAACACATAAACAACTTTTAGTTCTAATATCCTCTTTCTCCCATCATTTTTCTCTTCCAAAATTTTCAAAATTATTTTAAATCCACAGTTTAAATGACAAAGAAATATTTGCAGTAAGCTCTCTCTCCCCATTACTTTCCTGTGGTACATAGAGTTGCCTTCAATCTCCAAATCATTTTCTGTAAGAATAAGAGAAGTTCCTTTAACCGCAAGGATAGAGATAATGTCTATCCATTACATTCCCATCAGTCAGATGAAAATGAAAATTGTATATTCCACTTCTAACCATATTTACATATAGCAAATAGTGTCATCCAGTTTAACGTTATTATAAGGAAGTTACACTTTGAAACCCAAGGGTCAACAACCAATACCACAGTATGTCCATCCCTATATAGGAACACCCATCCATTCTGCCTGTCAGATAGAGAGCCTGTAGTTACAACATTGGGAACCATGTGAACACAGATAATACATTCAACAAAACACAGCAGTTAAATCCAAAGCGAGCAGGTAATTTACAAATGTGCCTTACAGTATGAATAGTTGAGATGAAAGTGATTTAGGATCTGCAAAACAAGAGGCCAAATTAATTTATTTTCATCTCAACCCCTAAATTGAATTTCAAAAGCGGAGGCTATATTTGTATTTCTCTTAGGTTCTGCATTGTCATTATGCAATCCTGTGTCATTTTTATAGAGAATACATAATTGGACCGGATAACTAAAGCAACTGAAGGAGATCTGGGGTCATAAGCAAACTGCTCACTCATATTTTTGTAGACACCTATCAAAAATAAAGGATAATAATTATTTTCTATGTATCACCTTCCACCCTCAGTTCCACAAGCCACTTTCCTTTTTGAGTTTTAAATAGCTTGATTGATGATTTTTTAAAAAGTTAGGTAGAACATAAAGTGTGGGGAATGGTATATTTTCAGATTCTGAAGTTGTTAAACATTGGAAAATGTTCTCCAAAGATTTTTTCAATTGAAGTATTCAATTCTTTGGGAGCTCTTAAGAGTGGAAGAAGCATTTTAATTATCTTTGTTTCCCAAAACACATTTAGCTTCTCAATAAGAGTTAGGGATTCTAAGCCAGATAACTCACCTGAATAGACTATTAAATTGAACTGAATTGACTTCCTAATTGTATCTGCGAACACAAAGGCCATTCAAATCAGGACTTACATCCTTGGGATCTAATCTGTTATATTTTAGCTTACAATAAAGACATATTATTAATAATGATGGTATTTTTTCTTTTTTCAATTATTCACTTTTTAAGTGCAATTGTAAATAAAAATTATCCAAGGCATAAAACTTGCAAAAAAAAATACCAACAGACTTAAACTACCACATGAAGACAAAATTAAGTTCTAAATGCATCTGGTACACCTTGAAAGCAAGGTTTTAATATTACATAGATGCCTAAAGAAAGCATGGCTTATACCCCACCCTCTGCTGCCTTTACAGTTAAAGTTTAACATGCATCCCTTCACAACTTTTCTTTATGCATAAATATGTGTGTTGCTATACACACACACATTGTATGCTGATTGTTTGATTCTTGTATTTGTTGTTGGTATTTTATATATGCAATAATATTTGTGGGAAGACAAACAGGTTTGTTCAATGAATAACCCCAGGGAGTCTCCAGAAATTGCCTGGCAATGAACTAGCTGAGACTAACTAGGGTTTTCCTCCTCTCCCGACAAGGAATTCTGTGTGAGCTCTTATCTGGTAGGCAGCTGGAATTCGCCACGCTCAAATACTAGCTAATATCCTGGATCACACTATTTTTCCAAACTCAGACTATGTTCTCTCATTTTGGAAGTCACTTGCACATTCATCTCAGAAAAAATGAGTGTACCAGGGGTATGTATCACTTCCTTATAACAGTCCTACAGTGTGCCCAACTGTGTCCAGCCCAAGCATGCCTTCTGCAGCATTCCAAGAAAAAAGGGGGACTTATACCTGTGATCTGTCCAGGAGCTCCAGTTGGAGCAAGGTGACAATTTACTAATGCAAATCCGTGGGTCACTGGCATCAAAGGTGTGGTGAGTACCACACTACTCTGTGAATACTGAAAGCATTTAATTGAGCACACTCTCTAGAGTTAAAGCAGGTTATGAGTGTAATGATTTTGTGTTCACGTGAACTATGGACTAAAGCTGTCAGGAAGCAGGCTGAACAATGAAATAAGGCACACCAGTGTCTCTCTATTCTCTCTACAACTCCTTTTAGATATGCACTATACTCTTCTGATTTCGTTTCTGGTCATTTGATTTTCTTCATAATTTTCATCTGTTCTTTTTTGTCTAAAAAAAAACCCAATCCTTGATTTTCATCATTCAGCTGATTTATTGCTCTGTCTGATATAAATTCTTCCATCTATATACATATCTTAATGATGTCCATTTTTACTATTCAGCCTTTAAATGCCCTTTTACTTACATATGCATTTTAAAATTTCAGTTATTTTTCCCAATAGATGAAATTTACACCTAAGTCTTTATAAGGACAATTAAAATTATCTATAAGGTTTTTTGTTTGTTTGTTTGTTTTGTTTTGCTCTCTGAGTTATCTCTCATCCTCCCCGGTATTTTTTAAATTAATTTTAGTTCTTCTCTAATGATGTTGATTTTTCAGATGCCATATGATCTGTTGTTATCCGTTCCTAAATGTATTATGTTAGCTAATATGTGTGGGTAAGGTTTGTTTTCTCACCAAGTGTTGTTATGTATCTTTAAGGTGATCTATCTTGAATTGGAAAATTAACTGCAATGTTTGTATACATATTGGGCATGTCAAAAGGTAGGTTGCATAGATAAGAAACAGGAAGTCAGACATCTATACTTGCCTGAGTAAGGAGTAAGTAATTTGGCAGTACAGATAATCATCTTACAGCTTGATGAGAGATGTTTCTTCCTATGTCCCTCTCTGGATTGTTAATATTTATTTGTGTGTGAATCCATGGCTCGATCCCCAGTTTGGGGCATGCAGGAGGCAGCTGATCAATGATTATCTCTCATGATTGATCTTACTATCTCTCTCTCCCTCTTCCTTTCTCTCTGAAATCAATAAAAATATATTAAAATAATAAGAAATAAGTGAGCTAGATTCTTGTACTCAAGCTGTCATAAAACTCCAAAAGAAAAAGTTTTACAAAAAGGAATAATAAATAATGCTAAATCCTACAGAAATTTCAAATGAATTGGGGGTGGCAAAGTGCCTGAAGATACAGAAACAACAATGTCCTTGGTTACCTAGGAGATGGCAAGTTAAGTGGAGTGGAGGGGAAGAGGGCAGAGAGCAATAGCTTGGGGAGTAATTGAGATCAGAAGAAAAGAGACAGTGGACATATATAACTTTCTAGTGTTCGACTTTGAGGGAGAGAATGAGGCTGGCATGTGGCTTCATGGGAATGTGTGATTGAATTGTGGAGCTTTGCTTGTTTATTGCTGTTTTTCCTTTTAAAAATACAAGTGAATATATCAAATTTAAAGTTCAGTGAAAGGAACTTTGAAATAGAATTTTGTGGAAGTAAAAGAGAATGAGGGAGATGGAATAAGTTATGAATCATACACTTGAAGAGGCAGAAAAGAATAGAATTCAGAGTACTTAAAGAAGAATTTACTTTAGATAAGAGTGTAGATGGGAGGATAATAGGAAAGGACTGATGTGGATACAATCTAGAAATTGACAGCAGTAGGTCATAATAATTTATTTTACCACTTTTATGTTCTATGGGAGCTCCCAGCTGACAATGTATATTAGGTGTTAGTTAGCCCAGGAAATTCAGAAGGTTGGAATAGCAACCACAGATAATGGATGAGAGATGATTTGGATAACAATAAAATATTGAAAAAGTATCGAGGATCCAACTAGAGGTATATATCATTCTTTTATCTTATTTATTTTTAAAATAAGTTTTTATTCATTTTAGGAGAGGGGAAGGGAGGGACAGTGAGATAGAAATATTGATGAGAAAAACATTGATCCACTCCCTCCTGCATGCCCCCTACTGGAGATGGAGCCCTCAACCTACCCCTGGAATCAAACCGGTGACCTCTTGGTTCATAGGTCAAGGCTCAACCACTGAGTCATCCTGGCCAGGCAGTATCATTCTATTAAAATGAAGCAAGCTTAATTTTGTGAATTTCTATGGAGGTTTCCACAGTCCAAATAAGGGCGCAGAATAATCACAGTTGCATTTATCTAGACTTAAGATTTTACCCAGTAAGGAAATAGAAGATTAACAAGAGACTAAGGGAAAGTTGACCATGATGATTAATATGAACAGGAAGAAAGTAAAAATAGGAGGTAATTGATAGGGAGAAAATGTAGATGATTTGAGAACTCCCATTTGACCCAGTGATCCCACTTCTAGGAATATATCCAAAGAAACTAGAAATACCATTCAGAAAAGATATATGCAGCCCTGTGTTCATAGCACCATAATTTACCATAGCTAAGATTTGGTAACAACCTAAGTGCCCATCCACAGATGAGTGGATTAAAAAACGGTGGTACATATATACAATGGAATACTATGCTGCTGTAAAAAAAAGGAACTCTTACCATTTGTAACAGCATGGATGGACCTAGAAAGCACTATTGTACGTGAAATAAGCCAGTAAGAGAAAGATAAATATCACATGATCTCACTCATTTGAAGAATATAATAACAACATAAACTGATGAACAAAAACAGATCCAGAGACAGAGAAGCATCAATCAGACCATCAAACTTCAGAGGGAAGGTGGGGGAGCGTGGGGGTAAGGGGAGAGATCAACCAAAGGACTTGTGTGCATGCATATGAGCCTAGCCAATGGACACAGACACATGAGGGCATGAGAAGGGGGTTGGGGGGACTATGAGGGGATAGGATACATATGTAATACCTTAATAAAGACAATTTTAAAATAAAATTAAAAATAAAATATTTTTAAAGGAAGCAAGGTGTAAGAACAAAACATGGAGTAGGAGAAATTACAGAGTAAAGTATTTAAATTTAAAGTAATGGAGATGTAGTTGTGGAAATGAATTATCTAATTAAATTCTCACTCCAAGTTGAAGACTATTCTTTCAGAGATAAGAAAATTAAATCTCAGAACAGTAACTTGCAAAGGGTTACACTTGCCAATAAATGATTGATCTGAAATTTGAAAAGCCCAGGTATTTCTACAATCTGGTGTTCTTCATACTCTCCCTGTGTCTCAATGATATCCATTGAGAAGGGGACTAGCAGAGGATAACAGTTTTATACCATGAACATTATCAAATTCCAGAGGAAGTTACTCTTATCTCCTTCTATACTTTCTAATCATCCTTTTGGATACAATTTCACCTTTAAAAAAAAAATCTCCCGGAGAACCAAGATGGCGGCATAGGTAAAACACCTAACTTGCCGTCATGCTCAGAAATTTTAATACTACAACTTAACAAAAGAACAAACACCTTCCAGAATCACCAAAAGCTGGCCGAGTGAAAATTCCACAAGAAAAAGTGAAAATAAGACACTGTGACTCGGAGGAGCAGCTGCGGACAGCATTGAAAGATTCACGCGGAGAGAGGTTTGGAGCGCGTGCCAGGGAGAGGACGGGCAGCTGCAAACCGGCCAGTTTTCTTGAACAGGGGGACAAAGACGTCCCACTGGACTGATTCTCCAGCTCTGGGCGAAGTCCAGGGAACCCACTATCATACGGGGTGAAAACTGGACAGTGGGAGGGCACGCCGAAGCTCGGGTGCTGCCGAGTCTGCCGGCTTGTGGAGAAGGCAGCTTGTGCGAACAGCTCAGCTACGTGACCGCGCAGACAGCGCTCTGCAACTTGCTCCCACATTCGGAAAACCGTCAGACTGCTTTGTTTTACGACCCTGGGTGAGACATTGGGTGTGCAGACTCATTTGGGGAGAGTCTGAATTCCCCGACAGCTGGTGGAGCTCCACAGCGGCTCTCTCTCAGAGGTGCTGGCAGCCATTGCCCCCAGCACAGAGTCCCTGGGGCCACATAGGGCGGAGCTAATGCTGTCTGCTTGGCCAGGAGACTCCGCCCATCCAACCTGAGCACAGCTGAACTTCACAGACAATTGGCCTGGAGGTCAACCCCTCCAAGTGCTAACAACAATTAACCTGAGCTTAACTTCAGCAAGACTGTGCAACCCGTATCCACCTCAGGTAACTGGAGAGGCTGAGCCACCGTCCCTAGTAGGAAGTCTACCACACAAAGCTAATTGACCAACTCAGGGAAGCAGCCACCATGCAGAGACATGGAAAGAAATCAGATGTGAAAGAAATGGAGGGAAAAAAACGACTGGACATGGAATTCAAAACCATGGTTATAGGGCTTCTCAAGAGGCTCCAACAAAAGGTCGAGGCCTATAAGGAAATAAGCGAGACGGCAAAGGAAATGATCAAGACCAACATGGAAATGAATGAGTCCTACAAGGAAATGAAGAAGACCCTCAAGGATATAAAGGAGACTCTCAAGGATATGAAAAAGGACCAACCAGAAATTAAGCATACACTAACTGAAATAAAAAATATTATACAAAGACCTAAAAGTACTCTAGAGCACCCCAAGAACCAAGTTAAAGATTTGAAATACAAAGAGGTAGAATCCACTCAGCTGAAAAAGCAAGAAACCAAAAGAATCCAAAAAATTGAAGATAGTGTAAGGGGCCTCTGGGACAACCTCAAGCATACCAACATCCTAATTACAGGGGTGCCAGAAAAAGAGAGAGAGCAAGACAATGAAAACCTATTTGAAGAAATAGTGACCAAAAACTTCCCACACCTGGTGAAAGAAATTGACTTAGGAGTCCAAGAAGCATACCGAACCCCAAAATATAGGAACCCTAAGAGGACCACACCAAGGCACATCATAATTAAAATGCCAAGAGCAAAAGACAAAGAGAGAATATTAAAAGCAGCAAGAGAAAAACAGATGGTTACCTATAAGGGAGCACCCATACGATTGTCAGCGGCTTTCTCAACAGAAACGATGCAGGCCAGATGGGAGTGGCAAGAAATATTCAAAGTGATGAACAGCAAGAATCTACAACCAAGATTACTCTATCCAGCAAAGCTATCATTCAGAATTGAAGGCCAGACAAAGTGCTTCGCAGATAAGAAAAAGCTAAAGGAGTTCATCACCACCAAACCAATATTATATGAAATGCTGAAAGATATTCTTTAAGAAGAGGAAAAAGAAAAAGATAAAAGTGTAAATTAGGAACAACAAATACACATCTATCAACAAATGAATCTAAAAATCAAGTGAATTAATAAGCTGATGAACAGGATATACTGGTGAATGTAACAGAATCACGGACATAGAGAGGGAATGGACTGACAACTCTTGGGGAGAAAGGGGGTGTGGGAGGTGCGGCAAGAGAGTGGACAAAAATCATGCAACTATGGGAGAGGACAGTGGAGGGGGGTGAGGGCGGAGGGTGGGATGGTACCAGGTGGATGGGAACTATAGGGGGGAAAAAAGGGAACAATATAATTAATAAACTGAACAATAAAGATTAAAAAATGCAAATTATTTTATAGTAAAACAATAAAAAATAAATAAACTCTGATAAAAAAAAAACTCCCCTTTGTGAAATAGTCTGGCAACCTCTGACCTAGAGGAAATTAAAAAAAAAAAAAAAAAAAACCTGAGGGTTTTTTTCAAGTGCACTCAGGGACATTTCATAATTTTCTTAAATAGAAATCTCACTTTTGTTTCTGGTACCATCTTAAATTACAAGAAGTCATGTTATGATTCAGACATATAGCTATGCCTAATCTCTGGTGCTTTTGCTCCTATAAATATTGTGAAATATGGCTTTCTACATTTTGATAGTGTAGAAAAAATCACGGAAAAGTAAACCAAACTAAATAAAGTGTTTTTATTTTGGTAGCATAATTATATTCTTAGAAGACTCTGCTAGAACGCATTTTTCAGGAAAGGTTTTGAAAGTGAAAGACTAGGATGTATAACAGTAAAGCATCCCAGTGGTTGGGTTTGAGAAAACGGAGACAATGTTAATGAATCTATAAATCCCAGTGCAATGGTTAGCAAAGAATGGAAGAGAGGAAAATGAGCAAAACCCCCTACTGATTCCTGACTAAAAGAAAATCCCATTCATACCTCCTCTTTGCTAATGCACTTTGTTTTAAAACATATGGAGAAGGTAAGTGAAAGGACAGCCACATTAAGGACATATGAAAAGCCTGGCCATGGCTCTGGGAGAGCTCACGAAGGGCATTCCTGGGTGCCTTTCCGCATATGGTTTTCCGTTCCTCTAATCTGTTCCTGCCAATGCTCACACTTCATTTGTTCCATTTTGTTCCACTAGTGCCATTGGTTCACAGCAGCTGTCACCAGCCACCCTCGGCAAACACTTCCTGCCTTTTTTGCTCATCACTTCACTTTCTTTATTTCCTCCGAATCATTGATCATAATACCACTTTTACTTGTGCTCAATTATTTTCACTGTCCGTCTTCTCTTTAACCCCCATTTTTACTGTATAAATAATTACAATCAGGAGCGACACTATTTTATGTATAACTGTCTGCCAAGAAGCTTACACAGAGTGTACACTTGATTATCATTCCTGGACTTAATTAATCTGCCCTCCTCTCTGCTCTATGACAACCATCTTCCAAGGGCTGATTGTAAGGTTTACCGGTTGCATTTGGGTGCAGACAACAGAGAGTGGCTTATCCACAGGGAACAGTTGTTTTGTTTTCCATATAACAACATGTTCATGGGTAAGTACTTTAGGAAAGTACTCAGCATTGCCACTGCTGTGAGATCTTTTGATTTTCTGTTTTCCCAGCTTTAACATCGTACAAGAGAGACTGGAAAAGGTAGTTGTTTATTTGCATAAGTGCAAAATATTACAAAAATAGCAGGTGTGGTTAATAAGAAAGAAGGCTGGGCAGAGAATTAACAATCTCATATACCAGAATGTCTCTTGATTAACACATAACAACAAATCAGCAGCAACAGCAGCCACATACAACATTATACACAGGAAACAAAATCTTTATCAGAAGAAGGCTGGAGAGAGGAATGAGTTAGAACAAAGAGAGAGAGTTCAATAAAGTAAACATTTGAGGCAGAATAGGAAGGCCTGATGTGTACACACCCACTTTAGGAATGGCCTTTGCAATCAGAGAGGAATGTTCAGTTTGTTGAAAAGGCTTGTTCTCCTCTAGACCATACTTGGATCAACACAGTCAACTCTTAATTCTGGGACCTTCTCTTTTCTATGATTTACTTTCTAACTTCTTTCTGACAGACATATTCTTTCATTTGATATTTTAAAAATATTCAATTAGATTAAGTTTAGGCTTGCAATTCAGGAAGCTAATCTTTCTCTCTAAGGCAATTTTGCATATCTCTGATCTGATATATTATGTGCTGACTTCACAGTTTAACTCTCCAAAAGCAATTGCATTTCCATTTTTTCCCCAAGTTCTCCTGAGATATTTCAGCATAGTCATAAAATATTGACAAAGAATATATGTAATAGACTACATCTGTTTGCAATCTAAAATTAACTAGTAAATATTCACCATAAAATAACTTTCAAATTTTGTTTAACTTTTTGTTCAATTACCCCATAATTGTTCCTAATCATGTTTTAGCAATAAAAACTCTTCTGCTAAAGAAGATATTATTGATATTAGATTTTCCTTGGAGAAGTTTTTGATTAATGTATAAATTTCATTAATTAAGATTTTTTTAAAATTTCTGAATGGTTGTTTAATTCACCAACACATTATCAATTTATTCTCTTTTTAAGAATAAGGGTTTTGAATCTAAATGTTCCAACTTAGGTGAGCTTTACATTCACTAGCTGTGATTTTTGGCAGCTCACTTAACATCCCTAAACTTCATTTTCTTTATCCAATGATGTACCTGCCAAGCCAATTGTTTAAAAACCAGATTATATACTCATGAAGAAAAGTACAGTCAAATGAATAATCTTAGGGAAGACTTCATAAGTGTTATTTACCTTTACATTTCTACAATTTGAGGCAAATAACTTAAAATACAATTGTCTATTTGACTATATATGATGCTTACCTAGACGGTGGCAGGAAGGAGATGAGATTTATAATCTGGAATACCTCCAATCTGTGTGTGCGTGTGTGTGTGTGTGTGTGTGTGTGTGTGTGCACGCATGTGTGTGTAAGGCCCTTGAAAGCCAGGGGGAACACAAGGAGAAGTGAATGAGATAAAAAAAAAACCAACACAAAACAAAACAAAATAAAACAAAAAAAACTGTAGGTCAGGGGATAAAACCTGTTCTACTTAATAATCTGTAATTTGATATACAATATACAACTTTAAATATTCATACATATAGCATATATTAGTGACCCAGTGCACAGATTCGTGCACACTGAAAGGAAATTAATTAGAAGGTAGCCGACAGGGTGGACTGGACATGGCCTGGAGCCAAACTCCCATGGTCCCTCCACAACAGGTGTGGTGTAAGCAGGGACCCTCAGCTTGGCCTACAGGAGCAGGGCCAAAACCAGCTCTCTAACCTCCCCCCAGGGGTCCTGGAGTGCAAAAAGGCACTCTGCAAAGTTGCTGCCATACAGGATGTGGAACACAAATGCAAGTGTGCAGTAAATCAGATTTGGGGCCAACAGTGTCCCAGCCATAACATAACCCATGGCCGAAGGTGGAATCATGCAGCCCACCCTCCACCCAAGGAATTGGTCTCCCTCCTCTCTGGTTTCAGGGTGCATTACCCAAGAACTACTGCTACCAAGTCACTGCAGCTCAGCAGTTCCTGCATTGAATGTCTTCCCCCTGGAGGTCAGTGTGCATCATAGCAACCAGTTGGACAGTTGGATGCTTAGCATATTAGCTTTTTATATACACTGAGTGGCCAGATTATTATGATTTCTGAACGCATAATAATCTGGCAACTCAGTGTATATCCTATATAATAAAAGGCAAATATGCAAATTGTCCCCTCTACCAGGAATTCAATCAACAGGCAGGCCAGCCAACTACCCACATTCCCTCCCCCTGGCTAGGCTGGCCAGACCCCACCCATGCACAAATTCATGTACCCGGCCTCTAATACACACACATACAAACACACACACACACACACACACACACACTGAATGGCCAGATTATTATGCATTCAGAGAGCATAATAATCTGGCCACTCCGTGTATATAGATTAGAGGCCCAGTGCATGGGATTCATGCACTGGTGGGGGTTGTGGCCTGCGGGGGATCGGCCTGCTATGGGAGCACCACTCATCCTAGTCAAGAGAATGGCTGTGGACCCACCCCCTGAGCAGCTGCTCCTGCTGTGGGAGTGCCGCTCAAACCAGCCAGCTAAACAGGTGTAGCAGGAGCAGCTGCTCATCCCGGTTAGCCAAGGGCTGAGGACCTGCCCTCTGAGTGGCCGCTCCCACTGTGGGGGCACTGCTCATTCCTGTCAGCTAAGTGGTGCTCCCACTGTGGGAGCACACTGACCACCAGGGGCCAGCTCCTGCATTGAGTATCTTTCCCCTGATAGTCAGTGCACATCATAGTGACTGGTTGACCGGCCATTCTGGTCGTTTTGCCATTTGATCACTAGGCTTATATATATAGAGAGAAGTAAGTGAGACAGCCAGGGTGTGAAGGGCCACATCCGAAATGTGCTCTACAACATCCAGTTTGAAAAGCTTATTCCTGTGTGCCATTGCTGCTTCTCTTATGTTCACACCTCGGTTATTTTTGGTCTTTTGCTTGCTTGTTTCACTGAGTAAATAAATTGAGCATGTGCGATGGGCTTTTTGTACATATTTAACATGTACCACTTCATATTTTGGGTCATTATTACCTTATCACAATAGCACAGAACTAATCACACTATGATTAGACATCATTGTGTGTGTGTGTGTGTGTGTGCGTGTGTGTGTGTGTGTGTGTACGCACGTGCTTGCGTGTTCTTTGGTAGCTGTCTACACCCTTAGGATTAAGTTCTTCTAAAAATCAGGATTCCATTCTTTGCCCTATGAATTTAGAATTATGAGTAAAGGAGTTTGATTTAGAGACATAATTACTTAAAGCCATATATATATATAATTTTTATTTTATTTTTTTAAAGCCTCAGCTCTATACCCATATATTTTACTTTCCTGCAGGGCCTGAGGCCTGAATTATCAAGATAATTGCTTTCAATCTACATTGCATTTGTTTAAACAGTTTATTTAAAGCATAAGCATAATTTTGTTTTTCATATTTTAGCTCATCTTTTTTTTTAATAAACCGGTTGTGTCTTTCTTCCTCTGCTTTATGCCCAAGTTGTTTGTCTAGTGAGCTTCCTCCCTTCTTGTTATTTACTATGTGTGGCCGTGACTGATACTCTTGTCTTTCTAATAGAACCTTCAATTTATTTTTATTTATGTTTTATCCTCACCCAAGGATTTTTTATTGATTTTAGAGAGCATGGAAGGGAGAGAGAGGGGGGAAAAAGCATGAATGTAAGAGAAAAAACATCAATTGGTTGCCTCCAAAACAAGCCCTGATTGAGATCAAACCCACAACCAAAATATGTGCCATGCTCAGGAATTGAACCCACAATTTTTTTAATTTATGGGAGGACACCCCAACCAACTGAGCCAGCCAGCCAGGGCCCAATATCTGAACCTTTCAAAGCAAACTCTGCTCCCAGGCCTGGGTAAGACATATTCTGACAGTGAAATCAACTACCTTATATTCTTTGTCCCTTTATTCTTTCAAATGAGAAAACTAATCTTGTTATATAAGAAGCCATTACTTCATCTACTCATCAGCTGTTTCTGACATGCTCCAGTTGGCTCTCAGTTTGGAGATAAAACCACACAAGGATGAAAATGAAGCCTGTTTCAGAACATTTTCAAGGAAGATTTGTTCCTCTAATGGGCTCTTGGCCAAAATGTATAGTTCTTAATATGTCATAAAATGAAAATCAGTTCAAACAAATAAAGCATAAAAAGTCAGGGGTCAAAAGACTTACTTCTATTTGTAGCAAGAAAATTTAAACTCTTTATGAAGTGAAATTGCAAACACAATTTTTTCTGTGATTTACTTCTATCAGTTTGGAAAATTCATCTGAAAACAACTTAAAATTAGGTCCAGTTTTAATACCTCGGTTTTTCATGCATATTAGTCTTAGAAGCCTATTTTTTCTAAGCAAATATGAAGCACTTTAACATCAGCCTTAGTGTCTCTATTTTCTTATAATTATAGGTTTCTGTTTTACATTTTCTGGCAAATAAAATATTTCCTAATTAATAAATGAGGGTGCTAAAGAATGTTTGCATAATGTTCTTATCAGTAGCTCTTGTTGCAAGACTTTATAAATATTGGAACTGAGAGCAAACCCTAAGGATGCAGTGAAAGAATCCAGGTTCACAAAGACTATGGGAGTCTGAGGTACAGTTACTTAGCATTAATAGTACTACTGTGACTATTATTTTAGTTAAATCTTTACAGAAGGGAGGAACTAAGAATATCAAGTCACTGAAGATAAACCTTCGATGTTCACATGCCAGCTTTACCACCACCTCGCTGTGTTCTCAACAAATTTGTCTCAATAACCTCATCTGTCAGCTGGGGGATAAGGAAGTTTGGGGATGTGGGACAAAATAAAGTAGATCCTAACTCAAAGAGCTGTTGGGTAAGTTTAATGGGTCCCTACCAAGTGCGGCATTTACTGAGCACTTGCTTTGTGTCATACACTGGGCTAAGACTTTATAATCTCACACTGGTAATTTTAAGAAAAATTTTAAAGTACTAATTTTCAAAGCACATTGGGAATTTATACACTCCTTCAGGATTACCTCCTTCAAAAGAAAGTAAGTCTCTGTCTCACATCAAGTCCTAATTTTATCTGTTTTACTCACATTCACTGACTTGGTATTCATTTTCAAATACAAATGTAATCTATAATAATAAAAACATAATATGCTAATTAGACTGGATGTCCTTCTAGACATCCTTCCTTCCAGGCAAAGCTGCAGTGGGCAGGGGCCGAGGCAGAGGCAGCAGAAGCCCCAGGTCATAGCGGTGGTGGCTGCTGGGCAGGAGGTGGGGGCCGGGGCCAAGGCCCTTGCACAAATTTCGTGCATTGGGCCTCTAGTAATTAGAATAATTGCTTGTAGAAGGAAGTTTGCATAAATCATCTACATAAAAATAAACCACACAGTTGCTCAGTGTGTTGATGGCAATGGCAATGGGTTGGAACTGACTTATTTTTAAAGGATGTTTCCTAGCAGCAACTGACTCTAGCAAACACATTTGACCTAGGAAGAAAGAGGTCTTTGCATGATTGAATGACCACTTTGTGCATGTATACATTCTTCAGCAATCCCAATGATTTGGCTCTACCACATGTATCTTCTCTCAGCTTATGGCAATTTCCACTTTATACGTGTAGGGCACCTGCCAAATGTATAGATAGAGGGTGTCCCCCTGAAATGTATATACACATGTTGAATAATGATAAAAGCAGTGTTTACTAAAATACATTTCATTTTCAAAATTGAGTTATCAGCTGTTAAAGTGCACATATATATTTTTGGGAGCCACCCTGTATTGTTGCACATAGTAAACACTCAATAAAAATAAGTTTAGATGCTTTCCCATTAGCGACACAAAACTATTAACTATTCTGCACTAACAAAGATCAGGAGAGTTGGGTTGTTAAATAATCAGTGTCATCCTGAGAACTGCTTTTAGGCTTCAACAAATCATAGATGTGGTTGAATTGAACTAAAGAAAATGGTTCTAGCTTTTATTGAGTCGAACCTTAACTACCCACAAGTTATTTTGGACAATCCATTAATCTTTAGAGAGCTCTGAGCTTTACTTCATTATTGACTGTCAGGGGAGACTAAATTTGCCTGTCACTCCCTTGCAGCTAAGGAGAAGAGAACACGGCAAAAGAGCACTGAGTCTAGTCCCTGCTCCTTCCTCACTGAGCTGACGTATTGCACAAGTCATGAATCCTCCCAGGGTTTTTTGTGTGTTCATCTACATAATGACACTAAATATCTCTCTTATGATCTGCCACAGGGGGTTATGGGTAGGTACCACAAATAACAGAAGGTTCCTTTTGGAACATTACATAAGAATTAAATATTACCTTAGTGTCTTGAACTAGTTCATGGGTTTCAATATTGTTAAGAATAAATTATCTATGTTTTTAGATAAAAATAACCTCATTATTTTTCTTCTAAAAATCTATTCTTTTTATTCTAGCCTGTTAAGATATGAACAAAATGATCATTTACAAGTCAATTGCATTTCTGGCAAAAAAAAAATTAAGTTTCTGAGTATTCTGAAAACTTTGAGAAAAAAAGTGCCTTCTTTCCATTTTACACATTTTTAATAGGTTTCTGTGAGTTTATCTCCTGCTTCTTTTCAAACGGTCTCTCTGTGCGCTTTGCTTTCAGTGAGCTCACGGGAGGTCTCACCTGTGACTGTGCGTTAGCACTTCAGCCTCACTAACCTCCGCTGCCTCCCGTGCCAAAAGGAGGAACTGATGGAATGGCACTTCCCTGCTAGAAGTGAACTAACCACAGGGGGGTCAAGCAGGACTTTGTAAGAAAGCAGAATCTCAGGCCCCAGCCAAGATTTGCTGAATCAGACCTGACGTTTGAAAAAATCCTCAAATTATTCTTCTGCACATTGAACTTTGAAAAGTATTGAAAGGATGAACTTACATGACTATGAAGGTGCAGATGATGCTTGAACAACAGAGGTTTGAAATGAATAGGTACTATATGCAGAATTTTTTTTTCAGTAAATATCCAGTCAGCCTTCATATTCCCAGGCTTCCCATCTATAGTTCCAACAAACCACAGATGGAAAACAGTCGATGCAGAGGACTGACTGCATTTTTTTAATCCTCACCCAATGATATGATTATTGATGTTTATGGGGGAGGGAAGAGAAACATCAATGTAACAAAGAAATATCAATTGAATGCAACCAACTGAACCACCTGGCTAGAGCTGTATGCATTGTACTATGCCATTCTATCTAATAAAAGAGTAATATGCAAATTTGACCATACCTTTGCTACACCCACAAGCCACACTCATAGCTACTCCCACCAGCCAATCAGGAACAGATTATGCAAATAAACCCCAACCAAGATGGCTGCCACCACTGAGAGCAGGAGGAAGGCTTGGGTTTCCCCAGCAACAGAGGAAGCCAAGCTTTCCGCCTGCCATTGCTGGCCTAGGCCTCTACTCAATGTTACAAAGTTTCAATTATAAAAGGTAAAAGAAATGGCAGCAGCCACTAAGCTGGCAAGAACAGAGGCTTGGGTTTCCCTGGAAATGGAGGAAGCCAAGCTTTCTGCCTGCCATTGCTGGGCTAGGCCTTCACTCTTGGCTACAAAGTTTCAAACAGAAATGGCTGCCGCCACAGAGCGAGCAAAAGGCTTGGCTCTGCTCCAGGCTATAAAGTTTCAATTGTAGGCATAAATTAATCCCAGATCCCAGGGCTTCCTCTTGGGTTGCTGGGGGGCGTGGCCGGGTTGCAAACCTCCACAGACCCCTTGGCCAGGCTCCCTCTCACCCCAAGAGAACCCCCACCCTGATCTGGGACACTCTGCAGGGCAAACCAGCTAGCCCCCATCCATGCACCAGGCCTCTATCCTATCTAATAAAAGAGTAATATGCAGATTGACCATCACTCCAACCTACAAGAGGGCTGCCCCCATGTGGTCAAAGATCCTGCCCCCATGTGGACACAAAATGGCCACCACAAGATGGACAGCAGGGGAGGGCCATTGAAAGAGTCCAGGCCCTGCAAGGAGGGCAGTTGTGGGTTATCAGACCAGCAGGGGAGGGCAGTTGGGAGGGGCCAGACCTGCAAGGGAGGGCAGTTGGGGGAGATCAAGCCTGCAGGGGAGGGCAGTTAGGGGTTACCAGGCTGGCAGAGGAAGGAAGTTGGGGGTGACCAGGCTGGCAGCGGAGCAGTTAGGTATCAATTTGGTAGGCAGGGTAATCGTTAGGGGGTGATCAGGCTGGCAGGCAGAAGCAGTTAGGGGCAATCAGGGAGGCAGGCAGGTGAGCAGTTTGGAGCCAGCAGTCCTGGATTGGGAGAAGGATGTCCGACTGCCTGGTAGGATCGGGCCTAAATGGGCAGTTGGATATCTCTTGAGGTGTTCCACATTGGAGTGGGTGCAGACTGGACTAAGGGACATCCCCTGCCCCCTGAGCATGGATTTCGTGCACCAGGCCTCTAGTTTTACATAAGAAACTTGGCCATCTACAGATTGTGGTATCCATAGAGGTCTTGGAAGCAATCTCCCACAGATAACAAGAGATGGACTGCAGAGTCCAGCGTTACATGTGACTTTTGACTATGCAAGGGCTGGTGCGAAGGGTCACCTATAGTTTGTAAACTTTGAAGCTCTATAAAGTGTGACACACCCATTATTCTCATGTTCTTAATTCTAACAGAGATAGGACTAGCTCTTACCTTGCTCTATGCAGATTAAAACATGCGCACTCAACATAAATCTTTGTACTAAATTATGTCAATTAATACACATTTATTTAATGAAAAATAAAAGTGAGTTGAGGATGTAGAGCACTTGTTTTAAATGTAATATTAATAATCAGAATAATTTTCTTTAGTTACAAAGGAGTCACATCATTCATTTTTATTTCTCCATGTCATACTGCCCACATGGGCTGGTGGTGACAGGAAAGAAGGAAAGTAGTTTTTAAACTGTAATTAATGTGGCCACCATGTTTTGTACAAGACACACAGGGAAATATTCATGGAGTAGCATGCACAAAACATGAAAATCATTTTTAATAATTCCAATAAATCACTTTCTATATATCTTGGAATAGGTGTTTCCAAATAAAACTAAAATATGACCTCATAGATTTTACCTTACAGGAAAGAAACAGTAAGTGTGAATCCATACTGCTGGGATTTCCCAGAGTACCATGAGAAGCATTTCATGAAACCTCATGTTTCAGTGCTTCACAATCTGGCCACTGCCTCCGCTGTCTGTTCTAAGTAGAAAAGTCCCCCAACAATTCCGGAGTGGGGGATGCACATGAGTCTGTCAGTTTTTCCTCTTGTCATTCTCTTGTTCAGTATAATGAAAAGCCTCGCATCTCAGGTTAGCTATGTCTGAACTGCAGTAGGTAGGTGGATCTTTTGGTTAATCTTCCAGCCATCAGCAGTAAGCTGTTAGATTTTCCTGTAAGATTTGCACATCTGGGTCACACCTCAGGGGGATTTTTCACTTGTAAAAATTATACCCACACGAACTATTAGCTTGAAAACCTCAGGCCAAAGCTGTCCTTACCCTTCCATAACACTGTCACTGATTACTGTCATGTTTTATGTAGTTCGGCTCTTCTCTAATGCACCAGTTTCTTTTCTTAAGGAATTTTTAGGAAGTTTGCATCTCTTGAGTTTAGTTTCATATTTCAGTTGCCATTAGCTTTGTTATTAATAGTTATCAGTACCGCAGGATGTTATCTGTTTTGCAAGAGCTCCAATCAACCTTTGTAGTAGCTTTTATGATTTACAACAATAACAAAATTAAGCAGTTAACCATGGTATGCATTATGGAAAAACATTAGAATACACACATTCAGAGAGACCTGAGTATAAATCAGAGTCTGATAGTTACTAAAGATGTGAATTTGAGTGAAATTCCTTAACTTCTCTGAGCCTTAGTGAAATGTCTCCATATTAGTTATAAAAAAAATGGCCAGCAAGAAGGTGGCTGTGAAAATTAAATGAGGAAATATATGCAAGGCACATGAATATAACAAATATAGGCATACAATTTCATACAAGTGTTGGTTGTAATGATGATGATGGCCTTAATGATGACAGATATGTATAGATTATGCTGAATTAGAGCTTCCATCACTTTCCTGTTTGACTCAGAAAGGAGGGCTTTGGCACAAATACTTTATGTAATTATATACACTGAGTGGCCAGATTATTATGATCTCTGAACTTATAATAATTTGGCTACTCAGTGTATACCCTATATAATAAAAGGCTAATATGCAAATTGTGTCCTCGACCAGCAGGCAGGCCGGCCAACTGCGATGTCCACTCCTCCTGGCCAGGCTGGCCAGACCCCACCCATATCTGAATTCTTGCACCAGGCCTCTAATATATATATGTATACTGAGTGGCCAGATTATTGTGCATTCAAAGATCATAATAATCTTGTCACTCAGTGTATATATACTGTATGTTTGTATATACATAGACATATACACACACACACACACACACACACACACACACACACACACAGATAGAGAGAGAGAGAGAGAGAGAGAGAGAGAGAGAGAGAGAGAGAGAGAGACGCCTTACAAGAGCCCTACAAATAATGGCATCATTCTAAGACTAATTTTTAAAAAGCTGAAATAAGGCACAAATGATAAATTATTATACAGTTACTCTACAGGAACTAATAGATATCCTCAATTAGTACATCAAATTCTCTCAGATCATCACTCTTTCACAGGCATAAAGTTTCATGCAATATGATAAAATACACTGTAAGGATTCAGAAGTTCTAAATTTCACCAAGAATCTCGAGTATGTCACCCAAGCTCTAAAATGTCAGTGTTCTCAATGTTCATAGACGGAGTTGGACTATAGAAGCCAGTGCTTTCCCTACTGGTCTTCACAGCACCTGACTCATCTTTTCCAATCACAGTCTTTACAGAGTTTCAACATGTTCAAACATGCAATGAAGATGAGACAAGATGGTGCCAGACCTTTACCTATTGAATGTAGCTGTTCTACAAATATCCAAAACGTTGTTTCAAATCAAGTATCTCCACTTCTCAAAGTTATTAATCCCAAATCTACAAATTTCTGTTTTTCAGTGCAGAAATGAACAAAATAGCATTCAATGTTTTCACACTTAGTAGAACCATACAGCAGATAAGTACTCAATACATGATTATTATCTTGAGTGTCTGCAATTGCTATTCTATTTATGTACTATTTTACTTCTTACAAATCACTTTCACATAGTATCTCATTATCTCACTTGTTTTCATCACTAATGAAGTAGGCAAACAAGTGAATGAAAGAAGAGAAAGCTCTTTTTCACTGTATTAGGCCTTCTCTTAAAAAATAAATCTTAATAGGAAAAGACAAACCCATCATAGTGACCCCTTCATAAACAATTCTATTTTTATATCACCTCACATCACACATGCTCCATATTCATATCACCTTTTCAAAAATGCCTATTGTTCAGGGATTCTCACTCTTGCTATTACGGACACTTGGGGTTGGATGGTTCTTAGTTGTAGAATGATATCCTGTGAATTATAGGAGATTAACAGCATACCTGGCCTTCATCCTCCACATTCATTTTGTTCTTCCCCATTTGTGACAACCAAAAATGTTTCCAAATGTCCCTTGAAGGGAAAAATTGAAAACCATTTGATAGACAAACATTGAAGCCTACAAGAGCTGTAAATTTAATTTCATGTGAATCACATCTTAATAAAAAAATTCAAAATCAACAACATGTAATGATGTATACCCCTATTAAGCTTTTGGGTCTTGCTTTAGCCACTATCAAATCAAAACATACAAAACACAATTATAGTTTATGTTATAAAGTAAAAAAGTATGTTAATACTCACATCAAAATAAAGAACCAGATAATGTTGTTATGCTGAACTAAATTAGTATTTATTATGTGAAAACTGAACTGACCACCACATGATAGGGTCTTTTGAATTCAGTATGCATATGAGCTGACTACTGAACTAGTTCTATTTTTCTCTATTCAAATTACGAATCTTCAATTGTACAAAATCCATGACATTAGGACTTTGTTTATAGTTCACATGCATCCTTTCTACCTTAAGTCTCCCTTCTCCTTTGTCACAGGCTACAAAATTAAAGAAGTACCACAATGAGCAAATACAGGCATCAAATTTGGTATGCTGACATAATGGCCAAGCATGGATCCAGAATCTACCTAGAGTAATTTTCTGAAAAGTATCATTGAATTAAAAACACAGAACTTTAATATTATGAAATGCCCACAAAATGTGAAAAGAGGGTACTCTTGGGCTTCAGTTTGAGAAACAATGCTACAAACTGCCCATTTCCACTAGCAATGCACATTTCTTGAGATAGCAGGGAATAAAGTAGTTGAATGTGCTCCCTCCTCTTTACTGTTCTTAAGTCAGCTTTGGCTCACATTATTCTCTTCTTCCTGGTTTCTGTGTTCTTTTATCAAGTCCCTAGAGCTGTCTTCACTGTCTTTTCTATACCTGTTAGGGTAACTTACTTCAGCATGTTTCTTAAGCCTGAATAGCTTAGTCAGTTTCTACTTTCTTTATTAGGTATTTCTGGAACTTACTTTTCATTCCTTCCCAGTAATTCAGTACTTAATTTGAGAATATTTTATTGAGTACTAAGAACAATAAATTAACTTTTATTTTTAAATTTCTCATAGAAATTATTATTAACTTATTCAAAATCCTGTGTTTTAATATAAACAATTTTCATGAATAATAAATGTAAAAGAAGAATGAATATTAGATGACAACAGAGTAAAGAAAATTGGAAATTTTCTCAAACATGTTCTTTGCAAATTGGAATAAAATTCCCTAAGGAAATTATTTGAAAAATACTCTCTGGATAGATTTACATAAATTAAAACAGAAAATTGATCATTAAGTGATAAATTCTGAAGCTATATTCAACCAATATAAGTACTTTAAATATATATATATATATATATATATATATATATATATATATAGTTGAGTTATGGGAGGCATCACTTTATAAATTACATAAATGTCTAAATACTATGCTGAACACCTGAAACTAATATAAGTAATGAATGCCAACTGTAATTGGAAAAATAAAAAAATTAAAAACAAAAATAAAAACAAGAATTGCAGTCAAGAATAATTTTATGCAGAAAGGAAGAATGAATACCTGTCAATACTCAGTCAAGTACCCCAATGAGGTCCTTCATTTTATCTCTTCCCTATAAATCCTTTACCAGTGGTAATAAACTTCTCTATTGATATTTATTGTATATAAACATAGACCACTGGTCCCCGTTAGCTAAATAGTTAAATGATCATTTTGCATATCCTTAGTTTACCCTATAGTATTCACAGGACGTTAAGTGCTATAGAGAGCTAGCATCATTGGAATCATTGATTGACTTAAAAATGGAAATTTTATATATCTAGTGTACATAATGATCAAGTTTACACCTTTTTATTATGACCCAAACATAAGTACACTCTACATATTGAAGAAAGTGTGAAAATGAACAAATAGAACCCAAATCAAATGGAGACTGAAAACCAGGAAAAGAGAGCTCCTAGCAGCATGTTACTGACTGCAGCCTCACACCACATCAGGAGGAAATTCCTTCTGACCCAGCAACAACAAGCTGCCCGCCCCTTGCAGCAATCAAACCCTGTAGCAGCCCTCCCCAATTTCCTTCTACACCTCCTGAAAGCTGACTTTCCTGTGTCCCCTTGCATTTGTCTAGGATTGGCCATAGTTTGCTTGTCCCTATGTGCATTTTCCTCTGCTATTCCTAAATAAACTCATTTCAAAGACTTTTTTATTTCATTTTTAAGGTGAACAAGAGTTTTGTGGGGCTTTTGCTTGTTTGATTTTGATGTTGGGTTTTTTGTTTTTGTGTGTGTGTTTTTATTGTTTGTTTGTTTGTTTGTTTGTGTCTCTCCTTGTTTTTTTCCTTATCACCTCAACTACACTGTATTCCCAAGTACAAGATTCTCCAGAACACCAACCATTAGGGAGAATGCACAATATGTCTCACATAAATTAAAACTAAGATATAGATTATCTAGATGAGAGATAAAATAAATTTTTAGCAATTCCCAATCACAAATTAAGTTTTAAAGTATGTATTCAAAAGGTTTAACATTGGGAGCCAGGGGGCAGTCAATAAGAGAAATACAAAAACGTATTTTTAAAAATTGAGATGTTTATATCCTAATAGAGGAGTGTCAATCTAGTTGAGATCTATGGCTATGTATTACTATTAATGTGAAACTTATTAAAGGAAAGGTGTAAAAATTCTAGATTTGTATTTGAGTAGCTGAATAGACTCAGATCTCAAAAGAACCTATGAACAGAAACATATGCAATGGAGTCACTAATATCAAGGAACTCCAAACTGGAGGCTGCAGGCCATTGGGGAAGTTGGTCTTAATGCTCATCCGTACTGGGTGGAACATGAACTTTAAGATAGTGCCTATCCTATTGCAGTTCTAAGAATGAGGCATCTTTTGCTGAACTCCAACCTAGCAATTGGTATAGCAATCTATCCTATATAGACTCATTTTAATTATTTTTGCCTACAGCAATTATAATTCTTTCAAAGCGATTTATCTAAGCCCGTGGTGTTTGCTTTATAAACTCTGTCTTTCTCCTCCCCACCACCTTAGAGGACATTTCAGTTTCCTCCTGAAAAGTGCCTCCAGAATTTGAATTCCTAAGATCCCAAATAAACCCTTGGTTTGCTTTGAAGCCTCAGTTCTTTCTTGTTTGACAGACACCACTTGAGAATTCTACAGTAGTTTTCTATCTCATTTTCAAAGGACTATCACATATTTATGTAACTCAAAGGCTTGGCTTTGTCAAAATGACTTCAGGAATGCAAAATCATTCTGCCCAAGGTCTTAGATGATTCCAGTAACCAGAGGCTCTGGTTCTAATTCCAAAAATATTTATTGAAAAGAAGTTTCAGCAAGCTACAAGAGCTGGCATACTTTATAATCTACATCTATACATATTTTAGACATTTTAAATTCTAACTCCAATATCTCCTTAATGGTGCGAATACAAGTGACAGATTCAGCCACTCACAAACTTTCTCTACATCTGAAATTCAGACACTAACTGTTTCACCAGTTTCCTTCTGATATCTTGTGAATCACCCAGAGCAACTACCTCACATGATTGGACTAATTAATAATGAATGAGTGGCCAGAGGCCACTTTTAGTGACAGACCTCAAATTCCAGAGAAAGAATGAAAATGACTCCAACCAAAATATATACAGATACAAGCATCACCCCTATCTCTTGACTGCATGAAAGAAACTGGAGATTGCAACACAGATGACTGTGTAGCAGAGGCACAAAGGGAAACTTGTAATGCTCGAAATCACCGTAAACCTGGGCTCTTTTATAGAAGTGGTTCTCTTCCTAACAAACTAGGCATCCTTCTTCTTAAAAACAGCAGACCTCTTGATGTCTCCTAAAAGGGATGGGGATTATAGCTTTGGTTTTATAAGCCCATGAACACAAAAAGTAAAGTCCACATTTGGACTGAATATCTCATGAGGTAGGCAGAAAATAGAAAAATAAGCCTAAGTGTACCAAATTCATCAGTAGGGTTCCTCAGATTTAGATTCTCCAGACACAATATCTTGGATGATACTATGGCCCAGAACATTGAATACCTCCATGTCATGGTTTCAGATATAAAATAGAGGCTGCTGCTCAGATGCTCTGAATAAGAATATAATTCTAGCCCAGTGATCAGCAAACTTAATAGTCTACAGAGCCAAAATCAACAGTACAAGGACTGAAATTTCTTTTGAGAGCCAAATTTTTTAAACTTAAATTTATTCTAACGCCATTTCTTCAAAATAGACTCACCCAGGCCATGCTATTTTGTGGAAGAGCCACACTCAAGGGGCCAAAGAGCCTCATGTGGCTCGTGAGCCGCAGTTTGCTGACCACAGTTCTAGCCCCTCTTAAAATTGTCATGCAACTAGTAGAAATGAGCAATTATTCACATTACATCAAAGCTTTAATCAGATCTTACTAAACATGGTAATATCAGCACTAGGTATATCTAATGAATGAAAGGGTCATATAAATTCCCCTGGTCAAGGCCCATGACAATCATGGTTGGAATAAAGACTGGACCAGAGAAGGCACAAGCCACTTCTGGTATATCAATGATGGCTGCATAAAGCAAAGAGGAAGGCAAGTGAGTCAGCTTTTTTAGTGTTAATCAGGGGAACTAAAGCACTAGGTCCAGAATGCACTGCTAAAGACACAAGAGGCATAAGGCTATCATTCATTGAAGACCTTTTAATCTCCATCCACAATATTTGGTCCTGGAAAAAACAGTTTCATTGAGCTATCCCTTTGCTTGCTCATATTAATTGTTTAATGCAGTATTCTTAGCGTTTTTCAACTAAACATGCTTAGTTATCACTAAAGCCCGGAAGTCATTAATAAGTAAGGTATTTTATGCAACAATTTTTATATATGTCCTTAGTATAATTAATGAGAAAATTATATTAGATAAAAATACATCATCATTATCAACACTCTGACATCAATGATCAATAAAATAACAATATAAAGCTATAAAATTTTGAAAATTTCAACTCTTTCAAATAGTTTTATTCTTGTAAAAAATAAATCTATAGCATTTATACTTTAAACATTTTATTTTTATCTAATTTTGATTCCATGATCACCAAGCAATTTTCTTATTAAAATCTAAGTACTATATAAAAAAGCTTTTATCCATTCACTCATTTCACTAATATTTATTGAGAGTCTACAATGTGTCAAGCTTTACTCTAGGCAGTGGAGTATAGCAAACAATAACTATTTCTAAAGGCAGAAGACAAACAATAAACTTAAATAGATTATATGATATGGTAGAAAGTGACAAGTGCTATGGATAAAAATAAAGCAGAAAAGGGAGGGTGTGGATGACGGGGGGAAGGTTCTATTAAATTAGAGAAGTGTCTTAATTAGGTATGTTCTGATCCACAAGATAGTCTTTTAAAAAATGGATTATAGTGTAGTTTTCTTTAACTCACTCTCTGTTGTGGATTAATAATGTCAATATAGTGAATAAGTTACTTTTCATGCATTCCATAAATTCACCGTGATTTTTATAGATAATTGGTAGGTGAGAAAAAAAATAACCTAAAAGGATGATGCTGATTTCTCTATTTCAAATTGTCTTCAGTTGGTTCTACTCCAAAGCAAGTCCTGTAGAAAAGATTTGAGTTCAGTAGGTGAACTGGGAGGTGACCCCAGGAAGCAGTGCTGGTGGGAGAGGTACATGATACAAGGAAGAGAAGCCAATATAATGTGTGTTAATGAGAAGACTTTAGCTGTGGACTACTGGGGCTCTGAGAGACCATTGGGGGTAAGGCAGCTGGAGGATTTACCAATTTTGTCCATCATCCCTTAAGGGCCCCTCTATTAAATATGTGAATAGGGAGTGCATGAGCATTAGGAATAAACAAAGTCTACTACACTGTGGCAAAAACCTCATATTTATTTTTTTACTCTCCTAATTCAGAATTGTTCATACAGTATTTAAATAGCACCTAAGCTCTGGTTTTCCATTTTTCAAATAAGCTTTCCACATTATGATACAATATCACAGATAAGATTCTGGGAAGAATGCTTTAAATTGCTTAAAGAATGAGACTATTTTCACACATTCCCAAAAGTTTCAGGAACCCAATAACAAAGTATTATCTATTCATTAAAGCAAGCCATGTGAAATCTAGTAATTTCATTTGAACTCTAAAAATAATGAAGTTGCATTCTTTAGAAATAGTCTACACAAATAGCTCTTCCTTGTTCAAAGTACCTTTTTAACTGAATAAATTTGCAACAGAGAACATTGTTTTTATGTTACCAATCCAGGGGACCTCCCCAGCAAATGCCCAACAGATAAGGGAAGTCTCTATATTCATTCCGCTGTAATTATATAACATCAACCAAGGGGTCACTGGTCTTTCACTGGATCAAACTTTCTGGAGAACATTGAGGAATCAAAGCTTTCCCAACACAAGCAATTGAAGCAAAATGGGATTTAAAATTGCACATCTCTTTTTTGTCCACTTTTTGCATAAGAACTTCTCCCTGCTTCTTTTTCTTAATATATATATTTTATTGGTTTCAGAGAGGAAAGGAGAAGGAGATAGAAACATCAAAGATCAGAGAGAAATCACTGATCAGCTGCTCCTGCATGTTTCACAATGGGGATCGAACCAGCAACGTGGGCATGTGCTCTGACCAGGAATCAAACCGTGACCTCTGGGTTCATAGGTCAATGCTCAGTCACTGAGCCATGGCAGCCAGGCCTTGTACTTTTGTGGGAACCAGATAACATGAAGCCCCCGGAGTGAGGCAGGAGTAGGCTTCTAAGGTCAGGAAGAAAGTTTCTGAAGAAGTCATTTAGGTAAATGCAATGGCAGAAATGGGAACTTTGTCAAGTATTTTATTTCTTTATTTATTTTTGTTATATATATTGTGGTTTTTTAATTTCTACAGCTGAGAACTCAAAAAGACACAGATCTCTTAGGTCCTAATAGGTATTCCACAGAACATCTGTACTTTTCTTAATTTTCTTTTTTTTTTTTAATTTATATTCTTTCAATTTTGGTTTACATTCAATGTTACTTTGTATTAGTTTCAGGTACATAGCATAGTGGTTAGACAATCATATACATTACAAAGTGATATTTCTAGTACCCACCTGGCACCATCCACAGTTATTAAATATTGACTATATTTCCTATGCTGTACTTTACATCCTTATGGGTAATTTGTAACTATCGATCTGTACTTCTCAATCCCTTTACCTTTGTTATCCATTCCCCCCAAACCACTCACCTCTGGCAACCATCAATCTACTCTGAGATTATGAGTTTGTTTCTGTTTAGGACATTGTCAGTTTTTTTTTAATCTTATTGGGGTAACATTGGTTAATAAAATTATTTAGGTTTCAGGTGTACAGTTGAATAATACATCATCTGTACATTATACTGCAGATACAAATTCTTTTTAAATTAGTTTTAAATATAACTTAATATTATATGTATAAACCAGAATCATGTTACAGTCACATGTTTCTCCTAGTACCATTAAAGAAATAATTAGATCAATACTTTTATACCCAAAAAATGCCATTATTCTCCCTGTAAGGCATAATCTTGGCCTTTCACTGGAAATAAGTTGGCAAGTTTCCTTCATGATAAATAATGTAATATTAAAATCACAGTTAGAGAACTGTTCTCCAAATACACACAGCAGGTTGTAGGAATTATAGCCCAATTTTACTTGGAAATAAACTATTCCTTCCTAATGAGTATGTCTAGCTTCAAATAACATAGAAGGGCAGAGTTAAGAACATAATTAAAATAATTACACTGCATAAAAAAGAGTACATGAGTTTGCATGGTAAAGACTGGATCAGCTGTGAAAATCACCGAAGAAAATGACACAGTTAATTGGGCTAAACATTAGACAAGTAAAGCCATAATTCAAAACCCTATTTTTCTACTTTCTTAACACAGTTTTAAATAACTACAACAATGCAGATGGCATATGTAACAGAAATCTGAAAGTCCCACTCTACAAAATATAGGTATAAACGAACTTAAGCTTCAATCAGAGTGGAAAATAAATGCAAAGTGGCCAGAATCACAAAGATAAAGGTAAACTACATGTGTGTGTCTATCTTCAAAGCTCCTATTCTTAGCATCCATGGTATTCATTCTAATAATGAATATCTGTGTGTCTTAGCTGAAGCTGATAATGACTCCTTATAAAAATTACTTGTAAGAAAAGATATATCTATTGCCTTACAGGGCAAGTGATGTTTACTCAAGGTTTTTTACATCATCAGGTTCTAGACACAAAATTCTGGGGATAGTGACCCCTCTTTCTCTTGTTGCTCAGTCATTTATGATCACATTGAAGAACAAAGTCACCTCTTTGGCAGCTTTGCAGAATTTATAGTATTGATTTCCTCTCCCCACCGAAACTCTCTTGTCTGTTGGCAAAGTCCTCCTCTTCTACACTTGAGCCTCCTTTTTTTCTTTCTCCCTCTTTCTTAATTCTCTTTAGATGCACTGTCAGTTCTAGAAACTGCACATTTATAAATTGTATTGCTGAGTGAGACTATAAGAAAGACAAGTGATTCTAAAGTCACTGTTATCATTAGCATTAGCATCACCATCATCCTTGTCGTCATCATCATCATCATCATCACCATCAGCAGCAGCATTCAGCAACAATTCTACCATCTGTCCTTGTATTTTTAGTTTTACACTTCAATCATCCCAAGGCAAACATTTTTGAGATGGAGTTAAGAACACATGTGATTTTTTTGGGAATACTGTCTGTGACAGATAAAAGGGGAAGAAGAAAGACTGGGTAGGAAAAGTCTTCAGACTGGGATACAGATTCAAAAAATGTTTAAAGAAAGGAGTGCAGCTGTTAGTCTGTTCTCTGTATCTATGAGTCTTTCTATTTTGTTTGTTCGTTTATTTTGTTCATTAGGTTCCACATATTAGTGAAATAAAGGGAGGAGGTCAGTGGGTGGATGAAAAAGATGAAGGGATTAGCAATAACAACAAAAACACACACACCAAAAAATACTCATAGGCAAGTATATGGTGATTACATGAGGGGAAGGGGGGTGGGGGAGGTAGAAGAGGGTACAGAAGGAATAAATAGTGATGGAAAGAGAATTGACCTGGGGTGGTGAACACACAATACAATAAATAATGATGCATTATAGAATTGTACACCTGAAACCTATATCATTTTCTTAAGCAATGTCACACCAATAAATTCAATAAATAAATAAATACAGAATGAATGAATGAATCTTATGTACTAAAGCCTAATATGCAAATCAACCAAACAGTAGAACAACAGGTCGGCGCAGAGCCAGACAAGCAAGTGGATGGGCAGAGGGAAGACTGGAAGTGGTGAAGGCGCGATCGGGGGGCAGGGCTGGCCACATGCAGAGGGAGACCACCAGGGACAGCAGGGCAATGTAGAGCAGGGCCGGCCACTTGCTGGCCAATGCCATCTGTTCTACCCTCCCACACCAATCAGCCCGCCAGTCACTTCCTGCAGCCAGAGGGAGGCTAGACTCCAGGTTAGGCCCGTTCCCTGCAGGGACAGCCCCTTAGGGTTTCCAGACAGTGAGAGGGCAGAGGCCTGGATGAGGGATCCCCACCCGCCACCATCCCTCAGCCACCAAATGCACAAATTTTTGTGCACCGGGCCCCTACTAGATAAATAAATAAGGAAATGAGTTGTGAGAAGAGAAGCAGGTTTTGGCAGGCATGCTTCAAACCATAGCAAAGATCAGACAGTCTTGGCTAACCCAGGGGGGACTAAGGAACAAGCAGCTCCCAATATGGGCAGAAATATTCAGGCACTAGAACACCTGATATGCTCAGTTATTGTTAAAGAACCACCCAGAAAAAAGCATGGCTTTGAATCAAAAGCCATTGTGGATCCTGAAAGCACTAACAGCAGGAATATATCTACTAATTATACAAATTCCACTGAACATCAAGTTCTTTGTGGAAGGGAGAGCCGGGTGGCACCTCCACAGCTGCGTTCCCCGGACATGGCTACATTTGACTTATGTTTGCTGTGCTCTGACCTGACTTCTCCATAAAAAACAGTTCTAGACTCAGCTAACCAATTAATTTTCTAAAGCACAATGCTGATTGTACCAATGCATATTCAAAAAGCCATTGATATTATTTAATATAGAGGGCTGGTGCAGGTAATTCATGTGAGGGATAAGGGGAGGTGTGTCCAACAGCCCAGCCTGCACACTCACCAATCTGGAAACACTCAAGGATGTCCGGCAGTCAGACATCCCTCTCACAATCCAGGACTGCTGGCTTCCAACCACTCGCCTGCCTGCCTGCCTGCCTGATTGCACCTAACCACTTCTGATTGCCAGCCTGATCACCCCCTTACCATGCCCCTGCCAACCTGATTGATGTCTAACTGCTACCCTGCTAGCCAGTTCACCCCAACCTGTCCTCCCCTGTAGGACTGGTCACCCCCAACTGCCCTCTCCTGTGGGCCTGGTCACCTCAACTACCCTCCCCTGCCAGCTTGATCACCCCCAACTGCCCTCTCTTTCAGGCCTGGTTCCCCCCAACTGCCCTCCCCTGCAGGCCTAGTCCACCCCAACTGCCCTCCCCTGCTGGCCTGATTGCCCACAACTACCATCCCCAGCCAGTCATCTTGTGGTGGCCATCTTATGTCCACATATGGGTGGATATCTTGTGTGTTGGAGTGATGGTTAATTTACATATACCTGTTTATTATGTAGGATTAATATTTATTATGGACAGTTGACTATTGAACAATTTGGGGGTTAGGGCCACCTGTGCCCACACAGTCAAAAGTTTGCATATAACTTATGTCATCCCTCTGCACCTGCAACTTGAAAACACTGTTTCTGGCCCTAACTGGTTTGTGGATAGAGCGTTGGCCTGTGGACTGAAAGCTCCCAGGTTCAATTCCAGTCAAGGGCATGTACCTTGGTTGTGGGCACATCCCCAGTAAGAGGTGCACAGGAGGCAGCTGATCCATGTTTCTCTCTCATCGATTTTTCAACTCTCTATCCCTCTCCCTTCCTCTCTGTAAAAAATCAATAAAATATATATTTTTAAAAAAGAAAATACTGTTCCTAATCCACAGTTGGCTGAATCCGCAGATGTGAAACCCTGGACTGTAAAGGGACAACTATATGTTTACATTGGCCGTGTGTCAGGGAACCTGCGTAGTTTAAACCATGCAGGTCAAGGATCAAAAGTATTTATTATTTAGTAATAAAATTAAAAGTTGTTAAGTATCAAATACCCACCAAAATCTTGGCCAAATCATTCTTTCTGAATTTATCTAAAACTGCAGGGAAAGAACAAATTTCAGAGCCAGGAAAGTTAAGCTTTGAAATACTGAATTTATCTATCACTTATTTGGTATATAACTTTTTCAGCTCAATTTCTTCATTAATAAAATAAGAACACTTGGCATGGATGGTGTAAAAATTTATTGAGATAATTTCAGGAGCAGAAAGCACTTAGTACCCTTTAATTCCCTCTCACAGTTCTTTCTCCTTTGCTTGCATCCAATCAGATCACTTGCCAGCCCTCGAAAGTGTCTCCTACTTTCCTGTTTTACC
The DNA here is from genome assembly GCA_027563665.1 of Antrozous pallidus. Taxonomy (NCBI): domain Eukaryota; kingdom Metazoa; phylum Chordata; class Mammalia; order Chiroptera; family Vespertilionidae; genus Antrozous; species Antrozous pallidus. Next base: position 96,039,851 of record CM050511.1, on the reverse strand, counting down.
TCTGATCCTTTAGAACACCTTTCTCTGCACCATACCATTTTCCCAATACTTAATAAAATATTACCCTTCTACTGAATTTTTACAATCCAAACCTTGTAATCATTCTAGGCAGATGTTAATCCATCATTTAGACTAACACAGAAGCAAAACAAAACAATCCATTTGGGGGAATATTCATGGGCTGCCATGTGTTCTTTTTGTTTCTGCATCGGTTTGTTTTCATTTATTCCTAGAATAAGTAGATCATGAGGTCAAGTTCAGTGTATACATTTATGTGTAAACATAAATACTGGAGCTTCTAGCATTTATAATAGGAGATCCTCAATAAATATTCCCACATAGCATCATCTGGTGATATACAAGCTAACCACTTCATGAGATTATGTAGTGATGTTCTAAGGATATCTGTTTATGTATGATGGCTCCACAAAAGATACACTCTGGTGAAATGAATAAAAAACTGTCAGTGTTTATAAAACAATTGACAGACATGAATCTATGAAATGCCATCAATGTAAAATGGCATTACAATGAATCAGAAAAACCAGACCTACTTTCCATCATTTATTTAACAAATATTTATTTTTGGCCTTAATTTAGCCAAAAAACTGTCAATACCTTCTCTCCAGCTATCCACTGCAATCAGACTTCTATCCTCATGACTTGACTACGACCATATCACATTTGCCAATGAACTCCAAGTTGCTTCCTGGAACACTGACATTGTAAATTCTGACTCACTCCATATCTCAATTTCATTCAGAACTTTCTCCGAATATAGATCCTCTGCTTCCCTGATCCCCAATCTAAAGTAGAATTTCCCCCCATGTATTCTATTCCTTTATTGAGCTTTGTTTTCACATACTGATAGTTACTGGCATAATTTACATATAAATTCTTTAATTTTTCCCCAAGAATTGAAGTTTTAATAAGGAAATAGACTCAATCTTACTATTTTATCCTTAGCACTTGGAAGAGCTCCGGGCTGTCAGTAAGTTACTGTGGCATGCAGGAATAAATGATGTGATAAGAATAACATTATGTGTAAGATGATACGATACTTTCAGCACAAAACTGAAATTGAATCAATTTTACTGTTATTAAAAGAGGATTTTTGTACATTGAAAGTATCCATTTAGTTAGTATTAAAATCAAGTTAAGGGAGGGTGGAGGTAAGGTGGAGAGATCAACCAAAGGACTTGTATGCATGCAAATAAGCCTAACCAATGAACACAGACACCAGGGGGGTGAGGGCATGAATAGGGGAGTTTGGGGGGCAATGGAGGGATAAGGACACATATGTAATACCTTAATCAATAAAGAAAAAAAGTAAAAATAAAAACATAATGTACCAAATTTAAAAAAATAAACCCAAGTTAGAGTTCCATATTATTTCTGCTATATTTCTTCAGAAGAAAAAAACACATAACATAGATCCATGCAAAATCAATCTGTGTCATTGGTTTTCAACTTGTGTGTTCATGGACCATAAGTTCAAGGATGTCTGGAGATCTCAACATGGAACATTTTTCCAACCTTGATGTAAGGAGGACAAGCCAAAACAGAGTCCAGTAGTCCCTCTGTTTTCAAGGAAAAAAGTCATGGTGATCACAGAGCTATCCTCATTTTCCTCTCTTTACTCAGTGGTCGAAGTCCTGGATTTCCTATTGTTTAACATTAAACTGTTTAACCCAGTGGTCGGCAAACAGCGCCAAATATCAACAGTACAATGATTGAAATTTCTTTTGAGAGTCCAATTTTTTTAAACTTAATACAGGTAGGTACACTGTTATTGACTTAAATAGGGTACTCCTAATCTGGCCTTTGCTAAAAACTCAAGGGGCCAAAGAGCCGCACATAGCTCATGAACCGCAGTTTGCTGACCACTGGTTTAACCTACTGTGTCCAATGTCCTAGTTGTACACTGAAAACGCTACTCCAAATCCACTTATACTACCATGATTGGAAAACTTGCTTTATGCCAATTATTTTTATTGGTTACTCAGTAACCAACATAAGAAAAATCTAGTAGATACTCAATAAAAGCAAAAGTTAATTTTGTAACATTCATCTTTAACTCCCTACTTTTGAGTCTTATTATCACTAACCTACTTCTTTATATCTTTTTGCAAGAATATATAACAAGTCTCTCTTCCTCATATCTCTTTTTAAACAAACTAAATATATTCACTTACTAAGATAAAATTTTAATCATATCAATTTCCAGTTTAATCACATCTGGTGTTTTTTGTGGAGTTTTATTTTTTGGGGGGGTGAGGGGGAGGTAATTTCTAAACTAAGTTGAACCTTCTTAGACTGGCCTAACAGCCCTCCCACTCCCTGACCACAGTTTCCATCTAGTTTGATCATATTCCTTCACGCTCATTGTGCATACCAATGAAATTGGATGACGTTTCCTTAAATATGACAGTCCCATCGGCAAACCTTGGTTCTCCCACTTGAAACAGCCTCCTCTTTCAGAGCCTTTCCTTTCCTTTCCTTTTGTCATCTTAGAAACCATATTTTTCTTGAAGCCTAAAGAGGATGTTACCTCCTCCTTTTGAACTATTATAACACACCCTTCTTTTACTAACTTACTGAGCACTTAGCAGGTGCCACTTCTCTAAGGGTTAAGGGCATATTATTTTACCTCAGCTTCATAAAGTCCTATTGGGTGAGTTCTGTTATTATTCCTATCTTAAAAATGGGGAAACAAAGGCACAGGGATGATAAATAAGTTGTCTAAGTTACTACTTGTAAGCTCTGTGCTATGTTGCTTTACTTAGCACATTCTTACAGTATCATAGATATAAACTACATGAGGGCAGCAACTTTGCAAAACATTTAGCAAAGATCTTGTATCCAGGTTTAATACTGTAAGTATTTGTTCCTGCTCTGAAAGACAGAAAGAATAAAAAATAATGGTCATGAAATGCTATTCTTTTTAAAAATATTGATATATCTGCAGGGAAATTAATAAAAACATAATAGGACATACTAAATAATAAAAGTTTTAGTGGCCTTAGCACTTTATTTTGTACTAGAGGACCAGTGCACAAAATTCATGCATGGGGGGTTGTCCCTCAGCCCAGCCTGTACCCTCTCCAATCTGAAACCCCTCGAGGGCAGTTGGACATCCTTCTCAGAATCTAGGACTGCTGGCTACCAAACACTCGCCTGCCTGCCTGGCTGATTGCCCTTAACTGCTTCTGCCTGCCAGCCTGATCACCCCCTAACTCAGTGATTGGCAAACTGTGGCTTGTGAGCCACATGCAGCTCTTTGGCCCCTTGTGTGTGGCTCTTCCACAAAATACCACTACTTGGGCAAGTCTATTTTGAAGAAGTGGCATTAGAAGAAGTTCAAAAAATTCAGCTCTCAAAAGAAATTTCAATTGTTGTACTGTTGATATTTGGCTCTGTTGACTAATGAGTTTGTTGACCACTGCCCTAACCACTCTGCAGCCAGCCTGACTGAAGCCTAATTGCTCACCTGCTGGCCCGATAGCCCCTAACTGCACTCCCCCTGCTGGCTTGGTAATCCCAAATTGCCCTCCTCTGCTGGCCTAATCACCCCCAACTGCTCACCCCTGCAGGCCTGGTTCCACCCAACTGCCCTCCTCTGTAGGTCTGGTCTCCCCCAAATGCTCTCCTCTGCAAGCCTGGTGCCCTCCAACTGCCCTCCCCTGCAAGCCTGGTCCCCTCCAACTGCCCTCCCCTGCAGGCCTGGTCACTCCCAACTGCCCTCCCCCTGCTGGCCTTATCGCCCACAACTGCCTTCCCCTGCTGGCCATCTTGGGACAGCCATTTTGTGTATTGGAGTGATGGTCAATTTGCATATTACTCTTTTATTATATATGATGATAATTGTTTTTTCTACAACTAAAATTGGAATAGAAAACTGGAAAATGGAGTCCATTGAGAAAAACTCAAAAGCCAATAGTTATGTGGGGAATTGTTTTCAGGTAAGGTTGATCCCGGGTAGCTCAGTTGGTTAGAGTGTCACCTCAGTGCCACAGTTGTTGGTTTGACACCCATTAAGGACATATCCAAAAAGCAACCAAAGATTGCATGAATAAGTAGAATAACAATTGATGTCTCTCTCTCCTCTCTCTTTATCTCTCTCTCTCCCTTCGCCCTCCTTCCCTCCTTTCCTCTTTTCTTTCTCTCATTTCATTTTCCCTTCCTCTCTTTCTCTTAAATCAATAAATACAAAATTTTTTAAATCTTTAAATAATTAGCAAAAAATTACCATATGCTTTTCTCTGTCATTTAAATCAGGAGTGCGAAAATATAGCTTATCCTATCTCTTGATAATATAGCCTTTGGAAGTATTGATTACTAAATTATGCAGTTATGAGGTCAAGCCTTCTGGAGTTAATGAGATTGATAAAAACATTTGCTTTATTGCTAGCCATGTTGCTTCTTATGTCTTCATCCTCATTAGGAACCATGATATAGAGTTTCAATTTTTAGTAACACTAATCCATTCTGTTAATATTTTGTGATGGCAAATTTATTAACTAGACAACACAACTGTGCACATAATTTTAAAAATATTCTCTGCCATGATGGGTGGTTCTAACGCTATTATAATTCTACTAGAGGCCCAGTGCATAAATTTTGAGCATGGGGGGGTGTCCCTCAGCCCAACCTGCACCCTCTCCAATCTGGGACCCCTCAGGGGATATCTGACTACCAGTTTAAGCCCTATCCCAGTGATTGGGCCTAAACTGGCAGTAGGACATCCCTCTCACAATCCAGGACCACCAGCTCCTAAGCGCTCACCTGCCTGCTTGCCTGATTGCTCCTAACCACTTCTACCTGCCAGGTTGATTGCCCCCTAACTGCTCCCTCCCAGTCTGATTGAAACCAAACTACTCCCCTGCCATCCTGATCGCCCCCAACTGCCCTGTCCTTCCAGCCTTATCTCCCACAACTGCCCTCCCCTACTGGCCTGATCACCCACAACTGCCCTCCCCTACTGGTCTGATCACTCACAACTGCGCTCCCCTCCAGCCTGATCATCCACAACTGTCCTCCCTTGCCACAACCTGCCTCCTCCACCAGGACCTGCCTCCATCACATGAGGTGGCGATGACCCCAAGACCAGCCTCCTCTGCACTGCTCAGAGATGTGGGACCCCCAGGCCTCACCATGTGGAGCAGCCACCAGTCCCACCCTCCTCTGTGCATGCAGCCATATTGTGGTGGCCATCTTGTAACAGCCATCTTGTGGCGGCCATCAGGCATGATGCCACCTAAGCTTTTATTATATAGGATATGGACTTTGCATAGGTATCTATTGAGAAATTGTTTTCATTTATTTCTTGGTGACTTTGTTTTGTCTGTCAGAATTCTCAGAATATGACTCTTACACAAATAAGATATTTACATAACTAGAATAAATTAACATCCAGTGTCTTAGAGAAAATTTATTTGGTCTGTATATTGAGGGCATGGACACACAATTGAGAACTCCAGATTAGAACACTTCTCCACTAGATAATATCAATCTCTAAGAATGTGATTTATTTATCTTTGTATTCCACATGGCACAGTATAGTTACTTAAAATACTTAATAAATTAATAAGGCCACTGAAAGAGTTAAATATGATCATTAAAGAAAATTTGCAGAAGTGTAGAAAATAATAGAATTTATAGTAAAAGTTAAAGAAATACAAAATCTGCCGAAACCGGTTTGGCTCAGCGGATAGAGCATCGGCCTTCAGATTGAAAGGTCCCGGGTTCGATTCCGGTCAGGGGCATGTACCTTGGTTGCGGGCACATCCCCAGTAAGGGGTGTGCAGGAGGCGGCTAATCGATGCTTCTCTCTCATTGATGTTTCTGACTTTCTATCCCTCTCCTTTCCTCTCTGTAAAAATCAATAAAATATATTTTTTAAAAAAGAAATACAAAATCTGAGTATTATCATCAACAATTTGCAAAATGACCACTTACTCATGAACACACACATTCAACCTTATGCATATAGATACACTATAGAGAACTTCTCCATCCCACCCTGACTTTGCCTCTCATAATTCAGTTGTATATATCCTCCCAGCTAACACTGAAGATTTCATAAGTTTCATAGTTTTTATGGTAGCTTAAGGGTGTCTAACATTGCATCAAAAGTCTTTTTTATGCCCCCTTCACTGAACTTTTTTTAATTTTATTGCTTTTATTAAGATATTACATATATGTCCTTATCTATGCATTGTTGCCTAAGTCCCTCACTGATGCTCTCACCACACTGATGCCCTCACCCCCCTGGTGTCTGTGTCCACTGGTTAGGCTTATATGCATGCATACAAATCCTTTGGTTGATCTCTCCTACTTACCCCCACTCTTCCCTACCTTCCCTCTAGGTTTGAGAGTCTGAAAGATGTTTCTTTTTAACCTTTTATCTACTTTACCTTTGCATCATGATTTTTTTACTGAAGAGAGAGAGAGAGAGAGAGAGAGAGAGAGAGAGAGAGAGAGAGAGAGAGAGAGAGAGAGAGAGAGAGAGAGAGAGAGAGAGAATGCTAAGCATTATTAGTTGACAATTATAAGAGCAGTTGCTCCAATCTATATATCTCTTAACATGTTCTTAAATCCCCATTTTCTCCACCTCCTGTCTGGTGCCTGGTGCGTATGAATGATGGCATCAATTTTTTAAAAAGCAGAATTTGGCAGGCATATTTCATTTCTGCCTTAGCTACTTGTGGTTTGTATAACTGTGAATGAGAGGTTTTGTCTGTATAAGGATATTAATGAGTATAATGACTATGACATGAAATTGCCATAAGACTCAATCCCATGTTTAGATCAATATTTTGAATGCTTTGAACAATAAAAAATGCAGACAATTTTATACATGTAAAATGTATATAAAGTATTATTATGGTACAAGCATATATATGATATCTTCCTTTGTAAAATGTCATCTCATGTTTATCAAAACTCAAAAGCAATTATTGCCCTGGCTAGGTGGTAGCAGGTAGAGCAATCTGTCTTCAGAGATTATGCTGTGACCTCAGCCCTTGTCCTTTCTTCACCGGTCTCCCCTTTCTCCTTCTCGCCCCTCTCCTCCATCATTACCAGCACAGAGAAATACATTTGAATGAATGTGTGAATGAATGCAGTGCTGTACTCTGTAACTCCTAAAATAACTGAAGTGGCTCCCAATACAAAAGACCAAATAACTGAATGGTATTATAAGAATATTTTAGGCTGATTAAGGGTCAGTTGACATCACTATTGAATGACAGAGGATTCCTCTCCGAAAGCAAATTCTCAACTACAGGGAATAAGGATGTAAGTTAAAGTCCATGGAGATTCTAATCTGATCAAAGGAATCACCAGAATTGAACAAATCCTTCAGAGGAGTGAGTGCAAGCCATACAGATTATGTTCAACATTCTATAATTTACCAAAAGTGAATAAGAAAAGGCCCAAAGTCTGTATATATATGAAAGTAGATATATTCTTTTTTCATTATACCTTGAATTTGAATAAATGGAATCAAAATAAGTATCATCAAAATAAAATAAAATATAAAAATCTAATAAAAGAGTAATACGCAAATAGACTATCACTCCAACACACAAGATGGCTGCCCCCATGTGGTCAAAATGGCTGCCCCATGTGGACACAAGATGGTGAGCAGGGGAGGGTAGTTGGGAAGGACCAGGCCTGCAAGGTAAGACAGGTGGGGGTGATCAAGTCTGCAGGGGAGGGTAGTTAGGGGTGACCAGGCTATCAGAGAAGGGAAGTTTGGGGCAACCGGGCATGCAGGGGAGGGCAGTTAGAGGCGATCAGGACTGCAGGAGAGGGCAGTTAGGAGTAAACAGGCTGGCAGGGGAGAAGTTAGGCATCAATCAGGCTGGCAGAGGAGTAGTTAGAAGGTTATCAGGCTGGCAGGGAGAAGTGGTTAGGAGAAATCAGGAAGGCTGGAAGGTGATCAGTTGGGAGCCAGCAGTCCTGGATTGTGAGATGGATGTCTGACTGCCTGTTCAGAGGAGAGTGTGCCAGATTGGAGAGGGTGCAGACTGGGCTGAGGGACACACACGCCCATGTACAAATTTTATCCACTGGGTCTCTAGTATCAGACATAAGTTTCAAGATCCTATCTAAACATTTAAATATTCTTCAATTAAATGTTCTGAATATGATCTTCTCTGTGTTTCTTGTTCACAGTACAGTAAAAATAAATAAACAACAGGTAAGAGGAAATAAATACTGCTAGAAATATTTTCTTGTGGTAACCTTGAATAGCTATTAAAGTATCTAAATACAGGAGATGACACTGAGTTGGAAATTTCTACCAAATCCATAAAGGAATGACTTCATAAAGTCAGGCTTTTTGCCCCTTCGCTTGAAGCTACATTTTACTTGTAATTTACATGAGCATAAATATGTTGCTTAAAATTTCAAGGTAGGGTCACCACTTAATTATCAGTTCAAGAATTATTTCCATCAAGGTCATTACAATATAAACATGATGTAGCAGATTAACAGGAGGCGGTGGAAAGTATACTGATTTATGAAACTCAGTTCTTGTCCCACTACTGCTACCAAGTCATATGCACACATCACCCCCCTATATTAATATTTTTCTTCTTTGCTAAGATAAAGTGATTATTTCAATAATAAAATATAAATAACTCAATTAAAAACGAGGATATTCTCAGGAAAATGTATTGAAATGGTCCCAAATTATAATCTCTTTAATAAAAAAATTAAAATTGTAATGAAATGTCATTTTAGGACTGTTGATTTACCAAAAATAAAAAAGATGGTGGCTATTAGATTCTGAATATTATTCACTGTTGGAGAGAATGTGAGAAAACCAATGTTTTCTCACCACATTCCTGGTGTAAGTGGAAATCACAATGTCATTAGAGAACAGTTTGATGTTGTATGTCACCCAAAGCAATCTATAGATTCAATGCACTCCCCAGTAAAATACCACTGGCATATTTCACAGACCTAGAACAAACTCTCCAACATTTCATTTGGAATAATAATAATAAAAAAAGAAGACTCCAAATAGCCATAGCAATCCTGAGAGAGAAGAACAAAGTAGGAGGGATCTCAATACCAGATATTAAGCTGTATTACAAAGCCACTGTCCTCAGAACTGCCTGGTACTGGCACAGGAACAGACATATAGATCAATGGAATAGAATAGAGAACCTAGAAATCAACCCAAACCACTATGCCCAATTAATATTTGACAATGGAGGCAAGAGCATACAATGGAGTCAAAACAGTCTTTTTAATAAGTGGTATTGAGAAAATTGAACAGATACATGCAAAAAAATGAAACTAGACCACCAACTTGCACCATACACAAAAAATAAACTCAAAATGGTTAAATGATTTAAACATAAGACGGGAGACCATAAAAATATTAGAGGAATTCACAGGCAGCAAAATCTCAGACATATGCTGAAGCAATATCTTCACTGATAGAGCTCCTAGGACAATGGAAACTAAAGAGAAAATAAACAAATGGGACTACATCACAATAAAAAACTTTGCACAACAAAAGACACCATCCACAAAACAACAAGAAAGCCCATCTCATGGGAGAACATGTTATCAATGTTATCTCTGATAAGGGTTTAATCTCCAACATTTACAGGGATCTCATACAACTTAACAAAAGGAAGATAAACAATCCAAACAAAAAATGGGCAAGGGACCTAAATAGATACTTTTTAAGACATAAGGAAGGCCAAGAGACATATGAAAACACTAGAGGTCAAGTGCTCAAAATTCATGCACAGGGTGGGGGTGTCCCTCAGCCTAGCCTGTACCTTCTCCAATATGGGACGCTTCAAGGGTTATCCGACTGCCCATAAAAGGGCATTCAGACAACCCTCTCACAATCCAGGACTGCTGGCTCCCAACTGCTCGCAAGCCTGCTTTCCTGCTTGCCCATAACCGCTTCTTCCTGCCAGACTGATCACCCCCTAACCACTCTCCTGCCAGACTGAACGATGCCTAACTGCTCCCCTTCCAGCTTATTTACCCCTAACTGCCCTCCCCTGCAGGCCTGTTCTCCCTACCTGCTCTCCCTTCCAGGTCTGGGTCCCCCTGAACTGCTCTTCCCTGCAGGTCTGGTCTCACCCAACTTCCCTCCTCTGATGGCCTGGTCACTTCTAACTGCCCTCCCCTGCAGGCTTGGTCACCCCCAACTACACTCTCTGCAGACCTGGCTCCTCCCAACTGCCCTCCCCTGCTGGTCTGATCACCCACAACTGCCCTCCCTTGCAGGCCTGGTCCCTCCCAATGCCCTCCTCTGCTGGCCATCTTGTGGCGCCCATTTTCTATCCACATGGGGGCAGGATCTTTGACCACATCGAGTAGCCATCTCGTGTGTTGGAGTGATGGCCAATTTGCATATTATTCTTTTATTAGATAGGATTATATAGGATGAGGCCTGCTGCATGGGTGGGGGCCAGCGGGTGTGCCCTAAAGGGTGTCCTGGATAAGGGTGGGGGTTCCCTTGGGGTGTGGAGACGTCTGGGCAAGAGGCCTGTGGTGGTTTGCAGGCTGGCTATACCCCCTGGCAGCCCAAATGGAGGCCCTGGGTGGCCCTGGTATCTGGAATTTATCTATCTTCTATAATTGAAACTTTGTAGCCTTCAGTGAATCCAAGCCTCCTGCTCACTCCGTGGCCCCAGTCATTTTTCTTGGGATTTATTTTTCTTCTAAAATTGAAATTTTGAAGTGAATACTCAAGAAAATTTTAGTGTACTGGACAAAAAGCTTTTCCTAAAACATTAACTAAAAAATCTATTAATAGTTCATCTCACTGTAAAATTGCCTAACATCCAAAGAACCTAAAGCAGTCATATTTGTGTGCAAAAATTAAAATTTAAAATTACCAAGACTGCAAGATAAATTTCCAAAAGCCCCCATTAATCAAAAAAGGGGAGGGGACAGTGGGGTAATATCATGCAAGGAAAAAAATATCGAGTAAGTAAAATACATCTAGAAAATTCTTATTCCAGTAAAGTAAATTCCATTTGTAAAACCAGTTGCAGGACACCCATGAAAAAACACACATGGTGTCAAAGTAAGCCAAAGGAAAATGATTTAGGCAAATATTAAAAAGAATCCCAAGTCTATTTTGCATAGAGGATCCCTTTGTTAACTTTTGGTCGAGAATGTGTTTGTGTGTTTTCAGAGAACAACTCCAAGACCATGTGGGTTCCTGCGACTGTGAGGAACTGATGGATCTGTTCCAGTCACGAGGATGGTCCAGAGATGGGGGACACTGATGACACCTTGCCATGCTAGCAGTCGGCAGCTGTGCGTGGCTGCAGGCAACCCAGGACCAAACCAGAGAGGATGGATCTTGCATTGCCACGATGTGTCCACCATCTGGATACCATTGCTGACATGTACACATAAAGAATTATTTGACACTGAAACTGGGACTCAGAACAGTTGGACATTGAAACTGAGACTGAAACATTTTTTGTTCTTATACATTTATTTCTAGTATGCAGAGGCAAGGTATTTTTGAAGAAAAGAAACAGGGGAGAGTGATGGATATAGAGGCAGGGTGGCCTTGAACAGACTGTCAAGCTACAGGGGAAGGCTTGGATGGATGGGAGGCAGATGTGGGGGGAGATCAACCAAAGGACTTGTATGTATGCATATGAGCATAACTAATGAATGAAAGACACTGGGGTGGGGAGGGGGGAGGGGGGATATGTGCTGGGGGGTAGGGGAGGCTGCGGGGAGGATAAGGGGGAGGGGGAAAGGAAAACATGTACTACTATTAATTATAAGTTATACTGCAAAAAATCAATAAAAATATATTTTTTAAAAAAGTAAAATTGAAATTTTGTAGCCTTAAGTGGAGGCCAAGGCAGGCCTGGGCAGGCGGAAAACTTGGCTTTCTCCAATGCCAGGGAAAACCAAGCCTCCTGCTCACTCCATGGCTGCAGCCATCTTGATTGGGTTAATTTGCATACTCACTCCTGATTGACTGGTGAGTGTGGCTTGTGGGTGTACCACAAGTATGGTCAATTTGCATATTATTCTTTTATTTGATAGTATGCTCAAGTTACTAATCATCCAAGAGATGTAAATCAAAACAACAATGCAGTGCCATTTCATATGCCAGAATGGTTATCATCAACAAATCAACAAACAACAAGTGTTGGCGAGGATACAGAAAAAAAGGAACTCTCTTGCACTGCTGGTGGGAATGCAGACTGCTGTAGCCATTGTGGAGAACAGTATTTAGTTTCCTTAAAAAATTGAAAATGGAACTCCCATTTGACCCTGTAATCCCACTTCTAGGAATATATCCTAAGAAACCAGAAAGACCAGTCAGAAAGGATATATGCACCCCTATGTTCATAGGGGCACAATTTACCATAGCTAAGATTTGGAAATAGCCTAAGTGCCCATCAGCAGATGAGTGGATTAAAAAACGATGGTACATCTACACATGGAATACTACACTGCTGTAAAAAAGAAGGAATTCTTACCTTTTGCAACAGAATGGATGGAACTGGAAAGCATTATGCTAAGAGAAATAAGCTAGGCAGAGAAAGATAAATATAACATGATCTCACTCATTTGTGGAATATCATGAACAACATAAATTGATGAACAAAAGCAGATCCAGAGACAGAGAAGCATCAATCAGACCATCAAACCTCAGAGAGAAGGTAGGGGAGGGGAGGGTAAGGGGAAGAGATCAACCAAAGGACTTATATGCATGCATATAAGCCTAACCAATGGACACAGACACGAGGGCGGTGAAGACATGAGTGGGAATGTGAGGCACTGGGGGGATAAGGACACATATAATCAATAAAAAGTTTATATCAAATACTTTGAACCCCATAATTCCCTTTCAAGCAATCTATTATAGAAATATTCACAGGGAAGCTTTTGCAATATTATTTGTTATAAATAATCAAAAGACATATATACTCATTAAAAGTTAAATGAATGAGTTTTTAGAATACTCAAGCTATGGAGTAACAAGCACTAATTTTTTAAAGGATATATCTACCAATACAAATATGTATTACTATTAAAAACATTTCTCAATAGTTATATATTATGAACATTTTCTTTTAAATTATACAACTTAAGAGGACAATATTAAGGAATGTATCTCAATGACATAATCATGGGCTAAAGTTACTTTTTTCTTCATACTATTGCTGTGTTGTCTTCTCAATAGAAACCTCTCTCTAGCTTAAGAGAGCTGATAATATTTGTTATTAACTATTTGCATGGGAACTAGATTACATGCATGTGACCTTGAAATGGCACTTACATTCATTAAGGCAGTGGCCAGCAAACTGTGGCTCACGAGCTACAGTTTGCCGCTCTGTTGACTAATGAGTTTACCGGCCACTGGTCCTAGACTCTCAATCCCAATTCCAGGCTGTTGTTGTACCTTATGATTAAGCCCCTCTCCCAGTGGTCAGCAAACTCATTAGTCAACAGATAGTTAAACTGCAGCTCACAAGGCACATGTGGCTCGCGAGCTGCCGTTTGCCGACTATTGGGGTAAGGAGTTGATGCGTCTGCTGACACAGGCACTTTAAAAATCTTTCAACGCAGTGATTTTAAAAATTAAAGTATTGCTTTCTTTGGCTTTTATTTTATCAAAAGGAGAGTTACGAATACTACTTTCACTATTTAGAAAACTTTCACGATACAGACACATAGCATTTTAATGACAAAATGATGCTCCTTTCTATCACATCAGTGTCCTAAACAAAAATGTCTCTAATGACAGGCACTCATACTGAGGTAAAAACTCAGTTAACAGGTGAAAACATCATGCAGAATGTCAAGCTAGTCTATTCAGTTCTGTCCTGAATTTTAGTAATAAAATCAAATTCCACAAACATCCTACATATGCTATGAAAGCATATGAAACAGTTCCATTTTCTCTTTTAATGATAGCTTGTCTATATTAAAAACATTTATTTTAACAACTAAAAATACATGACACATAAGACATGGGGGGAAGCACTTAAGGAGGCCATGACAGCTATTGTTCAACCACCTGCAGTGTTGTCATGTGAACAAAAAGTAGACACATGTTCTCTTGCTTCAGAAGGCTAAACTTAGACAAACATGTGAAACTGGCATAGAGGGAAAATTACTGTAGCACTAGAAGAAACTTCAAAGCTTTCACTTCTTGTTTTATACAATACTACCTGGGGAAAAAATGTTTTTAAATATATGTAACGTTTTTAGAATGCAAAAAAAAAAAATCACTTCAGAAAAAAAAAGAGAGATGAAAAGCAAGTCAAGTAGTAGAATCTTTAAAAATTGATAAAGAAAGTGACTTCAGTATTGCCCAATAATAGAGAAGCCTGGCTCAAAGAGCACATTCTTTATCCCAGGAAGCTTTCCAATTTGTTTGCTCTCCAGCACTCAAACCCTCTTCTTGAAAGCACCCAATTTTCTTTTGAAGAATTACATTCTGCTCTCTTTCCCATGTGTGTGGTGTCAGCTGAAAGATAAATCTGAGGTACTGCAAAGAGCCAAGAATAGCTAAGACACTACTGAGGGACAAGGCGCAAAGACCCGCTCTGTGGTACATCAGGAATGATTATAAAAATACAATTTTTAAGACAAGGTGGCAATGGCACAAGGACAGGGAAGTGAACAAATGAAACAAAATGGTGAGTGTATTGCTAGATGTGTGCACATAAGGACAGTTTTTAAACAATGTTGGCACTTTATACAGAAGGGAAAGTCATGTTCAATAAATAATTCTAGGACAATTCAATATTCACATAGAATAAAATAATTTGACATCGGTTGTACAAAATAGATAAAAATCAATTCCAGGTAAATTATAGAGCAAAATGTAAAAGGCAAAAAAAATTAAAATAAAATAAAGCTTCTAGAATATAATATAGAAAGTATATTTATGATAGGGCAGGGAAAGAGTTCCTAAACAGGACACAATCAACATTAACCATGAAGGAAAAGATTAATTAATTGGACCACATAAAAATTAGTTATTTATGTTCCCAGGAGATAGCATTAAGAGAATTAAAAAATAAACCACTCATGAGGAGAAGATATTCAAAAAAGTATATAACCAAGAGAGGATTTTTATGCTGTGTGTGCATATCAATCAGACAAATTAGTAGAAAAAATAATAATCCAATAAAAATTATGGCAAGAAATTTAAATTAATACTTCACAAATGGCCAAATAGAATACAACCACATTAGTCAAATGAGCAAATTAAAAGAATGCCAGGATACTAATATATACTAATCAGAGTGGCTAGAATTTAAAAACCTGACAAATACAAAATATTCCTAAGAAGGTGAAGTAATGGGGAAACACCAAGTGAGAGATGGGAGTGCACAGTTGCACCGCTTTGGAAAACAGTTTGGCATCATCTACTAACGCTGAAAGTACAGATACCTAGCAGCGCAGTTTCACACCAAATTATTCACCCAAGAGATATAAAGGTAAAAACAACTCAAATGTCCATGAGTGGTAGAATGGATTTAAAAACAGTGAAGTGCATATATAATAAATTCCGTTAAAACAATGAAAATGAAAAAAAAAGTGCAGCTACATGCAACGTCTTTACTAAATATCACATATATCATGTTGGGGAGGGCGAAAACTAGGCACATAAGGATACATATTGCATCATCCCATTTCCTTACAAAATGGTGAACTAAACATGGGTAGGAATGCACACCTAGTATTTAAAACTATAAAGAAAATTAATACCATTAAATAAGTAACAGAGTCAGCTTCAGAATTAATTTGGGAGTATAGATGGTAATTGTACAGATGGTGATTGAGAGAGCAAAGATCTATATCCTGTCCTGGAGATGGCTGCACAGGTATTGGTTTTGTAATAGTTAAATGAAATATATAATTTTCCTTTAGAGACTTTTCTGAATATTTGCTGTAGCAATAAAAATTCAAAATGAAACATAAATAAGAAATGTTAACCTCCAAATAAAAATATTTAAAAATATCAAAACTCCATTTATATTAACTAGAGGCCTGGTACACCAAATCCATGGACGGGGGGCGGGGAGAGTCCCTCAGCCCAGCCTACACCCTCTCCAATCTGGGACCCCTCGAGGGATGTCTGACTGCCTGCTTAGGCCTGATCCTACTGGGATTGGGCCTAACAGGCAATCGGACAACCCTCTCACAATCCAGAACTGCTGGATCCCAAGTGCTCACCTGCCTGCCTTCCTGATTGCCCCTAACTGCTTCTGCCTGCCAGCCTGATCACCCCCTAACCACTACCCTGCCAGCCTGATTGATGACTATTCCCCTGCCAGCTTGTTTGCTCCTAACTGCCCTCCTCTGCAGGCCTGGTCAACCATAACTGCCCATCTGTAAAGGCCTGGTCCCTCCCAACTGCTCTCCCCTGCAAGCCTGGGTCCCCCCAAACTTCCCTTCACTGCAGGCTTGGTTGCCTCCAATTTCCCTCCTCTGCCAGCCTGGTAACCCCCTAACTGCCCTCCCCTGCAGGCTTGATCACTCCCAACTGCCCTCCATTGCAGGCCTGGTCTCTCCCAACTGCCCTGCCCTGCTGTCCATCTTGTGGCAGCCATCTTGTGTCCACATGGGGGCAGGATCTTTCACCACATGTGGGCAGCCATCTTCTGTGTTAGAGTGATGGTCAATCTGCATATTATTCTTTTATTAAATAGGATAGAGGCCTGGTGCATGGGTGAGGCCAGCTGGTTTGCCCCGAAGGGTGTCCCGAATCAGGGAGGGTGTTCCCTTGGGGTGTGGCTTGGCCTGGGCAAGGGGCCTGCAGTGGTTTGCAGGCCAGCCACACCACCTGTGACTCAAGCATGGGTCCTGGTATCTAGGATTTATTTATCTTCTAAAATTGAAACTTTATAGCCTGGAGCAGAGCCAAGCCTCCTGCTTGTTCCATGACAGCAGCCATTTCTGTTGGGATTTATTTATCTTCTATAATTGAAACTTTGCAGCCTTGAGTAGAGGCTTGGTCCCACCAGGGTGTGCAGAAATCTTGGCTTCCTCCATCATTGGGGACACCCAAGCCTACTCCTGCTCCCTCTGTGGCCACAGCCATCTAGGTTGGGGTTAATTTGCATACTCACTCCTGATTGGCTGGTGGGCATGGCTTGTGAATGTAGCAGAGTTTTGGTCAATTTGCATATTATTTTTTAATAGATAGGATAGAAGAGATTGTAATTTTTTATATAAATCTTTATTTTGATTTTGTTTTCTGCCTAGATTTATATATTTAGCAAGATTTGAATGCACTTTTCTTGCCTTTAACAGGCTTTCCCTAGAATATAAATAAAATCATATTACTTCCTTATCCCATTGGTATTTTATGAAAATGAATGGCAGGATAAAGCTTTTTATAGGAATAACATTAATTAAATTCTGAGTACTAATACATCACTTATAAAACCTGTCAGTCATTTAAATCACCAATTATTTCTGGACAGTGAGCACACCTCAGATACTGAAAGGGAAATAAAATATATAGAAAACACTACTGGAACTGTTTCTATATGCACATTCTTCTATAATGAAGTAACATAAGATTCAAAACACCCTACATAATTAAATAATTTTATCCAAATACCATTGATTTCTTTAATTATCGAACTCTTATTTTGGTCTTGCTGCTTTTTTAAAAAACAATCCTTACCCAAGGGTATGTTTTCATTGATTTTAGAGAGAGAAGAAGGAAGAAAGGAAGTGAAGGAAGGAGGGGAAGAGAGAAAGAGAAAGAGAAAGAGAGAGAGAGACATTAATGTGAGAGAGAAACATCAATTGGTTGCCTCCTGTACACACCCCAATTGGGGATTGAACACGAAAACTAGGTATGCGGCCTAACCAGAAATCAAACCTGCAACATTTTGGTGCATGGGATGATGCTCTAACCAACTGAGCAATCCGAACAGGGCTGGTCTTGTTGCATTAGGGACTTACTTCAAGTTTAAGCCCAGGTAGAACAGTTATCTTTTCTCTAGGTTTTGACAATATTTCTAGCACCAAAGACCATTCTGAATAAATTCAGTATTGATCTACTGAGACCAGATGAGGCAAGATTAAGACCAGATAAGTGATTTATTATAAAAAACAATGCATATGGTTCTCCCTTAAATACCTTTGAGACATTACCACTTATCAAAACCAATTTAATTCAGCCTTTATGTGATGCCTACTGAATAGATATGAACAAGTGACTTTTTAAAAAATATGCGTTTTTATTTATTTCAGAGAGAGGAAGGGAGAAGGAGAGAGAAATAGAAACATCAATGATGAGAGAGAATCACTGATTGGCTTCCTCCTGCATGCCTTCTACCAGGGATCAAGCCTGCAATCTGGGCATGTGCCCTGACTTGGAATTGAATCATGATCTTCTGGTTCATAGGTCGACACTCAACCACTGAGCCATGTTAGCTGGGCCACAAGTGACTTTAAAAAAAAATAAGGAACAATGAATTATTTCAACAAGGTTGAAAGGAGAATTGATGATTACAATGAGGGTATAGACATATAGAAACATGCCCACACTTCTCAGGATCCATACACAAAGGACCAGCAATGTTTCAGTATATTGTTTCAGTAGAAAGAAGTTAACAGCAACCCAACACCTACATGTTTTCTTTTATATTTTAATAAAATGTTTCATTCTAAAAAAGAAATATATGGAACATATAAATTATCAATGTAATATAATGAAAATGTAGGTTACACCACCCAAATTCTCTAAGAAACTACACATTTTTTTAATTTACTTTATGGACGCCTGACCTTATTTTAACAAAATATTTTATATGTTATAAAAGTAATGTAATGAAAAGGTAGGTTATCCAGATTGGTTTGGACATACCATTCAAATTCTCTAAGAAACTATAAAACTTTCATGTAGTTTATGGACACCTGGCCTAAAAGGAAAGATAACAGAAAATGTTAAAAGCTCTGCTCCCTTTTATTCTCCACATACTTTTCTGCCAGCGCCAGCCAGGGTCACAGAGTTATCTTTCATGGCCCATTCTACAATTCTTAAAGAAAATGTAGATGCAGTCAAATAGAAACAGAACTGAAACTGCCAGAAGGAAAACAACAACTATACTAATGGATGGTTTTAATTATCCTCACATCTGCTGGCAGTGTGCAGAGGTAGAACAACAAACAAGTGTTTTATTTATTAAATGAATCCAGTGCTTTGTGTGGTTTTTAACAGCCAGAAGCATCAAGAAAACAGAATAGAAGAAATCCTTATATTTAATTCATTTATTAAAAACTAACCAAAGTGGAAAACAGAGAAATTCTTGAGGAATCCTTGGAGAAAAGCCACCATAAAAATGTAGTATTTACAGGTTTAAAATTGCATGGGGTTTTTGTGAAAGATTAAGCAGACAATGTAAATTCACAGCTCGCAGTTTTTAAACTTCAGATCAACAGACATCAAAAATCTCTTAAAGATGCTATTTAGGAAAGCCTCTGTCGGGTCCAAGCCCCTCTAACAGGGACTAGACCTCCTTGGACGCCGGGTATCAGACAGCGAAGACGTGAGAAGTTGTGGGCATATGAGAGTCTTTATCATAGCCCAAGTCGCCATTATTATGACAGGAGCTATTAGACAAAGCAGTTCTTTAGGGTAAAGTCCCATACAGTAGCCATACACCAGCTAGGTAACAATACATCTTTCCTACAGAGGAGCAGTAGCCTCCAACATAGGAGCAATAGGAGCCATCCTTAGAGATCAGCCTCATTAAGCAGTGGTCTCACACTAAGCAGTCCAGCTTTGCATAGCATCAGCTCCTCTGGCTGGTCAGTAATATACTTATATACAAGCTCAAACACAAGAACCTTTACGCTAAATAGTGACCTCAGTACTTGGGTTATAGAAGGGCACATTTGCGCAGGGCAGAGCTTGCTGTGTCCTTGCTTTGCACCTGCATATAGCAACTAAACCTTGAACATTTTGATTAAGAGTCCCATGCTCAGAGTGGGCTTGAACATCCAGCCATCTGGCGCACTCTAGACAATGTGCCTTTTCTATTTCATTTACTTATGGGAAAAGTATTTCTTTCCACATGCTTTTTTTCCCATTTAATTCCCAATATTTCTTCTTTAGTTTTCACAAATGCCCTTTTCTTTTCCCTCCCCTTCCCTCACAGTTCATTATCTCTTCATTCTCTCTCTCAACAGAGTTTTCCTGAGATTCATCATTACAGCCTTCCAATATGCTTTATGCTTACCTAATGTCAAGCAAGGTGCCATAGTTTCCTTGATCTTACTCATTCCAAGTTTTTCATTGACACATTTAATCTGTCACTGCAATAGCTCTAGGGTTCATGTACCAGCATTCATTTGTGAAGATCTTTATTGTATAGGGAGGTGATGAAATCAACTTTCTTGGGGGTGATTAAGACTGGAAGAGTTATCGTCCTGTCAGAAATAGTTTATGTAAATATTGCCTGAAAATGTATAAAAGTACTGGACAAGTTAAGAAGCTTTTCTTAGCCTTGCAGTATATAATGAGGTTTTAAGAATTCATTGGGGGCATTTATTATATGTTCTTCTGTACAAAACCACAGTCATTTAGCAATATAGCAGAGCCCTGTGTGTTCAGATGTTTGAGTCAGAAATGACCTGCACTTAAAAATATATAAATTATTGATTAAAAATGCTTCAGATATGATAGATTAGGGGGATTTTTTTTTTTGCTGATAGTCTGTTTGAGCTAGTTTTCTAAACAAATAGTATTACAAATACTTAAGAGTGATATGTATGTACTCTGCATTCCTGAAGTGAACAAATAAGTCCTCTTGAGCCAATCTAGGAAAAACACAAATATACCCAGATGTTAATGGTTTAATGATCTGTGTGAGAGATAATCCCAAAATAATAGGATAATTATTAATATTAAAAATGTAAATGACACCTTAATTCACCAAATGGTTACTGAAAATGTTTAACTTTGTGTCCAATGCTATTCTAAGAGTCATAAGCATGTATGGTTATACCATTGGCTATAATGTTGAGTACTTCATGATCTCTCAGAAAAGACCTTACACAAGTAACTATCCCTCAAAACAGTTACTGTTACATGTCACAAGAAAGCAAAATCAGTGTCCTACAAACATCAGGAGGAAAAATGGTCACTTTAGGCTGGCTACACCTGATTGAATTTGGCAATGTCATACACTTGGAAACTGGAGGTAGCAATCAGTTGGCTTCAATGAGTTGGCAGCATTTCACTAAATTGGGAAGATCATAAGAAAGAAACTCTAGGCAGCAGAATATAAATAGAGATGAAGGTACAGGAATAGAGAAGCCAAGAATGGTAGGAGATCTCTGAAGTCTTTGGCTAAAATGCTGGCCACATATAGGTAAGCTAATTAAGTGTTCAGAGTTTTCTGAGCCAAAATATTGATTGATTCTGTATTCCAGGTTAAAATGTTAGAATTTATTATTTAGGCACATGAGAAGTATTAAGAAATAAGAATTACATTCATTCAATAATAATCCCAACTTTTATGAGTTTGCTAATAGTGTTCCACTTTATAGTTAAGGACACTGAACCATAGAGACATTGGGAAGTGTGTCCAAAATCAGAGATAGCAAGTATTTACTCCAAGACCTTGCTGTTTCTACACTACAATGCAGAACATTTCCTACAATATGAGCAGTGTGTTATTTGTGAAAGATCAAATACTGTGTAGAGTGTGGGGCAAAACAGTGTCAGGAAAAGACTGAAGTGAGAGGTATCATGAAATTATTATAGACGCAGTTTAAGTGAGATGAAATGAAACCTGCAACTTCAAACATAATCCTCTAAATTAGAAAAGTGTTACAAGATGTATTTATAATATTTAAACCATATGCTCTACTTTTTAAAAATATTTCTATAATTTAGGTTTAAAAATAACCTGGTAAAATTAGGCAAATGTAAGCATGGTGTTATATGAATTAAAATAATTCTTGAAGTTGATATTTTCAATTCGCTTATGCCAGAACAGAATTTGTATGCAAGCTGGTAATTTAAATAAGAAGCTAGAGGAATTAAAAATACATTTCTATTTCAAATCAACTGAAAGTATCATTAATTCTACTTCCTTGATGTCTGTCACCATAGTATCAAAACGCAGAACTATTAGAAGAAAAGCATTAAGAACTGAAACTCTCAAGTCTTTTTATTCCATTGTAAGTCATATCAAAGCTTACGAACTAAGAGGAATATTTCCACATTATTTATTCTAAGGTTAAAGGAAGACATTGAAAAGAATGTATCTTTGATGTATTCCTGCACATATTAATACTGAGACTACAGCTAATCTCCAAGGGCATGGATTAGTGGCCAGAGCATTTACCAGTAGTTAAGAGTTTGCTTTCAGCATCAGTGAATGAAGTTCACTATAAGCCAGCAAAGACATAGATTACAAATTTGTGTAAAATAAGAAGCTTCAAGAAAGACAAGGGCAGAGAGGGAAGATGTAGGAAACAAAATTTCTCCTCTAAGGACATCTATAATTTTGCAACAACTTTTTTTTCATATGTGAAGATTTATAGCATGTTTTGTTAAATTTATTGAGGAACACTGGTTAAAAACATTATACAAGTTTCAGCAATACATCTATTTAATACAACATCTACATACTCTATTGTGTGTTATATGTGCCCTCATATTTACTGCAGCATTATTCACAATAGCCAAGATGTAGAAACAACCTAAATGTCTTTTGATGGAAAACTGAATAAAAAGATGTTGCATCAACTTTTGAATGGAACTTTGTGGATCCCTAAACAACATGCCAGTTATGTGATAATTGGATATTTTAAAAAGTGTTCTTACCACGTACATCCTTACTTAAAGACTCTTAGAATAAACAGAAGTCAGTTTTTTGGTTTAAAAAAAAACTGTTGAAAAGTAGAAAAATATTCAGGACTTTATCTAAATCTATAGCCACACTTAAAAATTAATATCAGTCACATAGGACTGTTTGAGAGTTTTCAAGCATGTACAAAATACATTTGTGGTGCTTGAACTAAAAACCTGCATGCAAAAAAGTGAATATAAACACAGTCCTTACACCTTCTACAAAAATCAACTCCAAATTAATCATGAGCTAAACGTAAAAGACAGAGCTATAAAACCTCTAAAATACAACATAGGCGAAATTTAAATGGCCTTGGTTTTGACAATGACTTTTTAGAAACAACACCAAAAGCACAATCCATGAAATAAAAATTTGATAAATTCAACTCAACTTTGATAAATTCAAGGACATATCTCACTGACTAATAATAATCATAATAAATACTGTACCAATAATTCACAGTAACAGGATTTGGAATTACAATCATTACCAATTTCTAAAAAACTGATTAAGCAAACAAATTCTCTTCTGTCATTTGTAAAATACTAGAAAGCTCTAACCAAATCATAGGTATACACTCCCCTCTCTCCAACTTTTTCTTTAGAATAGGAATTTTATCATGTTAGATGTCTTCTACCCTGCTCCCTGAATCACCTATTTAAAAATCCTTTACTGAATTCCCATTGCTCCTAAGCACTTTAAGATCCTACTGGAGTGACTATCAATAACCAGTCCACCCTCACAGTGAGCCACATTTTTCTCTCTATCACAGCTATTCCTGTCTTCCTTCAGTCTCTCAGACTTGCCACTGGTTCCCTCCTGCCACAGGCTCTTAGGACCTTCTCCATCTCCTCTTCTACACTAGGACCAGTAATGGCACGAAGGGGAATTCATCCAGCCAAGGAGGACCTTCCTTCTACTCCACATAATAGTGTCAAGTACTCAGTGAAGTTCTCCTTGACTCCCTGGATGGATGAAGTCCACTGTTCTACAATCACATAGCATTTTGTACCCTCTTCTTTGATTGCTCTTACCATAGCTGAAATTTCTGATCAGTTTTATTAATACCTGTCTCCCCTACTTCACAATAAACTCCAAGAGTACAAGGAAAATGTCTATTTTTGCTTATTGTTCTAATGCTAGTACACAGCCTGAACTCAATAAATCATTCATTTAATGAATAAATACATGAATCAATCAATCAATCTAAAAGCTAACAGAATTCTTAGAGGTTATATTCCATTATTGGTTCTAGTTTGGCACATCAGACTACAACATTTACACTGTTATGTTAAGTTTACAATAGGAATCGTGTATGAAGTGACTATGAAGTAGGGGAACTCACCATACTTGAAATTAGAATTAATGCCACCATCTATCCAATTAACTAAATTGGTATTATTGTAAATCTCCAAGTTGACTACAGATTACTACTGGTATAAGTGTGATGATCTAGGCCTGTGGTCAGCAAACTGCAGCTTGCGAGCCACATGTGGGACTTTAGCACCTTGAGTGTGGCTCTTCCACAAAATACCACGTGTAGGCATGCACATACAGTGCAATTAAAACTTCGTGGCCTATCCGCAGAAGTCAGTTTTCGGCTCTCAAAAGAAATTTCAATCATTGTACTATTGATATTTGGCTCTGTTGACTAATGAGTTTGCTGACCACTGATCTAGGCAAATGATCTTTTAAATATTTTTCAGCTATTGGCTGTATAAAATGCAGCAAATGGCACCATTAAAACCATCAACCATCCAAAGATATTCATGATTTTATATGATTTTTAAAGCTATCACTGAAGATTGCTGCCTAAAGCTATGATAGGAATCTTTTAAAAATGAACATAAAGAGTAGAGAAAAATAGTGTTCTTCAGAAAATCTTTTGGTTGCTTTATAAAGGTGGCATTGTGTTGAAATCCTCTGATATGGGCAGTCATGCCCAATCTTTGAAATTAAGGATAAAACCAGGATCTCACAAACATCACATTTAGCTTCTTGACCAGTTTCTCAGGGCCTGGTTTATATCTTCCAGAAAGCAAATCAGATTCTGTGTGAGCCATACTTTGGAATTCAGCCAATGACTGCTGAAACTCAGTGACACTAAATTCACAGCATGATGCCCAAGCACAGAATTATTTTTGGTGGGATTAAGGTGAGGTCCACATTTAGTATACGAATAACTCCTATAAATACAGAGCCTGCTGTGCTTTAGATACCTTGACATTGGCATTAGTCACCAGTGGAAAATAAATATTAATGTTGGCACCCATACCAGAAACAGGTTTTTTGAGGGAAAAAGCTGCCGTGTAAATGGTAAGATAAAGAAGTAAGCTCAGAGACAACAAAATATAAACCCTGCTGGACTCATCTTTACCCTTCAGTGTTTGCAAAATCACTTGCTTCAGAGGAAGCAACTATAACCCATGCTATAATTAAATAAGAAGGGCAATGATATTTTGAGAAAGGATTAACATTAAGGAAACACACTTTCTAGAAATCTTACCTTCTGCCACATCTCAGTAACTGGGCTGGGGTGTTTCTAACTTGACTTCACACTTCACTAGACTTCAGTGAGTCATCAGTAGAGACACTGCTCAGGTCCTTCTGTGTTTTTTTGCAACATTACATGTTAGCTGGTCATCCAGGTTTTCTACACCCACGACTCTACTCAAGTAATAGCTGAATACACACCCGTGTAAAGAAGACACAAAATGAAAATATTCCTAATCATTAGAGTACTTAATGGCATAAAAGGACTCTACTGGAAAAGGAATACAATAAAGAAGGAGAAGTATTCCCTTAGCATAGTTTTCTGAAATTGGAGACAGATTTATTTGTTTTCCCTTTTTATTGAATTTTATTTAAGCTCCTTTAAGAGTTATCTGTGCTACTTAGGTCATTTTTAGCATTCTAGAAAACAATTCGTAAAGGAAAGGTGTTTTTTTTTTAATTATTATTCTTTCTCTACAGGAGAGCTAGAATAATTACTAGTTCAGTATATACTCCACATTTCAAAATGATAAAAGGGTATGTTTAAGGGAAAAAAATATTCTAATTTGCTGGTAGGATGTACACATTTTATGTGCAAAAGATAGAAGTTGCGGAGCACTTAAACAATTGAAGTCTTTTCAGTTTTGCTGAACTTATTTAATAACCATTATTTTTAAATAAAAGGAATGAGATTATAACAGGTGAGTACATTTGCTTTAACTGGATTTTTTTTGCTGCTTTTTTAAAAAATAAATACCATAATGGTTGGATGGAATTTCCTGAAATTTACACAAATTCTCGTCATATTTTCTGGATTAAAAATTGCCTAGATATTTCAGAACTCATATCTATTTTTACTATAGCTTAAAGGACATGATGAGTTGAAAATGTATAGTTAAAAAGCACCAGCCATTTGAATTGGGTATTTTATTTTATTTGAGATTATAAAATGTTTCAATTCGTCATGTTAGAAATATGGCCAAACTGCATCCAAAACCATGCCCTATATACCGTAATTATACATCTAGAAACCTATCAGAACAATTACAAGTGGGCTGAAAATTTTGCATATGATATTATTCATTCTAGTATAATTTTAAAATTAGAAAAATGTAAAGTAAACTAAAGACAATAAAATAGCCAGCTGACTAAATAATAGGTAAAATTAGGACTCTACCTGGCTACAAATAATAGGAAATTGAATTAATGTAAATGAGCAAATTTCCATCAGAATGTCAAACCTCAGGGTAAGTGGGGGGTGGCAAGAGTAAGGGGAGAAGTCAATATATTTGACCTCTTAAACTAAGGTAAGTAATTTGTGCTTTTACCTCCCTGACAAAGTTTATATAAAGTTATAAAAAAATTGACAGCTAGTTGGAAATTGAATTGGCATGGCCTAGAGAAAAGAATATCCTTACATGATATTATCCTACAATGTCATTATAATATTTGATATTTTATAACAGCATATTGTACAATTATCCCAAAGAAACTTACAAATTAATTCTTTAAATGTTTGGCAGCAATTAAAAAAAAATAACAGAAAAGGAATTAATCTTTTTCAGAAGGAATTAAAGCACTGGGAAGGCACTTGAGCATTCTTTATTGGCCCCTCTTATCCTTTTTGCCAAGAGGGACCCTCTTCTCACAATCCAAGTGCACACAGTTGGTGCCTAAGCTTTCAGTTCAAGCTGAGGTTGAAGCCTCTGGGTGGATAGCACTGTGGATCTGTCTCTCGCTCAATGGTGTGAGCTGGGCCCTCCCTGGAGAAGAAACTTGAGTCCCCTGAGATATGTGACCAGTACCAGGAACCTGCCAGCAGGCGAGGGGATTCCCAGGCAGGTGATGGGCATGGAGGACACGGGGGCATGGACTACCAAGGAGAAAGAACTGAACCTCACATCACCCTGTTTGGCCCCAGAGGATGGTTGGTTAGTCAGAGATGGGTAAGATTCCTCAGGGAAGGAACAACCTAAGACAGGCATAGTCACAGAGGGGCCACTAGGAGAGACCTTGAAGGTCAACAGAGGAGGGGCATAGACCCTCACACCCCCAACCTTGCAGGGGCCTAAACTCTCACCCCTTCTGAGGGAGGTCTCCTACCCCCATGGCTGCTTTGCCTACCACACTCAGCTCAGATCAGGACCCTGGTTGAAGCAACAACTGCCATATATCTAAAGGCAGTCTAGCACCAGGAATGCTCAGGGCCTACTCAAGAATGCAAATAATTCTTTCCACTAATATTTACAGGGTAAACTAAAATTATTGTTTGAGTATTATAAATTTGACAGCAAAACAGTAATCAAGTTTTCAGATTAATTTAAATTTTCCAATTGAAATAAGGGAATACCCAAGAAAATGTAAGTGTACTGAATAAAAAGCTGTTTCTAAAATATTAACTAAAACTTCTATTAGTAGTTCATCTCATTGTAAAATTGCCTAACATGCAAAGAACCTAAAGCAGTCATATTTCTGTGCAAAAATTAAACTTTAAAGTTACCAAGACTGCAATATAAAATTTCTAAAAGCCTCCATTAATCAAAAAAAGTGGGGGAGGATAGTGGGGTAATATCATATAAGAAAAAATATTATGCAAGTAAATTACATCTAGAAAAATTCTTACTTCAGAAAATTAATTTCCATTTGTAATGCTAACAGCAGGACACCCATGAAAAACACACATGGTGTCAAAATAAGCCAAAGGAAAATCATTCAGGTAAAAATAAAAAGAATCCCAAGTCTAATTTACAGAAAAGATTCCTTTATTAACTTTTGGTCGAGAATATGTTTGTATATTTTCAGAAAACAACTCCAAGACCATACAGATTCCAGCAACAGAGAGGAACTGACAGGTCTGTTCCAACCACAAAGACAGTCCAGAAATGGAGGACACTGACAACACCTTGCCATGCTAACAGTCAGCAGCTGTGCATCACTGCAGGTTGCAAGGACCAAACCAGAGAGGGTGGAACCTGCATTGCCACCATTTGTCCACCATCCAGATATCATTGCTGACATGTACACAAAAGGAACTATTTGACATTGAAACTGGGACTCAGAACTGTTGGACATTGAAACTGAGACTCAAACATTTTTTTATTTTTATATGTTTATTTCTAGTATGCAGATGCAAGATTTTTTAAAGAAAATAAATGGGGGGGAAATAGATACAGAGGCAAAGAAGCATTAAACAGACTCTCAAACTATGGTAGGAAGACAGGGGAGGGTGGGAGGCAGGGGTTGTAAGAGATCAACCAAAAGACTTGTAATCATGCATATAAGCCTAACCAATGGATAGAAGACACTGGGGCAGGGGGCGGGGGGTGGGGGACAGGTGAGTGCATGTGCTGGGGTAGGGGAGTCTGGGGGGAGGTCAATGGGGGCAAAAAAGAAAACATATGTACTACTATTGTAATACTTTAAACAATAAATATATATATATTAAAAATAAATATAATAAATTAAAATATTGAAAAAACAAAGCCAAACCAAAAAAAAATAAATGAGCAAATTAGAGCTCTAATAATGTCTATTGATAAGCAGTGGCTGACATGGTTTTAGGTACTCAACAATGCCACTAGGATCCGAGAAATTTTCCATACTTCTAACATCCTTAGCATGCTGCTTGTATTCTCAGTTGAAAGATGGCAGATATAGCTCAGACATCATCTTTCAAGGTAGAAAAAGGGGAGATAATGGTCAAAAATCTCAATATCTATCAGTCCTCTTAAAAAAAAAAACAGCAAAAACATACCAGAAATCCATCGGGAAACTTCTACTTAAATCCCACAGGCTAAACTATGTTACATTGCCAACCAACCTTACCAAAGAGAAGTAGAAAAAGTCTTTTTTTGCCAGCCTTGATTCTTTTTTAAAAAACAATGTATTTTATTAATTTTTTACAGAGAGAAAGGGAAGGGATAGAGAGTTAGAAACATTGATCAGCTGCCTCCTGCACACCCCCTACTGGGGATGTGCCCACAACCAAGGTACATGCCCTTGACCGGAATTGAACCTGGAACCGTTCAGTCCACAGGCCGGTGTTCTATCCACTGAGCCATACTGGTTAAAGTTCCAGCCTTAATTCTTGGAAGTAGAGAGAAGGAAGTCGAAATAAATGCTGAGTTAGCCAACCAACAGGACAAGCCACGGAAATTATATCTTTAAAGCAAGTTACATGAGAGCAGGAACTTTATCTGTTGGCTCTTATATCCCTGCTTGGCACGTAGCCATGTTCAATTAGTAGTTGATGAGTGAATGGACTGATAAATAAAGGGAATACAGACAGTGGGCCCTGGAGTTTGCTCCAATAAACATTACATGAAGGAGAATACAAAGTATATATTATGTGACCCCCAATCCTGAAACATACACATACAAACAAGTTTGCAAATAAAGTCCAGACTATTGAGTGGTTCTTTCTAGCGTATCCATTGTAAATGGGTAATAAAATTTATATCTCAAGGCCCTTGTGATAGTGAAATGAAATATCTCATTTGTTAGTGACTCAGATGAATCTGCTCTCTTCTTTGCTTATTCTTTGAATAGGTTTTATCCAGTTTTAAAACTTTGTGATTTATCCTTGCTTTCTTTCCAGATTCTCTCAATTTATGCTCCGGAAAACTTATGTGGAGCTTAAAGTTCTGCTTATCTGAGGCCAATCCTGACCATGAAATGTTTTTTAAAAAAGGAAAGTATTGGTTAATAGTGCTGACAATCTTTGTATTTCTGAGGAGTCGTGCATTTGCTTTTTTCTAGCTAAAATAGCATTATTCCCCCCTAGATAATAGTTTATGTAGTGGTATTAGGTGATTCAGTCTTTTAATAAGCACAGTGTATCATGAAATCCATTAGACTGAATATAATACAATCCCTATCCTCAAGGAGCTCACAGTTAATACATATATATGTGTGTGTGTGTATATATATATATATATATATATATATATATATATATTAAGAAGTATACATAATTATGGGGAAGATGCACTGGTGAGCTAAAGCTATTAATGAAGGTGTGGGCATAAGTGTGGAGGAACACTACCCGATCAACACAGAGGCAAAAGACTACAGGATCAACCTAGAGATCAAGGCAGCTTTATGGAGGGGTAACAGCAGAGCCAGGTATTACAGAAACAGGTGGAGTATAAAGAGGAAGGAAGGGAGGTAAAGCACTCAATAAGAAGAAAAAGAGAACATCTGTTGTTTATCATTGTTTATTCATTTTGTTCATTCAGCTTTGATTATTCATTTCTATAGAAAGAAACCTGGGTTACTTTTTCCTTCAGTCACTTTACTAACAAATCCAACTCACCATCCAGTGAATTCTGGTTAATAAACATCATTCATTGTGTTGAAAAGGAAAGGTCTTAAAACCAGTAACAGGATGTTTTTCCAGGCACAGATTTGTGTCCTAATTTGTACTTCTGAAAATCAGGCCACATTTCAGAGATACTGCTTCAATTTTTTAGAAAACCTGAGATATCATTACAAGTTGCATGCTTGGTACAGAGATATAGCTCATTATCTTTTATTACAGCACAACCATAATTAAAATCCCAGCTGTATCAATGGCTTTTGAAATCCACATGATGGCTTTTAGCAGCTCAAGTAAAATATGGAGGGAACCTTTTCTATTCAATAATATAGAGTGATGCAGCTGTTGCAAACACTGTTTCTTTTATATAATGTAAATAATGCAAAGCCTGTACCTTTGCTAATCGGGCTCACCTTGCTTGGGCTTTCTTCTCCCTACTCTCGCTCAGCTGAACTCCAATTAACCATCAGCAGGTATAAATCTCGCCCTCTCTGTAATGAATCCCTTCCCAAGGGGGAGAAATCTTTCTGTTTGTTCCCTTATCTTCCCATGTTTTTCATCTTAACAGATGTCTATCAATTGTCCCTCTCCATTATGCCCCTTCCCTTAGATTCATGGATGATAGTCCTTCAAGAAGGTTTAATACAGTGTTGTGATTAAGAGTAAGGTCTCCAGAGCAGGGCTTCCTGAGATCAAATCCAGGCTCTGCCACTCAGTGACTATATATGTACATAGTCTGTTTATTTATTCTTCAGTTTCCACATTTGAAAAATGAGGAACATAACAATACCTACCTCACAGGATGTTATGAAGATAAATGACTTAATATTTTTAAAGTGTTTATTCTTGGACTTGACTCATGGTAAGTACTATACAAGCTTAGCTATTTTTCACTATCATTTAATTATCAGTATTTGCCCAGGACTAGCATAATTCCTGGCACCAACCAGATAATAAATATCCTGTCTAATAAAAGAGTAATATGCAGATTGAACATACCTTCACTACACCAAATAAGCAGTGCCCACAAGCCACATCCACAAGTCACACCCACAAGCCAATCAGGAGCTATATGCAAATTAACACACAACCAAGATGGCTGCTGCCCATGGCAGGCAGGGCCAGGCAAGCTGGGGGCATGGCCAGGCAGCCATCAACCGGATCCCAGGGCGATCACTTCCCTGGGTGCCCCAAGCTGGGGGTGAAAAGGCCTCACCAAGAGGCCTTTCAGCCCCTGGCCTCAGGCAGGCTGGGTGGGTTGGGGGCGTGGCCAGGCAGCAATCGGCCTGATCCCAGAGTGATGGCTGGCTGGGGTCCCCTGGCCGAGGTCCCCTGCCCAAGGACGAAAGCTTTGGCCAGAGGCTTTAGGCCTTGGGCAGGCTGGGGGTGAGCCGTCAGTAGGACATCCCCTAAGGGCTCCCAGTATGTGAGAGGGGGCAGGTTGGACTGAGGGACCACCCACCCCCAGTGCACAAACTTTGTGCACTGGGCCCCTAGTATGTTAAATAAATGAAAAATCATACCAACCAGTTTTCTTTTATCCGACCTCATTCTTTCTACTTTTCCTGCCTCTCTCCCTTCCTTCTTTCTCAGGGCCCATCTCCATTTCTTTTTCTCTTACTCTTTCTCCCTCTCTGGTTCACTCACATTTCAGACATTCAGGTAATACTGCAAGTTATGATAAAATTTTTGGATTAGACATTGTGAAATTTCATACATCCCATTTGTTGCACTGAAAGACCAGGCTTGGTTAAAGATGCATAAGTCTATTTCTCCCCACCCTCACCCCCAAATACAATTCTTCAGATTTAACACAAAATAATTTATGTAGCTACATAGATAGCAAGGTAAGTGAAGATGATACATTGCTCAATAGAATTTGTACAATTCTCAAAACCAGTCTATCATATAGGCAATGGCCAATGTTTGTTAGCCTACTTTACATATAACTTTCTACATGATGAAATAGATTTTTCCTATATACTGATGGGTGGACACAAATGATAAGTGTAGACTAATTCAAAAAAAAGTATATAAAGGAGAAAGGACAGTCAAGATACAGATGTGTGGTGGGATGTGATAAGAAGAATTTTACCTACATTTTAGCAGACCTAGAGGCTATTGAGAAAGTCACAGATAAACTTTAAAAACAGATAATTATTTCTTGGGCACCTAATATGTGTCAGGTTTCATAATAGAGGCTCTCTGCATTTATTTCATTTGTTTTTTATGAGTTATCTATCTTTGTACTCATGTCAATATTGAGGAAACTGAAACAATGCAATTAACTAATATTCCTAAAATGAAAAAGCTATTTTGAGCTTGGATTTAAAGCCTGGTTTGTCTCACTTCAAAGGTCCTATTCTTTCTCACTACAATATGCTGGTTACATAATAATAACTTTGATCAAACCACAAATGAGAATTAATAATTCCCCAAATTATCCTTTTCTAATAGTTCTCAAGCACGGGTAAATGGCTTCAAAGATTTTTGTATTCTCGGGTAAAAGACTTCAAGATTTGGTAGGTGCTTAGTGGTTTTTTGTTTGTTTTTTTTTCAACATGGGTATTCATAGTAAATGAAAAATAATTTTTAAGTTATGCTTCCTATGATTTCCTTATATAAAACAAACAAAATAAGCAGGATTGCCCTTTTATATCACAAAAACTCATGTGGGACACATTTACTAGTCAGAAAAAAAGTCATGTTCAAAGTCATGAGGTGAATATAATGAAACAGAAATATCCCCAGGCTATCCGTTTTCACAGATTCTCAGAAAGTCTGGTTTCTAAAAAGAGGTAAGAGAATTGTAGATATTTTATAGCAGCTTTGACACTAGGATTAATAATAAAAAATGATGCAATATCAGAATTCTGGTTATTTGATTGTTTATAATGACAAACTATGTTCATAATGAAAATCTATGGTTGTAGATCCAGCATAAAGAGTAAATACTTGAAGCACGGACGGTGTGGCTCAGTGGTTGAGCATCAACCTATGAACCAGAAGGTCACCGTTCAATTCCTGGTCAGGGCACATGACAGGAGTTGCTAGCTTTATCCCCAGTATGGGTGATGCAGGAGGCAGCCAATCAATGATACTCTCTTATCATTGATGTCTCTATCTCTCTTGCCTCCTTTCCTCTGTGAAATCAATAAAAAAATATTTTTTAAGAAAAGAATAAATACATGAAAAATATCTGCATCCCTCACATAATACCTAGCCATATATATATATATATATATATATATATATATATATATATATAGACACACACACACACACACACACACACACACACACACACATATATGTTACTAGAGTCCCAGTAAAGGAAATTCATATACAGGTAGGGTCCCTAGGACTGGCCAGAGACCAGGGCTGATCAGGGCCTTACGGAGGGGGCCTTCCTTCACCCCACACATGCCCTGGTGGTCAGCGCACATCATAGTGAGCGATCCAACTCCCAGTCTCCCAGTCAAACTCCATAGGGGACGCTTTTCATAATAACCTTTTATATGTATGGATTATTATGGTTAATCATTGACCTTTAAAACAACTGGAGACTGCCAAATTACAAAAACAGAGTAAGTCAGACATCTAAACTATTTAAATTATTTCTGTTTTCTTGAAAGATTTCTGTTTCTCACTTCTTTAACTATTGTTATGTAAAACAAAAAAGCTGTTTGATTAATGGAACCACTCTTAATAGACCCATTAGATTTCAATATACTTTAATATTTATTTGGAAAATTGAAATAAGTATTTTGTTAATAAAATTAGAAGCTACAATATTCCTCTTCATAGGATGTTTTGTTCACATTAACTTTTACTTCAGTGTATAAATCACATAAGATTTTTTCACTTTAAATTACCTCTAAAATGTTTACCTATTTTAAAATTTTTTCTTCCACATACAAAATAAGAAATGCTAGACCAAATAAATTCAGCAAAGTCACATAATACAAAATGACCCAAAAAACAAATGCATTTCTACACACTAACAATAAACCGCATGAAAAGGAAATTAAGAACACAATTCCATTTATAATAGGACCAAAAGGACTAAAATACTTAGTAATAAATTTAACTACCACAGAGGTAAAAGACTTGTACACCGAAAACTACAAAACATTGAAAGAAATTAAAGAAGATACAAACAAATATAAAGACATTTATGTGTTTACAGATTAGAAGACAATATTTTTTAAGATGCCAAAACTACCCAAAGTGATCTGATCTGTAGATTTAATGTAATGCCTATTAAAATTCCGATGGCACTTTTTGCAGGAATAAAATACTGCATTTATCTTAAAATTCTTATGGAATATTAAGGAATATGAGTACACAAAACAATTTTGAAAAAGATAAATGTTGTAGATCTCAAACTTTCTGATTTTAAACCATACTACAAAGTTAAAGTAATTGAAAGAGTTTGATACTTGCATAAACAAAGTCATATAGCCCTAACCCATTTGGTTCAGTAGATAAAGTAATAGCCTATGCACTGACGGGTCCCATTTCAATTCCAGTCAAGGGCGTGTACCTTGGTTGCAGGCACATCACAAGTAGCCATTGTACAGGAGACAGTTGATTGATATTTCTCCCTTATTGATGTTCCTAACTCTCTATGCCTCTCTCTTCCTCTCTTAAATAAATTGATAAAATATTTTAAAAGAAATAAAAACATATAGACCAATGGACTGAAACAGAGAGCCCAGAAATAAACCCATATGGTTAAATGATTTTGGACAAGTGTACAAAGATTATTCAAAGGAGAAAGGACAGTCTTTTTAACAAATGGTACTCAGAAAACTGATATCTATATGCAGAAGAGTGAAGAATGGGGGAAAAAAAACCTAAATACCCACATGCAAAGAATGAGTGAAGAATGCAAACATGAGAATGAATTTGGACTCCTACTTTATATCATATACAAAAATCACTAAAAATGCACCTAAGAGATAAAACTCCTAGAGGAAAACAGAGGAGGGAAAACTTTACCACTTTGGATTTGGTAATGATTTCATTGATATGACACCAAAATCACAAACAACCAAACAAAAATAGGTAAGTTGGACTACCTCAAAATTTAAAACTTCTGGCTCAGACTGTTGTCCTATGGACCAAGAGGTACCAGGTTCGATTCCCAGTCAGGGCACATGCTAAAGTTGTGAGCTTGATCCTCAGTAGGGGGCGTGCAGGAGGCAGCTGATCAATGTGTCTCTCACAGATGTTTCTATCTCTCTTTCCCACTCCCTTCCTCTCTGAAATCAATTTTAAAAAATTAAAGAGAATTTTTAAACTTCTGTATATCAGGGACATATCAGAATGAAAAAGCAATCGAAAGAATGGAAGAAAATATTTGCATACTGTATATATGATAAGGCATCATATCCAGAATATAATTAAAAACTTCTGTAACTATCTAACAAAAACATTATTTAAAATGGGCAAAAGACTTGAATAAACATTTTCCAAAGAAAAATACGAATAACCAACAAGCACACAAAAAAATAGTATCACCAATCATTAGAAAAATGCATATCAAAATAATAAGACAACCTTCACACTCATTAATACTTTTAAAAACAAAACAGAAAATAAACATTCGCAAGAATGTGAAAAACAATGCAATCCTTGCACTGTTGGGCTAGAATGTAAAATGATGCAGTGGCCCCAGCTGGCATGGCTCAGTGGATGGCCTATGAACCAGGAGGTCACTGTTCAATTTCCAATCAGGGCACATGCTGGGGTTGTGGGCTCAATCCCCAGTGAGCAGCAGCGTGCAGGAGGCAGCCAATTAATGATTCTCTTTCATCGTTGATGTTTCTATCTCTCTCTCCCTCTCTTTCCTCTCTGAAACCAATAAAAATACAAATAAAAGACAAAATAATGCAGTGGTTATAGAAAATAATTTGGCAGTTCCTCAAAAAATTAAAAAAAGAATTACCATATGACCCAGAAATTCCACTTCTGCGTGCATACCCAAAGACACCCAACAACTTGAAAGCAGTGACTCAAGGAGATGTTTTTACACCAGATTCATAGCATCATTATTCACAATAGCTAAAATGTGGAAGCTGCCCTGACTGATGTGGCGCAGTTGGTTGAAGTATGTCCCATGCACCAAAAGGTAATGGGTTCAATCCCTGTCAGGGCATGCTCGCTCTCTTCCTTCCTTCCTCCCTCCCTTTCTCTTTCTACAATCAATACTAAAATAGAGTTTTAAGGAAGCATCGATCAAAAAATAAATGTGAAGGAAACTCAGATGTCCATCCACAAATGAATGAATAAATGAATGTGGTATATTATTAGACCTAAGTGGAATATCATTGAACCTAAAAAAGATGAAACTTCCTACTCATGCTACAACATGGATAAACTTTGAAGACATTAAGCTAAGTGAAATAAAGCACTCAAAAAAGACAAATACTATATGATTCAATTTATGTGAGGTACCTATAATGGTCAAATTCATACAGACAAAAGGAGAATAGTGGCTGCTGGAAGTTTTTGGAAAAAGGGAATAAGAAGTTATTTAATGGGTACAGAGTTTCAGTTTTGCAAGATGAGTTCTGAGATTGGTTGCTGCTGTGGTCTAAAGGTTATGTCCTCCCCAACTTCATATGTTAAAAGCTGATTTTCAATGTGATGGATTAGGAGGTAGGGCCTTTGAAGATACTTAGGTCATGAGGATGAAGCCCTCCCGAATGGCTTAGTGTCCTAAAAGAGGCACCAAGATAAAATCTTGCCTCCTCCAATGTGTGAGAACAGAACATTAAAGCCCATCTATGAAGTGGATTCTCACAAGACTCTAATCTACTGCTGTTTGATCATGAGTTTCTCAGACTCCAAAACTATGTGAAATACATGTCTGGTGTCTTATAAGCCCCTTGGACTATGGTATGTTGTTATGGCAGATGAAATTAACTAAGATAGTTACACAACAATCTGAGTATGCTTAACATTACTGAACTGTATACTTTTAATGATTAGGATGATAAATGTTGCTATTTTACCACAAATAACATGTTTAAATAAAAAAAAACATGTTCAGATTTTTTTAAATCAATACAAATATCATACTTTGCATTACTGTTACACTGATTAGAAATTTTATCATATTATAGTAATATTTATGATTCCCACATAAGCTCAAGGTTGCCAAAAATGACACAGATAGGGCATTTAGCAAATCAGAGTTCTAAAACCTGAGCCTGAAGCTAAAGCCAAACAGCAGGTATAGTCTAAATTTTACAGCCCATGCCAAAACTCAGTGTGAATCGAAAAGAAGACTTGCAGTCTTGCCAATAGTGAACATTTCAGAAACTTTGGCATCCAAGTTAAAACAAAATTTTGGTCAGGAAGCTATATTTATCTTCTCTTAAACCACACATATCTTGTTATTTAGACTGGTGCTCATTTCAATTTATAGAATTGGACCTATAGGTTTTTACTAACATTTAAATAAGCCTCTCTCTTCCTTAACTTGATGCTGAGAAAGGACATTCAGATTTGGGAAGGAGAGAGTTGGTTCTCTGGATGGGTGTACCAGGTGACCTTCTCCATAGCCTTGGAAATAGTGATGAGAACATGGACCTCTCCTACAGTGATGACAACATGGACCTCTTCAAAACAAGGCACTAAATATCTATTAAACAGCATATTTGTTGACCATATCTCTTAAATACTAACACACACACACACACACACACACACACACACACACACACACACAAGTTGAGCTGCTGGGTTGAGATTTTACTTATCATACAGTTTCAACTATCATTGAATTTGATTACTCACACCATCAAAGTCAAACTGTAGTTAAATGGCTTTAGTGTACTTAGAGAAGGCTGAATTGCACCTTGGTTTCCGCTGTCGATATTCATGAGCATCTAAAGGTTAGCAGCTGATTCATTCTTATAAGTACCATAAAAAAAGATGCTTAGTAAGTACTTTTGATCATGCTGATGATTAAGAACAAAAATAAAGACAAAATCAAACAAAAACAAACAAACAAACAAAAACACCCTTGTGCAGCTAAGAATAGCCAGGTGAGATCTGGTGGATAAGCAGGGAATGTTCTCATTGGATCATAATTTCTTCCTTGAACACTGCATTATAAAGTCTATTATAAATTATAGTGCTGTACAGCTGAAAAACATCTATTTTTGTGAAATGCCAAATATATCACCCACTAATATTCATGAGATAAACTGAAATATATCAAATTGTCAAAACAGATAAGGACAAGGAAGCCCTTTTCCTCCCAGACTACAAAGTAAGAATACTGATCACTGCTAAGTCATAATTGGGAAAAGTGCTGACGCTGAATCCCAATTCCTGCTGGAAATGCTGTGCCACGAAATATGGGGAAGAAGCAGTATTGTGACAACAGCAGAGATGTATTTCTCCCATATACAAGCACTGATTACAGCGAGAACAGTTCTATAGCCTTAGATGGGTAGGTATTTTTAGGAGCACTATCATAGCAAACTATTGCTTTTCTGGTTCTTAAAATGTAGGATCAGGCTTCAGTAAAGGAGACATGGTAGGAACAAAAACAAAGTTAATGGTGTTTTCCTATAGTTATAAAGAAAATTATTTTTAAAAGAACATCGAGCCCTAACCAGTTTTGCTCAGTGGAAAGAGCGTCAACCTTCCGGACTGAAGGGTTCCAGGTTCAATCCCAGTCAAGGGATTGGTTGCAGGCACATCCCCAGTAGGGGGTATACAGAAGGCAGCTAATTTATGTTTCTCCCTTATCGATGTTTCTAACTCTCCTCCCTTTCTCACTGTAAAAAAAAATCAATAAAATATATTTTAAAAAAATAAAAAGAACATCGATTTGGTCTTGCAAATAACATAATTCTTAGAAAAAAATTAATGTCAAAATTTCTAAACCTATACTACAGTTGTGCACACACCAGTGGGTCTAAAAAATAGATATTTAAACAAAAAACTTAGGCAACTAAAATTACACCAAAAATGTTAGTCAATGTTCTATATTTTCAACACAGAGCAGATACTAAGGATCACTGTGAGAAATACAAAGCCTATCTACCTACCTAACATTATAAATATTCAACTCCATTTTTTAAAAATCTAGGCATAAAGTTCAAATGAACATATTTTAAAACTACTAAGCAATGAAGTTTCTGAATGGTAATTGTCAGAATATTAAATTATCTTATGAATTATTAATGTAAACGTAACTGGTATTTAGTACGCCAGTATCAATATTATTTATAGTTTTCCAGTTACTTTGAAAAAATTAATTTGTTTTATTGATTTCAGAGCTAAAGGGAAAGGAAGAGAGAGATTGAAACATTTATTATTAGAAATAATCATTGATTGGCTGCCTCCTGCACATCCCATACAGGGGATGAGCCTGAAACTTGGGCATGTGCCCTGACCAGGAAGAGAACTGTAACCTTCTGGTTCATGAGTCAATACTCAACCATTGAGTCACACCAATTATTTTGAATTTGATAATATATAGTATTATTTCATCAATGATAATATAGAGTCCAAGAGCACATAATATTTTGCAACCATACTGTATGAAAGTATAAAAAGTAATATTTAATTCAAAATGCAAGACATTCACTCTAAATCATAACTCAAATGAATTGGAAAATATCATCTACTGATTCCATAGTAGTCTGGCAAGGATTAGCTTTTAATTGTATCATTTTATTTAGTTTAGAGTAAGTGCTACTATGCCCTTTAAGACAGAGAAACAGAAACCAGAGGTTGAGAAAGATCAAGTAACTACCCCAAGTACACAATTCATAGAAGTGGAATTTAAGCACTTTCTTTCTTTGAGCTGCCAAATTCCATAATCCCAATAGAAATAGTAAAATATGTCTCAAAAGAAACCTAAACTCAGGGAGGAAAAAGAACCCCTTTCGTCTTTTTGCAAGTTACTTCTAGGAAAACCCATTGTTTGTGAATATGTATTCCCATATAATTGTATTTACTGTCACAAAACCCCAGGAGGTCCTCTTTCCCCCATGTAGGAGAATAAATGATAACGGAGAAAAAAATAATAAAGTAAATGAAAACATTTTTAAAATAATGAAAACTTTGAAAATAAATAAATAAAAGTACAAATTATAATATAGTCAATAATATTGCAATAACTAGTTCTGATGCTAGGTGGGTACTTAAAATATCAGGGGGATCACTTTGTAAATTATATGATTGCCTAATCATTATGCTGTACACTTGAAACTAATATGAAATAATATTAAATGTCAACTGTAATTGAAAAAATTAAATTAAATTTTTAAAAACCCATCATGTAGCCATTATGATTTTTATTTTAAATTTTATTCCTCAAGAAAAAAATCCTGGCTTCAAACTCAAGTCTGTCCAACAACATAAAACCACACTGAGCTCAAATCAGTACACATACCTTTTTGCTATCATGTGAACGATATGGATAGATGAAGTATTCCTTCTCGGGACTTTTTATGACAATTCTAAACCAGGCCAAAGTCTTAAAGACCAAAACAACACATTAACCTTAGTTTAATTCAGCAAATAAATGGACACAATAGGGCCTCAATAACATTTCTAGGTGCCTCCATCTAAACCCTGTACAAGATTAAAAACACACACACACACACACTTAATTTGTTCACAGCATAGTTTTTCAGATTTTGTTAGCCAGCTTATGAATTGCTATTAATTGGATATAAAATAAAGATATCATGTCAAATCTAAATGAATCAGATTACAGAAAAAGGAACCACATAGGTATTAAGAGTCAATAGTCCCTTTTATAGGTCACATGCTTACTAGTGAAATAATTTTAACTGATTTATAAGTATCTTGACCAAAAGTAGAAAATATTAAAAAATATTAAAAATATTAAAAGCTTACTTCTATATTTACATGTATAAATATTGCACATATACTTATGCAATTCATTTATATGTATATATAAAGTATATGTATGTGTATATAGTGTATACATCTATACATCATACACAAATAAACATATACATATATACATCAGACAATAATTACTTGGTAAGTAGGAGTTTATGTTCAGGGTTTAAAATGAAGTTATGGAGGCAAGTCTTACATAAAGAAATGGCTATTATGGCATCTGCATAATTTTCATAATAGTATTTTCTGGGTGGTTACCTTTTAATAACTTTTATTATTATTATTGAATTCTTTTATATTGCTTATCTATTTTTTATTAATGAGGTTATATCTTTCTCTTACAAAAGGAATTAAGTTCTTCTGTAGGATTTATTATGGCTAATGTGTTAAAACTAAAATATACTGGCAAATGTTTTTACAATGTAAGAAAATATTATAAGAATTTTGAACTGTTCTTTCAAGCACAATTTATTGCAATTATATATATAACAAATGGGATTAATTTGTTTGTGCTTACAAAGCAGTTTAAGCACAATGAATTACAGTTAAATCAACATTTAAAAAGAGAGACTAATTACCTTTTGCCCATGTCTATTTTTTAATACAAAGAACACATTTCACAGCCATGTTCCTGTAGGAAAATCAGAGATAGAAAATTAAAATATTTATCTCTGGGTTCAGAGAATGAAACTCAAAAATGCATTTCATTTTATAGAAGAGTCATAAGAAAATCTTCAAAATGACATGTTTCAGGTAAATAACTGAAATTGATACAGCTCTGTGCTGTTACAGGTGAAAGCCTTTCAGCTGTTTTTCTTACTGCCCGAGTTATTTCTTAGAAGTACATGTAAGAAGTCAATCACTGCAGCCCATTAAGTCAAGGGTTCAAGAAGATGGTGACCTGTTACCTTAGGTAAGTATGTCCTCTTTCCCATTTGCTCTCTTTAGTCCTGAAAGGATTAGATTTTCTATCTACTTCTCACCAGAAATTAAAGAAGCAAAACTGAAGCATAAACATCAAAAATGAAGTCCAAAAAGAAGTGACTTAAGTCACACGGTGACAACTGAGTTATTCATTAAGCATCCACTGTGCATCAATTATATTCTACCTGCTGGGGACACAGAGTTAATGAAGGGGATACTTGAAGGTATTTCACTTGATGGCCATTATAGTGGCCTTTCAACTCTATCATCTTAGGTCAGTTGGGTCTATCATAGAACTAAAGATCCAGAACGAACT
Source organism: Antrozous pallidus (assembly GCA_027563665.1). Classification (NCBI taxonomy): domain Eukaryota; kingdom Metazoa; phylum Chordata; class Mammalia; order Chiroptera; family Vespertilionidae; genus Antrozous; species Antrozous pallidus. The sequence goes on along the minus strand of CM050511.1, from coordinate 95,997,034 downwards.
CTAGAGGACATCTTGAACAAGCTCATTTACAGCTGATTTCACTGGGTAGCAAGAGAGCAGACCTATTCTGCAGAAGGTAGTCTTTTCAACTGAAATAACAACCAACCACGGAAAGAGCCAGGCATAGCATTTACTAAGCCCACATAGAGGAAAGAGCACGTGTGGCTCTTGGGACAGAGGGAAGGCCACAGTGTTTGACTGAAGCATACTGATGCCAAAGAAGCATGAGCTGAAATCAGAAAATAGCCAGGACCAGGTCATGGTATGGAGATTGGATTTAATTTTAAGCTAATAAACAAATGGGAGAAAAGATTTGATGATAAAACTTTTAAGAGAGCCTTCAGACAGTTAGTATAGAGGAGAAGGAAAAGGAACTGGCAAGTTTGGGCAAAACAGAACTATGCAGGTGACCAAAACAGAACTATGTCACAGAAGCTGAGGGAGAAGAGAGTTGCAGGTGGGGAGAAGAGAGCGGATCCATACTGCAAACATTGCAGTCACATCAAAGAGGTCATCCTATAAACCCATGGAACAGATTCAGTAAAACATTGAAAGGCAGAAGCTATACTGAAGAGAAGCAAAAGATCATTGATTAGTCAAAGAATTCAGGAAACTGGTTTTTGTTTGTGAAGGAAGAAACATGAAGAGACACCCCTTAAATGGAAGTCATGGTGGAAAAAATTGTTGGTATGTAGAGATGTTAGTTTGGATGCAGGTAATGGCAAAAGAGCTAGGGGTCAGGGAGGATGTGAGCAAGATCACAGAGGAGGCAGAAGGAGATGGGAGCTGACGCAGAGGTAGGAGAATTGTCCTGGGCAAAGCTTCAAGGAAAGAAAAGACCAATGGCCATTTTTAAAGAGGAGAAAAAACTAGTACAATTCACAAGTGATGGTCCCCCAATAGAATAAAGGTATTTAATAAAGATACAGACAGCATATGGCTTGGGGACTCAAGGAGAAAAATGTTCTATGAAATAGAACATAGGGCTCCCTCACAAGATTATTTAAAGCAATCTAGTCAGAGTAAGTCTTTAACTAAGGTCTGACAGCACTAATCACACAACAGAAGGAAAAGGCCCAAACTTAAGTGAGAAGGTATTCCTGTCCCTTCCACTGTGATGGGGATGAATCTTTTTCTGACCACATATTCTAGTTGGTATTGAAAATAAATATAATCTTAATAGCTAAGCTAACTCATCATAGCTTCAGATGGACTCAAATAATTTTGAATTTCCCACTATCATTCTTTTTTTTAAATATATTTTATTGATTTTTTTTACAGAGCGGAAGGGAGAGGGATAGACAGTCAGAAACATCGATGAGAGAAACATCGATCAGCTGCCTCCTGCATGCCCCCCACTGGGGATGTGCCGCAGCCAAGGTGCATGCCCCTGACCGGAATCGAACCCGGGACCCTTCAGTCCGCAGTCCGACACTCTATCCACTGAGCCAAACCGGTCTCGGCCCCACTGTCATGCTTTAATCCAGCATTATTTTTCTGTGATAAAAAGAGACCTTGCACTACTTAGAAACTAGTTAATATACTATTAATACCAATTTTACTGTTCATAGTACTTTTTCAAATTGTATAATTGAGATTTCAGCTGCCTGTTTCTGTTCAAATAAATCTGCATTCTTTTATTACTAGAAGAAAATAGGTTCAAATTTATCATATTTAATTTCTGTAATAAGTTTTTATGAAGTTTCTTCAAGTGCTAAAATAAAGTCTTATATTGCCTATCCCATAGCATCTGTTGAGTGTCTGAATCAGACATAAGACACAAATCTTTGAACTATAGAATTTCATCTACTTTCCTACCACTTCAATAGATAGTGAACTCAGGTCAAAACCACAATTTTCCTGTTTCGTAGTTTCCATCTGGTCTAGCATGCTGTTATCATGCTCAGACCTGAGAGAAGGGGGGAAAATGACACATCAAAGCAGTTTTTCTAGCACCTTCAATTCTGAGTTCAAGCAATCTCATGGGAATTCACTATGTGGCTATTTTATTTCAGTTCAATGGATAAATTTTATGGTTTTGTTTTGTTCATGTGTTTCTTTTTTTAAGAAATCTTTAGTGTTGAAAGTATTACACATGTCCCCCTTTTCCCCCATTGACTTCTTCTAACTGGCCCAGGTCCCCTGCCCCAGGCCTTCACCATCCTATTGTTTGTGTCCAGCGGTTATGCATATATGTATACAAGTTCTTTAGTTGATCTCTTCCCATCCACCAACCCTCCAGACTTTGGAATCATAGAGGGAAAGGGGGAGGGGAAAGAGGTTGATCATATATTACTTAAGATACAGTTTGGTATGATAAGTAAATGATATAACCTTATGATGCTGAGTACTTTCAAACAAGACTTAATGATTCCTACTTTCAATCCTTTTCCTTCTAAAGCACCATATCAGAAGCACAAATCCTTTAGAACTCTCTGGAATGACTAGATTTTTTTTCATCCTTGCTTGTTTTTAGTGTGTTTCTCTGGTGTACATCTGCTTGCAGCTGTCACTGGCACACCATCAAAGGTTAGGCATCTGAGCTCTGAAGTCAGAAACACCTGGGTTTAAGTCACCTTTGAACAAGTTACTTTACCTCTCTGAGCCTTGGTCTCCTCATCTGTGAAACGGAGATGGGAATACTACTTATGTTGTCATTGTTTTACAGATTAAATGAGTTCACATATGTAGAATGTTTAGCACAGGACAGAGGACACTCAATCTTGATAAAATGAAAGCAATTACTAGTCTAGGTTAGGCATTCCTCTTATTCCCACCTCCTTAATACTCTCTCAAACTCTCATGCCGAGACTGGTTTAGCTCAGCGGATAGAGCGTCGGACTGCGGACTGAAGGGTCCCGGGTTCGATTCGGGCAAGGGCATGTACCTTGGCTGCGGGTACATCCGCAGTAGGGGGCGTGCAGGAGGCAGCTGACCGATGTCTCTCTCTCCTCGATGTTTCTGACTTTCTATCCCTCTCCCTTCCGCTCTGTAAAAAAAAAATCAATAAAATATATATTTAAAAAAAGAAGAAGAAGAAGAAAAAAAATTTTAAAAAATATACTCTCTCAAACTCTCAAAATAACTCCACTGTTCTATCCAGAAACCGCAATGTCGCTATGGTATTGAACAAAAGAAGTCTATTTTTCATGTTACCAAGAGAAACATACCTGTCCCCAAGTAACTGTATACAAAGAGCCATGAAATTATGCAAACTGAAATACACAATGAAGCACAAAGTAGTTCAACGTTCATTGAAGTATTTCAAGTCCTTCTATTTTTTTATTCTAAACTTTAATAAAAAAAATCTATATTCTACAGCAAGAATTGAACTCACAAAGGCAACGTAAACCTGGCATTTGAAAGACTATATGACCTCCCCCCAAAAAATGAGTATATAGAATGACTATTTAGCTTTTCTGGATAAGAGCAACGAAATAAAGGACAATTCAGGGAGTTTTAACTTTACTTCTTACATTTTCGTCATGCTGCTATTTGATATTTTACTGCAGTGTCATTTGAATTTCAGCCTTTCAACCTCCAATGCTTATTTTCTTTTTTAAGCACGGAAAACCTTAGTGCAACAGAGTAATGAAAACAATAAATTATTCATGCAACTACCCCAAGAAAAATATTAAGATAAATATTCCTCAGGGCATTAGATAAAGTCCTTAAAAGAATATCCGTAATTAGTATTTAATTTAAACTGGCTGTCATATGACACTTAACTATATTAGAAAAATTAAAGTGCATAAATCCATGCTTGAAAAAAGAAAGAGAAAGAAAACTACATCAACAGACCTACCATCGTAGCCCCACTAAACACTGTATGAATTTAGGCAAATCTCTTGAGTCCAAGAAACTGGATTATCCAGAAGGCTAAGCTTCAAGGCTCCCTCTTTGCCCTGAGAGGCCCCAGCAATATTTATACATTTAGATTTTCATAAAATTTGCAAATGGCATTTTAACTGCAGTTGGCTATAAATGTTGTGTGCTTCCGATGTCAGATAGCCCTGGAGTGTTTCTAACACCTCAAGAATCTGGCTAAGGGAAATAGAATTGGGAATACTTGTAGTTAGATGTATTGAAATGATTTTAAGTAGTTTCCATTATGCAGCCATCCCAGTGTACAAGTGGTTTCCAAGAACACGTCTACTATCCACGGGCACAATAAATTCATCTTTGTAACACAAAGGCACAGACCAAAGATTATACCATGTCTAGAGGCCTGATGCACAAATTTGTGCATGGGTGGGGTCCAGCCAGCCACCTCAATCAGAGCAAATCAGGCTAGACCACCCCCTGGTCAAACTCCTGGTTGAATTTACAAACTACCAGTCAAGGGGACAATTTGCATGTTAGCCTTTTATTACATAGGATATAAATGTGTCCTTTGGCACCAAGCAATAAAAGTGTGTGGTCATAATAGAATAGAATAAAGAACCCTGAAATTGACCCAAACCATTATGCTCAATTAATATTTGACAAAGCAGGCAAAAACATACAATGGAGGTCAAGACAGTCTCATCAATAAATGATGCTGGGAAAATTGGTCAGATACATACAAAAAAATGAAATTACACTACTAACTTACACCATACAAAAAATAAAGTCAACATAAATAAAGTACGTAAATGAAAGACAGGAAACCATAAAAAATATTAGAGGAATCCACCGGCAGCAAAATCTCAGGGATATGCCGAACCAATTTCTTCACCAATACAGCTCTTAGTGCAATGGAAACTAAAGAGAACATAAACAAATGAGACTACATCAAAATAAAAAGCTTCTGCACAGCAAAACAAACCATAAACAAAACAACAAGAAAGCACACTGCATGAGAGAACATATTTGCCAATGTTATCTCTGATACAGGTTTAATTTCCAACATTTACAGGGAACTCATACAACTTAACAAAAGGAAAATAAACAAGCCAATCAAAAAATGGGCAACAGACCTAAATAGATATTTTTTAAAAGAGGACATAAGGAAGGGCAAGAGATATATGAAAATATGTTTAACATCACTAATCACCTATGAGATTCAAGTCAAAACAGCAATGAGGTACCATCTCACACCTGTCAGAATGGCTATCATCAACAAATCAACAAATGACAAGTGCTGGTGAGCATGTGGAGAAAAAGGAACCCTCATGCACTGCTGGTGGGAATGCAGACTGGTGCAGCCACTGTGGATAACAGTATGCAGTTTCCTCAAAAAAATAAAATGGAACTTCCATTTGATCCAGTGATCCGAATTCTAGGAATATATCACAAGCAACTAGAAATACCAATCAGAAAGGATATATGCACTCCTATGTTCATAGCAGCCCAATTTACCATAGCTAAGATTTGAAAATAGCCTAAGTGCCCATCAGCAGATGAGTGGATTAAAAAATGGTGGTACATCTATACAATGGAATACTAAACTACTATACAAAGGAAGGATCTCCTACCATTTACAACAGCATGGATGGAGTTGGAGAGCATTATGCTAAGTGAAATAAAGTCAGTCAGAGGAAGATAAATATCACAGGATTTCACTCCTTTGTGGATTATAATAAACAACATAAATAGATCCAGAGACTGAAAAGTATTGATCAGATGCTCAAACCTCAGAAGGAAGGTATAATAGGGTGGAGGTAAGAGAAAGAGATCAACCAAAGAACTTGTATGCATGCATATAAGTATAACCAACAGACACAGACACCAGGGGTTGAGGGCATGAGTGGGGTTTGGGGTCAATGGGAAAATAAGGACACATATGTAATACCTTAATCAATAAACAAAATTAAGAATAAAATAATTTAAAAAGGAAGCAAGGTAGTATAAGAACAAAACAGGAAGTAGGAGAAATTAAGAGAGTAAAATGTTTAAATTTAAAATAATGGAGATAAAGCATTTCTATGTTATGACCATCCCTCATGTAGTTTTGGAAATGATGCAGGTAGGTGCAAGGATACAAATGTGAACATCAGATCTAAGCTCTTGGTCTCAGCAACACTGCCCTGGTAACACTGGTTACCTTACAGAGAGGGAAATGGAAAACATTAAGGGGAAGTTTTAAAGTTCTCTAAATGTCTATCTTTGCCATTGTTTCACTATTTGGCATTGCATGACTGATAAGGATTGGGTCAGAATAACTGAATGAGACACAGTGTGGCTTGCCTGGCACTGACTTAGGGTCAGTGAGGAGGTCACAAGGTTGTTACTAGGAGCTAGCATTCATCAAAGGTTACCACTGTACTAGACTAAGCATTTTATATTTATTTACATATTTGATCCATTAAAAAGATATTTACGTTTCACTATAAGAAAAAGTCTGGTCGGATCTAGCTGGTTTGTCTCAGTAGGTATGGCATTGGACTAAAAAATCCTGTGTTTGATTTTGGTCAAGGGCATGTACCATAGTTGCAAGGTCCATCCCTGTCCTAGTCTGGGCACATGCAGGAGGCAACTAATCAATGTGCCTCTCTCACATGGATGTTTTATATATATATACATACTCGAGGCCCGGTGCACAAAATTCATGCACAGGGGGTGAGGGATGTCCCTCAGCCCAGCCTGCACACTCTCCAATCTGGGTCCCCTTGAGGGATGTCTGACTGTTCGTTTAGGCCCGATAGCAATAGGATCGGGCCTAAACGGGCAGTCGGACATCCTTCTCACAATCCAGGAGTTCTGGCTCCAAACTGCTCACCAGCCTGCTTCCCTGATTGTCCCTAACCTCTTCTGCCTGCCAGCCTGATCACCCCTAACCACTATTCTGCCAGCCTAATTGATTATAATTGCTCCCTTGCCAACCTGGTTGCCTCCAACTTCCCTCCTCTGCCAGCCTGGTCACCCCTAACTGCTCTCCCCTGCAGGCTTGATTGCTCCCCAACTGCACTCCCTTGTAGGCCTGGTCCCTCCCAACTACCCTCCCCTATTGGCCTGATGGCCCACAACTGTCCTCCTTTGCAGGTCTGGAACCTCTCACTGCCCTCCCCTGTTACCCATCTTGTGGTGTCCATCTTGTGTCCACCTGGGGGCAGGATCTTTGACCACATGGGGGCAATGCTCTTGTGTGTTGGAGTTTCATAATAATATTCCAGCTGTAGGAAATAAGAAAATTGGATCTAGGAAGAAAAAGTGGGGAGAGAATTCCATTCATTTACTTCATCCTTTGTCACCCATTCTCTTCTCTAAATTCATTGTTATAGCATCAGACACTTGCCAGCCTCCCAAATCCTTAAGAGTTTCACAGACTTCTGGCTGGGGCTCCTCCTGCTCAGAGGCTGGTATTGATGGATGGCTGTAGGGACATATTGTGAGACAGAGAGTGCCCAGATCCCACACAATACAACAGGAATTGCGAAAACAACCCATGGAATGAGCAGAGTACCAGCTGCTCCACACTAGTTCCCAGTGATTAAGCCATGGTTCACTGGACAAAGACAGGATGACTTCTTTCCCTCCCAAAAAAAAAAAAAAAAAAAGGCAAAGCAGTTTACATCTTTGTTTCAGTAATCCCAGAGGAATACCTCATTGTTCAACATAGAGCCTTTCTCCAGTGAAGACTGAAACAAAGACGCAAACTGCTTTGCCTTTTTATTTTATTTAATTCAGAGCCAATGTGCCTCTTCTAGACATGAAGAGCAGGAGCCCATGGACAGATTTCTCACACACCCGTCCCCTCTGGGATGCACAGTGTGACGTGTTCCCCACAGGCAGTAAACTTGTCACGAAAATCCACTTTTCAGGGCACCTGGGCACACAAAGACTCCAGCGCATGCCCCTGGAAAGAAGACCATGCCCCCCAAGTCTCTGTGCAACCTCTCCAAGACCACCAGCCTGAATCGGAGCTGTTTCTTTCCTGGCTTGTCAGACAGGGATTTCCTGCCCGCTTCCTGCTGGGGATGGGGCTGGGGCTGCGATGGGGACCCCTTCCCCCACTGGCCCCTCCCTCACCAACCCCCCCCCCCCCCGAGCACCGCCGCCCCGCCCCTCACCTTGCACCTTGGCCCCACCCCCACCTTGTACTCTCTGGCCCCGCCTCCTGCTCCTGATTGGCTTGTAGTGTAGCGAAGGTATGGTCAATTTGCATGTTACTCTTTTATTAGATAGGAGACAGGTTATATATATATATATATATATATATCTCCCTTCCATTTTTCTAAAAATCTATCAAGCCCTAGCTAGTTTGGCTCAGTAGCTAGAGTGTCAGCCTGTGTGCTGAAGGGTCCAAGGTTCAATTCTGGTCCAGGTCACATACCTCAATTACAGGCTCCTGGATCTGGTTTGGGGCATGTGGGAAGCAACAAATTGATGTATCTCTCTCACATAGGTGTTTCTCTCTGTCTCTCCTTCTCCCTTCCACTCTTTCAAAAAACCAATGGAAAATATATCAAGTGAGGAATAATAAAATAAAATAAAGCAAAACAAAATAAAATAAAATAATGTGTGGTCAGTGAATGAGAGAAAAAATAAAAAATAAATGAAGCCAGGAGCTAGTCTGTGGGAAATTACTTTATTTTTCAAACATTTTAATGGAAATTTTAAAATGAAAAATTTATCAATGTATGATTAAAACTAAATTTGTCTCTTGTCAAGATACTCAACAATGCAGTATATGTAATTATAAATGCGTAATTTTGGAGGGGCTGTAGTTAAGTCAAATAGAATTTATCAGAATTACTCTTTGATGATTATAAAGTAAATACATCTGTGTGTAAAATCACATGGTTTATGCATCCCAATAATAAATTATATATTTCAAACAACCATACAAGAGAAAAAGTTGGATCATCTTTCTATTTTTTCTCTTATATAATAAAAGCCTAATATGCAAATTGTCCCTTTGACCGGGAGTTCAACTGGGAGTTTGACCACTCACTATGATGTGTGCTGACTATCAGGTGGCAGCATGAAACATGGCAGGTGTCAGCTACATGGTGCTAGCAGTGGGCAGCAGTGGAGACACTGCCAGTCCTGATGGGTCCCAATGAGAACGGGATCATGGAGGGATAGTGGAGCAGGTGAGTGAGTGGCACCAGGCAAAGGCGGGTGCAAACAGTGTCTCCTGATCATCTTGCAGATCACCCCACAGAT